>CM055404.1:54583400-54598823 GCA_029228625.1 Pseudolycoriella hygida | reverse complement strand
TTTTTGTCTCAAGGGTGAGGAAACCTTCAAAAGGCACCTGGTCCTCCTGGACCCAGGTAGTGTTGGATTTTTACCAACTAAAACCTCCTTCCTTGATCGCCACGCTCTCGTCTCCCCGGAACCGCCTCACAGCATTACTTCGGGGAGGGGCTGTGCTTTCGCACCTACTTTCTCAGATCAACTGCCAGTCTTCGTTGATCGTCTCTCCATGCACTTTGTAGCTTCACCATTCTCTTCGCAATTGCGTTGTCCGCTACTTTCCACACTTCTTCGTCGCGACACATTTCCGATATTATGTTGTCGGCGTTTACGTCTGGCCTGCTCGCGGCTATCAGCTCACATCGCTCCTGTTCAAAACGGGGACAGACAAACACCACGTGCTCTGCAGTTTCTTCCTCTTCAACGCATGTCACGCAGAAAGGTGATTCCGCGTGTCCAAACCTATGCAGGTACTTCCTGTAGCACCCATGACCCGACAGGAACTGCGTCAGGTGGAAGCTAACCTCTCCGTGTTCCCTATTTACCCATGTGGTTACGTCCGGGATAAGCCTATGAGTCCATCTTCCATTTTCCGCGGAGTCCCACTCTCGCGGCCATTGACTCAGTGATTCGACTCTTACTTGTGCCCTCACTGTTTTGGTGTTTTGGCCCCCCCTTTCCTTCAGTCTGTGGCATTCACTGTCTTCCATCAGCATTATGCATATAGGCATCGTTCCGGCTATCACACATACCGCTTCCGAGGAAATCGTTCTGTATGCGCTTGCTACCCTTATGCTTGACAACCTCTGGGTTTTTATCAACCTCCTACGGTTCCTCTTTGTGTCTAACGCCCTTATCCACGCTGGTGCCCCGTGGCGCAGTATCGATAGGGTAACACTTGCTAGGAGCCTCCTTTTACTGCTGCGCGGTCCAAACCCATTCGGCATTATCATGGCCAGTGCTGCATTGGCTTTCATTGCCTTTTCGCACGTATAATCTACGTGGGCATTAAAGTTTCCACGATCGTCTAACATGACTCCAAGGTGTGTTAGCTGGCGAGTGGATGTGATCTCGTTCCCCTCGATGTTCATTACAATCCGCTCAGTTTTCCGACAATTGCTCACGAGCATGATCTCGGTTTTCTGATGGGCCAGCTTCAGTTTAGCCATTGTCATCCAACTTTCTACAGTTTCCAACGCCTCTTTCATGACGACTTCCACCTCCAACTTTGACGTTCCGATAACTATGAAAATTAGGTCGTCGGCAAAAGCAATCGTCGTAACCCATCTTGGCAGCTGCAGCCGCAGCGCTGCGTCGTACATCGTATTCCACAGCGTTGTTCCTAATATGGATCCTTGTGGAACACCAGCTGTGATGTCTACCATCTTTTTCCCTTCCCTGGTATCATACATTAGCACCCGTCGTTCGAAATAGCTTTTCATTACCCTGCAGAGGAAATCGGGGACTCTCATAGCATGCATTGCCTTAGCTATCTCCGTCCAGCTTGCGGTATTAAAGGCATTTTCAACGTCTATCTTCGTTATAACGCAGAAGCGGTTCCCTGTTCTTTTTTTCTTTCGCGCCTTGTCGGCAATCTCCATAACTCTTTCTATTGCTTCGATCGTCGATCTTCCTTTTCGAAATCCGAATTGGTCGTCGGACAGTCCGTGCTCACCCTCTGTGTTTTTGTGTAATCTGTTCCGGATCATGGCCTCCAGCAGTTTTCCCATACCATCCAGCAAACATATAGGTCTATATAATGGTTCACCTTGTGGTTTCCTTGGTTTTGGTAGTAGGACCAGCTTCTGTTTCTTCCATATATCAGGAAAATTTCCGTCGTCGAGACACTTCTGCACTGTCAATCTGAGCATGTCCGGCTTTATGCATGCCGCCGTCTTCAAAGCTACATTGGGGATCCCATCTGGTCCTGGCGCCTTGTTATTTTTCAGCTTTTTGACAGCCGTCTGAATCTCTTCTATAGTGATCACCCGGTCCTGTCTGTCTTCAATTTCAGCGTCGTAAGGAGTTTGCGGCCATGCGACCTGTTCATGTTGCGGGAATAGCCCTCTCACTATGGCTCCTAGCTTCTCAGGACAACTTTCTTTTGGCACTGATGAACCTCTAATTTTTGTCATCGCTATCCTGTACACGTTTCCCCATGGATTTGCGTCAGCTTCCTGGCACAGCTTCTTAAAGCAGTTTCTCAGTTTCTCAGCTCGGATTACCCGCTTTAATGTTAGTTTTGCCGTACGATGTTCGTCTCGCCTCGCGGCTCTGGCACTCTCACTTTTGGCCCGCTGCATCCTCCTTCTTGTCATGAAGCAGTCTGCGCGCAAGAGCCTAATTTCGTCGTTCCACCAAAATGCCGATTTTCGTTTATTCTTCGGGTCTATCCTTCTTGGCATCGCTACGTCGCATGCATGCACCAATACTTTCGTCAATTCTTCTGCCGATTTCTCAACGCCTTCGTCTTCTGATTGGAGGTATTCCTTGAAAGCTTCTTGATCGAAATTTCTCGTCTTCCATCTCCGCTCTCTTACTTGATTCATCTGCCTTGCCGCCACCGTACTCTTTTTCAAAGTGTACCTCAATGCCTGGTGGTCGCTGTATGTGTAGCTTTCATCCACTCGCCAATTCAGACTGGGTACTAGTGTTGGACTACAGAATGTCACGTCAATAATCGCCTCTCGTCCATTCTTGCGGAAAGTAGTTGTGTTTCCCACGTTCACCAGAACCACATTCAGTCTAGCTAGCGCTTCTTGTAGAATGAAGCCTCTTTCGTTTGTAAATCTACTGCCCCACTCAACTGCCCATGAGTTAAAGTCGCCTCCAATGTTGACTGGGCTTAATCCCGTTAGCTCGCCTGTGAGTAAGTCTAACATTCGTTCAAACTGTTCAATCGTCCATCTTGGTGGTGCATAACAGCTGACAATATACACTCCGTCAATTTTCGCAATCACGAATCCTTCGTGGGTGCCTGATACAACTTCTTGTATGGGATACTTTCCCGTCGTCAATATGGCGGCCATCCCGGCTCTGTCAACAGCCCAGTTACCGTTGTTTTTATTAATTCGGTACGGTTCTGCAATAATTGCTACGTCACATTTTTGCTCCGCTGTGGCTTGCCAAAGAAGTTGTTGTGCCATGTCACAATGATTAAGGGTTATTTGGATCACTTCCATTCTTGTCCCGTCTTTGATTTAAGCGCCTGTTTATAGACTGGGCATCTCGCTCCACCCGTCACGTGGTCATTTTCTGACGTGCACAGCAGGCATTTTGGTGGTTTCGTGCAATCTCTTGCTAGGTGTTTTTCTTCCCCACATCTCCTGCACAACTTGGATCTATCTTCGTTCTTGCAGTTCCTTGCTTGGTGTCCAAAGTCCATGCACTTAAAACACCTTTCCAACTGCTGGGCTTCCCTCAACGGGCATACGGGCCAGCCCACCTTTATCTTGCCGATTTTCAGAATCTTAATCGCTGCGTCCACTGAAAGTTTTATTTCCGCCGTTTGGAGTTCGTCTCTCGTTTTTCTCATACGTATCGTCATGGAATCTATCTCGTCATTTATCTTACCTTGCTCTTTCAGGGCTTTTCGAAGGTCTTCGCTTGTCGTGATTTCGTCCATATACCTACATTCAATCGTGGTCATGTGGGACAACGCTCTCACTTTTGCTGCTTCGCCCAGTGACTTCTTGACTAGTTCTTTATAATCTGCACTTTTAATTTCTGGGCCCTTCTTGAGTTCAAACAGCATTTCGCCTTTTTGCGTTCGTCTTATTCTCGAGACATTTTCACCCAGGTCCTTGAGGTCTGGGTCTTCTTTAATTTGTTTGAGGATATCGGCGTACGTCATTCCTGTTTCTGCCGCCACTATTAGAGCATCAGCTTTAGGTCTCAGACTTCTAAGCTTTTGCTTCTCGCTCTTCCCTTTCTTCTTTTTTCTCACCTCTCTCCACTCGCTTATACTGGGCTTCGGTGTTTGTGCATCCAGTCTGTTTGTGGTCCTTTCATTGTTTCTCCTGTCCCTTTTACTCTTTTTTGCCGCGCTTCTTGGAGTGGGCGTAATATCCGGTGTTTGTCTTCTTTTTGTCGAGAGCGGGGTGGCTAGCACCTCGATACCTTCGCCAACTTCAGTAACTTCGCCGACTTCAATGCCTGCTCTCGCCTTCTTGTAATTTGCTTCGAATCTCCGCATCCTCCCCGGCTTATCTTCCTGTTCCACTTCGTTTAGGCAGGCTCGAATGCTGATCACCTTCGTCTTAATGTCTTTGTGCACGTTATTTTTATTTTGTATAAATTCGTGTAACTCTTTCACCATCTTTTTAACTAGCTCCAATTTTGTCTGCTTTGGTTCATCGTTGTCGTTGTTGTGGAGAACGTCTGTGTGGATAACCTCTCTACTTCTCGCTTCCCTTCCCGGGGGCGACCTCGCCACTTTCGATCGTCTTGCGAACACGTCAAATAGCTGAACCTTCGATTGATCCATCCGCTGATCCTCCGATTTCCTCTGCTGATTTCCCTGTTGATTTTCTTGTTGTTTTTCTTTTAACTCCTTCCCTTCCTTTCCTAATTCCATGCTGTTGGGTCCCCCCTCCAAGCCGCTATCTCCAACTCGATTGTGTAGTTACCTTCGTGATCTCATGGTTATCTATGCAAGCAGTGAGGCCATGCTAGGGTTGACACGGTCCTTCATGGGGCACCGCGTTCAGAGCCAGATCGGTATTAGTCAGTAATGTTCATCTGAGCCTACACCTCCTTTTCACAGGACGAGCTTTCGAACGTACTTGGAGGCCTGCCAAGGTTTTACCGGGACGGGGGCAACCATGATATTAGCCCACTAGCCGTTTCGTGAAGATGTCACCTTTCCTTATTAAGGTAGTGGAATACCACAGTTGTCAGCCCTTGTCTAAAATTTCATCCGCTGGTCGATATTCTTTGTCCGTGTTCAATGCTTTGCCAGTATGCCGTAATTAAGACCGCACTGGCGTTGGTCTTAATGTGCCCGTGGCACTGGTGAATGATGGTAGTCCATCTGACTAAGACTTTGCATGCTGCCGTTGTCTCTTACCGTCGAGATCCTTCGCCACCATGCTAAGCCGCCATCCCATCTTGATAGCGCCTAGCTGTCTTCAGCCCTCTCTAAACGTAGCGTCTAGGTACTACCCGAAGACAGCCCCCCTCATCCTTCAGCTAAGTGACCCACACTACTACACCAGGGTTGGTTACCTGATCGTTCGTGGGGTTGCTCACTATAACAGGTGCCACCACGGGTAGGATAGGATGTAGGAGTAGGTGGACAGAGGCTAAGGTACATAAGGAGTACTATATTGCGCTTAACACACCATTTGACAGCCCATATCAAGCGTAGGGCTTACGCTAGACCCGTACGATTCGTGTCAAAAGAACAGTGATTGCAAAATCATGATCGAAAGACCCAATCTCTCAAATTCAATACGACGGATATCAAGGTTGGTTCAGATTTGGCCGAAAAATAGGGGCACAGACGAACAGTGTGAAGGACATTTTTTGCAGATTTCGTTTTTTAGAACCCAATGTTACAAACGTAGTGACAAACACTGTAGACACTTACTTCATACGGGTCTAAAAAACAGCTATGTAGCTCAGTCGGGAGAACAATAACTGACCCACACAACTGTGAAACTCTGTTACCGTAAGGTACGGCGAATTTTCGAAAATGGTTCTATTCTGTTAACTTTTGTTCTTCTGTCATGCAACGTACTGTAACATACTCATTAACATTTAGTGCTAATACTTCTTGAAATTTGAGTGTCATGCTAATTGGCAAGTTAGCGTGACGTCACACCAGGGGTTGGGGAGGGTATGAGGCTGGCGTGACACTAGCGTGACAGTGGGGGAGGGGGGTACGAAAAAAGCCGATTTCGGCGTGACATCCTTTATGAACGGCCCCATTGTAGTGTGGATCTTGAACAAAACAATGAAACAAATGAAAAAGTTTCCAGTTGACTCCATAAACCCGCTGTAGTACCGTGTTGGAAATTGTTGGAAAAATGTCTGTTCATTTCGAATTCACCACTTTCTCAATGAAGTTTAATTTGCGAAATGGTACCTTTCATAATGATACCTTGACAATTGGTATAATTGACGGTTGCAAGAGCCGCAGGGTCAACAGTGCAACTAATAAATAGCATCAACATTTACATTCCTGTTTATAGTAATGACGTAGTTACAGTCCACAAGCATGTAAAGAATACCACAAAATTTTTTCATAATTTCTCGTTTAATTTAGGTATACAAAACAAACGATAACGCATTTTTTTAAATAAATAACAAAACCTTAAATAGTCACAACTAAAATATTTTTATGACAGCAATTTTGACTTAATTATCAATATGTTAACGAAATATTTGCGTTGTTCTTTGCCGTTTGTAAGCCTTGCATTCTGAGAGTGTCATTGTAATCAAGAAACACATTTTGTTACAAACAAGATTGCGTTAACGATGTGGCGCTAATTATTTCTTGGTGTCGGTAAAGTTAAACGTTTGTTGGCGCCTTAACGATGACATAAATGAAGTTGAAAAGTTTCGACGTATTAGAAGACTCTTTTCAACCGATTTTACAATAAGAAAACCATCACGTATCGTGAGTAGGGTAAATGCACCAGTTATCGGCCGCGTAGTAGTCTCCGGTCAAACCATAGTTTCACTATTTGACGGCCACATTTCGCTTTGAAATATGGCCGATTATTGGTACTGGCCGGAGACTACTACATGGCCGATAACTGGTGCATTTACCCTATATCCTGAACGAAATCTAACACCAGACTCATCATCACATTTATTGATAGAAACAATTTCAAACAAAGCGATTTACAGAATTTTCAGAAAACAAAAAGATTTTGAAAGCAAGAGAGAAACTAGCCCCTGTACCTTCAATTCTTTGTTTGTAGTTTTAATAAATCTTTGTTTTCATAGCTCGTCTGTGTCTATGAACATAAGTTAGAAATGTTTGTACGGGTTGTGTTACCATTTAACTTCAACGACAAACTTTGTTACTACTACAAGAAGATGGTCAATGCCAACAAGCATGACTTCTATGTATATTTTTGTCGTCATTTACCACACATTAAGATCACACTAGATACGTTTAACTTCTCACATACCATCCGGCGTCACTATCTGACAAAAACATTTCGTTCTGGGATCAGTAAAATGTGCTAATTGAATGAGTTATGTGTTTAGTTAGGTAAATAAAATTAAAAAAAAAATTGTTTTCAAATCTTTTTTGTTCAGATTTAACTTTAATAAACAAACAATGTTTGAAGTGATTTTACGATTTTAAATAATTACTTACGACTTAAGGCATACACAAATTTCTGGTAAGCATTAATTGAGAGAGCCCTTCACGAACTAGCAACCTGTAAATCGATTACCGCGTGCATGGCTATATGGCTATTTACACGAAAATTAATTATCAATTAGTAGAAGACGTGTGACTCAATTTTAGAATCATTGAAGGGACATTGACATATTCGGTTTAACTTTCGATTGATGTTTTGAATAATTTATAAAAGCTTATAGTGTAGTTTTTGCAAGAAATTTTCAATCGAAAAAAAATGTGAAAAATTTCCCACTAGTGAGAGTTTTTCTACACATAATCTGTCCATGTACATACACTCATATACACGTACTATACATTAGTGTGAACTTTCTTGATTGGGAATGTAACCGGAATATGAATTTAGAATACTATCGCCAATTAAATTTAAATTATTTAAGGACAGCCCGTCTGTAATGATTGACGAATTAAAGATTTATATTGTTGTCTTCAGAAATATTTAAGTGTTAGGCATTGTTTTGTTATTTATAACTTGTTGCGCATAAAAGATAACAACAAAAACCTCTTTAAAGGTAGAGTGTGACGCAGTCCGTAAGTCTGCCTCCAAAATTAATGATATCGCTTGAGGGAACGCTATCGCTGATAATAAGCCGAGGGGTGACGCACTTCTGCGGTTTATGGAATAAATGGAATAAATAGGAATAAATGGAATAAATGGAATAAATGGGAATAAATGGAATAAATGGAATAAATGGGAATAAATGGAATAAATATTGGAATAAATGGAATAAATGATAATTTTTTCAAATTCGTCAAAACCTCAAATAGACTTGATTTCGATGGCAACGCACACAACAAACCATACTAATGTGTCAAAAAGTGAAAAAACCCTCTTTTGAAAACTTAAAAGAATTTTTGTTGAAAAATGGAATAAATGGAATAAATAAATTTATTCCATTTATTCCCAAAAAAACAAAATTTAATCTCAAGACGGTTTAAATGCTTTATAATTTGTGCAAACCTTTTTTTGAACTTATTTGTCTAACTTGTGATGTGTTTGGTTCAGATATTTCGCAAAAACAACAAAAAAATTTTGGGAATAAATGGAATAAAAGAATAAATGGAATAAATGAAGTAATAAGCAGAAGTTTGTTTGAAGGGAACCTTGTGTTCAAAGTTTTGATTTCCTGAAACAATTACAGCGCTTTCTTTAAAACAAAATTACGTTGTGTTAAAAAAATTGCGTCACAAATGCCGGACTCACCAGCGGAATAATTTTTCAATACTTTCAGTTTTTACACGCAGTTTAACTTACTCTAAACAATCTACGCAATAAGAAATAAAAGTCAAATTTTTGCAGCGCAAAAACTGAAAGTACAGAAAAATTATTTCGTCGTTCGGTCCGGCATTTGTGACGCAATTTTTTTAACACAACGTAATTTTGTCCGGAAAAAAATTTTCCTTAAAAAATTTTCTCCAAAAAAAATTTTCTGCGAAAAAAATTTATCTTCAAAAAAAATTTTCTCCAAAAAAAATTTTCTCCAAAAAAAATTTTCTCCAAAAAATTTTTCTTTCCGAAAAAAATTGTTCTCCAACACCTTAGGCTACCATCGGAACACTTCGTATCACCTTCGGCTACCTTCGGAATATTTTGTGTCACCTTCGCCTGCCTTCGGAACACTTCTTGTCACTTTCGGCTACCTTGGGAACACTTCGTGTCGACTTCGGCTACCTTCGGAACACTTTGTGCCCCCTTCGGCTGCCTTCGGAACACTTCGTGTCACCCTCGGCTGTCTTCGGAACACTTCATGTCACCTTCGGCTACCTTCGGAACACTTCGTGTCACTTTAGGCTACCTTCGGAACACTTCGTGTCACCTTCGACTACGTTCGCAACACTTCAGGTCACCTTCGGCTACCTTCGCAACACTTCGTGTCACCAATTCTTCTCAGTGATTCATAAAACTTTCCTGAAGAAACCAACTGTCTAGGTATTCTTATTCAGAATTTAGCAAAAAATCCAAGATGGTGTCACTTTGAAAATTCTCCTGACCAAACTCTATAACTTTATAGAAGAAACCATCTCTCTAAGTAGTGCCATTCTTCTTCTTCTTCTTTTGTAGCCTTTTTATATCCACTGCTGGATGTAGGCCTCCCCCTTTGATCGCCACTCGTCTCGGTCCATTGCCACTTGCTGCCAATTTGCACCTGCCGTTCGTTTGATGTCGTTTGTCCATCTTTCCGGTGGACGTCCCATTGGTCGCTTCGTTGGTGGCCGCCATTGCATAATTGTTTTTGTCCATCTATCATCGGTCATTCTGGCGATATGGCCAGCCCAATTCCATTTCAATGACGCTATTCGTATCATGACATCGGTGACTTTAGTTTGCTGCCGGATCCATTCGTTTGTCAGTTTGTCTCTAAGTGAAATCCCCAGCATCGCTCGTTCCATTGCTCTTTGCGCAACTCTCAACTTTTTGGCCGATGCTTTCGTTCTCGTCAACGTTTCGGCTCCATAAGTCAACACTGGCAGCACACACATGTCGAACACTTTTCTCTTCAGGCTGTTATTCATATTGCTTTTGAATATATATCGCAGTTTACCGAATGCAGCCCAACCGAGTCCTATTCTTCTTCGTATTTCGGCAGTTTGATTTTCGAGACCAAGTCTGATGTCATGACCGAGGTACTTGTAGGAATCCACTATTCCAATCTCTTCATCTCCAATTTTGATTGGTTGAGCTCCAGTGATGTTTGTCAATATTTTCGTTTTTGACAAGTTCATCTTCAACCCAATTTTCCGTGCTTCCTCATTTAACTGCAGCAGCATCGTTTCGGCTTTTTCCATTGTCAATGATGTCAGGGCTATGTCATCGGCGAATCGGAGATTATTCAAAAATCTTCCATTTATGTTAATCCCCATTTCACTCCAATCCAACTTTTTGAAAACAGTTTCTAATGCCGATGTGAACAGCTTCGGTGAAATCGTATCGCCTTGACGGACTCCTCTTTTTACTTGGAATTTATCGGTGTGTTTGTGCATCTTCACAGACGACGTTGCATGTTCGTAGATGTACTTGATTAAACGTGTATA
Source organism: Pseudolycoriella hygida (assembly GCA_029228625.1). NCBI lineage: Eukaryota > Metazoa > Arthropoda > Insecta > Diptera > Sciaridae > Pseudolycoriella > Pseudolycoriella hygida. The sequence goes on along the minus strand of CM055404.1, from coordinate 54,588,433 downwards.
TCTAGAATCGATTCTACATTCGTCCAAAGAATCCATGATCGACCACAGCTCAACTGAATCAAATGCTTTCTCGAAGTCGATGAAGATTATAACGATCGCTATTTTGTACTCATTACACTTTTCGATTAGGCTCCTCATCACTTGTAAATGATCGTTCGTGCTGAATCCTGATCGAAAGCCGGCTTGCTCTACCGGCTGATAGAAGTCTAGTTTCTTGGTGATTCTTTTTGTTATCACTTTCATAAACAGTTTATATACGTGTGATAACAAACTGATGGGCCGATAGTTTTCGAGCCTTGTGATGTCTCCTTTCTTGTGCAGCAACGTAATGATCGCGTTTTCCCACATTTCCGGTACTTTTGTTTGTTCGAGACATTTGTTGAATAGTGCAGTTATCGTTTCAAGCAATGCGCGTCCGCCTTCCTTTATGGCTTCAATGGGAATGTCGTCTTCGCCTGGAGCTTTCCCGTTTTTCATTTCGTCTAACACAGTTTGTACCTCATCCATCGTTATATCCGGCATTTCTTCGGATCCGACATTCATTATGACTGGTCTCGTTGCTGTTCCTCCTGTACTTGGCTTGCTACGAATCGATGCATATAAGTCCTTATAGAACTCTCGTGTAATCTCTAACAATTTGTTTTGATCCGTTTGTAACACGCCGTCTTTGCCTTTCAATTTGAAGATCTGTTTGTGAAACGTCGACAGCTTCGCCCGCAATACTTTCATATTTCCGTTTGCTGCGATGGCTTCGGTGGCCAGTTTCACGTTGTAATTCCTTAGATCAACTTTCATGTTTTTGTTGATAGTTTTCGTTATCTGTCGGAATTCAACTGTGTCCCGTTTATTACATTTAACCATTTCCACTCTGTCTGCTATCAACTTCAGTGTTTCTTTGCTCAGCTTCGATTCTGTTATTCGTGTGGATTGACACTTGGATTCGAGAAAGTCTTTCACGGTGTCAACGATCTTATTGTACAGTTCATCAATTGAGGCGTCTTGTGATTTAGCTTCGATCAGCTCTTTTTCTAAAATTTCTTCGAATTTAGCACTTTGTTCTTTCAGACGATTGATGTCTAGAAAGGTCTTTTTTCTGACCATTCTCTCCCTTTCTGTTCTTGTATTCAAGGCTACTTTGGCTCTTACCATTCGATGGTCACTGCCAGTGTTGAGTCTGTTCAGTACCGTGACGTTTTTAACGATGGACTTGCGGTTTGACATGATATAATCGATTTCGTTTTTGGTGACACCATCTGCGCTTGCCCAGGTCCATTTTCTTTGTACTTTGCCTGGGAAGAACGAATTCATCGAAAAGATGCCATGCTGCTGGAGAAAGTTCAGCAATGTGTCTCCACGCTCATTTCTTTGGTCATGACCAAACATTCCGATAGAGGTTTCTGAATCGTCCGATCGCTTTCCCAATTTCGCGTTAAAATCGCCCACCAATAACTGATAATGAGCCCGATTTTCATCCATCGCTTTTGAGACATCCTCATAAAACACTTCGATTTCCTCATCATCATGGGTCGTTGTCGGTGCGTACGCTTGTATTACCTTTAAGCTGTACATAGCATTCAATTTGAAGCAGACGTAAATGACTCTATCGGAGACACTATTCATTTGCGTTATTCGGTTAGTCCAACGTTTGTTGATCAATATTCCTACACCGTGCATCGATGTTTGGGTGTCACTACCTCGATAGTACAGTGTGTTACCCGATTTCAATCGCAGACATTCCTCTCCACTCCGCCTGACTTCACTCAATCCTATAATGTCCCATTTGATTTTTTCAAGTGCCAGCTCCAATTCGAGTAGTTTCTCATTTGAAGACAGCGTTCTATTGTTGTAAGCGGCAATGTATAGTCCGGTGTGACAACCTATTGTAACCCAGGGATTCTTAGCACCCTCTGCTCGTCGTCTGGTCTGGCCGTTGTCGGAGTCAGGGATCAACGAGCGACTGGGAACTGAGGGCCGGTTCTTATTTGTACTCCTAATCATCTCTGTTTGGGGGGGGGGGGTTTAGCCGATAAAACACCACGCTGGCCATTGCGGGTTGGTGAGTGATAGTAGTCCATCTGACTAAGACTCTGCGTGCTGTCGTTGTCTCTTGCTGTCTTGAGATCTTCCGCCACCACGCTAAGGACTGCACATGCTGCCGTTGTCTCTTGCTGTTGAGATCGTTCGCCAACATGCTGCACCGCCATCCCATCTTGATAACGCCTAACTGTCTCCGGCCCTCTCTATACGTAGCGTTAAGATACTACCCGAAGACAGCCCCCTCATCCTTCAGCTAAGTGACCCTCACTACTACACCAGGGTTGGTTACCTGATCGTTCATGGGGTTGCTCACTATAACAGGTGTCACCACGGGTAGGATAGGATGTAGGAGTAGGTGGACAGAGGCTAAGGTACATAAAGGAGTACTATATTGCGCATAACACACCGTTCGACACCCAGTGCCATTCCGGAGCTAAAATTCGAAAACCGAAAAAGCATAAACGAAAATCCAAGATGGCGCCGCTATGACAGCTGGAAGCCATTTTCTAATGATAAAAAAATTCTTCTGATGAAACTCTATATCTTCCTAGAAGAAACCAACTCTGCAAGTGTTATCATTCCGGAGCAAAATTCGAAAACCCGAAGAAGCATAATTTATACCTAACAAAAATCCAAGATGGCGTCACTTTGGCAGATTTCTGAAAATCCCAAAAAATTCTCCTGATCAAACTCTATAACTTTTCCGAAGAAACCAATTCTCTAAGTATTGTCATTCCGAAGCTAAAATTCGAAACAAAAAAAACCTAATTTATTGATTGGAAAAATTCAAGATGGCGCCGGTTTGACTGCTGGCAGCCATTTTCTTAAGATCCCAAAAAATTCTCCTGACTAAACTCTATCACTTTCCCGAAGAAACCATTTCTCTAGCAATTGTCACTCCGAACCTAAAATTCGAAAACTCCGAGCATTACCTAAAAAACCCTCAAAATTGACCACTTTTCCACATGCCACGGCTTTTCCAGAATTTTGATGAATGTGGGCTCGTTGGAAAGCTGCTGCGACGTAGTTTTTTTTTAAATTATTTGGAGGGGAAGGGGGGCGAGGGAAAAACACAAAAGTTTGCCTATACATCGTGTCTTGTCCCAAATGTTTTTGTATGAAGTTTTTTATATTAAATTGTTGTATTGCTTGGCCAATAAACATAAATTTATCAAAATTGTTGTATTGCTTGGAAGCGACCAAATTCGTTGACGAGGCAACGAAGGGAAATGCATTACGTGAGTAATGATTTTATTCGACGAACAAAGTTGGCTGATTGGGACGTTTACGCCTCTTCAGTACACCTTTGTCGCAAGACAGTATAGTAGAATCTATATTCATCCAGTGTAATGATGTTTGATTAACATTATTACATGAAGTACTTAGTACTTCAACACAATGTTAGATCTGAAAAGTCTAACAATTGGTAGATGTGAGAGATCTATCAAACAAAATAATTTACGATAGAGGTGAAAGATCTATCAACAAAACGAATAAATCTTAGAATACGGTGTATAAAAGCTAGACGCACCACAGATGTTTGTTCAATGCATTCTCTGTTCTTGTCGTTAACAGATGTTTGCTAACACCACTCTCTGTTTTTGCTGATATACACATGGTCTTGCGACAAAGGTGTACTGAAGAGGCGTAAACGTCCCAATCAGCCAACTTTGTTCGTCGAATAAAATCATTACTCACGTAATGCATTTCCCTTCGTTGCCTCGTCAACGAATTTGGCCGCTTCCAAGCAATACAACAATTTTGATAAATGAAGTTTTTTGGGTTTGTGGACTTTTTTTGGGGTGTGGGGACTGCGTCACGCTCTCCGCTACCGCTCCGAGCATGATGAGGTGGTGATTTCGATTTGAGTGAAGACTTTGATTTTTCAGACCCGTACTAAGTACAAACATCCTATACGTTTACTACAAACAATTTTAATGTAACATGGGGAGTTGAGGGAATTTATTTATTATCGTCTAAATATGATGAATCAGCAATAAAAAAAAATGTCGGTCTGTCCGTCTCCACTTTTTTTTCAAACCGCTCAACCGATCACCCTAAACTTTTTTTCCTGAAAGATGCATGCCTCCCATGATTCAAGTTCGAAGATGAGCGAAATCGGTGAAGCAGTTCCGGAGATATGGTCGAAGAAGTTGAGGTCGGACATGAAATTTTCAAGGGTCGGTGAAACCTTTTCGCAAATATCCCAGCATGTATAGCGCGGAAATTGTTCATTCTGGTATCAAATGAAAGCATTTGATGTCATTTGTGAGAATCGGATCACGGTTCTGGGCACAGGGACCAATGGAATGGACGAAATTGAGTTTCTTGGCCATATACGAAAACAGTTTTTCGTATATATTTCCTTAACTATGCAATATGGAGATTTACTGTCAAAGGCAAAGTTAAAGAGAATAAAATTCAAGAGAACACGTGTCTCAGGGTTTTGGGTAAAAATGCCACAATCCTGGGATATCACCGCTTCTAGAATTGGGAGAGATGACCCATATCTCTAGAACTATGGGAGGAAGAAAGTTGCTTCCAAAGGCAAAGTTGTAGAGAATAAAATTTTACAGAACACGTGTCTCAGGGTTCTGGGTTATTATTATTAATCGTATGGTTTACATTTTATCATCTAGTATCTAAACATTTTCTCTTAATCTATTCTATTACAATTACTTATGTCTAAGTTTGTATCTTATTTGTTATAACAACAAAAACCTTTTTAAAGGTAGTGTGTGACGCAGTCCGTAAGTCCGCTTCCAAAATTAATGATATCGCTTGAGGTGACGCTATCGCAGATAATACGCAGAATTTCGTTTGAATGGAACCTTGTGTTAAAAGTTTTGATTTTCTGAAAAAATTAGAGCGCTTTCTTTGAAACAAAATTACGTTTTGTTAAAAAAAATTGCGTCACAAATGCCGGACCCAACGACGAAATAATTTTTCTGTACTTTCAGTTTTTGCGCTGCAAAAATTTGACTTTTGTTTCTTAT
>CM055404.1:54505505-54577503 GCA_029228625.1 Pseudolycoriella hygida | reverse complement strand
GAAATAAAATCTAGTACATTTACATACAGCTGATTGACAGCAAGTCAATCAGTTGTCATCTGAAGAATATTCATTCTGCAACAAGATCTCGAATGAGATAGTCGATACGACATTGCGCTCTGTTAAAGAAATAAAATACGTATTATAACGTTGTGGACATTGGAGTTTTATATATCACATCAGCACCGAAGCCGAATAACAACATTGGTGACCCGAAAACTGAACACGAAATTGAAACAAATAGTAAAAACAATTTACCAACGCGTGGGCAGTGTTATCGTAAAAGGAATAAGAGAAGGAGCTGGAGCAGAGTATTTTTTCAAAATTTTCATTGTTGGCTGAATGGCATCGGTAGTTGGACCACGTGCATCAACTAGAAAGGTGAATTGAGCCAAAAGGAAACAATTGAGCAAAGAAATTTATACGAGCAAGTGGATATCGAAAAGGTGCAGAAAATCAAAGCAAGTTGAAATTTTTTAAGGCCTAGAAATTGGACATCTCCACAGGTAACGAAATATACCTGTGGGGATAAAAGGTATGTAATTTTTGTTCATATGCAGATCAAAAACAAAAATTAAAAGTAATTGTTCACATGCGGAGATAAATCGTCTTTGGAAAAGAAGCACATAAAGGAAAAATCGAAAAAGGTCATAGGAAAAGAAAACCGCATGTGGAAAAACCGTTACATTTTGGACAAAAGACAACACAAAGAAAAGAAGGTATTCAGAAGACATAGCGGTATGTTACCTTATTGTTTTATTGTTCGAGAAAAAGACCTGAACATGATGAGCAGTGGTTCTTTAATATAATTCTATTGTTGCAATGGCTGTATACAACAAAAGTTTTGAATTCAATTAAATGAAAAAGAATTGATTTAAATTGTTAGGTTAAGAAGTGAATATTATGTGAATTAATCCAGATCGGTTGCAGAATTAATTTAATAACGCGGTATTATTTTCTCAGATTGCGATTTTATTTTAATTATTATTTTTATTTGGTCAGTTTCCTATTCGAGTTGATTCCTAAAATAAAATAAAATCATGAGAAGGTCAGACGATACGGAGCAATCCGATCAGTCGGAGCATAGACCTAATGAAAGCGATACTACTATCGAAACGAACGTGATTAAAGTTAAATTGCCAAATTTTTGGACAAATAGCCCGTCCACGTGGTTCATTCAGGCAGAGGCACAATTCGCGTTAGGGAAAATTACAGGAGATCAAAGTAAATATTATCATGTCGTAGCCACATTACCGGAAGAAGTCGCGGAAACTATTTCGGAATTATTAGAAAATCCACCGGTCAGTGATCGGTATAATAAAATAAAAGAAACATTAATAGAAAGGCATACCCTCAGCATTGAAGCTAGAATTCGGAAATTAACTTCCGGAGAAGAGATGGGCGACAAGAAACCATCTCAATTCTTTCGGAAATTGCAAAAGTTGGCTGGGGGTGAAAAGACAGTGGGAGCGGATTTGCTAAAGAAATTATGGCTAAGTAGGCTACCCAATTTAATGACAGTTTCTCTTATTCCTCACAATGAGAAAGATATGGAAAAGCTGATGAAAGTGGCGGATCAGATATGGGAAGCTATGCAAAATGAAAACATCTCAGTTGTAAGTCATAGCCAGACTGTTTCAAAAAATTGGGAAAAAGCGAATAGTTCGGACGACGAGATAGCAAGCTTACGTGCGGAAATAAACGCAATCAAGCAGATGCTTCAAGATAGTTACCCAGGTAGATCGCGACAATGTTATCGAAGTAGGGATAATAGTGGAACAAGGTATCGATCAAATAGCAGAAGAAAGTTCAACCCTGAAGGGTCATGGTGTTGGTACCATTATAAATATGGCAGCAAGTCCACTAAACCATGTAACAAACCTTGCTCATTCCAAGACAACAAAAAGCAGGGAAAAGACCAAAATTCAAAAAATTAAATCTTTCTACCGTTGTTGCGGCGTGCGGTGGAAAAGGGTTTAAATCAAGCCGTTTAAGCGTTAGGGACAAAAACACAAAATTAAATTTTCTTATTGATACTGGTGCAGATGTATCAATCATACCCCGTTCATGCATTCTTAATTTTTCAAAACTAAAAGTAAAAAACGAAATTTTCAAATTAACGGCGGCGAATGGTTCCATCATAGATACATACGGAACTAAAGTGTTGGAAATCGATTTCGGTCTGCGTAGGAAATTTACTCACGAGTTCATAGTAACGTCAGTGAGCAAACCTATAGTTGGAGCAGATTTTTTAGCAAAATTCGGTTTATTACCAGACCTACGAAATAAACGGTTACTGGATTCGATAACATACAGTTCGGTAAATGCATTTTCCATAAAAAATGATAATATTCCAACACCGCTCATTTTCATAATAAACAACGAGTTCGGTGAGATCTTAAAGAAATTTCCGAGTCTCACGTCTCCACCAAATTTCAATATACCAGTCAAACATAATGTAAGTCATCAAATAGTAACCAAAGGTCATTTACCATTTTTTAAACCTAGAAGATTAAACACTGATAAATTAAAAATAGCAAAAGAGGAATTCAAATATATGATGGAAACGGGTATTTGTAGACATTCAAATTCCCAAGCATCTTCACCACTAATGATGGCAAAAAAGCCGCGAAGCCCCGACCTACGTCCATGTGGGGATTATAGGAATCTAAATTCTAAGACGATTCCAGATAGGTATCCCATGCCTCATATTCATGATTTTAATGCTAAATTAGCAGGAAGCACAATATTTTCAAAAATTGATCTCGTTAGGGCATATCATCAAATTCCGGTGGTGCCAGAAGACATTCACAAAACGGCAATAGTAACACCATTCGGGCTTTTTGAGTTTCCTAGAATGCCGTTCGGTTTAAAGAATGCGGGAAAAACATTTCAAAGATTTATGTCGGAAGTACTTAAAGATTTGGATTTTATTTTTGTTTTCATCGACGATATTTTAGTGTTCAGTAAGAATAAAGAGGAACACAAATCTCACTTAGAGCAAGTTTTTAAACGCCTAGATGAATATGGATTAAACATTAAACTTTCTAAATGTATATTGGGCGCAAGCTCACTAGAATATCTGGGCCATTGGATATCGAAGGAAGGGATCAAACCTCCGAAATCCAGATTAGAAATGATAGAGAATTTTGAAGCACCCGACAACGTGCGAAAATTGCAGCGATTTGTCGGCATGGTGAACTATTATTTTCGATTTCTTCCTAAATTAGCCGAGATTTTAAGTCCGTTATATGCTCACATAACGGTAATGACAGATAAGGTTAACAAATACAAGAAAAAATTTACATGGCCAGATGAGTGCAATGAGGCGTTCATCAAGGCCAAAGAAGAGTTAACAAAAGCGACACTGTTAGTGCACCCTAAGGAGGATTCTTTCGTGTGCATTTCTATGAATACAGATGCATCAAAATTTGCAGTAGGCGCGGTATTGCAGCAATACAATAAAGGCACATGGGAGCCATTAAGATTTTTTTCAAAAAAATTGTCACCGGCAGAGCAGAAATACTCCACTTTAGACAGAGAATTACTCGCGATGTATCTCTCAATTAAACATTTCCGATATTTCGTAGAAGGTCGAGAATTTGTGTTGTACACCGACCATAAACCCTTAACAACTGCCATTTTATCACAAACAGAACGCAGTCCAAGACAAACGCGACATCTAGAATACATAGCTCAGTTCACTACTAATATCCAACACATTAAAGGAAAAAACAACGTAGTCGCAGATTTTCTATCGCGAATTGGCGAAGCCGAAAACGCTTCAATTCAGATCTCTCTAGAATTAAAAGCCCTGGTAGAATTGCAAAAAGAAGATGAAGAGTGTAAAGAATTAGTTATGAAGTCGGAAAATTCAAAATGGAAACTAGAAGAATTAAAACTTCTGTTAGAGCAAGGCAAAATATGGTGTGAAGTATCTACAGGTAAAAATCGTCCTTACGTGCCCATGTCTTTGAGAAGAGCAATTTTTGAAAATATGCATTCGTTATTACATCCGGGAGTAAGAGCAACCCGAAAATTAATTAGCTCACGTTATTTTTGGAATAATATGAACAAAGAGATTAATTATTGGGCAAAATGTTGTGTGCCATGTCAAAAAGCAAAAATTAATAGACACACGAAAGCGCAAATAGAAAAAATTCCAATACCAAATGAGAGGTTTGAACACATACACATAGACTTAGTAGGTCCATTTCCAGTATCGAACGATTTCAAATATCTGTTAACGACCGTAGACAGATACACACGATGGCCGGAGGCATTCACCATAAAAAATATTACTGCCGAAACAGTGGCACAAACATTCGTAGCAAATTACATTGCTCGGTTCGGCACACCTCTTACAATATCGACAGACAGAGGGAAACAATTCGAATCTCAGTTGATGGCCGAATTGAACAGATTATTGGGAACGAACAGAATTAGAACAACGTCTTATCACCCCCAGGCCAACGGTATGGTTGAACGGTGCCACAGGCAAATAAAGGCAGCTTTAGTCGCGAGATGTAAAACAGTTCATTGGAGCGAAGAAATTCCATTTGTTTTATTAGGGATTCGAACCGCTATTAAAGAAGATTAAAAATTTTCCCCAGCGGAACTAGTGTACGGGCAATGTTTGAAAATACCGGGGGAATATTTCGTAGACTCCAAGGACGGCAAAGACTTTGAGCCGGAGGGATTAATAAATAGATTACGTCAGTATATGCGCGGAATTCGCCCAACCGAAGCTAGGAATAGCAAACAAAATAACATTTTCGTACCGAAGTCACTAGAGACATGTTCTGACGTATTTATGCAAGTAGACAAGGTCAAACCCAGCTTGAGTCCTGCTTATGAAGGTCCTTTCGAAGTCATACGCCGACTTCGGAAACAATTCGTAATAAATATTAAACGCAAACCAGAATCCGTATCAATAGATAGGCTGAAACCAGCTTTCGGAATATTGTGCAATTCGGATCAAGCCGAAACAAAAGATAAAAACAAAAAATCTGTAATGTTTAAAAAATAATTTTTGTCATCCATATCAAAAATTCAGATTTTATTTTTAGTATGTCGCTTCGCTAGAAGGGAAGCAGTGTAGGGACCTGACTAATAGGAAATAAAATCTAGTACATTTACATACAGCTGATTGACAGCAAGTCAATCAGTTGTCATCTGAAGAATATTCATTCTGCAACAAGATCTCGATTGAGATAGTCGATACGACATTGTGCTCTGTTAAAGAAATAAAATACGTATTATAACGTTGTGGACATTGGAGTTTTATATATCACATCAGCACCGAAGCCGAATAACAACAGTCTTCATTAAGTAGATTTTCATGTTTATGTCTGTGTATGTGGATGGCTTCGTAATATTCAATTTTCCACATGTGATTTATGGGTTGCAAAAGCTTTAACTCACTTATGTTGATCACATGGTTAGTCATAAAAATGTGTCGTCCTACAGCAGTTTTCGTTTTCCATTTTGCGGATTTTATGTGTTCATTGAAACGTTCGAACAACTTGCGGATCGTCATCCCAATGTAAAGCCGTCCGCAGCACGAGCATTGTATGCGGTATATGCCTGATCTATGTAGGTTGACCGGTCTGTCTTTTAACGTTCCTACCGCTTGTCTCAAAGAGCCGTCATTTCTATGTACTATACTCATTCCATGTCTTTTGTACACTGTTTTTAACTTTTTCGTCACTTTCGGGTAAAATCTGATCGCTGCTCGCTTGTCAATTTCTTTAGGAATGTCGTAGAAAGTTGAGATGTTTATCTTCAGTCGTTTTTCTCTATGCTTCTTGATGATATTTCGGATGGCCGCTTCGTGGTATCCATTCGCCCGACCGATGTCAATGATTTTTCGCATTCCTCAACTTCTTTCTCTTGAGTCATTGGGATGTTGACCATAAAATGAGCCATTGCGTGGAAGGCTGCCATTTTGTGTTGGTGGTCGTGGAAAGAATCACAAGTTATCAGTCTCTTCGTGTTTGTTGGCTTTCTATAGACGCTTGTTTCGATGGTGCCATTCTTTATCTTGCACATTACGTTCAGAAACGGGAGTTCTCCTTCGTGTTGCCTTTCGATGACTGCGAGTAGAAATTGCTATTTGTTTTACACACGACCCTAACTCCTTCCAAGGGAATTAGTATAATTAGTTGACGAACTGATATGTTATCAGCGACACATGTATGTGTAAGTCCTTTGTTTTTTGTTTCTTGTCTTCTAAAGAAGGTACTGTCCTAGAGCGACATTTTATAGAGAGAAAATTCAGTTAAAATCTTCATCAGCAAATTTAATATTTTCCAGCTGCAAAACTAAGTAGCTAACAAAACTAGGGAATTTGCGTTTTAATGAAACGCCAAAAAAAGCCTAGGTGACTAGCAAATCTAGGGAGTTTTTCCTTTTACAAAATGTCTCAAAAACTAGGTGACTAACGACTTAAAGGAACTTTTCATTTTACAAAACATCGCAAAAGTAGGAGGTTAACAAAACTATGGAATTCACGCTTAAAAACCAGATTCTGAAATTAATTTTGCAGATACGAAAAAATAATTTTCCTGATCGAAAAGTAAAAATCTTCCGCTAAAAATAATTTGGCTGGTAAAAATTTACTGATCTTAGCATCAAATTTTGCTGATTGAAAGCAATAAAATTGCTTCCAGAAAAATAATAAATTTGTTGAAACAGCACCATTAAAATTGCTGATAAAAAAAATAAATTTGTGGAAAAAAAGGATGAATTTGCCGAAAAAAAAGATTAAATTTGCTGGTAAAAAAAATAAATTTGCAGAAAAATAGTATTTGCTGATGGAAAAAATAATTTTGCTGCTAAAAGTAGAAATTTGCTGCCAAAAAAATAGATGCCTTTTAACAATTTGTTGTAAGTGGAATTCTCCACATCCACCATAAGCTGCCTATAATAAATTCTTATACGAATTTATTATACGCAACTCAAACAAAAACCAATTTCTAAAGCTTTCTCTAAACGCTTGTAAACAATTTACAATTCCTTTATGATTTAGAAATTTCTAAGAAATACGAATTTCTAACATAAAAGACATATGCATTTTTATTACGCGTCATATTACACAAGCGAAACGCATACTTCTGGGTCAAGCACATGTTGACTAGGCATAATTTTTATATGCGCTAAAATAGTAAACAAATACGGTGCCAATGCACCCGAAAAGAAAGCAAATATTTCTTGCATTGTTTATTGCTAGAAATATTATGATTGGTGAATCGTTTATTTTGGGCGTCGTCAATTAGCAATTTTTGGTGAATGCGAGTTGACAAGTTAAAGTAAACGATTCACAAAATTGAGTCTGATTCCAGCTATCAACCTGGAAAGAAGTGAAGTACAAAGAGCTCTCAACCTCTTGCTTTTTATTTAAATAGAACTTAAACATTTTATCGTATTAAACGTAAATTTGTATTCCAATAAAATTCAAAGTGAAAATCAGTCGAAGTGTTTTCATAAATAAAATCACTTAGACAAAATTCGAACTATCAACTTCGAATTGTCTATAGTAACAATCATTAGTGAAATGCCACCGCACTATCAACTGCGGTATTAACTAATCAAATTCCCTAAAATATACTTGTGAAGGAACATACGTCTGATTGACAGGAACCCGGAGGTTCCGCAACAGATCGTGGCAATAACATATAAAAATACCAAAAATATCGTCGAACACACGTTCTAATATCAGCCTTGCTCGACATCAACACTATCTTGGTACAATACGTATAATCCGATCAGAACAGATCGATCTACATACCGACGAACATCTACATCTTGATATAACATTTCTTCTTATTGGTATAACAAATTTTTCGGTATTTTTGACCAAAATTTTCTCTTCTAATTACCCGTTACATTTCTATGGTATTTTATAGACGATGCGGTTGATTATATTTCAAGATTGTCATATCCCATCCCGACACCCAGGGATATTCTTGTGGAAACATGATACGTCGAACATCAAGGTGCGGGTCGCTCGTCAGCTCGTTGAAGCTTGGTACATTGACTGATTGGGATTCGGTTAAAAAATCTTTAACCCTAATTAATGGAAGAGAATACATCATTCGACATAGCGAATCATTCAACAGATGTTTTTAAGGAATTTGGCTACATAAAGAAGTATGTAAGCGATGATAAAGTCGCACAATGGAAAAAGAACAAAATGTCAACGGAAGAAAGATGGGTTGAAATCTTTAATCATATGAACCAAAATGACATACCATTTGAACGATTAGCGCACCTTATTGAATATATTCTTTGTTTCCCTGGTACTTCAACGTCTGTTGAGCGGTTATTTGCAGAAGTAAATAAAATTTGGGAACGTGAAAGCACTGCTCTTAAGTTATCAACACTAACAGCAATGTTAATCGTAAAATGTAACATGGAATACTCTTGTCTTGAATTTTTTACTTTCTTGAAAACGCAACGAGAATTGCTTAGAAAAATTGCAGGCCAAGATAAATATGATTTTAAAAAACCAAAAGCTTTCGATGGGAGCGCGATGTCTACAAATTTAGATGAAGAGGATGTATAATTCCACCGTAAATCTATTCTGATTATAAGAAAAATTTAGATTTTTTTTTATTCAAAGTTAATTAGGCTTAATTTTAATCTGACGATACATATCTTTTCTAAGAATTCAAGCAATTTTTCTAAAATGAATTGTGAACCTATATACTTTAGCTAGTTTCTTTGAACAAGATTTATGGTTCTTAGGATATACACGCAGGGATTCAATCTACAGACCAAACAGATTTTCAGCTTTTGTTCAGCTTTTTCATGTTTTTAAAAGCACTATTTTTTGTACTCTTTTTTTCTATGGTGTAGGAGAGGCGGGGGTAATGGCGATCACATAATAAACAAAAATTTGTACTTGTACTTGTCCTATAGTCTTACCTGTACTATGACTTAATTTAAATGAAAAATCAAAAGACACAAAGTACTTCTTATAAAAAATAATTTCGAGTCCAAAAGTTAGAAAAAAAATTTTTAATGATTCATAAGAGAAATGAAAAATGTAAAATTCGTGGGGTAATGGCGATCACTTGCATGGCTTCAAAATCTACTGTTGTCAGATGTCCCCAAAAAATGTCAATTTTGCTGATATTACCTTTCATTTAATTAAAAAAAAATTGTATGCTACTCAAGATATAAAAAAACAACATCTGTCAAGTGAGTTCTTTCGTGAGGTTATATAATTGTCAATCTGAAACATAAAAATACTCCTTTGACGACTCCACTTTAATTAGACACATGATCTTGTGCTACGAAAGGTGAAAAGAGTTTGATTTATGTCACTTTACAATATGTAATAAACAGGCTCAACCAAAACACGCGAACAAATTAAAACATGTAGTGATCGGTATTACCCACTGATCGACATTACCCCCGCCTCCCCTACTTTATTGTACTATATTTTAGTTGAAAAGTACTCTTTTTCACTCAAAAAGAGTTGGTCGCTTTATGTATAGTCATAATAACAGGAAACTTATTGGGAACTTATTGTGAAACGAAATAGCAGTTCGGTGGAATACTTCGGTTGGAGTTTGTGAGTGGCTTTTAGAGCTCTCTTATGTAGAACATGTAACTCATTGATAAGCCTTTTGGTTGCTGAGCCCCAAACGCCAATACAGTATGTCAAGTGGTAATGGATAGTGGAATAATAAAGCAATATGAGAATCTTCGTAGGGAGAAAGCGCAATCATCTGCTCACCCCGATCCTGCAAGAGATAAGTCTAATAAGGTTGGCCGCATGCTCTTCCCAAGATACAAATTGATCAAGCATTAGACCGAGGCACTTTATGTAACTCGGCTTTACATTAGGTTAGTTCTCCTAAAACTAGATTTAACATTAAACCTAAGGTAGTTTTTGTATTGACCCGTTATTTTTTGGAGATACGACGCTACGGTGGTGTGATAGATGGGGCGAGAAACAGTGTGTGGTTACGAAATTGACGAAATGAAGATTGCGATGAACAATAACGTCAAACGGTTTGTAGACTGATCATTTCAAGTTTAGATTCGATGCAGGTTGCATCAAAGTACAAATTCACTCTTAGACAAGAGCAATTAGTTTTTGTAGAAATTAAAGTTTAACGTAAAAATTGGTTATACTGTGCCAGTTCATTTTTGTTAAAGAAAGCTTGCGGTAAGCAAGAACATAAAGCTTTTAGGTTGGATTTTGAATTGAACCATGGTCACATCTCTACGTACAATAGAACCACATTGGAATTTATGGTGATTTTGGATTTGGCTGTCGTATCTCACACCCAACATAAAATAGTGAGTAGTTGTAAGGGGAGTGCACTATTAGCTTTAAGATTTAGTAGTTTATTTTTGATAAAATTATGGCAAAAGATTTATGAGAATTAAATTCTTAGGTTTGATAATGTGATTTTGGGATTTTATTATTTGTGATTTTATTGTTGAGGATAGAAATTCGTTACATTTACAGAAGTGAACTTTTCTATTTTCACGCCATTGCACAACAGATCGGGCAGATTGGAGATATCGACATGGGGCTTACGGAAATGTACCATCTTGGTTTTGCCCATATTCTGAGTTAACTTTTTAACACGGAAATACTTTGAAACTATCATTAAACCTGCGGAGAGGTCCGAGATGTTGTTCTGTTAAGAACATTTTGAGTAAAGTTTGCCAAATTCAAATAATCAATATTCGAAACGTCGAACATTGAATCTTATACGCTTTCCGACAGATGGTGTAACATCGAACGGATAAGTGTCTTAGTCTTAGTTCTATTAATTTTATACAATAAAATCACTGTTCATTTGACCTCCGTGTTGTTCATTTCATATATTCCATCAATACAGTCCACTACAAGAGCATCGAACTAAACATAGTCCTTCGAGCCGGATATTTTTTAATACCGGTCGATGTCGAAACATTCAGTGAAAAGTGTTTAGTTTAAATTGCTGTGAATATTAAAGAAAAAAGTTAGTTTCAACATCATCAACTGGAATTGTGGAAGAAACCGGATTTTTTTCGTCGTTGATGTTGGAGAAAGTTGGTTGCCACGTTGTTGCAGCAAAAGAGGATCCTTAAAAATTCAACAGAAAGGATAACCGTCGAGGATAATATTCGTCATTAGTCAAACGAGAATATTAATCATCTGCATCGATAGCCGTTATTTTTGTTGGAAAGTCTATCGTGAAATTTGGAAGTGAGGTTAAGTGGCAGTCGACGAATAAAATTACAATTGAGAAGATTTTGGATTCAAAAATTTGTCAAAAGTGAAGCAGTAACGTATTTGGAAGCAGTAACACCTAATTAGTGCCGTATTGAAGCAGTATAGTGCAGTTCCTAATTGAAGCAGTAACGTTTTTGATGAGGTCCCGAGTGAAGCAGTAACGTCTAATTTAGTTCCGGATTGAAGCAGTAACGTTTTGTGTATTTCCTGATTAAAAGCTAACGCGAGCATTGGAGATATCTGACGACGATATAAACATGTTGGTATCGTCTGCGAACCCATAAGCAGATTACTTGATTGGCAAATTATAAAAGTCATTTATAAAAAATATGAAGAGAATCGGTTACAAATTGCCACCCTGCGGTACTCCGAATGTCACATCCAATAAAGGACTTCTGTACCCACTGCACTCTATAAACTGCTTCCTACCACATAAGTAGCTCCTCATAAGGTCAAGAGCGACCCCTCGTATTCCTGAACACTCTAGTTTAAACAAAAGTAAGTTGTGGACGACAGTATCAAACGCCTTGGACAAGCCTAAGAATAGAGGAGAGACTATTTTATTTTGATCTATTTCCGAATTGATCATATCAACCAGTTCGAATAATGAGAAGAGACCACAGTGCTTAAAGAATGACAAAAATGATTGTTTGATCACGGTTTCTAATATTTTGCTAATCGCTGGCAGAATAGAAATCGGCCGATAATTGCCAACCTCACTCCTGAGACCTTTCTTATAGAACCTTCCACTCCTTTACACAGTTTCTCGTTTTCCCTTTGCACGACCGAGGATGGAGTTGTAGTGACCCGTAGTTAGGTCACTAACCCTACATAAACCCCAGTAAAACATCGCACATAAATTCATTCTCTCTCATCGATGAATGTTCATCAAGAGAACGGAGAGACAGAGATCATTCTCATACCGACCGTCATAGCAACAAGTTCAGTTTATAATAAGTTTAAGTTCAAGAAATAAATTGTATTATTTGATCAATAGAAACCCGGTCGTATCAATATTATCACGTAATGATAATATCATTACATTGGTGACACCCGTCGTTGGAACAGTTTAATTTAATTTACTTTAAATTATACTGCACATAAAAATCTTCAATAAAACGGAACAATAGAACAATAGAAGACCGCATGGTTTCATCAATTAGCAAATTTGGTCGGTGTTAATTAACAAATAACGTCTTGTGGGCTCTAGACGAATTTTAAATTGCATCAACTGGCACATTTTGGTCATAATTGCTACCTGTTTTGGGCATAAAGTTTTCGTTGCAGCGAACGTATATCGTACAAGGCTTCATAAGTTGGAAATCTCCACAGGCACATATGTCCTGTGGAGATAAAAGGTACGTTGCGGAAATTTAAAACATTTCTGACCTGAAAATACATAAGAAAACATTCTTCTATCCCACAATAATTTTGGTATTGGAGTGTCGAAGACCGAATTGCGCATATATATTTTGGCGCGAAAAGTTCCATTGACCCGTCTGGAACAATAAATCATTCGTTACGAGCAACGGCCACGTCAACAGAAAGGAACCATAGGAACCCAAGACAACCAACAATTATTTCATAAAATTGTTTTTTTTTCATCATTAGTATTATATAAAAATCCATCTTGAATTTTTTTTGAGGTTAGGCAGCTTTCGGATATAATTTAATTTTTTTTTGCAATCGTCATTAGAGTAGAATTTTATTTTTCGTTCGAATTTAATTTTTTTCCGAAATAGCTGAAAATTTTTTCTGTCGAAAGAGTTGATCACTGTCTTGTGAACCGTACGGGGTAAGTGATTTACACATTTCTTTATTAAGTTTTAACTGGCATTTGTAAATAAAATTAAATATGCCTAACGCAAATGAAAAAGAAAGCGACGAAAATACATCTAGTCCCGAATCCCCGACAGACATTAATGCATTGATCGTTAAATTGCCAACGTTTTGGGCAAGTAACCCGCGTACCTGGTTTATACAAGCCGAAGCTCAGTTTGCTCTGGGTAAAATCACAAAAGATATTAGCAAATATAATTATGTTGTCGCGACGTTACCTCAAGACATGGCTGAGTCGATCTCAGACATTTTAGAAAACCCGCCTCAAGAAGATTTATACAAAAAGTTAAAGAAAGCTTTAATCGAACGTCACTCCCTAAGTTTAGAATCCCTGATAAAGAAACTAATTTCTGATGAAGAAATCGGTGATAAAAAACCATCGGAGTATTTTAGAACTTTAAAGCGGTTGGCTGGCAATAGTGGTACGGTCGGAGATGATTTGTTAAAAAAGTTATGGATGAATAGACTCCCACAAGCCATCGGTGTAGCTCTTATTCCTCAAAAGGACGATACAGTCGACAAGTTAACTAAATTAGCTGACCAAGTGTGGGAAGCAATAAAATCAGCTAACGTTTCAGCTGTTTCCGCTAATTCGTTCTCAAGTGATAGCGAGCTGAGAGCTGAAATAAATTCATTGAAAGCGATGATTGAGAAATTGTCGTTTGACAGATCACGGAGTAGATCTCGCAGTCAATCCGATAATCGCTCGCGTTCACGAAGCAATTACAGAAGTCATTCACGTAAACGAAGATTCAATCCAAGAGGAAAGTTTTGTTACTATCATTTTAAGTTCGGAAAGAATGCCACGAAACCGTGCAATGGGCCGTGTTCCTTTGAGAAATCTCAGGCTTCACGCGATAGCAACAATAGAACGAGTAACCCAAACTAAGTTACCCTGCTGTATGTGCGGCTGACAGTGGGATGCAGTTTAAATCTTGCCGCCTTTTCGTTAAAGATAAAAAAAATAGATTATTGTTTTTAATAGATACTGGAGCCGATGTTTCAGTTGTCCCGAAAAGAATTGCGAAGGTGTTTAAATTAAATAGAGATTTTCAGCTTACAGCTGCAAACGGTTCAATAATTAATACGTACGGCAGCATGATAGTAGAAGCAGATTTAGGTTTAAGAAGGAGTTACCCTCACGAATTCATACTAGCAGATGTGAACAAACCAATTATTGGAGCAGACTTCCTAGCCAAATACGGTCTTTTACCAGATCTGAAGAATAAAAAATTAATTGACCCAGCAACCTCGTTAACGGTAAACGCGATGAGTGCTAGCGGTTGCTACGAACCAACGCCACGTTTATATTCAATCGTTTCCGAATTCGGAGACATCCTAAAAAAGTTTCCGGCTTTGGTTTCTCCACCGAATTTCAACCTCCCCGTTAAGCATAATGTCGTTCACTACATTCATACCAAGGGTCCTCTACCATACTCCAAGGCACGAAGGCTTAGTCCTGACAATTTTAAAATAGCTCAGCTAGAATTCAAGTACATGAATGAAGTCGGTATCTGCCGTCCATCTTCCTCACAGACATCCTCACCATTAACTATGGCACTTAAACCTCGAAGCCCCGATTTACGCCCATGTGGTGACTATAGAAGGCTCAATGCCGTAACAATACCCGATAGATACCCACTCCCTCTGATACAAGATTTCAATGCAAAATTAGAAGGCTGTAACATTTTTTCAAAAGTCGACCTGGTAAGAGCGTTTCATAACATTCCCGTTGCACCAGAAGACATGCACAAAACAGCCATAGTGACTCCATTCGGATTGTTTGAGTTTCCGAGGATGCCATTCGGACTGCGCAACGCAGCTCAAACTTTCCAGAGATTTATGAATGAAGTCTGCAAAGGTTTAGACTTCGTTTTCGTATATATCGACGACATCCTCATTTTTAGTAAATCTCCAGAGGAACACAAAGCCCATTTGGAAAAGCTTTTCGAACGTTTGACCGAATACGGTTTGAATATCAAACCAAGCAAATGTTTGTTGGGCGTGAAGTCTCTAGAATTTCTTGGTCATTTCATTGATCAACATGGCATACTACCTTCAGCGGAAAGGGTCGAAGCAATCGCCAGTTACGCCGCACCCGACTCGCTTAAAAAAGCTCAGAGATTTGTAGGGATGATCAACTATTACTTCAGATTTATACCCAAATTAGCTGAAATATTGATTCCATTACACACACATATCGCTGAAATGGAAAAAATGAAGAAGAAAAAGAATTTTAAATTTTTTTGGCCCGACAGTTGTAATGACGCGTTTAGTCTAGCAAAAAAGTCTCTAGTTAATGCAACTTTATTGGTTCATCCAAAAAAGAAAGGTTTAGTTGTAAGTTTGTTCACAGATGCCTCCGCGAAAGCCGTAGGAGCCGTCTTACAACAATATCATAAGGGCATATGGCAACCTTTAGGTTTCTTTTCAAAAAAATTGAGTCCGTCCGAAATAAAATATAGTACCCTTGATCGTGAATTATTAGCAATATATTTAGCTGTCAAACACTTCCGGTATTTCGTGGAGGGAAGAGATTTTGTAGTCTACACGGACCACAAGTGCCTCACGACGGCCATGTCATCAATGACAGAACAAAGTCCGAGACGAAGTCGCCATTTAGAATTCATTTCCCAATTTACCACGAATATTCAACACGTTAAGGGCAAGAATAACGTTGTCGCAGATTTTTTATCCCGGATAGAAGAACCGGAAATGGCGTCTGTAAAAGCTAATTTAGAATTGAAAGCACTAGTTGAACTCCAACAAGACGACGATGAAATTCAATCGTTATTGGAACGACAAACTAGCGATTCAAAGTATTCCCTAAAAAACATTGAATTACCACTTTCTTTGGGTAAGTTATGGTGCGACGTTAGCACGGGCAATAATCGTCCGTATGTGCCAGAACCCCTTAGAAGAGCAACTTTTGAACAGTTTCATTCTTTGTCGCACCCAGGGATACGGGGAACTCGAAAATTGATTACGTCACGCTACTTCTGGCCAAGTATCAACAAAGATGTCATTCACTGGACTAGGGCATGTATTCAATGTCAACGGGCTAAAATCATTAGGCACACCAAAGGTCCCATTGGAAAGTTCAATGTCCCGTCGGGTAGGTTCGAAAACATTCACATTGACCTTGTCGGACCATTACCAATATCATGTGGTTATACAAGTGTACTCACTGTAGTAGATAGATTTACTCGGTGGCCAGAGGCGTACCCGATCACAAGTCAGACCGCCGAAGCAGTAGCTAAATGTCTCGTAGGGCAATATATCTCACGGTTCGGCGTGCCGTCAGTAATTACGACTGATAGAGGAAAGCAATTCGAATCGAAATTATTTTCTGAATTGTGCAAGTTATTGGGCTCTAATAGAATTCGTACGACGTCGTATCACCCGCAAGCCAATGGCATGGTGGAACGTTTTCATTAGGATTCATTAGTCGCTAGATGCAACACCATACATTGGAGCGACGAATTACCTATCGTTCTGCTGGGAATAAGAGCCACATTGAAAGAAGACTTAAATTGCTCACCTGCTGAATTAGTGTATGGACAAACGTTAAAAATTCCTGGTGAATTTTTTGTTGATACACCACTTAGCGATCCGACTAGTACGGACAACTTTATTGATCGTCTGCGCGAGCGTATGCGGAGCTTGAAGCCAGTAGAACCATTGGTTAAGAGAGATAGTCATACATACATTCCAAAATCGTTAGCTACGTGCTCTCATGTTTTTGTAAGGATAGATAAGGTTAAACCCAGCTTACACCACCGTTACGACGGACCATTTCAAGTAGTTAGGAGACTGAGAAGAACTTACATCCTGAATGTGAATGGTAAAAATGATGCAGTTTCAATAGACCGCCTAAAGCCAGCCTACGGGATCCTCTCAGTGTTATGTCCGAAGGGAGCGAGACAGAAGAAAATCGTTCATTTTGAATAATTACTTTGTAATTTTTGATTATTCATACGTGTGATTATACCTAACAAATTAGTCATTGGTTCAGTATAAATTAGTTACACGTTTTATTATATTAGTAAAAATTTTTTTTATGAAAAAGGGGGTAATGTAGTGACCCGTAGTTAGGTCACTAACCCTACATAAACCCCAGTAAAACATCGCACATAAATTCATTCTCTCTCATCGATGAATGTTCATCAAGAGAACGGAGAGACAGAGATCATTCTCATACCGACCGTCATAGCAACAAGTTCAGTTTATAATAAGTTTAAGTTCAAGAAATAAATTGTATTATTTGATCAATAGAAACCCGGTCGTATCAATATTATCACGTGATGATAATATCATTACAGAGTTGATTTTTTTCCACACATTTTAACATCGCTACAGTCACTAAATAAATCCTCGTAGTAATAATCCTTATACATCGTCTGATATTTCCTAAATTCAATCTTCAAAACCTCAATCTTGGTTTGTAAGTGCATGGTGCCAAGGCAAATCTTTCGAACTAAATACTCAAGTTGTTCATTAATATATGGGCACTTAAGGTGGGTAGCCTTTACTCTAATGGTCTTGTTCTCAGAGAACTTTGTTGTATCTGAAGTAAATGATTCAATAAAGTATAACGTAATAAAGTATAATAAAGTATAGCATAAATTCTTGTTAGAGCATTCAAGCTGTGTAGTTTATATTATTATACGTGAATCAGGAGTTGTAGTTATATTCTAATAACGAAACGATAGTGTATATAAATACACAATAATCCATACCTACGCAAAATTCACTCATATTAGTTGACCAAGTGAATGCCGAGCAGCCAACACAACTTAAACAGAATAATGTGAAAAAATCGAAAATTCGACCAGTCAGTGTGGTTGGAGGATCAAATTTCACCTCTGCTATAACAATACTAAATAGTATAGAATCTAACTTCACATACATGTTGAAGTACATGTCGATTTGTACGAAAATATTACTAAATGATATAGAGGCATACGAAGGGCTTACGAAATCGAAACGGTCGAGATAAGAGATATTACCAATAAAAAAAATCGATTGTGAAGGCTCGTATGTTGTCTCCTTCAAGCTCCTACGAAGCTACAAAATCCGAATAAAATGGTTGTAAATTACACAATTCCGAAATGGCGAATTTTTAAAAAAGATCTAATGCAAAAAACAAAGTAAAAAGTTGAAATGGAAAATTGAAATGTTCTCCTGTGCATTATCAAACGTTTCATTTTGCCAGGCACCACAATCATCTCGGACTGTTGGCGGTCGTACAAGTGTTTGAACGACGAAGGCTTCCAACACTTAACCGTCAACCATTCGCTTACGTTCAAGGACCCGGAAACAGGTGCGCACACCAACGGTATCGAAACATCTTGGCGCCACGCGAAAGAAGTTGTTGGTACGCACAACCGCAAAAGTGAGTTTTTGGCCAGCAAACTGAGCAAATACTTATTTTTGCGATCGTGCAGAGCCAAGAAAATGGATCCGTTCGCTGAATTTTGCAAGTTTGCGGGATCTCTGTATGACGGTAACGGGCAAGTAATAGAGTCTGAAATCGAGAAGCACTTTTGGGAATTGCAAGAAGATTTGCAACGATTTTATGATGAGTAGACAGGCTATTACGAGGTGTTTGGAGTCGTTAAATACTCCGGGACTGACGAACCGGAGGGTCACGATCGTAATACGACCCCGAAGGGTCATGGGGAACACATTAGCAGCCTCCACGCGGCGTTCCCTGGGTGAGTGTACACACAAGCACTGTGTGTACACTCAGCAAATGCTAAAATTGGACAATTTCATCTTAAAAGCGCTCCAAAATACTTTTTCGGCTATGTAAAGTGTTTTTTCCGGGTTTTTAAAGCGCTCAATACTCTTCCGTAACTCCTCCCCACCTTTTCCCCCCCAAAAGTAGTCACAAAATGCCAAAAAAACGAAAAAAAAATCCAACTTTGGGAGCCCCTCCCTCCGCCCCCTTAAGGGACCGCCACAAAATTATCACTGATTATTGATGGGGGGTGGTCCCCTACCACCCCACCCCTCCCCCCACTTGACCATTAAACTTGGATTTTACCATTAAAGTAATTCTTTTATTGATTGGATCCGTATTTGTCGAAATATCGTCGATTTTTTCGTTACCAATATTTTTATTAGTAACATTAAAATTTTCTTGTAAGCTAAAAACGTAAAACCACAGAATGGACAGATCAGCTCGTTCGTGTATTATTAAACAACTGTAGTGGCGAATTAATTTAATTCCATACGCGTCATTGACAGTCGCGTAATATAAATGGAATTAACGATACTCATTAATTAATACGTCACTATCAGACGCCGAGCAGGAAGTCAGTCTTGATTCTGCTCTCGCACAGACAACACACATTTAAATCACACGCAAACAAATATTGTACAAACATTCATACAAATAAATTATAACTTTGTGCCAAATAAGAAGTTTAAATTAAACATAAATATAGTGCACAATACAACTTCCTCAAAGCGTATTGGAGGATGACATCGATAAGTGCGCAATTTGCATCGACGTTTTATCTAAAGGCCAAATGGTGCTCACATTACCGTGTAACGTAAGTTGATATTGAAAAAATAAATATTTGAAGCAAAGAAATCTGGCGTTTATCACGCCCCTAGTGCATTTTTCGGGTAAAATCAAGTGAACAGTAATCAAGTGAAGTGTCTCATTACATATTTTTGTCGCATTAAACTTCACAAAGTTCAACAAAAACGTTTTCGTGAGTGTGATAAAAATAGCATTTTTGTTAACAATTAAAATTGCAACATGATTATGAGCAAATCCCGTAAAACAATTGAATAATCTACGGACAAGCAGTTTACATAAAATTTGCTGAAATTGCTAAAAATTAAATCATACATCGAAAGAAATGCGTACAATGGAATAGCATTTCAAGCAACGTGGTCATCATCCATTGTATGAGAGCATTCATTCAACATCCATTACACCATATAAATTCATTCGCACAAAAATTGGTACGATTAATATAGTCCGCAAATTTTTTTTTTTTTTTTTATCACGTGGTGTTCTGTTAAGAACATTCAAATTCAAATATCGCAGATTTTTATTCTACATATTCTCAGCTTTCCGTCAGATGGTGTCAACATCGCTCTGATGAGCTATATGTTAACTATAAATTATTACAATAAACACTGTTCATTTAACCTCTGGACCGTTCGTTTGCATTTCGTCATCATTCATACAGTCCACACGAAGTAGTTGCAAACGAAACACGTGGAGCAATTTTCATCCATCCACATCCGATCAACCAGCATACATTTTCATCAATCGTTCAACAAAACGAGTAATCATAAACATCAGGACGAATACAATTTCTACTCTTAACCACAACATTGCTGGGTTGAGTAAAAAACTTGATGTCATAACCCCAAATCATCAAACAAGTGACGGCTTGGGCAACAACAAGCGTAAAAATAATTCAAATGATGTGCAGATCCCCAGGAAAATGCACTCGCTTTCTTCACCTGGTGCAGTGTCGGCGGTTTCACCCCCAGCTGTTGATCATATGGAAAATCAGGACATCGATGTCAACCTTTCAGTGTCGAACAGTTCTTTTCCAGCGCTAGAATCATCTTCGAACGACAAAGGCAACGTGTCATGGGTTGACATGGTCAAAAACAGTGAAGCTAAAAACGCTTGTAAGGTCACTCCTATTCAATTACAGCAAATGGATAAAGACCAGCGAAACACACTCATTCTTCAGCTGAACAGAGCAGCTGGTTGTGGTAAATTAAAGTGGGTCCAAAAGAGCTTCAACAACATTCCTCGCATCGAGTGCACAGATCCGGGCGTTAAAGATTTGATTATGGTATACTTGAATACCACTGCATAGTAGACTAAATATAAATTCATTATTATTCTTATGGAAAACATGTTTTAACATGATATTTACTTAACACCTTTTAGTTAAAGGATTCCATCATTTTATGAGGGTGTTGTTTACATTAAAATAAGATTTATGACAACTCCCTTTCCATGAGCATAATGCATGGACTTTACTATAAATATAAGTTAAGAAATAGATGAGGAGTCAGTATTTAACTTGACTTAAAGATTGTCTCACCCGACCCGCAATCTTTAAGAGAACAAATATTTGAATATGTAAAAATATTTAAAGTAAAATAAATATTTATTTATAAAGTGTTGTTATTATTGAAAACTGAAACTTACTTCATGGCGACCCTGCCTAACCAAATTATTCTAAGTCTTTAAAATAATAGAACTGAGAAAATTTGGAGCTACTTGAAAAGTTATTCGAAATTTATTTGATAATAGAAAATCGGAAAGGATTAAGTAGTTGGTGATACTGTAGTGTACGAGTAACACTACTGATCTAGATTACATCCAAACCCTTCATAGTTGATATAATATACGCCAAAAATTAGACTAAGTTGAACACATTAAATGCTGAGATGAACATATGTCACAATTATACGGTTTTGAATCCTATGTAAAGGGTTTAAGACGACCGAAAATCACCCTACTATAATTATTATAATGTCAATATAATATATATATATAAAGACTTTATTGCCGTCACTGCTTTTTTTAGTGTCTAGCCTAAGGACTCAGTATACTAGACAATTTTTTTTTTATATATTAAGATTACTGTTCGTTTAAATATTTTGTTCAGGTGAACAAATGCTGGTTGCAAAGTAGACAACCATTTTTAAGAATGATCGAAACGACGATCTCAATTACACTCAAATGTATTTTTAAATCTTTTAAAATTTTCACAAAAAATTTTGTTATGGTGCCGCGAGCACCAATGTAAAGTCCTATTACTTCAATGTTCATAATATTGTATTTATCGCGAAAATATTGCACACAAGGTTCATAAATCTCCCTTTTTTCTAAGTCAACAGCGCAGGCTTGTTCGTATTCACCTTCCATGCGAATTGTTGGGTCGATTATATATCCCTTCTGAAGCGATTGGTTGAATGCAAAAATATCCACCCTTCGACTAACTCCGTTGACGTCACAACAAGGAATTTCCTCCTCAACGCTACAACCATTATCTCTCATCTTTCCTTGGCTATATCCGGGATTGATTCTCACTGGTAAAACGTTTCCAGTCATTTTTATTGCGTTGACCCATTCGGACGTAGACATGCCAAACTTCGTTTTTACCCATTTGTTAGCCGTCGGATAATCGAAAAATTGACAGACACCTTGACCTTTTGTTGGTAGTGCACACCAAGCCTCAAACTGCTGCCGCTGTAACTCGTTCCTTCTCGGAAACACCAAGGATAAAATAGATCGTCTTGAGAAATCAGGCATTTACAAAATTACCTGTGGAGACTGCGGGAAATTTTACATAGGTCAAACCCGTAGGCAGGTTAAAAAACGATACGAGCATTGTGGACACATAAAACATAATAGACCATCGAAATCAGCAGTAGCTTACCACGCATTGAATTCAGTTCCAATTCATTTTAATATACGGAAAGAAAACGTTGAATTGATTAAACATGTGAGACCAACCAACTCGACGCATGGGAAATCATTTACATGAAAAAGTGCAGTAATAACACAATGAATATAGATAGCCCACCAATACAATCCTTTTTATTTAACATGTTGAACATGTTGAAGCAAATTGTGCTTCCGCCTGAATAAACCATGAAATTGGCGAATTCGACCAAAATGGCGGAAGTTTCACAATAAGTGCTTCCACTGATTTGAATTGATTAATAGTATCATTTGAATCGGCATTTGCATTTTCGTTCAATTAATTATTTTTATGGATTTCAACATGGACATTGACATCGACATAGCGTCAGATATTGATGATGACCAGCTACAGGTATGAGTTGATTAAAAATTAGTGAAAACGCGTATAGAGAAATACTGAGAGCTTGGTCATTCTTAACTTTCGGTTGGAGGTTATGAACTCCGACAGAATTTCATACAATAATTACAAAATATAAGAAAAGATCAAATTCGTTTTTCAGAATCTACTCCGCCAATTCGACAATTCAACATTAGAACGTATAGACCTCTCCTTGATCGAAAAGTAATAAATCTAAAGATCATCTCTTCTCTGATTACATTTCGGGAATTTTATTTGTTTTGTTTAACTCAGATTATTGAAAGAACATGAGGAACTTGGAAACAACTCTGAGTATGAACCTCCAATAAAACCAAAAGAGGTCACTGAGACCGATTTCGACGAGCAACACAATGACCAATTAAGGGAACAAGAACTATATTCTGAGGTGTGTAATTTTACGAGTAATTGAAGGGGATTCGTCTGCTCTTGAAGTGTACAAAATTTCCGTTTCGACTAAATCTCATGTCTCATTTTAAACATAAGTACCGCTCTTGGTTTTCCTTAGGTAGGAAATGTGGCCCTCAATTCGTATGACGTCAACAATGAAGATAGCGCCTGTGATTTTTTTTTATTTTTTTATATGAATATATATGATCGATACTCTCATTGTATAGCTAAGTAAAAAATTTAGATGCTATAATTTTTTTTATTTAATTGAAATTATATGTTTTGAGAAATTTAAATTTTTCCCGCTCACTAGCCGTGCTATATCGATTGCTATGTTGTCAGTTATATTTTCAGTACGCTGAGCGTGCTGTCAATTATGTTTTATAAAGTTGGTAATTATGACTGTCGTGGATTGTTATTGTATTGTGACATTTCGCTGTCGTTGGATTCAAATTAAATTTCAAAATAAGTTTTCATTTTAATTTACATACTAAAAGTAAGTATTGCAGTTTTATGTATCAAATATGTGTAATTTATTAAGTGATTGTTGTAGTGGCGCCACCAAATAGTTGCAGTGTGCTTGGGTGCTCAAATAGTAAAAGGGAAAACCCAGACAAATGCTTTTTTTGGTCCCCCAACAACAAACTTCAAAAAGAGCGATGGGTGTTAGCTGTGGGTAAACAATACGGAGCAAACACCAGCTTTATCGTTTGCCAGGATCACTTCGATGTAAGTGTCATTCACGTAACCTATTAACTTTAATGTATGTTGCAATTTCTCTGTTTAATCTCACTTCATTAGATTAAACTTTATTGCTCAGAATCCGTCTCCAACGGGTCGCAAGGTTCAGTTTAGAATCGTGCAACCCTTTGGTGGTCATTCAAGTTATACGAAGAACACACGAAATTCATTCCGTGTTCGACCATTGAACGAATAGTGTGTGCGTAGTCAATTGTCGCGTCAATTTAAGAATTGTTCGTGTCAATAGTTAAAGCAAAAAATGATCAAATAAACTTGTTTATATTGTTTGAAGTTGTGATAATTTGTTTATATTGTTTGAATTTGTGATCATTTAACGCACCGGTAGGACTGGGATCAATTTGTTTAAATCAATAAACTCATGATTTAACATTCTCAGATGGTCGAAGATGTTGCGAAGTTGAGGAGTGATGGTCGTCCAATTTTGAAGAAATTCGCTATTCCTCACCTAAAGATGTATCCCGGTAATGCAATTTCCACAAGTGGGTATCTGCTTATGGCTCATATCGTCTTCTTATTTAAATGTTAAATGAAAACACGACACACATCACATTACTTATTTATCTGTGATTAAATTTAATGGAATGACATACATTTTTGTGTTTTTGTTGATGGAGGTTGGTGAGATTCCTGCGTCTATTGTCCAATATATTGTCTGTTTAGTACAACTGTTTGTTTGACTTCTAACGTCTTTCACAATGCTTCATCTTTTGCAACAGGTGAACTTGCAACCGCCACGGTAGTTCATTGTCACGTGATAGATTATCGTTCCTTTGAATGTCAGACTGAAGGCAGCACTGAGGTCAAAGAATATCGTTCCATTGAGTCTCAAACCGATGCGATAGAATTTGTAGGCTCCCTAGGCGTCAAACATAAAATTTTGGATGTGTCGTCTCCTCCGTCTAGCTCCTCCAACATCGATAGTTCCTCGTCGATGGTATATTCATCAAATTCAGTCTATGAGCCAACTCTCAGTGAACTTGACGAAGAAGATGAAGAGGATGAACTCAGTGAAACCGAAGATGAATTTGATGACGTAGATTTAGATAGAGATTCGGGTTTGTCGTAAAAAAGAGAAGAAAACGATCTGCGATTTAACGATGAAATTAATGGAAAAGGACTTGTCACACTATACAGGAATACCAGAAGAATCTGCTTATCTTATTGACTTGATTGTAGATAAGTCTGGTGTATCTAAACGGAATGTGTTCTTGGTTCTTCGTAAAATACGTCATAATGAAACTTTGACGATTTTGGGTGATGCGTTTGGTGTTGGTCGTCGACATGCTGGAAAAATCTTTACGTCTGATGTTGAAAAAAATTGCATCTTTACAACCATTTATTTGGTGGATTTGGCGGTTGTTTCTTTTTGACGTATGACAGCTATGACATCTATTTCAGTCACTTTTTTTTTGTTCTGTTGGTGCAAGTGGCATGAATTTTCGCGAAGAATTTAAATGTACAAAACTAAAATTGAATTAAAAAAAAATGTATTGATTTTCAAGACATTTCGTAGAACAACGATTATCTTAAAATCATCCATTTTATCGAAATAAAATGAAAACCACGAAGGCGCTATCTTAATTCCAAACTTTGCAGTCAAGGTCGAAAAGCAAAGATCGTAAAATTTCGTCACATTTTCGGAGAATTTAACTCAAGTTTCACAGAAAAGAAATTAATAATTTTCCAGTTGCAAACTAGCTATTGAAAATGGACAATGTCCGAAATGCATATAGCGAAATTGTTAATTTAATAGAACCAAATAAATGGAGTAAAGGCAACCTTAATTTGTTTTCTTAAAATATAACTTATTGCATTATGAAATGCAATCAGTGTTCTTATTGGCAAATAGATAATTTTTGGGCGTTATCGATTCGCAATTTTGGTAAATGCATGAAAATGCAATAAAAGGAATTGCATCTAATTCGTTATTAGAATGCTTAAAATCAAAGTGAAAACAAGCATTAATATAAAGTGCAAAACGAATTGGGAAAAGAACCACGAGGAAATAACCTAAAAGTGTCACATCAATAATTAGTGTTACGACGGAACCCTACAATCTACCGAAACCATTATCCCCTGATGGCAATTTGCATCATAATTGGACAGTGTTCGAAAATGAATTTCAAATCTACATGACCGCATCAGAAAAGAATGAAAAGCCGAATGAGACGAAAGTAGCCATATTTTTGAACATAGTGAGCGAATATGGACATGAGCTGTTTAAGAATTTTAAAATTTCGGACAATGATCGAAAGAATGTTGGCAAAGTTATGAAAGTTTTTGGACAATTTTGTACTCCGAAAAAAAAAATGTCATATATGAGAGGTTTAAATTCAACCAACGAAGACAGCAAGCTGGCGAAGCATTCGGCAATTTTTCCGATGGAAATACAAACATTGATCCGAACGTGCGAATACAAAGAACAGGAGGATAACATTTTACGAGATAGAGTTGTAATTGGGATCTCTGACATGAAGCTACAAGAACGACTTTTGTCATGGTCAAAACCAGAAGAATTGAATTCAGTCAAAGTTATTTCAGTATGTAGTGTAGTGGCGAATAATATTATATTTTACGCGACATTAAATTATATTTTACGCGACATTAAATTACATTAATACGCGACATTAAACTATTGCGTAACACAAATAGCATCAGACACACTCAACAATAAAGACGTCATTATCCGACGTCAGGTTGAGTCAGTCTTCATCACACGCTCGCACAAGCAACATGCATAATAAATTCACACGACAATCACTGTACAAATATAGAATGTTCAATAAATATTATAATCTATTGTGAGATAGTAGTTTATATTAACGCAATAAATTACATCACAATAATTGGTGACTCCTACCAGTGAAAACAAATAAGTGCAAACAATAATTAGTGACACTTGAACACTTAAATAAATAGTGCAAAACAAGAATTAGTGCCTAAAAAAACATTCAATTCAAATCATGCAGTGTTAGAATCCTGCTCCGAAAAATTTTGAACAATGGGATGATAACCATGCGGTTTTCATATGCACTTTTTGTTTCAGCTTTTTTTTTTTAATGTTTTTCAGAATGAAATTAAAATAACTATTTGATTTGATGATGATGGTTATTTTAATGCATTTAAACTAATGGATGTTTAAATGTTTATTTAAATTCACAAGATGTGTGTGGATTTTTATACGAAGACAGCAAG
This sequence comes from Pseudolycoriella hygida, assembly GCA_029228625.1. Lineage (NCBI taxonomy): Eukaryota > Metazoa > Arthropoda > Insecta > Diptera > Sciaridae > Pseudolycoriella > Pseudolycoriella hygida. The sequence goes on along the minus strand of CM055404.1, from coordinate 54,550,218 downwards.
CTGGCGAAGCATTCGGCAATTTTTCCGATGGAAATACAAACATTGATCCGAACGTGTGAATACAAAGAACAGGAGGATAACATTTTACGAGATAGAGTTGTACAACAAAAAATATTTTTTTTTCTTTTCTATTTTTGATACGCAACATAAACCAAATTAAAAATGACCGATAAAAATTCAAAATCAAATTCGGATAAAAATTCAAACGAAAATTCAAATTCAACGGGAAATTCAAATTCAAATTCAAACGATTATTCAAACGTAAATTCAAATTCAAATTCAAACGATAATTCAAATTTAAACTCAAACAATTCAAACAGTCAATTTAAATTGGTTGAAGCACTTATTGTGAAACTTCCGCCATTTTGGTCGAATTCACCAACCGCATGGTTCATTCAGGCGGAAGCACAATTTGCTTTAGGAAAAATAACGGCCGATACAAGCAAGTACAATTACGTAATTTCTGCATTACCACAAGACATTGCAGAATCTAATGAAGATTTATTGCTCAATCCACCTCAAACGGACCTTTACGAAAACCTAAAAAAGCATTTGACAGGAAGACATTCCTTGTCAATTGAAAAGCGAATTAAACAATTAATATCGGACGAACAGATGGGAGACAGCAAACCATCTGAGTTTTATCGAAAACTTTTTCGGTTAGCGGGCAATTGCGGAACGGTAGGTGCCGATCTGCTAAAGCGGATGTGGATGAACAAACTACCTCAAGTCATAAGCGTAGCATTAATAGCGCAACACAAACAGAGGATTTGAGTGGACAAAAATCAGGTGGTATTGACTCTATTTTTAAAAATAAACGTAAATTTGCTAAAAGATTTGACAAAGAGAAATCTAAAATTAATGAAAGTCAAAGTTAAATGTTTTAGATGTAATAGAAGTCATAGAGATAAGAACTGTCCAGCCAAAGGAAAAACTTGCAATCTATGTGGAAAGATGAACCATTTCGCGAAAATGTGTAAAACCAAAGCGGAAAACGTGAAACCGAAGGACAAAAAGGTGAGTGTCATACGATTCTTGGAATAAGTTTTCATTCTGAATAAATAAATCCATTTCCAATGGACTCGTTTTTTGGTGCTAATGAAACTAGTGATTTAACCTACCCTTTTCAACGAATGAATTTTGACGGCAATATAGAATCAGACTCCGGCCCCAACGCTGTTATTGATTTACAACCAGATTTTCGATCTGTATTATATTCAATAGAGTCTATTATTATCCAATTATATAACGAATTTGATGCTAAACTAACATCAATTTTTACTCCACCATCCATTATTGCATACATTCTTGCTTTAATTTATGGCCTCGCTTTACTTAATAACACTGCTGTAACTAGGAGATTACAATCACACTTTGCACATGAATTTTTGTCTGATCAATCACGACATGAATTAGTCATTGAAATAACCCGTGCATATGTACCTCCCTTTTTACATGCCTTATTTGATGCGTTACAACGATGCTCATTCCATTATAAGACCAATTTACTTGTAATTTACACACTTGCCTGTGCTGAATATGGTATTGATTTTGGTAGACTATTCCCTTGCACTATATTTTTAGCTGCACATGAAGTTATCGCTTCGTCTCCAACTAATATCCATCCATCTGTTACCATGAATCAATGGTTAACAACAACAATTACATTCAATCCACAGACTAACGTCGCCCACTATTTTGGACAACATCTCCAACATAACACTAATAATAACTGGCTGTTTAACATGTCCAGAACATTATTTAATACTGTAACGAATAGATATCATACAACACGTCCTTGCTTTCAACATGTTATAACATTTCCACAAGATTTGAACAATGCTCAGACAACGACAATAAATCCATACATTTATGTTCTTGGTGCCACTGAAGATAATGTTCCTACTTTGATAAACTTTATAGCAAGTATGTCCCAAGCATTTAAAGACTGTATTCCAGGAGGAAATCCACTACAATACTATAGTATTAGAAACAAAACAAATTTCACTTCTCAATCACTACTATTCTATACCCGGTGTTCCAACTTGGCACAACGCTGCCCATCAAAGCCCTACTGCCGTAAACGGTATATTTCCAGATGCACGTACGACGATTCCAACTTTTGCTAGTAAAATTAATTACGCAAATAATCCGACTATTACGTTAAATCATAACATTGTTAGACTTAACAATACTGACCGCGTACCTCCCAATTTATATCTTGGATTTACACTTGATACGACTCCTGAAGACCAACTTAATCTTGAAGAAATTCCTAGATTAACTTTAGACCCATCTAGTCAATACTTACCTATTGCACGACGACATTTATGCCCAATTACTCCAAGTCCTGATGAAGTAAGAAGGAACTTGACACTAGGCAAATTGATTGAATCATTTGAAATTGAAGGATTTTCGATTAGACAACCTGATCCTGATAATACCTTAAATATAGAAAATGATACATTCCACTATCTCAAGTCCATCCAGGTACTTCGTATAATGCACAAACATTCCAGCATACATTTGTTGTACAACGTAAGCCACACACCTCTGACAATCCAAAAGTTTCTATCGATATACTAAATATTGAAGAAAATAGATTACCAATAATCGGTGATCAAATATTTGAAGTTGATGATGATCATCAATTTGAACTCCATGATTTTAACCGTAACACATTAGTTACAGACCCTGCTTATTCAAGTACAAATCCATCATTCTTAAAAATATCTACGTACTGGTCGACGAAAGATTAACATTCAGCTGGGTCGCTGCAACATCAATTGTTCAAGACACGTGTGTGCAACGTCACATAACCTCAATTGGAGGAATTTTCAACTATTGTATGCACATCCACATTAGCTATTCGTTGGAAAAGTGTGTTGAGTCAGCGCCGTTGATTAATTAAAATTAAGTGGAACCTGGAAAATACGTCAACACAAAAACGATTTTTATTGGTGTGACGAGCTGCTAGTGACACATCAATTATGCATCAATTGGACAGTTTGAATTACGCGAATGTCTCAAGTAATGGCTACACATCGGAACGAGTCTGGTTTCAAATCAATTGCGTGTTATTCGCCGATTTGTTAGAACCAGCTACATCGCACGAATTGAAATATTCATTAGGAATTTCAAAGGATTGCATCAAAGTTGGTAATACCCCACCAACCGAAATAAAATGGGTAGAGAACGTACGTCGTTCAACTCAGGTGGTGAATAGCTATATTTGGATCATCTTCCGACGCCAATTTGATTCTTTACATAATCATTTGGAAGCCTTCAAAGGTCGGACCCGTTCGATCATTTGCTTACGATGGAGCAATGGATTTATGGTTCTGTTCCACATCACCACAATAACGACACGTAGACCGCATAGCTGTCAAATTTATCCGGATTTGGTCATCGTTGGAGTTTTGAAATTGTCTCATCGGATTGGATTGCAAAAGAAATCGAAAGTCGACTTGGTACATGCGTCGAAGTCAGCACGAATTATTCGTTTCTACAATTTGCTTTAGGATCCAATTCGTGTGCAAGAGGCTAGTCATTTCATGCTCAATTTGCTGTATACAACTCGATGCTTCAGTTGTACGAATGACTGGAAATGTCCTTCAAGTGTCGTGGAAGATCAACGTTTATCTTTTTTTGGACGCCAGAAGTTCAGAACCATTGAAGTCATGGATAGAGTTTCTGCAAAGGAAAAACTCCAATCCAGAGGTGATGCATTCGGAATGACCACCGCCACAGTTCTACAAGATTTTTGCCATTTGCCATTCGGTAACTGTTTCAATGTGACCGACCTATATCGTTTAGTGCTAATAGTCATCTTCATTGTCAACTGCGTCTTAGGCATTTTTACTAAGGTCATTTGGTTAAGCAGACTGAGTCTGTTAACGGGGTCGAGAATGTTAAAAATGCCCGCTAATTTGCCAATCATTCACGAAATCATATTTCGAAACGATTCGATTGATCAGTGTGACCAGCAGAGCGGTTTGCAAAGAAGCATTTTGACATTTATTTACGTGCGGAATATCGCAACATTTTGTCATTCACATTTGTATCTTTGATCAGAGACGACGTTTTCATTTTGTATATTTCTGAAATCAGTGAATTTAGAAGTTGAATTAAGGGAACAGAATACGTGTGATTTACTAGATGTAGGGAGATTGTGAATCCTTCTAGTTTTGCCTTTAGTTTTCAATGTTTTGTTATCCAATTTTTAGATTTTTAAGCGCCACATTTGGAGGCCATGTCATACGATTCTTGGAATAAGTTTTCATTCTGAATAAATAAATCCATTTCCAATGGACTCGTTTTTTGGTGCTAATGAAACTAGTGATTTAACCTACCCTTTTCAACAGTGAGTCATGTTACGACTTCACAAAATGAGGTTAGTAGAAATGATTTTGATTATGATTCGCTTTGCATCGGTGTCGTATGTGGATTTTCCACATCAACTATAAGCTGGCTATAATAAAACTTTCTTCAGAAGTTTTATCATATCCAGCTCAAATAGAAACATATGCCAATTTTATGCAATTGCCTCATACGAGTATTACACGAGGAAAAGAAAAAAAAGGTTTACGGGTCAATATAATACATTACGTATTATTGGCAAGCACGTGTTGACGGTGCATTAACTTTGTAGGCGAGAATAGAACGCATATACAAAGTTAATGCACTTGAAAAGAAAGTAAACACTTATTGCATTATGAAATGGAATCAGTGTTCTTATTGGCAAATAGATAATTTTTGGACGTTATCGATTCGCATTTTTGGTAAATGCGAGTCGATAAGTCAAACTAATGAACAAGTAAAAATTAGTCTGATTCCTACTCTCAACTAGGAAAAATAAAATTTCACAAAGAGCTCTCAACCTTTTAATTTGGAAATCATTTTTTTATAATTGAACATGGAAGAAGAAATTAAGAAGTGTATAAATAGCTTTAGTAAAATTATATTGAAAAGTATTAAGTGTTTGTGAATTTTAATATCTTAGATTCGAACTATTAACTTCGAATCTAACTTAAAAATAGCCAAGTGAAAATACCGCATTGTTAACTGCGGTACATAATATTCGAGTGTAAACAAATAAAGTTAAAATAAGTTATCTGACCGGCGGGAATCAGGAGATTCCACGGCGGATAAGTTCCAACTCAAGGGTCGAATACGTGATTAGTTAAATAGGAAAACAATACGTTCCGTCCCACAACTGAGTTCACGTCCACGCGTATGACAAATTGGCACACATTCCCTCGATTGTGGTAACGCAGCACATTACGCATATAGCACACGCTCGTTAACATCCAAATTCACTCAAAACTTCACAACACGTCTAAAGTAATACCTCAAGAGTTCAATCTGGTATAACATCGGTTCAGTTAACTTGCTAGATTTTTTCGTGACCAATATTTTCGTTAGTAACATTAAAATTTTCTTGTAAGCTAAAAACGTAAAACCACAGGATGGACAGATCAGCTCGTTCGTGTATTATTAAACAATTTCCTCAAAGCGTATTGGAGGATGACATCGATAAGTGCGCAATTTGCATTGACGTTTTATCTAAAGGCCAAATGGTGCTCACATTACCGTGTAACGTAAGTTGATATTGAAAAAATAAATATTTGAAGCAAAGAAATCTGGCGTTTATCACGCCCCTAGTGCATTTTTCGGGTAAATTTCCGTCCGTCTGTTTGTCAACTCTTGTAAAACTAAACCGATTTTCAAAATCTTTTTTTTATGGAAGATAATTTTTTGATTTTGGGCCCTTGGACTCAGCCAGTCTCTACTAGAGTTCAACGTGTTTTTCCCACATAAATCGGGAAAGAACTTGATTCCACTGCGTAGTAGACTAAATACGAATTCATTATTATCCTTATGGAAAACATGTTTTAACAAGATATTTACTTAACACCTTTTAGTTAAAGGATTGCATCATTTTACGAGGGTGTTGTTTACATTAAAATAAGATTTATGACAACTCCCTTTCCATGAGCATAATGCATGGATTTTACTATAAATATAAGTTAAGAAATAGATGCGGAGTCAGTATGTAACTTGACTTAGTGATTGTCTCACCCGACCCACAATCTTTAAGAGAACAAATATTTAAGTTTGTAATAATATTTAAAGTGAAATAAATATTTTTTATAAAATTGTTGTTATTATTGAAAACTAAAAATAATCATTCTTCATTGGCAAACCAAAATTAAACCTTCATAGCAATCCTGCCTAACCAAATTATTTTAAGTCTTTAAAATAATAGAACTTAGAAAATTTGGAGCTACTTGAAAAGTTATTCGAAATTTATTTGATAATAGAAAATCGGAAAGGATTAAGTAGTTGGTGACACTTTGTATCAGTAAAAAGGTTTTCGAACACCAATGAACCGATTAAGATTTATATATTAAATGAATTTGAATAAAAATTTCAAATTATTTTAAATTAGACGTCCTACCCAGTCCGTGTCTAATTAAATATATGAGCTACAAAAGTGAGTTCAGACTTGCACAATTATTTTGGAAAAACACAATATTGGGCAAAGCTCCACGTAAACATTTTTTTTGGCCATACACACGAATTACATCTGGTTTAATTCTTGCATATCCTGAACAATATACGAAGTCTAAGGACAGTTTCAACGTGCCACCACATGCATAAGTTCATCCTACACGGCAAATACAACAAGACCGAAAGAAGAGTGAGTTGTTACATTATACACATTGAGGATATAATATGAGAAAATATTTCATATGAACACTTTTTATTTTTGTTGTTCCTCAAAAGTTCGCCCACTGGCAAAAAGAGTACGAGCTTACAGCGGCCACATGCAAGTGGTCAGAGGTACAGATGTGGTAATGGCCTAGATAGGTGTATGAAATATTAGTTACTAATTTGTTCAAGGTTCAAAATTATATTGACTGGATCATTAACGATGAACGTAAATAAGAATTGAAAACACAACCTTGTCGTATCCCGTACCGTACGGGTACGCACACCGTTCGATTATTTTCCCTTCCGGAAAATAATATAGATCTGGGGAACGTGCATTGTTGTATCGCACATGAACCGGGTATAACAAAACACGTAACACGACCGCATTCCAACGGCTTTTCGATATGACAAAATCATATCAACAAACTATGGTTTGTGTGTCGATACAATATTTTGACCCCTTTACTAAAATTTCATACTTTGCAGTTCAGCATTTATGCAATTACTGTTGCTAAATTGCATAAACTATGTCATCAGGTGACTGAATGATGTTATGAAATTGCTTATCAATAATATTATTGGTGGCAATCGCATAAATATCAAGAAAAGAAGAATGCAAAGTTAGTCTTGAAGACTCACTCGTAAGGTGAGCATGGGAAAAAGGTCGGGCAAAGTCAACCTGAGGTACTCGTCCGGGAAGGCGAGTACTGTCGTGTGGAAAAAACGGTGATCTGCGGTTGTGAGTTGTAAAGGAAATAACCTTGAAATTTAATAGTGTGAGTTGTAAAGAAAGTTATCTTGGATGTAATATTGTGAGTTATGAAGAATTATATTGAATAAATTATTAAAAGTGAAAGAATCTATGTCCATATAAGAACCCCTCAAGGGTTAAGGTGTTGTTGAACAATCCTTTAAAATTCAAATCGATTAATATTGTGGTCGCGCTGGGCGACAACATCAGCCCATACCCATCAACAAGCGAAGCGCGACAGCTGCCTGAAATTCAAGTACCTTGACAAATTTTCCCAATCACATAAAGAGTCGTGGTCGCAGCCACACTTCGACCCTATCTGCGACAGCACTTTAGAGAAGACTCCTCGGGATTAGAACCACTGAGGATTGTCGTCGCCTCCGGGACCGGAGATGGGACGACTGGCACCCGGGCGCGACAACCTTATTTTGAGTAAACATGGAAGTGCCATGTAAACATAAATTATTATTGGTTAACTTATAACATTGCAATATGACATCCGCATATTAATGAAAATGTATTTAAGAAGACTGTTTTACAATAATAAAGTTAGTACTTAACTAGACTTCGGTCTTTTATCTACTCAACACCGGAATACAACACCCTACAACCAGAGGAGTATGATGTTGAAGTCAAACACCGACCGGGCACGGCGATGAAACATGTAGACGCCCTGAGGCGGGATTGCGTAATGCTGATTGAGGATAACACATTGGCGCGGGTGAGACAGGCACAGCAAACCGACGACGAATGTGTGCTTCTGAGAAAGCTAATCAAGAAAGAAATGCAGCAGGGGTACGTGCTTAGAGGTGGCATCATATACAAATTTTCTGACGGGGGGTACACGCTGAAGGTACCCCGAACGATGGCAAATGACATTCTGGCACAAACACATGGTGACAAGCATTTGGGACGGAAGAACATGGAACTGCTAGCCAAGCAGGAATACGACATCAATGACTTGGGTAAAAAAATTGATAGACTCATAACAAACTGTGTTACATGCATTTTAGCCACGAGAAAGAAGGGGAAAAAAGACGGGTGGTTGGAATCCATCGACAAACACGATACGCCAATGCATACGTATCATCTGGATCACTTGGGACCGCTGCAGTCAACAGCCACGAGCTACAAACACCTATTGGCCGTTGTCGAAGCATTCACCAAGGACCGACGAGGTTATACGGAAGCTAATGCGTCACTCCCAATATAAATATTGTTCGCACATATCTCGGTAGAGAATATGTGATTGTCAAATGACGATCATTCAATCGTCGAGTTGTAACGCAACAACATCGTTTACAATAAATGTATAAAGTACATAGTTGTGTAGATTCATATTATACTTCTACATTGGTGACCGTCCGACATTTGGACAAAGTTAAATAATAATCCTGAAAATAATTAAGTGTAAGCCTAAAACGTATTTAAAACATCAAGATAACAACAATAGTGTAATAAATTGAACAATTTGGACGAACATAAATAGTGAAATTAGTCAAAAATTAGCCGTAACACAGATGACGACATTAGTAAATCTGTACAATCTCATACCAACTATAAAATTGTACATTATGAATTCAGGACATAAATAGAAGAAGTTATTAATAGGAAAATAAAATAACGGAAATTCTCATGCTTTAAATGAGTAAAATAATCGTAGGATACACGTGCCTTCAATGAGTCAATGATGTTGAATATTATTTGGCAATAAGTTGACACATAAACACCAAATAATATTCAAAATAATGATTGGACTAAATACCTACTTGACACAATACCGATAACATTAAGACAAAGAATATAAACATGAATTATGACATGGCTTGCATACACTTGAAATTATGAATGCAGCAATAATAACAAATGATATCGGTTATTCGGTAAAGAGGTTGTTGGTGATAATGAATAATGAAAAGAAATGCATGTGCATCAATATGATTATACAGCATAAATTATAGGAATAAGTAAGGGCTATTGCACAATGAATGAAAATCATTGTGCGACAATATGTGCGTAGTAGGGAAGAAGAATTGTGTATAAAAGTAGGAACCAAAGACTGATTAAAGTTAGTTATTTGTGAGTTGTTGAAAAGATTGTTTCATTTATTCCTCTGAGCTCAGGAGGAGCTCAGAGGAAACCCAGAAAGAAATCGTTTAAACCCAAACCTATGATCGAAGGAGGATTGGGATTTTACAAAATCCATAATCATCGGGCCAAATTCCAGACATTTTCAACAAATTACGCAAACACCTGGTAGAGAAACATCATCCTAACCACAATCCACGTTAATTTGGTATATACTTCTACAAACTCATTCGTGTATTTTTAAGCAACTCGCTTCAAAAACTGTTTGTTGACTCTTGCAGTTGTATACCTCGCCTACGGCTCGGGAAACAAACTCTACACTCGTCAAAAAACAGTTTTTAAAGCTTTTTGCCTAAAAACACCTTCTTGGCTCATTTCACAAAATTAATGCCAAATGTAATGACTTATTTCCGCATCCCCCACTATCTAATCTATATCCCCACTATATAATCTACTATTAATTTAAATTCAAATCTTCAATTTTGCGAATATAATAATACCAAGCTTACCGATATATATGGTGTTCCATCGGATGAGCGTCAATTTAGTTTATTAATTTTATACAATAAATCACTGTTCATTTAACCTCTGAGTCGTTCGTTTGGTTCATATACAATCTATACAGTCCACTACGAAAAGCAGCGAACCGAACCATTGTCCTTCGAGCCGGATCTTTTTGTTGAACCGGTCGAAGTCGAAGTATTTAGTGAAAAGTTTTTTTATTTTGATTAAATTAGTGAAATCTCAAAGTTTGAGATTATTGTTCAACGACTTGGAATTGTAAAAGGAAGAACATTGGAGATTTTTTTTCCTTTTTTTGTCGTTGATGTTGTGCAACCACGTGCAGTGAAAAAGCGATCCAGAAGAATTAAACGGAAAGAAGAGTCATCGACGATATTATCATTCACCAGTGAAGCGAGGATTTTGGTTAATAGCGTCGACAACACTTATTTTTTTGGAGAACATCGTGAAAGTCGGAAAGTGAGGTTAAGTAGCAGTCCATGCATGAAGTCATAGTCAACAAAAGTTTGGATTCGAAAATCATAAAATTGAAGCAGTAACGTTTGATAAGTTCCCGAGTGAAGCAGTAACGTTTTGATAAGTTCCCGAGAGAAGCAGTCACGTTTTGATATGTTCCCGAGTGAAGCCGTAACATCAGACAAATCGTTCAATAGAAAATCCAATACGTTTTTTGGATTTTAAGTCGTTTCAAGGCTCAGTCAACATTAATTGACAAGATTTGGGAAGGTCAAGGAGTTAATTCACAAGTAAGTGGTTCTAATTTTGTTTATGGCAATTTTTATCCTATTAAAAGAAACAAGAAAATCCGTATTTTTACCACATTCAAGTGTACATTCCTTGTCTCGAATCGTAGTCGTTTTGTTATATGTTTTTTTTTTCCGAAAAATTGTCCGCAAGGTTTAAGTAATTTAGAATCATTATGCCACAACAACAGTCAAGTGATGTTCATAGAAAAAAAAATAAAGTATTTAGAGGATTCTTTGAATAGATGCTTAACAAATTAAAAAAAAAAAACTCCGAAAGATCGCATTAATGAGTGCTACCTCGAGACGAAACAGGAAGTAGCTAAAGAACTATGGTCGAACTATAATTTAACCGCGTCCGAAGCCATGGGGGAACTCGATGAAAAAGATGTGAGCGCGATTCAGTCTTTACAACCCGATTCGATCGATAAGGTTGAAGGGACTTTTATGGAAATTGTCTTATGGATTAATTCAAAAACCGGTAAATCTGAATCAGCCGGTAATAGTCTGGACAATCAAAATCAGGCTGGGTCCTCAGACTCCTCTGTGGGAGGTAAAGAAGTCCTGAAACCGTTGTCTCTGCCAATTTTCAACGGAGATTTTCTACCTTGGTTAACATACCACGACATGTTTGTTAGTTTGGTTCACAATAACAGGAAGTTGACCAACATTCAGAAATTTCAGTATTTGAAGAAGTCAACAGAAGGTGAACAAAACGATCTTTTGTCTTCGTATGCGGTAACCGATGAGAATTACGGTGACGCGTGGGAGCTGATGCTAAGGGTCTACAACAACAAACGGTTGTTAGTAGATGGCCAGCTAGAAATTTTATTTAATCAGAGCCCTGTCATGACGGAGTCAGCCACAAAGTTGAAACGTTTGATTTGTAGCACAGATCAAGTCTTAAAATCACTAAAAAATAATGGAGTCATAACCGACAATTGGGATTACTTCATTATTTATATGACTGCGGGGAAATTACCATCAACCACGAGGAATTTATGGGTGCAAGAAATTGCGGACGCCACCGAATTACCCAAATTCGAAACATTTTTAAACTTCATTGAAAAAGGTATCGCTCTCTGATGGCTACGGAGCCAGTTAAGTCAATAACCGAATCGTCAAATCGCGCTTCCGACAACAAATCAGCAAAGTAAGTGTCTAAAGATGCAAGTTACTCGAAGCCAAAAGTTACTGGATGCGCAATGTAACGAGGAGATCATGAGATAGATAGGTGTTCTACATTCATAGCAATGTGTCCGAACGATCGCTGGCAGGTTGGGCATGTTATGGGATCCGAAGAAGGATTCATTCCACTTTAATATTAAGGAAGTAGTGACCTGTATGAAGTTAACCAAATGGAACTTTCATCTAGAATTGCAAAACCGTGTTTGCGTACGATATCTATACCGAGGTGGATAGGACTCACCAAGGAAATAAGATCCTATCAAGTTCATTCATTTTGTGATACTTCGTGTAAGGCCTTTGCAGCAGTGACGTATCTTCGAGTTGTCAACTCGAACGGTCAGATTCATGTTAGTTTGCTTTCCTCCAAATTGAAAGTAGCGCCGTTAAAGACGGTAACTCTGCCGAATTTGGAATTATGTGGATCAGTATTAGCAGCAGAATTGAGTAGTTCCATCATCGAATCATTGAGTTTGAAACCTGTGAAAACTCATTTTTAGACAGACTCAGAGATTGTTCTGGCTTGGATTATATCAAAAATTACACCAACTCCAACACTTTCGACTACTGACATTGCAAAATATCAACGAGTAAACAACCCACCTGCAACAGATCCTTCAACTGTTTCCGATTCACAACACAAAAATCCGATTATTTTGTTGTGGCATTCATCAAAAGTATTTCCATCACAGAAATGTGGAAATGCAACACCCGTCGGATTTATTGTCCACGAAAGGCGTGCATTTGAGGCATTATCAGGCGGGTTTCCCACACTAGAATGCTTTCTTATTTAGACGAGAGGTCATTGACCTTTACATTATGGTCTAATGCAACACCCGTCGGATTTATTGTCCACGAAAGGTGTGCAATTGAGGCATTATCAGGGGGGTTTGCCACACTAGAATGCTTTCTTATTTAGACTAGAGGTCATTGACCTTTACATTATGGTATAATGCAACAACCGTCGGATTTATTGTCCATGAAAGGCGTGTAATTGAGCCATTATCAGGCGGGTTTCCCACACTAGATTGCTTTCTTATTTAGACGAGAGGTCCTTGACCTTTACATTATGGTCTAATGCAACACCCGTCGGATTTATTGTCAACGAAAGGCGTGCAATTGAGGCATTGTAAGGCGGGTTTCCCACACTAGAATGCTTTCTTATTTAGACGAGAGGTCATTGACCTTTACATTATGGTCTAATGCAACACCCGTCGGATTTATTGTCCACGAAAGGCGTGCAATTGAGGCATTATCAGGCGGGTTTCCCATACTAGAATGCTTTCTTATTTAGACGAGAGGTCATTGCAACAGCAAGAAAAATTTAAAAAATGGGTCAAAAGCTTGAAAAATCATTAATTTATAAACAAATGCTTAGAGATATTCTTTTCATTTGTTCTGATCGTCATGTTTCATGGCTTTACTTAGTCGTGCTACGAATTTAAATTGGTTCCAACTGAAAAATTGATCCTGCCGCAGCCACACACAGCAGAGCTAATGGGAAAAATTAGTGTAAAGCTCAAAAATCGGTTAATTATTGTTGTATGTGGAATTCTCCACATCCACCATAAGCTGCCTATAATAAATTCTTATACGAATTTATTATACGCAACTCAAACAAAAACCAATTTCTAAAAGAAAAATCAGCTTTCTCTAAACCCTTGTAAACAATTTAAAATTCCTTTATGATTTAGAAATTTCTAAGAAATACGAATTTCTAACATAAAAGACATATGCATTTTTATTACGCGTCATATTACACAAGCGAAACGCATACTTCTGGGTCAAGCACATGTTGACTAGGCATAATTTTTATATGCGCTAAAATAGTAAACAAATACGGTGCCAATGCACCCGAAAAGAAAGCAAATATTTCTCGCATTGTTTATTGCTAGAAATATTATGATTGGTGAATCGTTTATTTTGGGCGTCGTCAATTAGCAATTTTTGGTGAATGCGAGTTGACAAGTTAAAGTAAACGATTCACAAAATTGAGTCTGATTCCAGCTATCAACCTGGAAAGAAGTGAAGTACAAAGAGCTCTCAACCTCTTGCTTTTTATTTTAAAAGAACTTAAACATTTTATCCTATTATACTTAAATTTGTAGTCCAATAAAATTCAAAGTGAAAATCAGTCGAAGTGTTTTCATAAATAAAATCACTTAGACAAAATTCGAACTATCAACTTCGAATTGTCTATAATAACAATCATTAGTGAAATTCTACCGCACTATCAACTGCGGTATTAACTAATCAAGTTCCCTAAAATATACTTGTGAAAGAACATACGTCTGATTGACAGGAACCCGGAGGTTCCGCAACAGATCGTGGCAATAACATATAAAAATACCAAAAATATCGTCGAACACACGTTCTGATATCAGCCTTGCTCGACATCAACACTATCTTGGTACAATACGTATAATCCGATCAGAACAGATCGATCTACATACCGACGAACATCTACATCTTGATATAACATTCCTTCTTATTGGTATAACAATACATCGAAACTAAATTTATTTTAAAACATGTGTCGACTCGGTGGCTCGGTTTGAAACGACACTGCTACAGTCATCAAAGTCGGTGATTCATATCCTGTACTCTGAAATGGGTGATCTGCTCTTTAACATAATGACTAATTTTGTGAAACCATCGTGTCTGCTAGACAAACATAATGCCAGATAGAATGCTAAAGAATTGGTAGGAGTCGATCCGACAGACAACAACAACTTAATGTCAATATACAAAATGGACTTTGGTAAAGCCGTGCGCCGTGAAATAGCAAATTTGGAATCGACAACAAACTTAGATGTAGTGAAAACAGAGTTGAAGAAGTGTTACGAGGTGATGACATCGTATCTGCATAAGAAATTGCCGTTCAATATAAAACTTTTAAAAGATCTTCAATGGTTACACAAGGACAATCGACTGAAAGAAGAATCGGTACCAGCGATTCGTTATTTGGCAACTAAAATTGCGAACGTCTTGACAGGAACTAATTTCACCAATGGTCTGAGTAGTGACCGGTAATATACAAACGTTTGTATGAAATTTCTCACTTAAAGTAACTGATTTTCTTCTTTATAATTTGCAGATACACAGACGTCATCGTTCAGCAATTCAAATTCTATCAAACTGAAAGTCTCGATGTTGATCCGAAATGGGACAGTTACAGCTACTGGAGTTTTGTAGGCAAAATAAAAAATTCAGAAGGAGAGGATAAGTTTTCTCAACTTACAAAGCTAGCGAAGACCTACCTATCGTTAAGCCATGGAAATGCAGACCCGGAAAGAGGCTTCAACATCAACAAATTGTTGTTGGGAAATCGGGAGGAACTAAAGCCCGACACTATTACGGCCATTCGAGTGGTAAGGGATGCCATTTCTATTTAAAATAAAGTGGAGGATTTTCCAATAAATCGAAGATTACTGGATCTTTGTGCATCAGCCCGTCAAAAGTATTTTCTACATCTGGATGTAGAAAAACAGCAAAAAGAATTGGAACTCAAAGAAAAACAGAATCAAGCCAAGAAAGAGGACATCCGGAAGAAGAAGGCTGAAAGCAACGTTAAAGTTCAAAAGCTTGACACTCTACTTGCAGAGGAGGCTCTTAAGCTGAAGGTTGCTGACAGGTTAATTGATGAAGCAAACGAGTCTTTATCGTCTCTAGTCGAACGAGAGGGTAAAATAAATAAAGCCGCAGTATTCAAAGCACAAATGGTGTTAAGTTCTGGTATAGAACGCAGCAAAGAAATTAATAAGACAATCGACAGCAAGGCTGCCACGCTATTGAAAAAAAAAATAGCGTCGCTATCGCTATCGCTATTCAAAATTCAATAGCGATAGCGTCGCTATCGATATAGAGAAATAGCGATAGCGATAGCGAAATTCGCGCTATTTCGCTATTGTATGTTGAGCCAAGGTACCTGAATAAAAATACTTCATTTTATTGACTTAGGACTCGATGTTACACTTTGTTAAGATGGATGTTTGGTTTAAATAATATAATAAGTTGAAATATAGAAATAAAAACAACGTGTCGAGGTTCGTATAAACCAACTACATATTTTAGAATAATTAAGCTTAACACCACCCAAGTAAGAAAAAAGTCTCAAATGAAACTAAAAAAAGACCTCGCATTGGTCTCAAGTTTATGTATTTCTTGGTCTAAAAAAATCCTTATTTTGATCCATTAAAAAATTAAGTTCAGTTAAAGTACACGTTGAGGACTTCTCATTTTAGATAATTTCGATGCATTGAAAGTGTTGAGACTTTTGAGGTCACCTCTTTTCTTCTCATATTTTTATATTTTAATTTAAAAAACTATTACTGAGACCGATGAGGACTGTTGAGTGGTCTCATTTTAAGTTCTTTGGTGATTAAGTGTTCACTTAAAATAGAGAATGCTCACTGTGGAAATCAATTAATGAGACAGATGAGGACCATCGAAAGGTCTCATTTCGATATAAGCAATATACCTTTGCTTATAAACACGCAGGTAGTGTCTTCCGGGAATGTTTCCTAATGATTTTTCCATAGCAGAACGAAGAAATGTGTAATATTCAACATATGAAAAATAGCGATAGCGATAGCGTGAAACTAACGAAAAAGTCGCTATCGCTGTCGCTATTCGACAAATGGAAACGCTATGTAATACCTTTGCTTGCCTCAAAAAATTGCTCATAGAACTCCTTATTTGTCCTAATTTTCATCTGCCAGAACTCCTAAAATTCTCCTTATTTAAGTTAAAATTCTCCTAAATTCCTAAAAAAAGGAGGCCCAATTTTGAGTGGGCTCACTGCGCTGTAATATTGTTTTGCAATAATGAACTGTTTGAATGAATATTGTTCATTTTTTTTGAAGAATTAACATAGGCTTGTCAGAGAAGAGGTACAGTAGAGAGATAATTTTATGTCTTATTTACTCAATCAAATTATCACATAAACCAAAATTAAATGGAATTATCTGTTGCTTGATTTCTAAATTAATTTTGATTAAATTAAACAATGCCATAAAGTGCAATGAACAATACAAATGTTTGCGATTTTTAATACTGAAAAATTAATAAATTAAACTTTTGATTTTATTCTGACGAAAAAAGTTGCCCGGATGCGTCAGAGCAAAAATATATTTGTGTTTATAATAAGAGCCACAAAACTTGTTTCTATTAATCGCTCCATTATTCGACATGTGTAAAATCTACACTTACATCTGCCTTGGGAAATATCTGTGCCCTTATCATTGGATTTATTCTGTGCCCTCACCCTTTGCTTGTGCATATTTCAACTTTATTGGATTGAATTTAAAAAATGGCTTTCGTCCCGTAGGCTCTTTAAGATAAACATCTTTCTATACAAACAGCTTCACACCACCGTTCACTTAATTGGTAGTTTAAATAAATAATATATTTACTCGTTACATGGTTTTTTAAATACATATCCGAATTTATATACAAAATTCAAAATATATATGCTTTGATTTGTTGACTTAATTTAATATCATAAAATTATTAAAATAAATGCCTAAGTTACTGAAAAGATTTCGTTTGATGAAGGGAACATAATTTAATCGGGTAACATGTGCACAAAACTTACGGGAAACATACCGCGACGTGTACTATCTCCTTCAATTTCTCCTTCCATCCAATTTTCATCGTCTGTACGCTCATTCAGAACGACTAAAATCTCCCCCTCCTTAAATTCCAATTCATCGTCATTATCCGCGTTACAGTCGTAGAGAGCGCGGCATCGCCGAACTCCACCTCCAGCCTGTAAAAAAAGGGAAGCATTTTGTAAAAATGAGTCAAATTTCATAAAACTAGGTCCCGCCTTTTGGGTGGGTCGGGTCCCTTGACTTATTCCCTTGACTGAAAGTCAAAGGGTCTTATGAAAATAAATACCTATGAGAAAAATGTATGATATCTACATGAAAAACCTTAAATACCTGCAAAAAATTTTCCTTGTTAGCACGATAACTTGAGTAATTCCTAACCAATTTTCCAAATCCTTTTTTTAATCCCTTCGGAATTAAATTCCCGAGGTTGAGTTCGGAGATGGGCTATGTGGGACTACGGATCTGGAAGTTATTCCGGAAAAACCGATTTTTTTTTCTGGAGTACTTGAAAAGTATTAGAATGATACATCGAAATGTAGTAGAATGAAATATAGAGAAAATTAAATTTGATGGTTTGCTCAATGCAACAGTAACAGTCTCCTATGGATGTAGTGTATAAAGTTTATAGCTAGTTACCCAGTCATGGACAACTATCAAGTTGATAGTCAGACAACTATCAAGTTGATAGTTAGACAACTATCAAGTTGATAGTTGAACATCTATCAAGTTGATAGTTAGACAACTATCAAGTTGATAGTTAGACAACTATCAAGTTGATAGTTGGACAACTATCAAGTTGATAGCTGGACAACTATCAAGTTGATAGTTGGACAACTATCAAGTTAATAGTTGGACAACTATCAAGTTGATAGTTGGACAACTATCAAGTTGATAGTTAGACAACAATCAAGTTGATAGTTGCACAGCTATCAAGTTGATAGTTAGACAACTATCAAGTTGATAGTTGGACAACTATCAGGTTGATAATTAGATAAGTATCAACTTGACAATCATCTCAGAGGAATTTTGACAGTCAGGTAGCAATAGCAATGTTGATCTTGCATTTGTAATTATGCAAAATATTCGATTAGAGATTATATTTTGTATGTGTGAGACTTACAACCGGTTGACAAATTACGAATTCAATATCAACATTGCTATTGTTATCTCACTGTCATAACAATATTGGCCTAATCGTCTGGTAGAAAGGATTGGAACAGGTCAGGTCGACCTGATCAGTTTCAGCTCAGGTCACGACCTGATTACTGACCTGAACCTGATTTTGAGATTCAGGTCCGACCTGAATGTAACCTGAAACCTGAAAAATTTGATCAGGTTGACCTGAAACCCACTGGTTATTTTAAGAAAATATAATTAAAACAACTGAATTGCAAATTGAAGTAATGTTCGATCAGCTTTAAATGCTCTCGCTGCATGTGTGTTAAGATAGCCTAAATACAAAATTTCTTACGTAACGACGTAAGGATATTACGACTTAAGTTCCTTAGTAGTTTATTTTGGTACAAGATTTGCTACAACCTTTATAGTTGACTCAATCATTTCCAAATACTTGAAAATGTTGGTACAAACCCAGTTTCATATTACTTTTTGTATGAAAGCTTGCACATATACAGGTACATAGTACAACGTTTTTAGTTTCATTGAAAACTTTGTACCTGCTCGTTTCGACGTTTTAGTGCTTACAGAAAACGAAGCAAAGTCGAAGTGGCAGATTAAAGAAAAACCCCCTTCGCTCTGACGGCTCTGATAACAAAGAAACGTCGTAGGGAGGAGATACAAGGTTTTCTATGAAAGTGAACACCTTGTACCAAGTTAGTAAAAAGCTCGCTATAGCAAGTAAACGTCGTACTGAGCAGGTAGAAGGTTTTCTATGAAACTACCCAGCATTTTCATATATTTGGAAATGATTGAGTCAACTATAAAGGTCGTATCGAACCTAGAACTTAAGTACTTACTGAAGAAATTTTAAAATTGTGCTGCTCACTGTCTCATTGATTCTATTATTTGACCCAAACAAAAAATTATTTATCTTACAAATCCGTGCGAATATTGAAATTCAAGTTCAAATCATGAAATCTATTTACGTCTTTTGACATGTTACACTAAATTTATTAACATTAAACCCTAATTCACGCATTCAAACGATTTCAGGTCAAACAGGTTGATAGTTGACAGTTTCATAGTAGATAGTAGATTATCGTTGATTGCTGATACTCAACTATTGAGTGATTAGTCAACGATCAGGTTGATAGTCAACTACCAACTAAAGTCAAGGTGAGAGTGAACTATCAAGTTGATAGTCAACTATCAAGTTGATGGGCAACTATCAAGCTGATAGCTAACTATCAAGTTGATAGTCAACTATCAAACTGATAGCCAACTATCAAGTTGTCAATAAAATGAGCTATAATAAGAAACCTCGACAATTATTTATTACGCATATTTCGATCAGAAGCCATCTCCGTCATTATTATCAACAATGAAGTTGATAGTCATCTATCAAGCTTATAGTCAACTATAAAAACGAAGCGAGAGTAAACATTTCTATCAGTCGAGAATAAGCTTTTGTAGGGCAAACTTCGAAAGCTCAGTAAGAACTCAAAAAATGACCTCGAAAGAAATTTTTGAAGAATTAAAAAAATAATAAAGAAGTGGAGATATTAGCACAACCTGATAGTTGACTAACTATAAACTTAATCTCTGACTAACTAGGAACTTGATAGTTGTCAAGTCGACTAACTAAAAACGTGATAGTTTGTATTTTATCGTCTTGTTTGTATTTTGCATTGCATAGAAGAGAAGAAAACATTTATTAAGCAAATAAAGAAACTGCCCTCGTAACAAAGGTTGCACTAATACACAGTATATCCATCTATCTTTAAAGACAATCGTTATACAAACATAAAGCCGAATTTAAATTCATTGTCGTAACGCAATTTAGTTATAAATATGTTGATTAATTATGTGAATTGTCTTAACTAAAATCAGCTCTGAGAGCTCTTTTAACTTAGCTTTGTCTAATTTAAATTGAGTAAAGAATTCTTGACTTGATTGTTGACTTACTATCAACTTGATTGTTGACTATCAACTTGATTACTGACTATCAGTTTGATTGTTGACTAGCTATGAACATGATAGAACTTAATAGATTGACTATCTAATTGATAGTTAACTTTGTATCAAGTTATCCATCAAAAGTTGATAAACTGTCGATAGTCTTACCAGTGCGACGTTTGCACTTACCCAGTTTAATTATATGTCCTCAAGTAGAAAATAACTATCAAAGCGGATGGTCGACGATCAAGTTGGATAGTAAACAAAAATAATGGTTTTGCAAACAAACATTTTAAATAAAGCATTGAGAAAGTATCGTTGGAAAAACTAATTAAAAACTTTAACGAGTGCGAAGTTTGCGGGGCGAGCAAAGCGAGGTCCGTAATCGCACGAGTTTAGTTATTTGTTCACGAATGGAAAATAACTATAAATTTGGATAGTAAATGTTCATAATCGATGAGCAACTATCAAAGTCGATGGTCAACTATTAAGTCAGTTATTAAAGTTGGTCAGTACACAAAAACAATTGTTTTGTAGACAAAAATTTTAAAGAAAGCATTGTAGAAGTGTCGTTGGAAAAAGCAATGAAAATCTTTTACAGTGAAATATTACAATTTAAATGCTGGGAACGCCAATAACATTGACAAGTTTATATTTCTTACATTTCTATTTGTCCTTAGCTCTACAAGTGTGAAGTTTGCGGTCCGAGCGAAGCGAGGTCCGTAATCGCACGAGTTTAGTTATTTGTTCATAAAAAGAAAATATGGCAGATATTCATTTAATAAATGGACGATGAACTATCAAAGTGAACAGTTTTTATATGAAAAATAAAAATAAAACAGTGAATCCGCGTTTAAACAGAAAGCAGTGAATTTACAATAATTAATATAAAGTGAAAAATATTGCTGTTGATATAAATGAACAGAATTTTAAAAATCTAAATAGTCTAAATTCATGTAATCATTCTTCGGATGAACAAAGAAGTTTTGTGACCGTATGGTCATTTCCAACAAATGTCAACTTTCATACTTATTCCCTTCCCTCGAAGTTATGGTTTCATATTTTCGCTTTCACCCCGTGGTATGAAGTTCGTTATTTTCGTTTTTCTTTTGGCGCAGCTGGTAAAAAACTATTTTCACTAAATAATTGCATAATCTTCCTCTGGCCTTCCCAAACCCTTTCCTATCAACGAAAAATTATTCGAAATACATATTTCCGAGCAAGAATCGATTTAATTGGAAAATGCATGGAGAATGTCTCTATATGAATTTTAAATCTTATTATGTGGCTACTGTCAGTGCCAACAAGCCCAGACAACTACGGAATAAAATCGCAAAATATTCAATTTCATTTGTTTTACTTGGTTTTATTTTAATTGAATGAAATATAGTTGAACAGCGTTCTTGTAGTAGGGTATGCTTCTCTTAATTATAATGAAAAAGTAAATAATGTAAATAATCAGTCAAGGGATCTGACCCACCCAAAAGGTGGGATCTAGTTATTTTGTTTTAAAGAAAAGATGCTTGTCAGATTACAACCAAACGTCAGCCTAATTTTTGAGGTCTCGACAATTCGATTTTCAAAATCTTTCTATGAGATCTACTGAGTTCAAGGTCAGGGTGTAGAGTCCATAGGGTGGGCCTAAATTGCGCTATAGTTGAAGTGTTCATTAAAGTGTCCCCAGGTCGGTCAAAAGTTAATTTTTTGCAACGGTACTTCGGAAGGGTTTTTCAATTTGAGGAAAAAATCAATCTTGATAGTTGACTCTAAAATTCATTCTATTCGCTCTTCCAGCAGACTTCACATTGGTACAAATTTTTCAGTTGATCAACTAAATTCTTGTCGCAAACAATAATTTTAGAGGCCTTCGCTTCACTTGGCACGCAAACTTCACACTAGTAAAAGTTTTTTGAACAAATATTTTAACTCGTTTGATTACGGCTCTCGCTTTGCTTGGCTTTCAAACTTCATACTTGTAAAAGTTCTGTAATTGAGCTATTAAACTCTATTTGTAAACAAATGGCTTAACTCGTGCGACTTCGGCACTCGTTTTGCTCTTACCGCAAGCTATACTCTTGCACTGGTTTGATTGATCAACTAAATTCCATTCTCAAACAATTCATTTCGCTCGTACGATTATGGTCCTCGCTTTGCTCCGACCGAAGACTTCACACTCGTAAAATGTTTGTGAACAAATAATTTAACTCGTTCGGTTGCAGCCCTCGCTTCGCTCGTCCCGTAGACTTCACGCTCGTAAAATTTTTCTAAAGAAATTATTCAATCCGAAGAGACTTCAGACTCATAAAATTTTTGTGAATAAAACATTTAACTCGTGGTATTACGGCCCTCGTTTTGCTCGGTCCGCAAACTAATTCAACTATTGAGCCTCGATAGTTCAACTACAGCCACAAACTATCTCCACTACACTTCAACCATCGCAATGATAGTTCAGCTAACTATCGACATGATAGTTTAGCTAACTCCAGCCACGATAGTTACGAGAGTATCGCCACGATAGTTTGACTGTAGTCAAGGTAGTTCGCGATAGTTCAACTATAGCCCCGATAGTTCAACTATCGCACGATAGTTACGATGATTAAGCTATCGCACTAAACTTGTTATAGTTAAACTATCGTACGACAGTTGTGATAGTTGAACTGTCGCACGATAGTTACGATGGTTCAACTATCGCACGATAGTAACGATGGTTAAAGTATAGCACTAAACTTGTCATAGTTAAGTTATCGCACTAAACTTGTCATAGTTAAATTATCGCACAATAGTTAAGAAAGTTCGACTATCGCCACGATAGCTACAGTAACATAGCGATAGTCAAAGGTCGTTGGTGGACGACCGCAGAAATTTTAATAGTCATGTGGACCACACGTGCGATAAGGCAATGAAAGCCACCGCAGCACTGGCTAGAATAATGGCAAACAGCTTTGGACCGCGCAGCAGCAAAAGGAGGCTCCTAGCAAGCGTCAACCTATCAATATTGCGCCACGGGGCAACAGTGTGGATACAGGCGCTAGATACGAAGAGAAATCCGAGGAGGCTTAATAGAGTCCAAAGGCTGGCAAGCATAAGAGTAGCAAGCGCATACCGAACGATATCGCTAGAAGCGATATGTGTCATAGCTGGGACGATGCCCATATGCATAACGTTGACGGAAGACAGGGTCAAACTACCAAAACAGTAAGAACACAATTAAGAGCCGAATCAATGAGGCAGTGGCAGCGAGAGTGGGACTCCTCTGACAATGGAAGGTGGACCCATAGACTCATACCAAACATAACGACATGGGTACAGAGGAAACATGGAGAGGTTAACTTCCAACTGACACAGCTTCTGTCGGGCCACGGGTGCTTTATGAAAAACCTGCACAGGTTTGGATTCACATTGTCGCCTTTCTGCACGACATGCGAGGGAGAGGAAGAGACTGCGCAGCACGTGTTATTTGTCTGTCCCCGCTTCGAACAAGAGCGAGATGAGCTTATGACTGTGAATAGGTCAGATGTAAACGCCGAAAACATAATATCGGAGATGTGCCGCGATGAGGAGGTGTGAAGAGTAGCGGATAATGTAGTTGCGAAAATAATGGGTAAGCTACAAAGCGCATGGAGAGACGATCAAAGAAGACTGCCAGTTGATCTGAGAGAGTAGGTGCGAAAGCACAGCCCCTCCCCGTGAGGCGGTTCCGGGGAGAAGAAAGCATGAAGACTAAGGAAGGGGGTTTTAGTTGGTAGGTCATTGAAGAATGGCATCTAACTCTACCGGGTGTCTATGAAGACTTCCCCACCCTTAATAAAAAAGCCCCGTACAAGCCCCGGAAAACAAAGTTTCATTCTTCACTAATCCACCAACTGGAGGTGTGCGCTGTGCCGACAGCCGCCGAAAATTTAAACAAAATCCCAGCCGCCGTCGCCGAAAATTAAAATTTGTGCATCTGATCACGCCGAACAAATAAAAATACTGCGGCACCGACTACCGAAGTTTTCATAAATTTTCATAAGCAAAATTTCTTTAAGGTTTCACTTGAAAACACTCGAAACATTTATATTGAATCAAAAAATTGATTCGCTTTTTGCACTGGTCACTAGAATCACTAGAACAAATCACTAAGAATCACTAACGAAAATTACAGCCGCAGCAGAGAAAAATTAACCGGCGTACATCTCTACCAACATCTAATATCCGCATCACTTTCACTTAAACTTCGAAAAAATTGTCGTTGTCGATTGTGATTCTCGGCAACAAGTGGCGAGTGTGCAGATTAAAAAAAAAAACTTACGTAGGTCGGATAGTTGTTTGGACTTCGTACTTTGTCGTAAATTTCATCGGCTGATATTTCCGTTCGACGATTTATCGATTTTGGTGGTGCATTATTTTCAACGGAATCACATGAACTATCTAAAATATCAAGATCGCTTCTCGTGTAGTCCAGATCGCCGTACTCACCATATTGAGTGTCGTCAGGTAACTAAAAGAAAATTATTGGAAAAACTTAGAAATTGAGTAGCACGACTAAGTTGAAAGAAATCCCATTCAAAGCAATGAATTTGAGCACCAAGAGATGAAGATGTATAATGAAAATTTATGTTAATGTAACACACATTGAAGAGTCACAAACGTTGGCATTTTTTAGTTTCAAAGGAACTCCTTTAATGCAAGATGAAAGAAGCATGTGTTGGTCGTTGGCATCTCCATTTACAAGTTGGCTGTAACAAGCTCGGAAAAATTCCTGCAAGTTATTCCAGCAAAACTTGTATCGCAGCTTTGTAACACGAATCATTATGAACTTAATTTTAGTCTCTAGATTTATGACGAGGACCAGATAATCGTGTATTTCGAGTGCAAAAGGATTTTCTTGAAGAAAATCCTCAAAAGATTTTTTTTATTTCCAATGGTTTTCTATAGTTTTCTTTGATTTTCAAAGATGTTCTTTGCCAATATCTGAGGATTTTCAAGCAAAAAATTCATTTTCAAGCTATTTTACACGATTTTTAGGGATTTACTATTGATTTTCTAGGGTTTTCTTTGATTTTAAAGGATTTTCTTGCAATTGAAAGTATTTTTTTTTTGGGGGATTTTCAATAATTTTCTGAACAATTGATTTTCTTTTGAGTGCAAAAGGATTTTCTACGTTTATCTGCCCCTCGATTTAAGATACAAATATTTAGTTTTTCGAACTTCTTATAAAAAGAGAGGTGCGGGAAATGCTTGATAAAACCAACCTTTTTAACCACTTTTGTAGTTTTTTCAAAATTTGCAATATAGTTATTGTTACCCGTTATCGCTTACAGAATTGCACCAAACGGTTCATACACAGATTTTAATGATCAATTTACTACACTTTAGCAATAATTTACGAATATTTCTGTTCGTCAAAACGGTTAATTTAACGTAAATGAGTTTATTACGAAGTCCTTGCATTGACCTCTGGTTTCCACAAACCTTATTTCTCTTTGATGCAATAATAGCGCTGTAATTTTTATCATTATTTCAGCTATTTCGTAAACGTTTTCGTTCTTCCACCTCTAATTTCCTCGAAATCTATGCAATTTGATGGGTCTTGAAGAGAGCTTTCAAAGGAGTTCTCATAGGCTGATATTGAACCATCTTTCGATGAAATAAAATGAAATTTTTGATGATTTTTGTCTATTTAGCTCTTTTTCTTAGTTTTTTTGTTCATTGACGCCCAAGATCCATCTAGAACTCTGGAACGGTAGCTTCTTTCATCAAGTTTTTTTTTTTGTTGTTCTGGATTTGTGGCGCGTTTGAGATATTCACAAGCCGATTCCGTCATTTTTGCTAAAGGGCCGCACTCCTCATGCGATTCGTGTACATCTCTAACAGGTCTTGCCAATTTCGGCCTGGGCTCCGGGGCATAGTGTTACGTATTAACGTTTACTGAACACGCATTTTTTCAAGTGTACTCCTGCGTCACATCACTCCAATCCAAAAAGGCTTTATTCGAGCAAAAAAGACGGAATCGGCTTTTACTCGCCTTAACTTTTAAGAACTGACTTGTGAATATCTCAAACGCGCCACAAATCCAGAACAACATAAAAAAACTTGATGAAAGAAACTACCGTTCCAGATTCTATAGATGGGAACAAAGTGGATCTTGAGGAGAAGCTTCTGCTTCAGGAACTAGGTTGCGAATATCTGAATTATGGTCTTAGTCCAGGAGAGGGGGAAGTAGCACGAGGATCAACTTAAGAATTCATTACCAGCTCGGCCCTTCTATCCACTTTCATATAAAATTAGTTCAAGTCGTAGTTTCTAGGGTGACGAAACAGGACAAATTTTGGAGTTTTCTTCGGTCACTCTTTCTATGACTAATCAAGCAACTTGACTTCGAGTGACGAAGTCACTACACCGTCAAAGCAAATGGGGTTTCGAAGAAACCAACCAGCTTGATAACGAATCAACATGCCGAGAACCGGCATCTTCCTTACAAGGAGTGTTCGCATACTGTTAAGAACCGAAAAGATATTGTTATGTGAAAATTTAATAAAATGTTTTTATTTACATAAAACATTATTACATTGTACGAATTTCGGTAATGTGCTCTCGACTCTCCATAGTCGAGAGCGCATAAACTCCAGTATCGCTCAATATCGGATGACGCGTCGCTTGAAAACCGAAAAAACACAAAACGAAGAGGTAATTTCTTCATATTGTTTCCTCCCACTCCATTTTTGCGAAGCTTTTTATCTACGCTAAAATCCTCTCTCTCTCTCTAACCTCTGACCGAATAATACTCATTTAGTCAAAGTAGTTGGAGCATTGCGAACATACAAATAAAATTTGAACTTGAAAATCATTTGGTACAAAGTAAATATTGTTGGGTATTTGTAAAGTTTTTAAGATTGATCTCCAATCCATCTTTAATTCTCCAAATTCGAAGTGAGTGGAATGTTTTCTTTGTTGAGTTACCAGCATACACCCATTAGTTAACCGCGCAAATCTGTGCAGCCGCCTCGTGATTTCTAGAATTATCTTGCAATAATAATTTAATGAACAGCAACAATAATGACCTACATCCCCAGGGTAGAGATTGGGGTGATTGAGTGGATGTACAGTCAGGCTCCGACATGGAGGAGATGAGCGAAAAAGAACTGGAGACTGATTTAAAACATTTAACAGTAACGGGCGAAACATCAGACACCGTGTTGGCAGATGGCTGTAATAACAACCAAACAACACCGAAATTAGCTTCGGCAATCGTTATACCTGCAAAACAACATCAACATCTACCGCCGAAACCAGTGAAACCTAGAAGCAATAGAGGTCCTTACAAGGGAAAGAAGTCTAATGTAAATGATAACAGTAGCGGTACCTTGATTCCACAGTCAAGGTCACCAATAACTAATCCACCCAACATCGTCATTTCACCCCAAAAAGGGTAATCAGTCCAGAATCAGTCAATAACCCACAACTGTCCAATATGGTAAAAAGGACGAAGCAAAACTCGTCTCGAGAATTTCAGTCCGACCAGATCGGAGACGTCTTAGGTCTTAAGACACTGAAATTAAAGATTTGTCCGAGTTTTTGCCAACCCACTAATGTTGAACTCAAGGCAGTCAAGTCGTTCCTGGTCCTAAAGATCGAGGAAGCGGTTATGACAAGGGACAAAGTTATTCCACGTGTACGCGATTGTTGGATAAGAGATAATGACGTGTATTTGGACTGTGAAGATCTTAAATGTGTTGAGTGGCTGATTAAGCTCATGGAGCAACCAATACCAAAAGTAGATTGGAAGACGCACCTGTTCCCACAAAGTCATCACCGACAACCTCATACAAGAGAACATAGCATTAAGAAACGACAATGAAATTTTACGATCAAAAATAAATAAAATCGAAGACACCCTGAATGAGGACAAACAGCGTAAACTAAATCACAACCTGATAATAAATGGTGTCACCGAGACCGAAAATGAAAATACCTCGGAACTTATGATAACAATTGCGAAAACAATTAATGTCGAACTAACGCCTGAGAATATAATATCTGCAGCAAGAATGGCAACAGCCAGCAAAAGCTCTGGTCTCCCAAAGTCAATTATTGTGCAAATAAATGATAAAAGCAAACGAGATCTGCTTCTCAAAAATCGTAAGAAATTGGCGAGTAGCAATAATGGCCGTCCAATTTTTATAACAGAACAATTGACAACGAAACAACAATTTATATTCAAGAAGGCAAGAGATTTGAAACGAGAAAAAAAAAATACAATTTGCATGGGTGAAAGATGGCAAAATTTTAATAAGAAAATCAGCAGACAGCAAAGCTGTCAGCATAACAAACATAAACGATTTGAATATTTACAATGATGCACAATAAAAACTATGACATTCCCACCTTTCACCCAAAATCAAACACAAATATTATAGACAACATTTCTGACGTTAAATTCTTTAAAAAAGACAGTCTAAAAATTTTGTATCTGAATGCTCGAAGCCTTAATAACAAGCTCGAAGAAATCGATTACATAACAAATGCACTGAAACAAAACATTCACATCATTTCAATAACAGAAACCTGGATCAATAAACATGATGCATCCTACTTCACGTTCAATGGATACCACACAATTTTCTCGTGCAGACCTAAAAAATCCGGCGGTGGATCCGCAATATTCATCAAAAACACTATTCCCTTTGAAATTATCGATGACTTTAGCACTAATGAAAATAGTATTATCAGCCTGAAATGCACTATCAACAATGCCAACTGGATAGTCACGATCGTTTACAGAGCACCGAAAATAAACAAACAGAAACTGCAGCAATTCTTTTCCCAAATGAACAACCACATGGACAAAATTAATGCCATCGAAAACACACATGTAATCGTAAACGGAGACTTCAACATCAATACTCGTAATGAAAATAATGCGTTAGCACAACAACACATTGACAATATGTTAGCGAACAATTTACACATCTGTGACCGTAAAACAATCACAAGAACAGCCACAAGCACATCAATAGATCACATATTCACCAACAACTTCACTGCACAAATAAATCTGAATTACGTAACATATGATCAGGGTTGTATTAGCGCCGCTAATCATTAGCGTCGCTATTAGCGCCGCTAATAGCGAAGCTAAAATCTAATATGCTCCGCTAATAGCGACTAGCGTCTCGCTAAAACCAGAATTAGCGAGACCAAATTTCGCTATTCGCTAATCGCTAAAATGTTATAAATTATCACAATCACAAACTTGTGAGACAATTGTTAAAAGAATTTTCTGAAATTTTTCTGCGGCTAGTTAGGTGACCTGCACAGTAAAAAAATTAATTTTTTCATCAATTTGAGGCCTGTTTCGACTCCACACTACACAAAGTAACCCGATACAATCGGAGATTCATTTTTTTCTGAAAGTCCCATTTATTACGATATGCTATATGAGATATTTGGTTAGGAATAACAGTTTTGGCCACCATTTTCAGTATGATAGTTTTTGCCTATGTCTCTGCGGAAGAGTTGACCGATTTTACCACGCTGAAATGATCACCAAAATTGCAATTCTTAACCAAATATGAATAGCTAAATGCAAAAAGGGGTCATCTCCAATAGAGAATTATAAGTATAATGAAACTCACAATTTTTATACATATATTTAATCTTTTGTCGTTCTTTCCTTAAAATATTATGTGTTATTGTAATTTTTAAGAAAAAGTTGAGGTATGATTAATACCACACATGAGCTTTTTGAAAGCAAAACCCGGTCTATTCCAACTGTCAAAGTGACGTTTTAAACGTCAAACAAAATTTTTTTTTTCGAAATTTCGAAAAACCTTTTATTTTTCCTCAATTCTGTTAGGTTTATAGAATTGACGAAAATGAAAATGAAATGGATATTTCCAAAAACAATTTTTGCTTGACGTTTAAAACGGAATTTTGATAATTAGAATAGACCGGGTTTTGCTCCCAACAAACTCACATAGAAATTGCGACCTTCATTTTACTTATAATTCGCTGTTGGAGATGACCACTTTTTGGATTCAACTATTCATCTCTCAGGTAGGGTATCGTTTGAGAACGTATAATTGTCAGAAAATAATAAATTTTCAAGTTTAATTGAGGTTCGCTGTGTATATGAGGAAGTTTTCCTTTCCCGTTGATGACGAAAAACTGAAAAGTCGCTCCTTGCAGCAAACCTTAACCAAAGAAGACTTTGCATATTCTGGTACCAGTATAGTTATACTAAGTACCCATATTCTTGGTTCCACAGTTGGCTGTTGCTGCAAGTGACGAAATTCGCTCAAAAAAATCTACTAAAATCGCCTATAGCTCCAGATGGTGTGCACCGTGACCATAGGCTCCGAAGCAAGAAAATCTTTGCAATACTGAGAACCATAATCGGGCTGAATCGGGCAGATAAACCATTTTTAACACTTTTTTATTATTAGCGATTAACGTTAGTCTCGCTAATATTTTTTCCAATTAGCGTTAGCGTTAGCTCCGCTAAAAAAATTGGTTAGCGAATACAACCCTTCATATGATATACTTAACCATCGACTGATCTGTATGGAGCTAACTGACACAAAAGTACCGAATAAAAAAACAAACTACACTGTAAAAAAAATAGATTTTGAAAAATTAAATGAAAATCTAAAAAATGCTCCTATACAAACTGACTGCAATGCTTCAGTAAATGAAATGTACGACAATTTTATAAATGAACTCCGTACCCATGTCGAAAAATGCACTTCAAGTAGGACCTTTACAAAATTAGACCGAGCAAAACCGTGGATTGACCAAAAACTAATAAAACTGTACACAGTTAAAAATTTTTGGTACGCTAAAAAAATAAAAAATCCAACCGACGAAAATATCATCAGAGAGTACAACTCGGCACGAAACAAAACAACGAAAGCAGCAAGGGCGAAGAAACATCAGTACTACAATAATAAATTTAAGAAATCAATTGGTGACAACAAGAAAACATGGGAAACCATCAAACAACGGCAGTAAAAAACCAAAGAAAAACCCAATCTCCGCAATGAAAAATAAAAAGATCTTCGTCAACCACATCAACAAATTTGTTTCGACGATAGGAAAAAAGCTTGCAGCAAAATTTAACACAAATAATCCTATACACCAAGCCATCAAAACAACAGCCCGATTTAAACTAAAAACCATCTCAGAAAATAAATTGGTCAAAACTATCAACAAATTTAAAAACACAAAATCCGAAGGATACGATAAAATATTAATAGAAATCGTAAAGAAAAACATCACATCAAAACAAACATTAGAGAAATAATCAACAAAACTGTAGAAACCGGCATAATACCCTACAATATGAAAATAACAAAAATTTCTCCAGTGTACAAAGAAGGTGATCCAGCCGATTGCTCCAATTACAGACCCATTTGCCTTTTGCCAATCATCAATAAAATTCTAGAAAAAATCGTGAACGAGCAATTAATGGACTACTTAGAAGCAAACAACTTGTTGTACAGTCATCAATTCGGATTCAGACAAAAATCGAACACAGACACAGCACTATTTGATTTCATCACCGTAGTCCAGCGGGCGCTTGACAAAAAGAAGAAAGTAGGAGCAGTATTTGAAGACAAGAAAAAAGCATTCGAAACAGTCGACCAGAAAATCCTTCTACAAAAAATGAGCAGTCTGGGAATTATGGGAAAAGAGCACTTTTTCTTCCAAAATTACTTTTCGGGCAGAAAACAATACACGTCAACCGAGGGTATAGAAACGGAGATGGAAATAGACCCGTGCGCCGGCGCGCGCCGGCGCAAACGCCGCCGAAAAAAGTGTCAAAAAAGTGCGCCGCCGCCGCCGAAAATAAATTTGACGTACGCCGAAATGCGCCGCCGCCGATACCACACTGCGCCGATTTTCGCCGCCGCCGAAAATGGAAATTACGAAGCGCCGCCGCCGCCGCCGATAATTTTCCATCGGCGCGAATACTACAAATTCGAAAGTAAAGTAGTGTTAATAGTAGTGTAATAGTGTTCCACTCATAATATGAAAGGAATGATAATAAATGAAATTTAAAAAAAAAAAGTAGTTGTTAATTTAAGGGATAACAAAAGTTCAAATTTAAAAGCGTGCGAAAACAGATTCACCACTACAACTGCCTTATCATCTTTCGTTCAATACATTAGATGAGACCGAAATTCGTTCTATTTTCGTTTTTTGGCTTTTATTGTTACTTTGAAACAATAAATCAGTTGCATCGGTTGAATATGTTTTTACAGTTAATCTATCAAGAGATATCTTTCGTTGTGAAACGTTTATTCTAAAGTTCAGAATTTCTTTCAAGTGATTTTACGTATTTAATCTTTTAAGTGATTTTCGTTAACAGTTAGAGTTAGTAAAGTATTGACGACGATATCGACAATAACTAAAAGTAAGTAAATCTAAAAGTAAGTAAGGTTTTTAAGAGAGCGGCGTCGAGTTTTGTCTGACAAAATTGTAACAAAGAAATATTTTGTAAATGTGATTTTTTGTGTGTCATGCGCTCGCTTATGAATATTGTTTTTAATTATATTTATTTTGAACGAAAGATTTTTTTTCGAATAGAATGGCGGGAAAATCGAATGGAACGAAAAAAACGTCAACAGTTAAGAAACCAATAAAATACCGAGAGGTACCAGCCTTGAATAATAAATTTAATGCTAGCGATTACAGCATAATCTTAGAGCGAAAAGGTATACCAAGTCTTTGACACGATATATTTTTGAAAGAATCTTCAATTTCATAACTTACACATCGAGCAAGTCTTGCGTGGGATTTTTTCGGAAGGCTGTTCAATAAAGAGGAAAAGCGATATATTGATGAAGTCAATGTGTATTGCACCCTGTGTTTGCAAAATCTTATAACTCGTCAACAATCAAACGCGCTAGAGTTACCGAGTGCAAGGTATGTGACGGTGTTACTTAAGTATTTATGTCACTTTCGCACAAAAACAGCAATTTTTCGCACTGAAAACTAAACTCTATTTCAAGTTTTTTCTTCACAATTCAATGTCGACATACAAAAATGTTCGAACTCGCCAATAATGATTATTTTCATTGAGTTATTATTCATAAAGTTGAATATTTCCAGAGGTCACTTCATGCTACTTTCAAGTGAAGTTCAAATAATTGTAGAGTGTAGTTTTCGTAATTTGTGCTTAAAATGAGTTTTTGTGTGACATAAAATTATGTATCCAACTTGTATTGCATGTCATTCAAATGCGCTCTATTGGTGAATCCACGGACTGCCGCTCTGGGACTTTTCACCAATCTCGCACAATATGACCCAGAAGCAGTACGAGTTGCATTAATAACTAATTTTAAATTTGATAAATTTTCGTTCAAATGATAATCGCTTATTCTAAAGTTGGATTTCATTTAATTTCAGTTTGGGAAGTGTGAAAAAATATAAATCAACGACGAGTACTTCCAGTCTCCTTTTGCATTTATCGTCTAATCATGGAAAAGATGAGAAGGAAGCCGATGAAAACAAATTAACACAATATTTCGGCAAAACAAGCGAGGCGAACGCCACGTTACCTTCAATTGCGTTTAAACATTCTTTGCTGGCCCGACGCTTAGTTCTGTTGTGTGCAAGATCTCTAATTTCATATGAATCGGTAACATCTGAAGGATTTTCTGATTTCTTCAAGTCCTATGGAATCGTCGCTGACTTGGATGTTCCACATAGAACTACTTTGACACGAACAGCTTTGGAGGACGTTTACCGAGATTCTATTCCATTAGTCAAGGGCGTCATACGAAGCTCAAGTTATTGCTCACTTACTTTCGACATATGGACAGACAATTATCGGCGCAAATCGTATGTAACGTTCAACTATTCTTGCATTGACGACTCATTCCGCATTCAAAATTTGAATCTTTGTACCCTGCTGATGCCGTACAGACATAGAGCCGTTGAAATTTTGGAAGAGTTCGACAAAACGTTAAAATTCTATGAAATCGACAGGAGCGAAATATATACAGTGACCGACAAAGGCTCGAATCTGGTGAAATTGATCAACGACGCAAAACTGAAACATCACTTTTGCTTGGGCCATGGTTTCCACAATCTCATCAACGAGGATGGCTTTTCATCTGTTCCAGATATCGATGAGCTGTTGACTAAAATCAGGAATATCGTTCGAACTCTTCGTTTTCGAACCACTGAGGTTGAGGAAGAGGTAAACTATTTTTCAATCTCATAATTTACACCCCCTACCCAACCTTATTTTATTATAATCTTGACCCAAGTTCCAAACCCCCCCCCCTTTTCCCACCCGCATAGCACATCATTTATGATCGGCCCCTAAGTTTGTTCGCAATTTCATTTTCTGATTTTCTTCATCATACTAGGATAATGCTGTGCAGCATGAATTGTTGAAGAGAGTGGAGGAACTTGGCGATGCTTTTTTCGATGCATTATTGGACGATATTGGCGACAATTGCGACGACAGTGAAGGTTTTTCACCTGCTGAGAACTATCCATTAAGTGTCATATCATTAGTGAGCAATCCGGATGAACCCGAAAGTAGCATTTTGAAGGAACGTTATACGACGTTGAAAGGTCACACACCAACTAGGTGGCATAGCATACTCTTCATGTTAGAGAGTTTGGGAACGCAACGTCTAGCTGTGTCACGAGTTTTATATCGGATAAATTCTAAGTATAGTATAAGTGAGAGTGAATGGGAACTAGTGTTCCGACTAATTAACTTTTTAAAAATATTTCGCTCTGCTGTCGAAGTTTTCTCTTCAGAAATAAAGCCAACAATATCATCGACGTTAGTATTCAGATCAGAAATTGCGAACGCCTTGATTGCTAGTGACAAAGATCATCCAATCATAGTTAAACTGAAAGAAAACATTTCGAAAAATTTTGATAAACGATTTCCTGTTACTGAAGAACTTCTCATTGCAACAATATTAGACCCTCGTTTGTCGAACTTAACAATTTTTACAGAGGAACTCGAAAAATTGGGAAGTTCTAATAAAACTTTATTTATACATGATAATTATTCGCTCATAAAAGGGACTGTGTTTTCAAGACCATGATATCTTTACGTAATAAATAGTTACGACGTGTTAACGTGATTTAGGTTGATCGAATCAACATCAAAAGAGATAAAAAAGTATTTTAAAAAATATTTTGTCAAGCAAAATTCGCTCAAGAATTTCGAAAAAAAAAATGTTTTTATTCAATCTAATAATGTAACATTTTGATAATTTTTCAGAAAAAAATTGATTTAGTTAGACGAAGTTCTATTGACTTAGGATGTATTTCTGTATTTTTAGTTATAAGCTATTAAGATCAATAAATTTCATTGTGATTCTAAATTCCAGAATTTTTTTGCGCCGGCGGAAACGCCGCCGAAAAAAGTGTCAAAAAAGTGCACCGCCGCCGCCGAAAATAAATTTGACGTACGCCGAAATGCGCCGCCGCCGAGACCCACCTGCGCCGATTTTCGCCGCCGCCGACACCCTTCCGCGCCGATTTTCGCCGCCGCCGAGAAGAAGTGAAAACTTACTTCGCCGCCGCCGAAATTGTTCGACCGGCGCACGGGTCTAGATGGAAAATACATCGACTGGCGTTCCTCAAGGAGCTAACCTCGCATCAACGCTTTTCCTAATTTACATCGATGACATTAAAAACGTTTCCACGTTTCAGTTTAATTGTTCCACGATCAAGCAAAGCTCGAGTAATATATAAGATATTCTCAAAAACAATTTGATAAGATGATAATAAATTTCATCAGAACATCTAAAAATAAGTATGTTCATCAAAACCCATATGGTTCCTAACATCATATATGTAGTTCCATGCAATGTAAGCACAGCATTGTAAAAAATAACGTGCTATTCCTCATAACAAAAATAGTGGTTCCGCCACTAATCGGCTATGACACAGCAAGAGTTTCAGGGCTTGAGTTAGGATTAACTTTGGAGTTTGGACGTTAGATGTAGTTACACATTCATTCTCAGATATAATTCACTAGTCCTAGTTTAACCGTAGATTGTTCATATAGAACATCAAATAGTCGGTACTTCACCCCATATCAGCATATCAAGGTGCATGACTTGACTGATGATTGGCACTGGATGCCGAAATGTTGATGCTTCTAATATTTTCAAGAACACAACTGTTCTAGTTGAGTTCAATCTGAGCGTCATTACAATGACAAAATAATTCAAAATAAAAATTCTCAACCTGTGACCTTCTGTTACTTGTCTATGTGATCGAAAATTAAAGTAAAATTTCCACGTTTCAGTTTAATTGTTCCACGATCAAGCAAAGCTCGAGTAATATATAAGATATTCTCAAAAACAATAAGTCTCACTATTTCAATTGAGCCAAGTTCTGATTGTGGATTTCTGTTTCTGTTCAAATTCGAGTTAATTCTAAATTTAGATTTAAGTTGTTAGTTTCTTATACTTTCTTATCCTTTGTTATCATAGTCACATACGTATCATTTGAAATCCTTTGGTAATTTCGTTGCACACGTGGATCATGGTCAAATACGGGTAGTTTGTAATCCTTCGGAAAGGTTCGGGTGTTAACCGGGAGTTCCATGAGAAAACGATACCATGTACTGGATTATCGATCAAAATTTGCTGAATAAATTATTCGAATGAAACCAATGTCGATGCTTTTGTATGCTGTTATTTTCACCGGGAGATCTACAGGAAGAGAATCATAAGATGTGCAACGCTTCGTTTTAACTCTTTCAACCGAAAAATCGGTTTTACTTGAGAAAAATACAAGCAAATACGTGAAAAGAGCGATAAAAGAGAAATTAAAAAGGTGCACAAGCTTATGATTCCCTTACTGTATTATAGATGAGTCGGATGCCTGAGTGATGATTTCGCAATTGCTTTTGGCAATCATCTTACACAGTTGTTGAGAACGTGTGCCGGCATTTAGGTTATGTTGATGTTGATCTTTTTGTGGTTCGAAAAATCACTTTTTTATCAATACTTTGGTGAAAACTTCATGTGTATTCGGAGCCCACATCAATAAACACTCTGTGGAATAACTTTTTACGATTTAAAACGGTAAATTACTATCATAATTATAATAATATCAATTAGATAACACGAGCGCAAATTTTTCTTGACTTTTCACAATGAGTGCGTTCAACGTCATATTGACAGTTACACGATCAAGGAAAAGTGAAATACTTTTACTATACTAGCCGCCGAGCTAGTGCCGTTTAAGTGGTTTTTGCAACGCACAATCGATTTTCGACTGTTTTCGATGTTGTTTACGATGCGGTAACGCGATCAAAATCGAAACAGTTTCCAATTTTTTTAAGAGTGTGAAGGGAAGTGAAACAAATTTACACCTTGTAACAATATGACTTTTGAAATTTGATACATGTGCTGAAATGTACCCCTCCGTTGCTATGATACGACGTTACAATGTCGTATGTGTGCATTGTAATCTGATCAAAAATTGTTTGTACACTGTAAAATATAATGGCTTCTGTGGAGTGAATTTTTTAAGTTTGGTTGTTATTTTCTTCTCAATCGATTTGTTTGTTGCAAAAAGCAGTGTGTCCACCTCGTTGCGATACTTGATTTTTTCAGCATACGTCCTAAATATTGTCCAACTCGCCTTTGGCTCGTATGGACAATATTAGGACTGATGCTGAAAAAATCAACGTATCGCAACATGGTCGACAAACTACTATTTTGGTCTTTTGTTTATAACTCGAGTAAATCTTTTCCGATTTTCAAAAATTTTTTTTTGTTTTCTGGGCATGATTTGACGAATTTCTTTAATTTCGCGAAATTCGAGAAATTTTCGCGAAATTAAAGAAATTCGCGAAACTTTCACAAAATTCGCGAAACTTTCACGACATTCTCGAAACTTTTACGAAATTCGGGAAATTTTCGCGAAATTCGAGAAATTTTCCGGAAATTTCATTTCATTTCATTTTTATTCACATCATTAATAACATTAATTTTTTTATCTAAGTTGAATAAATCAAAAAATACATCGATGATAAACATAATCCCTTTTACTTAAAACTCCACTGTGGTGTACCACTTTGAAGGAATTTTTTTTATATCAATCGAGAAATCAAAACTAAATCATTAAACTAAATTAAATATAACTATTTCATATTGTTTGGTCATTATTTCGTGAAAATGAAAAAATAAAAAAATATTTATTTAAGTAAATATTTCATTTCATCTCGTTTTATCTCATTTTATGCCCGCGTAAGTAAGGCCCGCGATAAGGCATGGCTGCGTAGTATGGTGGCCAAGGCTCAACGTGCAGACGGCGAGGGAAAGGTTGAAAGAAGTTCAGAGGTTAGCGTGTGTGTGTGCCACGCGTGCCATGAAGACGACGGCAACGGCGGCCCTGGAAGTGCTACTGGCAGTGCCACCTATCGATATAGTAGTGAAGGCGAAAGCTTTCGCAAAAGCAGACAGGTTGACACAAAATGGCTGGTGGTCTCCAGGTTTCAAGACCGGGCATGGGAAGATCAAAAATATGATCTCTGATCATATCTTTGACATGCCGCGGGACTCTATGACACAGAAACTGAGTTTCGAAAGAAACTTTGAAGTGCTATTCCCAAACAGGGATGAGTGGGCGAACGGGTGGCCACTTACGCTACCCGAAAGTGAATGAGTCAGATTCACAGACGGGTCGAAGACAGGTGAAGGGACCGGAGCCGGGGTATATAACCCGAGGACGGATACCGGCACCTGGATTCACCTGGGAAGTCTATCCAGCATCTTCCAGGCGGAAACTTCAGCAGCTCTTTTGGGAGCTCGAGAAATTCTGCCAGAAGGACTGAATGGTGAAGACGTGATCGTGTGCACTGATAGTGAATCAGCAATAAAGGCGCTGATATCACCCATTGTGACTTCTAAATTGGTGGAAGAATGTAAGGGCTACTTGAACCAGATAGGGCTGAGCAATCGAGTCAAACTGGTTTGGGTGCCTGGGCACTCCGGAGTGAACGGTAATGAGAAGGCTGATAGGCTGGCAAAAACCGGCTCAACGGCAATCTCATACGGACCTGAACCTCACATCCCCATCCCGAATTCGCTTTGTGCGAAAGCGGTGAAGGACTGGGTGAGGGCGGAGCATAGAAAAAGCTGGACAGCGTACGAAGGAGGAGTGCATACCAAGCATTTCTTCCCCACTCCGAACGAGAAATGGACTAAGGAGCTCCTGACGATGGGCCGGGATCGCATAAGAAGGGTAGTTAGTGCGACGACCGGACATTGCGGACTCAACAAGCACCTCACGAAGATGAGAATTTTAGGTGACCCAGACTGTTCCTGTGGCTTGGAAGAGGAAACGGGCTTTCACGTTATATGTGAATGCCCTAAATTCCATCAACTAAGACTCAGGACACTAGGCGACTACGTCGTGCACCCTTCGAAAGTGGCCGAGCTAGGGCCTATCATATTAGACAGGTTACTGGTCGGCACGCAAAGGTTTTCATGATTTTTTTTTTTTAAATGATGAGCGGGAAAAAGGAACAAAGGGTCACAAGATCTGTGTTCCAGACCACGAAAGTGATCGTCCCAAACTGATAAAAATCTAATCTCATTTTATACAAGCCTAGTTTCAAGCTGTCAACTAGTATTATTCAAGAAGGCTGTGGCATGAAAAGCAAAATCAATGCAAGAAAATAAAAAAGATATTAAGAAATATAGAAATTGGAAATAGGAAATAGAAAATAGAAAATAAAAAATAAAAAATAGAAAATAGAAAAAAGAATATAGAAAATAGAGGGAGGCATAGAAGAAAAGAAAAGAAAGACTCTAGCACGGGAGAAAAATGAGGACGGAGAGTTCAAGGATGGCTAATTTAGATCCCATTTGCAACCAAATGATTTTTTAACAAACGCTTGAAATCCGTATTCTTGATAGTGCCTCTGATCTTTTTTGGCAATTTGTTGAATGGGTTAGGCCCAGAAAAAGATACACATCGCCTACTAACCTTTGTTTTCAGGAACGGAACATATAGCAAGTCCCTATTTCTTGTAAAGTAGGTATGTCATTCAAACATGAGTGGACGAAGGTACATATATCATTGACGTAAAGCTTTGAGATAGGCAGAATATTATGGCAGTGCGTATTGAACAGTAATTCCGTGTTACATCTCAAGGGCAATCTGAAAACCGATTTTAGAGCCTTACGTTGCAACACTTCCAGATGATTTATCCACGATTTTGCTGCCCCACCCCAGATTCCTATACAGTATGTCAGCCTTGAGTGGATCATTGCGAAATAAATTTTTTTCAGGACACTTGTAGGAAGTGAGAATCGCAGTTGCCTAAGAATTCCAACACATGGAGCGATTTTATGACATAGCGTTGAGATATGATCGTTCCAATTCAAAAATTGGTCAAGCACAATTCCCAGATATTTCACCGACGCTACCCTCTCTATAACAATCCCATCACACTCAATATCTGGGAAGATTTTAACGATGTTTTTGGGCGATCTAAAATGAATTACTTTGCATTTGTCAAGGTTTAGAGTCAACTCATTCGCTTTAAAGTATTCACCTACTATTCTCAAATCCGCTGTCAAGTTGCCTATATTTGTATTCAGACATATCGAAGCAGTGAATATGCTGGTGTCATCAGCGAACAGGTAGACAGAAGAGGAGAGTGGCAGTTCGTTAAAGTCGTTTATAAATATCAGGAATAGTAGCGGACCAAGAATACTTCCTTGGACTACTCCGTAAGACATTCCTATTTTCGAACTACAACAGTCATTCACCATGACATATTGAAACCTATTTGATAGGTAGCTGGACATGAGGTTGAGCGCTACACCTCTAATTCCAGACTTTTCAAGTTTGTCCAAAAGTAGGCTGTGGTTTACCGTGTCAAAGGCTTTGGCAAGATCAAGAAATAAATCAGAAATTAAAGAAGAATAAAGAAATTAAAGAAATTAAGAAATTAAAGAAATTCGCGAAACTTTCACGAAATTCGCGAAACTTTCACGAAATTCTCGAAACTTTTACGAAATTCGGGAAATTTTCGCGAAATTCGAGAAATTTTCGCGAAATTAAAGAAATTCGCGAAAATTTTACGAAATTCGGGAATTTTTCTCGAAATTCGAGAAAATCGAAGGAAATCTTCAAAAGAGAAAAATTCTATAGAAAATTGTTAAAACACGAACCATTTCTGAAGTAATCAAAGATTAAATTTTTTGTTTTTAAAGTTTTAATGGAATTCTAGATTTCTTGGATTTTTTAGTAAGATAGCTATTTGAATTCCTAGTCGCTCTTTTGCGGCTATTATATGTCGTTCGTCATTCTGATCTCATTATTATCGCGGAATACTTCCACTCCAAATGTTACTCACCTACAACAACGAAAGATTATCACGCGCCATAATTTTGTAATAATCAATGAACAAGTAGACAAGAATCTATAGCACGACAAAATTCATATTTCTGAACGATGAACATTTCTCATCTCTCTATCGCATCGCATAAACCCCAAATACCCAGCAAGCGGGATAATAATCCTACGCCGCCAGTACGAAGGAGAGAGTTTCCCGCGTTAAATTATACGAATGTAAACACATAAATATATGTCCATCGATAGAGAAATCACTTTTTGATTCTACGAGTTGATATCATAACAACAAGAAGGATTTGTACATACATTCCAAGTATTATTGATTTATATAGTTATTTTAAGATTATCAAATACAATTATAACGTGAAAAGGAGTCGGAGCTGTTTCATTTATATTTATCGTTCACCGTATAAGATCGTCGATCGTATATATGATTAGTTTATATCCTGTCGATGCAAAGCACAGGAAGGAGAGAAATTGCCCATTGAGACTCCGAGACATAAAAGGAAGTCGATACCCATTCTGGTGAGAAGAAGCGGATTATGTCATCCACTTCAATATCACCATATATGCTTATTGGTGAACATCGAGACTCAGAGATATAAAAGGAAGTCGATATCCATTCTGCCGGGAGAAGCAGATCATATCATCCACTTCATTATCGTCATATATATCAATTGGTGAACAGTGAGACAACGGATGTGAAGGTTGAGAAAGGTGGAGTAGACGTATGGAAAGTTTGGTTGAAGAAAGAGGTGAGATGAGACATTTTTATTTTCGTGAGATTTGAAGAAAGTGCTATTCCTATATCATATTTCGTTGTACACTCTTTTTTTATTGGAATTCAAGAGATCGTCCTCTCGAATTCATGTGCGGTCATTATCGTGTATAGCCAACGAGAAGTGACCGTTACATTGTGGAGGTGAAGCGTTTGACTCAAGAGTGTGTGGAGTGTTTGACTCGGGAGTGTTTGAATCGTGAGTGTTTGACTCGGGAGTGTTTGACTCAAGAGTGTGTGACTCAAGAGTGTGTGAATCGGAAGCGTTTAACTCTGTGGTGTTTGACTCGGGAGTGACTACTCGTAAAATGGTTGATGGTGAAGTCATTGTCTGTGGAGTGCTTCGAGATGTAGTTATTGGTGGTATTGTAGTTGACTGTCGAGATGGAGGTATTAACGGCAAATGAATTTTAAATGTCGTTGTGTACCTTTTTGATTTTCTGTCAGCTTCTTCTTTACTTTATAATAACTTTGATCATCATCATCATTCATCATCTTCAAACTTTATAGACCATTAAGTACCTTTCGGTCTGAGGTCTTTATGACACAACCCTGAGAAGGTGTACCACCGCCCTCCATGCCCTCCTATCGCCCGCCAAGGAGATGGTTTGTTCGCCCAGAGAAAGTCCCCTAACTTCTAAATCCGATTTAATAAAGTCTATAAACCTTCTCCTTGGCCTACCCCTTGTCCTAAGCCCCGGGACCTGTGCACCTAAGATCCTTTTTGGTAACCTGTTATTACCCATCCTCTGAATGTGCCCGAACCAGCGCAGACGACTAGCCCTTGCCTCCTCTTCCACTGACGAAAGCCCCAAGTTTTCCCTAATGTCGCCGTTCCTAATGTGACTATCCCACTGCTCCCTCCGATTAACTTTCGCTATACTCCTAAGAACCCTCATATCAGAAACCTCCAGGTCATGCACGAGATATCCGCAGTCCACCCAGCTCTCACTACCACACAAAATTGTCGGACTGAAAATTGACCTGTGGATAGCTAACTT
This sequence comes from Pseudolycoriella hygida, assembly GCA_029228625.1. Lineage (NCBI taxonomy): Eukaryota > Metazoa > Arthropoda > Insecta > Diptera > Sciaridae > Pseudolycoriella > Pseudolycoriella hygida. The sequence goes on along the minus strand of CM055404.1, from coordinate 54,506,395 downwards.
TGTTTCGCTACTCAATTCCTTTTTGTTGAACACGTGCGACCTCAATTGACTGGCTACCGCGTTTCCCATTTTCCTCCGTTCCCCAAATTCCCTGACTAACTTCCCATCCTCTGAAAAAATGGTTCCTAAGTATTTGAATTCAGAAACCTGCTCTATCTCCTCCCCATCCAAACTGCAAGCAATCCCCTTCCGAGATTTGCCGACATGCATTACCTTAGTTTTTCCCTTTGATAGCTTTTGTAATTCACGGGAAACTCCACATTGCATGTCCTTACCGGACAAAACAAGATAGCTGAAATCGTTCCATCTTGAAGTTGCTTATAAGAGTTTTCGCGGATACTAAACTCAGTTTTATCGTTGCAAATCTTTGAAAAAAATTGAAAAAAATCAAACGCAAGTGGTGGTTCAACACAACAATCACATGATCTATTGATCGAAAATAATATTACAAGCTATCCGACTTCTTCAGACGAAAGCACTACAACTTACGAAATTGTTAAACAGCAAATAGAAGACGACAGAGCAGATTTATCAAAATACATTGGCTCTTTGATAATAACAATATTCAATGATGCGAAAAGATTGACCCTAAGTGGCTCGTCATGGCCTTCGCGACATGTAGCTGCTGAAAAATCTAATAATTATAAAGTTGCCGGTAATCCGATTTGCAACCCCACTTTAAATTATGTGACACCGACTCAACATAAAGAGTTTCTGAATTGTATTGTTGCAAGGCGTGTGCTAAATGCACTGCAGTGCAAATAGTGTTTTAATAGACTATTTGCACTTCAGTGCAAACAGTGTTCTAATAGGGCATTTGATAATTTCTATTATTTCTTGATTATTTCTGAGGGACCGTCCATAAAGGAAGTCCGTTTGAGGGGGGGAGG
>CM055404.1:54433724-54505005 GCA_029228625.1 Pseudolycoriella hygida | reverse complement strand
GCGGACGTCCTTTATGGACGGCCCCTGATGGAAATTTGGTTTTGGGTGCCGAGAAAAGGACAATGAAGAAAATATCGACATCATTGAACATGAAAGTTTCTATTATAAGCAATGTTGCTGTTTTTCTCAAAACTTAAATCATATTAACATACATTATTCGATCGTGGTATTCGTTTTCCGGAATTTCACGTGACATTTTGTAGAAGGAAAAGCTAGCTCTTCACGTCGCATTTTGTAGAAGGAAAAGCTACTTCTTCATGTCACATTTTGCTGAAGAAAAAGCTAATTCGTCACATGACATTTTGTAGAAGAAAAATCTAGTTGTTGACGTGACAATTTTTCAAAAGGAAAAGCTTTTTTCACGTGACATTTTGTAGAAGGGAAAGCTACTGCTTCACGTCACATTTTGTAGAAGGAAAAGCTAGTTCTTTACGTGACATTTTGTAGAAGGAAAAGCTAGTTCTTCACGTTTTTGTAGAAGAAAAAGCTAGCTCTTCACGTGACATTTTGTAGTAGGAAAAGCTAGTTCTTTACGTGACATTTCGCAGGATGAAAAGCTAGTTCTTCACGTGACATTTTGTAGAAGGAAAAGCTAGTGCTTCACGTCACATTTTGTTCAAGGAAAACCAAGTTCTGCACGTGACATTTTGTACAAGGAAAAGCTAGTTCTTCACGTGACATTTTTGTAGAAGGAAGAGCTAGTGCTTCACGTTACATTTTGTAGAAGGAAGAGCTGGTTCTTCACGTGACATTTTGTAGAAAAAAAAGCTAGTTCTTCACGTGACATTTTGTAGAAGGAAAAGCTAGTGCTTCACGTCACATTTTTTAGAAGGAAAAGCTAGTTCTTCACGTTACATTTTCTAGAAGGAAAAGCTAGTTCTTCACGTGACATTTCGTAGAAGAAAAAGCTAGTTCTTCACGTGACATTTTGTAGAAGGAAAAGTTAGTTCTTCACGTCACATTTTGTAGAAGAAAAAGCTACTTCTTCACGTGACATTTTGTAGAAGGAAAAGCTAGTTCTTCACGTGACATTTTGTAGAAGGAAAAGCTAGTGCTTCACGTCACATTTTGTAGAGGAAAAAGCTACTTCTTAATGTCACATTTTGTAGAAGGAAAAGCTAGTGCTTCACGTCACATTTTGTAGAAGAAAAAGCTACTTCTTCATGTCATATTTTGTAGAAGGAAAAGCTACTTCTTCACTTCACATTTTGTAGAAGGATAAAGCTAGTTCTTCATGTCACATTTTGCTAAAAGCTAATTCGTCACATGACATTTTGTAGAAGGAAAAGCAAGTTCTTCATTTGTTCCCATTGTAGAAGGAAAAAATAAATTGTGTTGGTGGAAGAAAAAAGCCATTAGCTTATAAAAAAATCTATCAGTAAACAACTAAGTTATTCTATTAGAACACTATTTGCACTGAAGTGCACTTAGTCATTCCGTTGTTGCAAGCGATATAAAAAGTTTCGTTAGTGTTTCTAGGCTTTGACATTCCTAAAAAAGACAACTCTGAAGGCTATTTCGAATGTGTCAAAAGTGCGATAGTCAATTTACTGTCTTGGGACGTGTTCTTGCAATTAGTCTCATCAATAGAGAGCGATGGAGAGGACATGAACTTAGGACGCATAAATGGTCTTCATGCTAGATTGTCAAGTGAGGTTCGGAACTCAACTTCGAATGAAAAATCATTGATCAGAAAAATGAAATTAAAACAAATTGCTGCAGAAACTGGAGAGCATCCATGAACTATTTCGTTCAAGAAAGAGAAGAAGGGCTTCAGCGTCGATGGCTCGTTCATGACCGATTACATTTCATCGCTTTTCTCACTGATATCCTCCAACTCTTCAAAACGTTTCAGAAAAGATTTGAAAGAGAAACCGCCACTTTGTTGGATGTGACCAAAAACAAACAACAGCTACTTGACTCATTGAATCTCTGCTTAAGCGAATCTATTGATGAAGGTTGGGAACAATTGTTTTTGGAAAGTATCGACATCGACAGCCCAGAGGGTAATATATTTTTTGGGTTCGAATTATTACGAAATACCGGTAGACCAACAAGTTCACCAACTCTCATCTTCAATTTTGATGTACGAAAATCAATTATTCGGTTGAGTTATGACGCTAGCTTACAAAAAAATATATTGCCGTTAGCATCAATTTCATCTTCTACATCTAATGAATCGATCAGAATGTGCCACGCTGCGCTGATACCTGAGTTGAGCGAAACTGAATTTTCTGCGGAATACAAAATAGCTTCAAATCTATTGGGAAACTATGATTTCGAAACACAATTGAAGACTCTACAAAAAATTCAAGCTATTCGTCCAAAAGAATTTCCTATCCTCAAAATTGCATTGGCGCGACTTGTTGCTGCTAAGCCACATTCAGCAGACGTGGAGCGCCTAATTTGTAAGGTTTCTATTCTTCGTTTCAATTGTTCATTCTTTAGCAATAACTTTCTTCTGCAGTTACGTACAATAAAGTAAAGACAATTGACCGTACAACTTTATCAGGGTTAATCTTGTGTAACTATTTGTATATCAAACTTAGAACAATTCGATCCGAAAAATGCTGTCAACAGCTGGATGGACCGCAAAAACCGTAAACCATCTGAGAACCATGCGAGAAAACAACAGGAATATTTCAAAGGTGTTTTCACAGAACGGGGATTGGGTAGTTAGATAGGGTAGCGCCTGATTGCAAATGAGCGGAGTGTGGTAGTCCGTGTCATGTGCCAGGCATGTAACTGTCTAACTATCAAGTGCTCTTTTTACGTCCACGTCGTAGTCCCCGGGACCTCAATTCTCTTCGGAGTTTTGTGCTAAACTTAAGAGTGCTACCTGATGACTTGCCCACGCGTCAGAGGGGAATCGAATTAGTGGGTTGTGCGTGTGGCTAGCCACCATACCACACTCAAAAAAGCAATATGGTTATGAATTCAACAACAGAGCCTCGGATTGGGCAGGATATACGGCAATGACTTAGGCAACGGAAAAAGGACAACGATTTACAATTAGGAACATGGAATGTTAGATCTCTGTTACGGCCAGGAGGTTTGAGATCACTCACTAATGCGCTAAGGGCGACTAAACTTGACATTACAGCAGTACAGGAAACTAGATGGCCTGGGAAGGATTCTACGATCAGTAAAGACTTCACGTTTTATTACAGCGGCAAGAGCAACGACAGCCCAAGAGGATACGGAACAGGCTTCATGGTCTTCGGTAGAGCCAGAAACGCGGTGATTGGTTTCACTCCTGTCAACGAACGAATATGCACTCTACGGATAAGAGGTAAATTTTTCAATTATACTCTTATTAACGTCTACGCTCCAACGGAGGAAAAAGATAATGAAGCGAAGGAGCTATTTTACGAGAAACTGGTGAAAGTGTATGATGGAGCACCGAATCGAGACATCAAAATCATACTTGGGGATTTGAACGCCAAGATGGGTCGCGAAGTCTACTACCGTCCCACTATTGGTAAATATAGCCTCCACGAAAAGATAAGCGAAAATGGAACGTTGGCAATTGATTTCGCAGCGTCAAGGAAAATGGTTGTCTGCAGTACCTATTTCGAACATAAAGACATCCACAAAGCGACATGGGTATCACCTGATGGACGAACCAAAAACCAGATTGACCACGTGTTCATAGATGGGCGTCACTGTTCAAATGTTTTGGATGTCAAAAGTTGTAGGGGACCGAACATCGATTCAGATCACTACTTGGTAAAGGTGGTTGTTAGGGCTCGAGTTTCGATTTCACACAATCGACAGCCGGCATTGGAAAAGTGGAACGTCGAGAAACTGCAGGACGAAAATATTAAACGACAATATGTGGATAGTTTGGAAAAGAAAATTATTGACGGAATGGAAAGCGAACAACGAAACGTAGACGATGCATGGAATCAAATTAGACGAAACGTAGAGCAAGCCGCAGCAGAGACGATAGGAACGAGAACGGGAAAGAAAAGAAATGACTGGTTCGATGACGAATGCAGAAAAGCACTGGATGACAAAAATGCGGCTCGAGCGAGATATCTAAATAGATGCACTCGAGCTGGCATGGCAGAGTACCGTTCGAAGAGAAATTTCGAGAAAAAACTATTCCGAAGAAAAAAGCGACAACATGACAAGGAAGTTTTAATCGAAATTGAAAGGTTTGGTAATCGAAAAGAGACGCGGAATTTTTACCGGAAAGTAAACGAATCGAGGAAAGGTTACAGTCAACAACCTTTATTGTGCAAGGACAAGGATGGGTTGGTCTTAGCAGATGAGGAAAGGTGCATCAGACGATGGGCGGAGTACTTTAAGGAACTGCTGAACCCGAACAGACCACCGAACCGAAACGACACCAACAACAACTTACCATTTCAGACCGCGCAGCCACATATTGCAGAACCAACGCTACAGGAAGTGGAGCATGAAATTTTAAAGCTCAAAAATTTCAAAGCCCCAGGAACCGACAACATACCTGGAGAACTTTTCAAGCACGGTGGTAACGCATTATGTATGGAGATGCACGAGCTCATCAAGCGCATCTGGAATGTCGAGGAGTTGCCGGGAGAGTGGAAGACTAGCATCATCTGCCCTTTGTACAAGAAAGGCGACAAATTGGAGTGTGGCAACTATCGCGGAATTTCGCTTTTGAATATCGCCTACAAGATATTTGCGAATATTCTATACAAACGCCTTCTTCCATACATGGAATCTACTGTTGGTGAATATCAAGGTGGTTTTCGTGTAGGTCGTTCAACAACGGACCACCTGTTTAGCATTAGACAGATCTTGGAGAAGTGTAAGGAGTACAACGTGGAAATACACCAATTGTTCGTAGACTTCAAGGCAGCATACGACAGTGTCAACAGGAGGAAGTTCTGGAGAGTGATGGAGGAATTAGGGGTTCCCAAAAAACTAATCTCGCTAACAAGGTTGACAATGGATGCAGCTAACAGCCGAGTAAGAATCCGAAGCAAATTGTCAGACGCTTTCGACATTGAGGAAGGACTACGTCAAGGTGATCCGCTCGCGACGCTGCTTTTTAATTTGACCCTTGAAGCAGCAGTGAGAACCATGGCCATCGACACCAGCAGCACCATTTTCACCAAATCCAGTCAATTGCTGGGCTTCGCTGATGACTTGGATATCTTGGGCCGAAATATGGAAGCTGTTAAGGAAAAGTTCACGGCTTTGGACGAAAAGGTACCGACCTCGGGTTGAAGGTTAATGACACAAAGACCGAATACATGATTGTCTCCCCATCGAACCGACAACACGACAAAAGCGTAACAATTGACACACACACATTTAAGGTGGTAGACAAGTTCGTATATCTTGGATCTCTGCTTAATTCTTACAACGTAATCATGGACGAAATCAAAAGACGGATAACTCTTGGCAACCGGAGTTATTACAGCCTGATAAAAATTTTAAAGTCCAAATCAGTAAGCAGAAACTCTAAATGCGCACTGTACAAATCTGTGATAAGACCAATAGTTACGTATGGGTCGGAGTCGTGGTGCATGACTCAGAAAGACGAACAATCGCTGCTCACGTTCGAAAGAAAGGTACTGCGGACAATTTTTGGACCAGTATATGACGAAAATATGAACAGATGGCGCAGACGATTTAATCATGAGCTTATGCAGCTTTATGGAGAGCCGGACATAGTTAGAACAACAAAAATTAATAGACTACGATGGCTTGGTCATGTACAGCGTATGGACGACAATCGTATCCCGAAGAAACTTTTTATCACCAAACCGGAAGGCAAAAGAAGTGCAGGCAGACCAAAATCCAGATGGTGCGATGCAGCTTTTGCCAACCTGAGAACTGTGGGAGTAACCAGCTGGAAGACGTTAGCTGAGGATAGGTCCGGTTGGAGAAGCATGTTGGAGAAGGCCAAGACCCTTAATGGGTTGTAGGGCCGGTTAAGTAAGTAAGTAAGTTTTCACAGAACACCAAACAACCAAAAATCCGAGAATTATCTTTTTTTGATTTTTTTCGTTGTTTTGGTTGCTCAAAATTTGATGAAACACACATGTGAGCCTCGCAGACTTTGTTGCCCAATCTCAATGCAACGGCGATTCTCGCAGAGTCATTATCACAAAATTTTCGAAGTTAGACGATGTGTCCGGCTTGTTCAACGATTACTGAATTTATTAGCAGTCGATTTGCCGAGAAAACCCAGAAGCCACTCGGAAAAGTTGCTGGTGAAAATCGCACAAAGAAAAGTGGCTGAAGGTGACATAAGTGGTGCTGTTCGAGTATTATCTTCTCAAGAAGGAATGGCAGAATGCACACCAGAAACCATTCAGAAATTGAAGGAAAAACATCCAGACGAACACACACCAAGCGACATTGAGTGTGACGTAGCAGACGCGTCGTTCGAAACTTCAATCGAGGAAGTAGCCGGCTCAATCAAACATTTGCCGATTAGTTCATCTGGTGGCATAGACTGTTTGAGACCGCGTCACCTTAAAGACCTCATCTCATTCACTTGTGGTGACTATTCCAAGAAATTACTCATTGCCATCACCAAAATTGTCAACTTGATCCGTGCCGGGAAAGTTTGTTCAATAATCCGTCCAATCTTTTACGGAGCGTCATTAATTGCTCTAGCGAAAATGAATGGGGACATCAGGCCAATTGCAATTGGTTTGGTTTGGAGGAAATTAGCAGGCAAAATAGGTGTTTTCTCGATTAAAGATTCTATTGCAGATATCCTAGCACCTGTCCAAAACGGTGTCGGCATCAAAGGTGGGGCTGAAGCAATAGTACATGCCATGAGGAGTTTTATTGAGGCTCCACACGATTCTCCAATGGCAATCTTGAAGTTTGACTTCAAGAACGCCTTCAACGAACTATTCCGAAAATTGTTATTGAAGTCAATAAAAGAACATGCCCATCTCTATACCCAATGCTGCGTCAAGCCTACAGCTGCCCGTCAAGTCTTTTCTTTGGTGACGAAATAATTGATTCAAAAAGAGGTACTCAACAGTCAACAAGGTGATCCTTGCGCATCGGTGGCCTTCTGTCTAGCGATCATGAAGCTGACACACTCGCTCCAGTCACGCTTGAACACTTGGTTTGCCAATAATGGAACAATTGGTGACAATATAGAAACCATTTTGGATGATGTGAGCAAAGTTTTAGCTTTTTCAGACGAATCCGGCTTAACGTTGAATACATCCAAATGCGAGATGTACTTCATCAACACGCCACCTGATATAAAAGCAGAACAATTGGAAAAACTTAATCGCTTGTTGCCCGGTGTTAAAGTTGTCGATGACTCCTCATTTCAACTACTTGGGTCTCCGATCATTAATAAAGGCATTCCAGTTGCTTTGGGAAAGGGGTTGAACACCGTAAAAACATTATGCACCCCGCACTATGTCTGCTTCGTAGCTCACTGTCATCGCCAAGATTCCAACATTTGTTGAGATGCAGCCCAACGTTCAGTCATTTGTGCAAAATGACCGAGATTGATAACTTTTACCGGCTCACATTTGAAGCAATAACCAACAACGAATTGAACGACAGATCCTGAACCCAAGCTTCACTGCCCCTGGCAATGGCTGGTCTAAGCATCAGGAAGGTGGTTGATCTAGCACACCCAGCGTACTTTTCTTCTGTTTACCAATCACAAGACTTGTCGAACCGGATTCTTGCTAAACTCAACTTGTGTGTGCTGAACGACCAAATTACAGCATCCATTGAAATGTATCCACCAGAATGGATCCCAGTGGAACCAGAACATAAAATGTGTCAATCAGCATGGGATTTATTGCGAGTGAATCATATTCACAACGAGTTATTGTCATCCAGCTGTCCAGGTGATAGAGCCAGACTTCTTGCTCCATCTACAAAAACATCCTCAAAGTGGCTGCAAGCGGTACCGTCTCATCAGTTAGGTCTTTTGCTCGATAATGACTCTGCGAGAATCGCCGTTGCGTTGAGATTGGGCAACAAAGTCTGCGAGGCTCACATGTGTGTTTGTGGTGAAAGGGTTGAGCCCAATGGCCTACACGCTCTGTCGTGCAATTTATCGAAGGCAAAATACTCCAGACATCTGGAAATCAACAGAATTTTTTCATTGGCATTAAGATCTGCTGGTTTTCCGAAACAAATTAGAGCCACCAGGTCTTTTCCGTCGCGACGGCAAACGCCCTGATGGAATCACATATTACCCCTGGAGCCAAGGAAAGTCGCTGCTTTGGGATGTAACAGTGGTTGACACAGTTGCGCCAAGTTATCTGAAATGGATTTCGGTGCTCAGTGGTTCAGTGGCCGACAACGCAGAACGCGACAAACACAATATTTACTTAGACCTGAAGAGTCAATACATTTTCACGCCACCAGCTTTTGAAACTTTCGGTACAGTCGGCCCAGAAACTTCTATCTTCCTGAAAAAACTTGGCAAACTCATGGCAAAAAATTCGGGAGAGCCTCGTTCGCTAGATTTTCTACTACAAAGAGTTTCTATAGCCATACAACGAGGGAATTCAGCATGTGTTCGGGATACGTTCGAAGCCGACGATGATTGTGATTTTTACTTTAAATTTTAACTTTTTGTCTTGTTTGTAAGTTAGATGTAAGTTTTTTGTGATATTTTCGAAATAATAATAATAATAAAAAAAAATTTGATGAAATAAAACTTTTAGAGGTTCTTTCCAGTGCATAGATTCAATTATTTCAATTCCTGAAATTCGAGAAACTTTCGCGAAATTTAGGAAATTTTCGCGAAATTCGAGAAATTTTTGCGAAATTCGAGAAATTTTTGCGAAATTCGAGAAATTTTTGCGAAATTCGAGAAATTTGTGCGAAATTCGGGAAATTTTCGCGAAATTCGAGAAAATCGCGAAATTTGTTTCTCAAAAATAGGCCCTGCTAGGTAGTAAATAAAATTTCTTTGTCATCGCTGACTGTAAAGTACATTGAATTTTGTAAGTGGTAACGGATAACAAAAATTATATTCTAAATACATCAAAATTGACGACGCAGAACACGGCAAATTATATTGCAAATTAAAAAAAAAAAAACTGAAAAGGCTAAAAAGGAAGTTTAGTCAAGCATTGCCCGCACCTCCCAGTCCGTAATGATGACGTGGGAAGTGAAATGAAATAAAACAAACGAATGAAATATTAATATTAAATTAAGATTCTCTTACAACAACATTGCCTCACATTTCTGAATTTTAGAGTATGTCGGAGGGAGAAAAATTTGAAGACTTACATAATTATTACATTCAAACCAAGTAAATAATGAAGCTGTTCTTATGAAACCACTAGGGTTCACATCTCATAGAATTTAAAAAGAGAACATTTCGACATCAAAAAAGAGAACTAAAGAGAATGATTTTCGAAGCGAAAAAAGAGCAAAAAGGAGAACTAAATTGATCATGAAAAATCGCACTCGGCAGCGATTTCTTGCAAATTAAGAGTCAATTCGCGAAGAGTTGAACCAGCTTATATGAAAGTGAAATACAAGTGGTTCCAGATATGGAAGCCAGGTGGCTCATTCGATTCCTTGGTCCTTTCTGAGAGTTTTGAAACAAAAGAGCTGACTTTTGCATTGTCATTGAGGTTCTGTATGATACTTTGAAAGGTCATGTAAGAATATCGTAAAAATTTTATATTGCTAATAACTTCAGTAAATGAAAACAAACAAACACAAAACTTATAGGGTCTGTGGGCGGGGTCAAGACCAACAATATTTGAGGTATGAACAGTTCCTAAGCCGACGTGGTAGGGGAGAGATATTCATTTTTAGTTCAAAAAATGGTCATTTTCGGTGGGTCCGAAAGGACAACAGCGCTGCGATATACCAAGATATTAGTATTTTATTCGAAGGCTTGTACCCCCTAGCATCTAAAGTTGAAGAAACATCCATGGATATATTCGACTGTGACTCAGCGTAACCACATTAGTGAGATCATGAAAAAAAACTTGAAAAATCATTACTTTTTTGATGTACTGCCTGTGTTTTTAGACCGATTAACGCAGCGTAAAGTAAAATATTTGACGTTAGAGAGCGTGGCGAGCGCAGGCGACGACGGGGAACAATTTTACTCCCACTGAAATACGAAAAAATCAAAATAATTCACTAAAAATTCGATATTTTGACAAATGCACACTAGAAGCGCACTAGGATTTTTAAGTTATTGATTTTCATGTTTTTTACGAACGACCCCCTTAAAATACCGCTAAGTTTACAAGTACAATGCAAGAGGCTTAAACAAAAGATTTTTTTTATTGAATAATCTTTTTCTAACAAAATATTTTCCCCTAAATTTTTGTGAACGTATTTTTTCCGCTAAATTGTTTTGAAACTATGAACATTGGAGTCGAAAAGTGTCAGCTAAATTCCACCGCGTGTGGGATTTATGCTTCGTATCCAAATTTGCGCGAATGTGTTGTGTTGAATACTTTAACGGTACCTCTGGAACCAAATGACATGACTTGCCCCAAGCATAGATTTTCCCTTGGGAAACATTGGAAGCCATCGCGGCAGTGTAAATATAGGGAACATCCGAAGAGTTCGCGATATAAAGCCCAATCCGTGTCATGGGCAGTGTACAAAGCAGTGAAATCATTCAATTGTTTACTTTTGGTTTGACGACACCTTATAGGTTCCACACTTTTACACAATAAATACATAAAATAAATAAAACATTAAACACTGACCTCTAACGTTTTCGAGATCCACGAACTCATCGACGGGAGATTTACATCAAACTGTTGGTCCGAAATCCTTTTTTCGTTCTCGTACAAACACATGTACATATCAATAACTCATTCATGTAATCACAATAGATTACATTCGTCACTACAACTTTCAAGTTCAAGTGCATAGTTCTAAAAGACGACTGTCCAGTGGCGGCGGGCGAACATTCATCAAATGATCCGCGAACTTTTTCATGTACATTGATTCCCACGCGTCTAAGTAAAATTCATTGAAGTAGATGGAAAACTCCCTTTTCTTGACATATTAGTAATGAGAGTCGGAAAGAAATTGGAGTTTAAAGTGTATAGGAAAAAGACGAACACGATGAGGTTCATTACATCGGACTCGTACCACACCTTCCAACAAAAAATAGCTGCGTTCAATTCAATGATCCACCGGATGTTAAATATTCCAATGAATCCACAAGATTTGAAAGAAGAAGAAGATTTAATCTTTGAGATTGCGAGAGTGAACGGTTTCGGCAAGACATTGATTCAAAAGCTTATCAATAAGCACAAGCGAAAGATGCACGTGAAAGATTTAACGACCCTCGAGCCCATTGCTGACAAAAAAATGAGGATGAAGTTAACTTTTTACCCACCAATCACAAACCAGTTGACCGGAGTGTTAAGATCAGTGGATATCGAACCGGCATTCGCGAGTGGTAATAAAATCAAAGACCGGCTGTGCAATAACAAAGATAAAATCGAAAAATCGCATAAGAGTGGTATTTACCGTATAAAATGTGAAACGTGTGATAAAATATATGTGGGACAGAGCCGCCGCGCAGTTTACAAACGATGGAAAGATCATATTTGTGACGTGAAAAATAAGAACCTAGAAAATGTCGTCGCGTTACATTATGATCAAAACGAAACGCATAAGTTTGACGCGGAAAAGTGTAGTAAACTAATCAAAGTGGTATCGAATGAATTTTACTTAGACGCGTGGGAATCAATGTACATGAAAAAGTTCGCGGATCATTTGATGAATGTTCGCCCGCCGCCACTGGACAGTCGTCTTTTAGAACTATGCACTTGAACTTGAAAGTTGTAGTGACGAATGTAATCTATTGTGATTACATGAATGAGTTATTGACATGTACATGTGTTTGTACGAGAACGAAAAAAGGATTTCGGACCATCGGTTTGATGTAAATTTCCCGTCGATGAGATCGTGGATCTCGAAAACGTTAGAGGTCAGTGTTTAATGTTTTATTTATTTTATGTATTTATTGTGTAAAAGTGTGGAACCTATAAGGTGTCGTCAAACCAAAAGTAAACAATTGAATGATTTCACTGCTTTGTACACTGCCCATGACACGGATTGGGCTTTATATCGCGAACTCTTCGGATGTTCCCTATATTTACACTGCCGCGATGGCTTCCAATGTTTCCCAAGGGAAAATCTATGCTTGGGGCAAGTCATGTCATTTGGTTCCAGAGGTACATCAGATCGTATAGAAATCAGTTCATATTCCGTTATGCAAATATCCTCATTGAAACATTTGCCAACGTCTGCCGTTAAAGTATTCAACACAACACATTCGCGCAAATTTGGATACGAAGCATCAATCCCACACGCGGTGGAATTTAGCTGACACTTTTCGACTCCAATGTTCATAGTTTCAAAACAATTTAGCGGAAAAAATACGTTCACAAAAATTTAGGGGAAAATATTTTGTTAGAAAAAGATTATTCAATAAAAAAAATCTTTTGTTTAAGCCTCTTGCATTGTACTTGTAAACTTAGCGGTATTTTAAGGGGGTCGTTCGTAAAAAACATGAAAATCAAAAACTTAAAAATCCTAGTGCGCTTCTAGTGTGCATTTGTCAAAATATCGAATTTTTAGTGAATTATTTTGATTTTTTTCGTATTTCAGTGGGAGTAAAATTGTTCCCCGTCGTCGCCTGCGCTCGCCACGCTCTCTAACGTCAAATATTTTACTTTACGCTGCGTTAATCGGTCTAAAAACACAGGCAGTACATCAAAAAAGTAATGATTTTTCAAGCTTTTTTTCATGATCTCACTAATGTGGTTACGCTGAGTCACAGTCGAATATATCCATGGATGTTTCTTCAACTTTAGATGCTAGGGGGTACAAGCCTTCGAATAAAATACTAATATCTTGGTATATTGCAGCGCTGTTGTCCTTTCGGACCCACCGAAAATGACCATTTTTTGAACTAAAAATGAATATCTCTCCCCTACCACGTCGGCTTAGGAACTGTTCATACCTCAAATATTGTTGGTCTTGACCCCGCCCACAGACCCTATAAGTTTTGTGTTTGTTTGTTTTCATTTACTGAAGTTATTAGCAATATAAAATTTTTACGATATTCTTACATGACCTTTCAAAGTATCATACAGAACCTCAATGACAATGCAAAAGTCAGCTCTTTTGTTTCAAAACTCTCAGAAAGGACCAAGGAATCGAATGAGCCACCTGGCTTCCATATCTGGAATCACTTGTATTTCACTTTCATATAAGCTGGTTCAACTCTTCGCGAATTGACTCTTAATAGAATGGTCTGCAAACGGTAAACAGTATTTTCATCAAAGGGTGCTTCAGTTGTCTTTAAGAAAAAAAGCATTGAAATTCAATAATAGAAATGATTTTGTAAGATTAGCTGACTAACAACATTTATGGTCCCTCCTTATTTCTACGTTCGCATACATATTTTACACACTTTCCCCAGGGTCGGAAATGGCTTTTTTCACATCTTGGGAAAACAAGAGAATTGGTATAAACATGAAAAGTCACGTTTTAGTGTGACTGTTGACCTAGGCTTCGCCTCGGATTCAGTCGAACAATTTTTTTTGTTATTATTGTCGGTCTCTCACAAACCAATAAATTTCCGAGAACTTTTCTTCGTCCGTTGTTTCTGTTAGGTTTTCTCTGAAGTTCTTTAGCTCGTTGCTTTCACACTCTAATATGTGTTGTGATGTTTGTTCTTCTGAACAGCAAAATGATTTTATTACAACTGGAGTGTTTGTGTTTTTGATTCTTCTGAAAGCATAAAGGCGAGCGTAGCGAGCGAAATTTTTTTTGCCATCGAATTGGCTTTACATATTTAAATTCATGCCGCGCAGCGAAATTTTTACCGGCTAAATGTTGTAAATTTATGAGATTTAACTGCACAAGCCGAAAAAGAGAACATGTTGCGCCAAAAAGAGATGTTCTGGATATTTTCATCCGAAAGAAGATTTTCAGCAGAGAAGAGAACATGTTCTCTTAAAAAGAGACTTATGGGAACCCTAAACCACGCATATGGGTCTTTAAGAATGAATTCGCAAATATTCAACCAGAAAATATGGTTTGAATGGCGGTAGAAAGTTCTATTCAATAACGTGACTTCATTTGTTATCGGCAGCTCAACGCAAAATGTGACTCGCATCCGCACTCTTAGAGGTACAAGCCTTTGTGTAGCCTGGTTTCAACAGCTTCGTGATATAAGTCGACGTCGACTCGAAATAACTTTCTAGGTAAACTATTGCGCTATTCTTGCACTGCAAACTATTTCCGCAACATTTTCACACGTAAAGTAATGCCCAAGAACCACCTCACTTCATTTGTTGATGAAATGTGAAGTACAAACCAATTATTTCTTAGAAAATCACAGAAGGAAAATGAAAAAACTAGAAATCTAACATTTGCAACAAAACACACAATTCTGGTAAAAGTATTCAGACTCGGTAAACAAATAAGCTTCAAACACAGTTAGTTTTGTTTGCGACAATAAATTCAAAATCGCTACCAAATAAATACCGTTTGGTCTAAAGATTTGGCGACCTCTCCAATTCTCGTAATTTTACGCTAAATAAAAGTTTTGGATTAGCAACGAAACAGGAATCAAGTCAGTAGACAAAATGAACTTGGAATCTGACAAAATTAAAGATTTTCTAAGATGGAAATATACCTTTCTCGGTGGAGCTACTGGACCGTCATCAATTGAATTAATACTTTCACTGGATTGTCCGTTCGATATTCCCCTCTCTGTTGAAAGACCTTTCATTGAATGTTTGAATTAAATGAAAAAGAAAGCAAACCTGAACCGTTGTTGGATGGTGGCCCAGGTGGCGGTAGCTTTGGTCTGATTAAATTTTTATCAACTGGTTTTAGAGTAGGAATTTCACCAGTTGGCAGTACTAACTTTGCACCAGCCAAATTTCGACCAAGTGAATCTCCACTCGGTGATCGTTTGTGTCCAAAAGTCGTTAAAACTGGTTGAGAATCGATTTGTTCGTATTTGAATTTGTGCTTATCGTATTTGGCTTGTTGCGATGCGGTTATTAACGGTTCAAATCGTTCATATGCTCTGTTGTCAGTGTGAAAACCAAAACCTTTCCCTTCCGTGTTCCGCAGATGAGGTAACGTGCTGTACATTTCTGATTGGTTTTTGTTGCAGCTTCGAAACTCAAGTGAGTCTGCATTTTGGCTATTTCTTTGTGCATGTGGTAGCGTTCCATATATGGATTGTGATGAATTTGGTGGTGGGGCAGGTGCGTTACGTTTCTACGAAAAGAAATCATATTAATGACAAAGCAGAAATGGGTATCGTTGATTTCATAATTCATCAGAAACTTTAATTCTCTAGAAATCTAGAAAGGAGGAAATAGTGGACCTTCCGATGGCAACTCATTTCAGAGAATGAAACGCAATCGTTGAGAACGTCGAGCCCGACGGACTGGAGTCTTATGGATACCATCGTGACGACAAGCGGGCTTAAATGGCTATAAATGGATGTAAGTCACCATCGAAGGATGGTATTTATCCGATAGAGTGGCGCATGTTATTGAGTTTCATCCAAAGAGCTTCGAGAGATGTTCTCATTCTTTTTATACCGAAACCTGGGCGCAAAGCCTGTCACCAGGCCAGCTCGTATGGGCCGATTCGTTTCTGACAACGATGGGAAGGATGAGCGATAGATTTATAAGGCATGTGCTACTTTTTTACTTTTTCGTCGCTACAGCCACTTGTGGTTTGGTCTGCTCGAGGATTCTGATCCAAAGCTGCCTATCCCTTGCCGTGTTTTGCCAATTCCTTACTCCGAGCGTCCGAAGATCTTGTTCGACATCATCAAGCCATCTAATTTTTAAGCGAGCAACTCCTCTTCGCCCTTTTGGATCGTTAGAGAATAATTGTGTGGTGGCGTGCTGAATGAGCCGCCCACCTCAATCTTTGGACTTTCACCACTACCACTATATTCAGCTCGCCAAAATCAGGTTCCAATTCAAAGCATATCGCCGTCACCAACTCTCCCCCTCACGCATCGCTCCAACTATGGTGCAAAGCACTTTGCGATAAGGATCAAAGTGGGTCGACATACACCTGATCCACATTTTTAGCGGGTCGACCGACTCCTGACCCACAGTTGCAGAAGTCACAGAAATCTTTTTTCTTTGCGTTTTAAAACTGTGGTTCAGGTGTGGGTCGTCCCACTCTGATCCTTACCTTGCGCCCAAACGTTAGGAGAAACGGCTCATCACTTTTCTTCATCGCCCAAGATTCGCATTCGCGTTTTGTAAATGTGGCACTTCATTTTCTTTGATATTAACTTTGATCGTAACTCTTTGATTAGACCATAGTAGCATCTGCTTGCCGCAATGGTACGTCTGTGAATTTCAAGTGTGTTGTCACCATCTGACCGTATCAGCGCTCCAAGATAAATGAACTCATCCACTACATCGAGCGTATTGTGTCTCCTTGTTGACTGGCTATCGGATTCCAAAGTCAAGTTAAGAGCGTGTCAGATATTTTGACAGTTCTATGTTTTGCGATGTTTTTTCATTGCATATTTCTAAGGCAGTGATCATCAATTTTAAGTTCCGAAACATCTACTGTTTGCATAACACATCCCTTTATAAATTCTCTGAATCAGGAATATATAATTATTGAGTCTTATGGTCAAAATTTGATCGGAAAAAACATCGCAAAGACTCGGCGAATGCGACGTTTTTTCAGATCAAATTTTGACAATAATAATTATATATTCTGATTCATAGAATCTATAAAGGGATGTGTTATGTAAACAGTAGATGTTTCGGAATTTGAAATTGATGATCACTGCCTTATGCAATGAAAAAACATCGCAAAACATAGAACTGTCAAAATATCTGACACTCTCTTAAGAGCACTTCGCAAAAATATGATCTTTCAAATTTGCGATGTTTTTCTTGGAACAGAATACGCACGTTCAACTTATTCAAAATTATAGCTCATGCAAATAATAGATGAATCAGAATGCAAAATTTTTAACTACGCAGGTACAAATTTGCTTAGAAATAACAAAGCCAATGAACTTGGAATGCGATGATTTTGCAGAGCAACTTTCCACCTTAATACTCAAACTTTTTGAATTCTGATTTGTCTATTATTCGTGTAAGAGTCATCCTCTCACAGTACATGAGTTAAAGTTTTGAATATTTAGTTATTCACGCAGTATTCTGCTCTAAAAAACATCGAAAATTTAACAGTATTCATTTTTGCAACGTGGTCTTAAAGGGTACGCAAGATAGAGCATCTTTAGAGTACGTTGCAAAAATGTGAACTGTTAAATTTGCGATGTTTTTTTAGAACAGAATCCTGCGTAAATAACAAATTACTCAAAATTATAGCTTATGTAATGTGAGAGAATGACTCTAACACGAATAAAAGATGAATCAAAATTCAAAAAGTTTTAGTATGAAGGTCGAAAGTTGCTCTAAAAAATCATCGCATTCCAAATTCGTTTGCGATGTTATTTCAAAGCAGATTTGTACCTTCATACTTAATATTTTTGAATTTTGATTCATCTATTATTTGAGTAAGAGTCATCTTCTTCCAGTACATGAGCTATAATTTTGAATACTTTGTTATTTACGCAGGATTCTCTTCTAAAAAAACATCGAAAATTTGACAGATCACATTTTTGCGACGTGCTCTTAAGAGCGTGTCAGATGTTTTGACAATTCTATGTTTTGCGATGTTTTTTCATTGCATATTTCTAAGACAGTGATCATCAATTTTAAATTCCGAAACATCTTCTGTTTGCATAACGCATCCCTTTATAGATTCTATGAATCAGAATATATTATTATTGAGTCTTAGTGTCAAAATTTGATCTGAAAAAACGTCGCATTCGCCGAGTCTTTGCGATGTTTTTTCCAATCAAATTTTGACCATAAGACTTAATAATTATATATTCTGATTCAGAGAATCTATAAAGGGATGTGTTATGCAAACAGTAGACGTTTCGGAATTTAAAATTGATGATCACTGCCTTAGAAATATGCTATGAAAAAACATCGCAAAACATAGAACTGTTAAAATATCTGACACGCTCTTAAGGGATGTGTTACGGGGTTAGAAAGCAGGTGACAGAAGTTGTCCGCAGGGTGAGAGGGTGCTACAAGCAATCCTTAGGAACATGACTGCCGACGATCTTCTTACCAAGCTCAACTCATCGGGGCACCAAGCGATAGGATACTCCGACAGCAGCGATTTTTTTAAGTAGCTGTTTTACCGTAGTAGAACACGCACAGCGATTTTAATTTCAGGAGTCATACTAGATGAAAAGAGGAGCTGGAAGACACATATAGCCGAGAGGGTAAGTAAATCGATCAGATTTTGTGGCAGTTCCGTAATGCGTTGGGGAAGAGGTGGGGGCTTATGCCGTCAGCTTTGTACTGGTTATATTGTGAGACCAAAGACGAGTTACGGCTGCATGGTAAGGTCAGACAAGCTGGTCACGATGAACATGTGTTGGAAGTCATTGACAACGCACGTACAGAGTTTGAGGTGCCTTACATGAGCGATAACATCAACCCCAACCGCAGCTATGGAAGTCCTGCTATGGAGCAGAACTGAAAAATGACATTAGCGAGATTGAGATGCTGCACGATTTTATGCCAGCTGAGTTTCACTTTGAAAAGAAATTTCAGACCATTTTTCCCAATAGGGCAGAATGGGAATAAGTAGATCTCCCGTAGAGGGTGTTATGAAAATTTTCACAGACGGATCCAAGATGGAGCAGGGGACAGAAGCAAGAATATGTTGTGCGGAACTAAGACTAGAGGTCTCGATTCCGCTCGGCAATTTTCCACGATCTCCTAATCAGAGACGTCACGACAGCCTTCAACGAAAGTTGCGAAATGGTGTTGGAGCAACGGCTGGAGGGCAAGGACATTGTGATCTGTTCAGACAGCGAGACGCCGCTGAAAGCGTTATCAACTTACAAGCTATCAGCTTTTTCTGTTCTCCGAGGTAAAGTGGCACTGGAAACAATGTAACTCTGACACTCGAACGTCACAGCGAACAGATGAGGGCAGATGAGCAGGGATGGAGGGCGAGTGAAAGTAAGACCAGAACCAGACCTATACAAAGACGATGGTTTGGTGCCGGAGGCTAAGGACAAGCACCAAAGAGCCTGGGAGCGACTGGCAAGCTAAAGAGTTTTGGACGGGATGCAATCCGCAGACCAAGAAATATCTCTTAAGCTCAGAGAAGACACGGCTAAGGTTATTGGTGGGAATGCTGGAAGGCCACAACTATTTAAGATGAAATTCCAACAAAATGGGACTTAACGATAACCCGGACAGTACCGGAAAAGGCAAAGCACTTCATGTGCCACTGCCGAGCACTATCGAGACTTAGGGTAAAGCACCTAGTCGACATTGCCCTGACGTAGGAGGAATTCCGAAAGGTACCGCTATCTGATGTTCTATCATTCATTACAGAAAGCAAATGGTTGGGACCACCCGGGAATTGCAAAGAAAATGAGCCACGAGAAAATGCAATGGGTCCAATAAGAATAGCTTCTGTGTATAGCATGGTCGACTGATTTAGATACCAACCAGTTTTAATTACCCCAGAATCAAAGTCTGCCCGGAAAATTAATTTTTCTGGTGTTGTGATCCCATTCTAAACGCTAAAGTCCATTATTTGGAAACTAACCTCTTTACCCGAAACCAGCGATTTTCGATTACCGGAATTCGTTGGTGTTTGCGCTAAGTTTTTCATGACGCTGGACACAGAACTCGGACTGGAACCGCCTTGTGAAAGAGATATTTGCTTGGGACTCGTTCCGGGATGTGATGACGGAAAAGGAACTTGTCGACTAGATGGCATACAACTGGAACTTGGACTGGATCCACTTTGAATAGAATCACAAGTTGATGATCGAGATCGCAACGGTCCAGGCGAATCACCTCCGGCAAAGCTAGATGGACGCGATCGCGGTCTCTGTAAAGTAATGTTTTGAGTGACCTCATTGCAAAACGTCAAATTGTTGATGTTTTTTTACCCTTTCATCCAAAACAGTATCGTCGTCTGAAAAATCGGTGGACCCATCGTCGTGTGGAAAATTCCAATCGGTATTTATGTGATCGAAAGCGCTTTTTTCTCTTCGAACGGCGCATTCAATTAACTCTCTACAAGCATCATGACCCATTTCCTTCGCAATGTCGAGAGATGTTTTCCCTTGCGAATTCTTAAGTTCAAAATCCGCTCCGGCTCGAAGCAACAATTTCATACATTCACGCCGATCGTGCAGTGAACACAAATGTAATGATGTATTCTTTCCAGATACATCCATTGGTCCCGGTGGATTCGTTGGTTTGTTTAAACCATTCGCCGGCATATTTTGTATCAAAAAGTCAACAATGTGTAGCGTTGAGCCCATTTCGCGTAGTACAGCTAAATGAAGGGCAGTCTCACCAAACTCTGAAGACGGTAACACACACGTCAAGTCAGCTCCTTCAGCCCATACTTGCAACAATTGACTTAAGTCTCCATTGACAATGGCTTGCTCCAAATCAATGCGTAGATCCCTATCATCCGCACAAGTTCTCATCACATATCGCTTTCCGATGTATTTGGCACGAATGAAATTGTATCTTTCTTCCATGCCGCTGTCGGGTCCAAGTTTAAGTTTACCGAGTGTCGCCTCCATGACTTCATTCAATTGAGTATTTCCCATGGCACGACCAATCAACAATTGAGCCGTCGTTAGATTGTCTAACGTTAAGCTCTGAATACGCGAGTTATGTACACCTAAATCTCGATGAACTCCCGAACATTGGATACAAACTAGAACGCCGAAGTTAAGACTTATCCAGGTAACATCTGCAATTCAAATAACTCAAAAATCCTATACTTTTTCTAATCCTTTGAAGAATTTACCATTTTTAGAACCACAATCGCAGCATTGATCATTTCCAGGTAGATTTTGAACATATCTGAAAACGAGGAGACAATTTGAAAAACTAAGAATGAAATTGCCGGATGTTTTCATTACTTTATGACGGTTTTCTGTAATTCTATTAAACTAGGACTCATCTGTGGATTAGCATGTTGAAAAGCCTTGGCCAAAGCCTTTTCTTTGCAGTTGACCAGCACTGACAACCATATTTTTTGGTCACCTTTTTGTTACAAAGAAATATTATGGAAAAAAATATCAATGGAATCGATAAAAATAGAAATTACTTTCATCCTCAGCCATAAAGTGATACGGCCTGTTATCTACAAAAAAAGCAAACAAAATCAACGATAAATCCAATATTTACATAAAATAAAAACGAATTTACTAACAGCTGATTAAATCAAATCCACGTTTGTCGTCAGGCACAGGTTTTATTTGGCACGTAAGAAGGTTAACCCGTGTTGGCGGTTTCGTTTCGTCTGCATGGCAAATGTCTAAAAACCCGTTTGCCGTTACACGGCAACGTCTTTTTTGCCACACCCGTCGAACTTTTCCCTCACTCTTTTTTAACAGATGACCAGTTCTTGTGATACCATGGTTTTTATCACCTTGGAGTTGATGCAGTGAGTAACCAGTTCCTTTCTCTGTTGTTATGCTCTAGACACAGAAAGAAATTTATAATACGTCGGCGGCGTTTATAATACGTCGGCGGCGTTTATAGTACGTCGGCGGCGTTTATAGTACGTCGGCGGCGTTTATAGTACGTCGGCGGCGTTTATAGTACGTCGGCGGCGTATATAATACGTCGGCGGCGTATATAATACGTCGGCGGCGTATATAATACGTCGGCGGCGTATATAATACGTCGGCGGCGTATATAATACGTCGGCGGCGTATATAATACGTCGGCGGCGTATATAATACGTCGACGGCGTATATTTTAAACCAATTCCAACGTCGAGTAAACAATTTGAAAAATCTAATGCGAAGTATCTTACCTCAACTCTATCAAAGTCCGGTGTACTTCGAAGCAGCGTTTTGAGCTCTAGTAACCGACGTCGTTCTTCGTCTTGCTTTTGTTTAATGTTTTGTAGTTTGGTGCTTAAATCTTCAATATATGTTCCAAAGTGAGCGATAGTTTTGAGACCATCCTTAAAATAACTTAAAGCAAGAAATTATATTTTTGGTCGTGTAAATTGGCAATAATTCTCACTCACTTATTTTGTGCATGATAATACTCTACTAAATGTTGTAGCAGCTCAATGCCTTTTTTGGTTTTAATCTCATTAAATTTAATTAAATACTGAAAGTTTATTGGATTATTGACTTTGAAAACGCACATTACTGACAGTCACAAATACCTCGCACATCTGTAGTTGAAAAACTCGACGCTCTTTTTCCATTTCGTCGGCTATTTCGGCCGGATTGACTTCGGTTCGAATCATACCAACTTCTTTAGCTTGTGCCTTCTTTTCTTTTTCGATTTTTAAATACTTTGAGTCGTAGTCCTTGGCCGCTTTATCAAAAGGGCGTTTTATTTCACCTTTGACCCCTCTCAGCTCAGATTTTAGTAGAGTGTCGACGGGAAACATTACAATATTGCTGATGTTTTGCATCTGCGGAAAAGGAACGGTACGGAGCGGAATGGAAAAGTGTTTTTTATTTAAAAATTACCAAAGTTTTCATCAGCGCGCTCAGCTCTTTTGTTACAACTGAGAATTTAAGAAAAGCCGCCCCGATGTCTGGCTCTTCTTTAGATAGCGCAACACTTCCAAGCCGTTCCAGTGCTCTCACTAAACACATCTCATTATCAACATGAGCTGGAAAAAGTAACGCAAAATTATTAAGGAAATTATTAGAGACTTCATAGTAAACTCACTATTTCCAGAATTGTGAATAGCCTTCACTGCCTTTTTCAATTTTGTCAATCCTTCTCGATCGAATTCTAGAGTCTGAAAAATAAAATGCAAATAATGAATATACGACTCCCTATGAAGCCTGTATGTATTGAGAATTACCCCCAGGACAGTTTTCAACTATTTTAAGAAAGTTTGACAATTAGTGATGATTTACTCATTTCAAGCTTATTGGACCCGTACGAAGTACAAAGGTCCTATACGTTTATTACAAGACATTTTATTGTAACATGGGGTAGATCAAGACGAAAGTGAGGGAGAAGCATTTAATATCTGAGGTGACGAATCAGCGAAAAAAATTGTCCGTCCGTTCTAAACGGCTGCACCACCACCCTAAACATTTTGTTATCTGAAAGCTACACAAATGTCACATGATTCAAGTTCAAAGATGAGCAAAATCGGTCAAGTGGTTCCGGAGATATGGTCGAAAAAGTGATCAAAAATATGGTTTTTTGAGTGTCGTCGAAACTTTTCCACAAATATACGATAGCACGTAAGTTGTTCATTTTGGTGTCAAATAAAATCTCAGATGTAGAAGTAGAGGTGTGCAGGCGGGAGTTTTTTTTGGCCCGTGCCCGTGCCCGTAGGGAAAAGTGCGGGCAGGGACACAGATCTAACAGGCACATTTTGGGACGGACATTTTTTATGATTTCGGACCGGGCACGGACGGGTACGGGCATAATTTTCACGGGCAATGGGCATACGGTTGTAATTAAATTGCGTCGTTGTTAAACTTAACCTTTTACGACGATGTCCACGTCGCACTTCGTACGAAACTAAATTTTAAAATAAAAAAACCTTACACCATGTGTTTGAAGGTGACACTAAATTTTGAACTTAAAAAATCCCTACAATATCTGTTTGAAGGTGACTGTGTCTGTAAGAAACAATACTGATAAAAGAGTCTGTCAACAAACAAAATATAATAGCTGAAGTGAAGTGTGCACGTAATCTCAGTTTTGTTTTACCGATGTCCGTTCCGTTATTTATTTAATTATTTTATTTAATTATTTTATTTAATTTTTCATTATTTCGGAAAGGAAAGGGGTGTCCACGCGCACTGGTACGGGAACATTTTGGGACGGGCATTTTTTTATGATTTCGGGCCGGACATGGGTACAAACGTTACGGGCATATTTTGGGACGGGCATTTTTTTATGATTTTGGGCCGGGCACGGGCACAAACATTACGGGCACATTTCAGGACGGGCATTTTTTTGTGATTTCGGGCAGGGAACGGGCAGGCACGGGCTGCGAAAAAGTGGGAATCGGGTAAGTGGTCTGGGCACTGGGACCAATGGAATGGGCGAAATTGAGTTTCTTGGCCATTAGACCGAGTCACGTGAAAAAAAAAATTGACAAAACCCTTCACGCAAATCTTTTTTTTCGCTTCGTTCCAAACAGCATTTAATCAAGTTTTGATGTTCTAGACAAGAGTTTAGTATGCGTGAAGGTTTTTTTCAACTTCTTTTTTTCAAGCGACTCGGTCTATTGGCCGTATAAGAAAGTAGATGGTTTTTCAAATAAGCAAACAATCCAACGTTTTATGTTCTTTTATGACTTAAGAGTTTCAAAGATCCGTAGAAATTGCCCAAGGTAATGTCAAAGGCCCTACCGAAGTACGTCTCAGACCATTCAAATCTAGAAAAGCTTATATCCAAGGACTAAGTCGTTTTTCCCTCAAACCCAGAAACACGTGTTATCTAAAATTTTATTGTCTACCACTTTGTCCTTGGAAGCAACTTTCTACTCATAGTTCTGGAGATCTGGGCCATCCTGCCCAATTATTGAAGTGGCCATATACCAGGATTGGGCCATATTTCCCCAAAACCCTGAAACACGTGTTCGCTTAAATTTAATTTTCTACACCTTCGCCTTTGGAACCAACTTTCTAACTCTCATAGTTCTGGAGATCTGGGTAATCCTGCCCAATTATGGAAGTGGCCATATACCAGGATTGGGCCATATCTCCCCAATACCCTGAAACACGTGTTCGCTTAAATTTAATTTTTTACAACTTCGCCTTTGGAACTAACTTTCTAACTCTCATGGTTCTGGAGATCTGGGTCATCCTGCCCAATTATGGAAGTGGCCATATACCAGAATTGGACCATATTTCCCCAAAACCCTGAAACACGTGTTCGCTTAAATTTAATTTTCTACACCTTCGCCTTTGGAACCAACTTTCTAACTCTCATAGTTCTGGAGATATGGGTAATCCTGCCCAATTATGGAAGTGGCCATATACCAGGATTGGGCCATATCTTCCCAATACCCTGAAGCACGTGTTCGCTTAAATTTAATTTTCTACAACTTCGCCTTTGACAGTAAATCTCCGTATTGCATAGTTAAGGAAATATAGACGAAAAATTGTTTTCGTATATGGCCAAGTTTCTCAATTTCGTCCATTCCATTGGTCCCAGTGCCCAGACCCCTGTACCGATTCCCACAAAAAAAATTTCCCAGTTTTGTGACATCGAATGCTTTCATTTGACACCAAAATGAAGAATTTCCGTGCTATACTTGCTGAGATATTTGCGAAAAAGCTTCACCGACCCTCGAAAAACCATGTTTTTGATCACTTCCTCGAACATATCTCCGGAACCACTTGATCGATTTTGCTCATCTTCGAACTTGAATTATGGGAGACATGTACCTTTCAGGGAAAAAAAAGTTTAGGCTAATCGGTTGAGCCGTTTGGAAAAAAAAGTGGAGACTGACAGACGGACAGACGGACGGACGGTCAGACGGACATTTTTTTATTGCTGATTCGTCATATTCAGACGATAATAGATGCATCCCCCCAACTCCCACCTCGACCTACCCCATGTTACAATAAAATTGTTTGTAGTAAACGTATAGGACCTTTGTACTTCGTACGGGTCCAAACATAACCAAAGATGTATCAGAATAGATGTGGCGAACAGAATAGATGTGGCAAAGAAACTCGAACGTATCTAAATATACAAATAAGCAAACAATCCAACGTTTTCTGTTCTTTTATAACTGTATGAATTTCAAAGATCCATAGAAATTGTGTGTACCCACATACCCACATGGTAGGGGGTGGTGGTATGGGGTCAATATATATCCCCGAATGGGGATGCCCTGTAAGGGCCTATATATACATTCCTAACAGCGCAAAATAGACGAACTTAATTCCATGCATTGCCGAGTAAAAATTTCTCATTTTTCTTATCTTTTAGACTTTGTATTCATGAGCATTTTCAAACAATGAAATATCTTTGTTCGAGAATAAACTTTGAATATGCATTTTTTATATCATAAAGTCAACAATTATATTTACGAGACAAAATTCGCAGAGTCAGTCGTTCATCATGAGTCGTCAAGTCGTCATGTCGAGTAAGAAACAAGAAAATGCGCACAATTTTTATGCTGAAAGACAAAAATATATAAGTGAAGCATTTAAAGTTTGGAAAAAATATAATTCTGGTGATATTAATGCATTTCGGCAAAGTGTCGACTACAAGAGAATCAGTGAACATTATAAAAAAGGTGGCCCTGGTCATTCCGCTTATTACGGTAGCGGCAGGGCAGTCTTTTCTTGTTCACTATCAGGTAGAGATTCGTTAGGCAGACATCTAAATGTGGTATCAGAATCAGGAGGGATGACTCATATCTCTAGAACTGTGGCAGTTGGAAAGTTGCTTCCAAAATAACAGTTGTGGAGAATAAAATTTTAGAGAACACGTGTTTCAGGGTTTTCTCGAAAAATGTCCAAATCCTTGGGATTCAGTCACTTCCTGAATCAGGAGGGATGACTCGAATCTCTTCTCTAGATTATGGCAGTTAGAAAGTTGCTTCCAAAGAAAAAGTTGTAGAGAATAAAATTATTGGAGAAGACGTGTCTTAAAGTTTTCCCGAAAAATGACCCAATCCTTGACAATCAGTCACTTCCAGAATCAGGAGGGATGACTCATATCTCTAGAACTGCAGCACTTGGAAAGTTGCTTCCAAAAGAAAAGTTGTAGAGAAAAACTGTTTCAGGTTTTTAAGAAAAAATGACCCCATCCCGGAATATATCACTTCTACGATTGCCGTACTTCAGGAGGGTGATTTGTGTAGGTCGTTGAAATTTTGATGGTTTTGATGGTACGTACAGGTCTTGAATGCACAGGTCTGGTGGGATAGATTCAATTTAGTCGGATTTAGAAGATAGTCGACTTGCACTGAGCAAACAAACCATCTACTTGGCGGGTGATAGAAGAGCATGGAGGACTAGCTCACCATCCTAGGGTCGCGACTTAAAGACGTTACGCCGAAAGGTACAAACAATATTCCCCCTACTCACGTATCTCCGAAAGCCTACTGGCTTTGGAACACAGATCTTTTTGACCCTTTGTACTTTCCCTGTTACTCTTTTAGAAGAAGAAGAAGAACGTGTAGACGTCAATATTTTTCTTTCGTAATATTTACTCAATAATTTAACGATTTCTATCGGAAAATTCACAACTAGCATTGCTCCACTTTCAGTTAGCGCCGATATATCTTAGATAGTTGGAATTTCAGTCATTGGTTTCCTCTACGACTTAATATTGGTGATACTAGCGACTACAACAACTACATAACCTCAATCAACAGACATCAACGATGGTTTTAAACAATCACATCTGTTTGGAGAGCTGCTCTAGTGCCAGGAATTCCGACAAACTTTTGATCCATTGCTTCATATGTAATAAGAGATTCAACTCGAAATGTTTCGAATTTTCATCACAACCCGTTTTGAAACATTTTACGACGAATTAAAGCTACTCCTACAGAGAAATCACGTACATGGCGGAGTCTCCAACAGCGACACACCCGTAGTATCTTCTGGCGATCCAACCGGTAGCGTCCCTGCGATCGATCGACCGCATAATACGCCTCAGCCGACAAGCTCAAACAAATATCTAGACACGAATAACAACGGACTGGCTAACGCGACAACATCAACTATTCGCACCACGAGAAACATAATTTGTCGGTCAAAAGACCCATTAAACTGGTCGTTCAATTTTAACCAGTCGGCCGTACCAAATGACAATAGTGAGCTGTTCCAGCTCCTAAATAGCTTCGAACAAAATACGTGGTCGTCGTTTGACTATTTGCGTCATAAATTAGACGAAAACAACACATCGAATCTACCTGCAATGAGATCAAACTGAGAACCCCACAACACCAGCAATAAATTCAATCGCAGTAGATTCGCTTAACTTAATTCAAGAGAAATGTGAGGCCATCGAGAACGTGGTACGCGCGACTGAAACATCAATGAAGAGATTCGAATCAGGTTTTCCATTGAGAACCACTCGTATCGAATCCCCAATGACATCGGCTACCTAGGTAGCAAATATTGACAACTTATGCAGGCACGCAGTTGCTGGAAGTGAAAATCGGAGTGAAAGTAATAGCTTGACAAGGGAATTACCACGCCATCCACCGAACGATACACCTACATGCTCAAAATCCAACGTAACCTCTGCAATTCTTGGACGTAACACACGGAGAAATCTGAGAAATATCCCTCAGACAAAACTTACATCGAATGTCACCACTCTGGAAGCAGCCTCTCCCGACAAAGTATGGTTCCATCTGTCGAATTTGAAAATTGGGACAACAGACGAAATGGTGAAGAGTTTTATACACGAGAACACAAGCTTTTCTCAAAGCGATGTCACAGTCAAAAGTCTGATGAAACGTGACATGAACCCGTCAACAACAACATTCACTTCGTTCAAAATTGGTTTCGACCAGTCATGTTCAATCGACCTAACGAAGCTGAAGTCTATATGGCCTGACAACATATCGTTCAGCGAATTCATTCCAAAAAACCTGCACACACGACGACATCGCCTATAAGTGGCGAAAGACTTATGAATGATCCTGTGATATTAGACAACCCATCTGTGATATTTTTAAATGCTTACAACAGAAACAACGACGACATTCATGTTGTCAACTCATCTAGGACCAACTGCGTTGGTACGAATGACGAGTTTACGGTTTATTACCAAAATGAACGTTGGCTTCGCACGAAAACGAAACAATTCTTTCTGAGTTTTTCTTCCTGTGATTATGACATAATAGCCTTAAGTGAAACGAACCTCACCGCTTCTTTCTACGACAATGAGCTTTTTGACAGCCAACAGTTTAATGTATTCAGGTGCGATAGATCGGATGATAATAGCAGCCTTGAAGGTGGCGGTGGGGTGCTGATTGCCGTCAGACGGAACGTAAACTGCGAACGTATACTGATACCACTGACTGAGAATGTTGAAATGGTTTTGGTAAAACTGCAATTTACGAACAGACGAGTATTCATTTGTTGCATTTATTTTCCTTCCGGGTCCCCTGTATGTGTGTATCAAAACTATGCCAATGTGTTAGAGAAGACGTTCGAAGAAATAGGCTATGAGTCAAACGACGGGCGATTTTAACTTACCGAAAATAAAATGGTCTCGAGAGGTTGATTCTGAATTTGTCAACACATTTTCGGAACTGGCCAGCCCATTGATCCCCAGTGGAATAGGATGCAGCGCAAAGGCCGAGATAATCAATTTACTATTCAGTTACGGTCTCCATCAGGTCAACGATGTGCAAAACTTCCAGCATAACATCCTGGATTTGATTATTTGTAATGAAACTGAGGACGTAACCGTTTCAAAAGCTGAACCGTTAAGTAGGGTTGACGTGTTTCATGAACCTGTTGAATTCGCGATAAAAGTCAAATCCAACATCGTCGCACAGACCGCGATCCCAACCTCCGCAGGTTTTAATTTTCGTAAAGCAGACTATGAAGCTCTTTCATCATACATTGAATCGATTGACTGGGCTACTGAGTTATCTGACAATGCGGGTATTGACGGAAACGTCGACAGATTTTATGATGTTCTACACAACGCTTTTACACTGTTTGTTCCTTTGAAAAGACCACGAACTGATGACCATCCTCCATGGTATTCGAAACGACTCGCTAATCTGAAAAACCGTTTATCGAATGCTCATCGCCATTATAAGAAGACTGGTTTACCTTCCCAATATCTGAAATTCTGTTCCATTCGCAATCAATTTCAACAAAACCGGGACCACGCTTACCAGCGTTAAGAAGAAGAAAATCCTTGATTAAGCTAAAAGATGTGCTGCCTTCTTATAGAAGGGTGCTAACATACACAGCATATTGATCAATAATAAATTACAAAAATACATCTACTTAAAGCGAATTTCGTTATTTTATAAGTAAACCGAAAAAAATTTCATCGACGATCCATCAAAGTTCTGGGCTTATGTCAAATCAAAGAAAAAAAACGGACGGTTTTCCAACGCTTATGAAACACAGGGAAATCAAATCATCTGACCGCTCTCAGGTGACTTCATTGTTCGCGAATTTCTTCGAATCAGTTTTCGTCCCCGTCGATTCCAACAATGATTATGACCCAATGCATGAAATTGTGAAGCGTGTAGACATTGGCGATCTGTCGTTATCACACGAAACTATTGAAAAAGCATTAGCTGATATCAATACATCAAAGAGACAATGTCCGGATAAAGTCTCACCGCTTGTTTTGAAGAATTGCGCCAGCGCTCTAACCGAACCACTATACATGATCTTCAACAAGTCGTTACGAACGCAATTTCCCAACAAATGGAAATCATCGTATTTGACGCCAATTTTTAAAAGTGGGCTCGCAACGATGTCGAGAACTACAGAGGTGTCGCCATTTCACCTAGTCATGTATTTGATTTTTAGCTAGATTCCCACACTTACACGTTCCCATTCAGGTTACACACTTCTTACACCCGTTGCGCACAAACTACGATACATCTTCTAGCCTACTAGCCACAAACTCTAATTCCATACGAGCACCGTGAATGCAGTGTTTCCCACACAACCAACATACACACAATTCATTGTACATGGGTGACGTCATGCATGTCAGTCTTCTGTACACGGTTCGTTATGGACACCAAACACCACAACTACACAGAATTTGAACCTCGAATATGCTTAGGAACGATACTTTCATGCTACAAGTTGAAGAAAAATCCTAGCAGAATTTCCCTCGCCAGGATTGAACCCGGATATTCTTGGTGGAAAGCCAGTACGTTACCACTACGTTCCGACATGTTACAAACAGAAAAGCAAAACATTAGCCCTTTGAACTTTGTAATAAAAAAAATATTGCGCTCTAATTTTATCTATCATTTTGTTCAAATAAATGAAGCTTGGAAAATAATTTATGAAAAAGAAATTCTTAGAAAAAATGTATGTTAGTCGTAACAAGGTTGGAATTATTTTATGGTTACCATAAATTTAGTAGGGTCGCGTTAATCAGAATATTAAAACAAAATCTTAGGTCGTCGGCAATGACAGTTAAAAAATGGAAAGTCAGTACAAGGGATTAATTCGAACAATGTAATTGACATTAAACGAAAGGAGCGATGATGAACTGTTTTTTCTGTAGATATTTATTTCATGAATGTGTGGAATGAAATGAGCTTTCAGTTTTATGTAAATACAACCGTACAGTATTTTTGACTGCAGTTTTGATTCTTTACGACTTAACACAATACACCCGCCCTGTTGTTCGGTGACCAGTATCATGGTACTGGAATCTAGATCGCGTTTTACAAGAACATTTTTTACCCGTTAGATGTGTCTTGAAAAACGCAGCGGAAATTCTGAAAAGAGGGAGACCAAATTTATCCTCTATGATCACCCTTCAAATTGTTGGTAAAATTAGTTTTAAACGAAAGCGTAGTGTGCAGTAGATATGTGTCAAACTTTTCAGATTGATCTGACACTAGATGGCGCTGCAATTGAATATGGCGTCAAAAACTAAAAATTGATGTGTAAAATCCAATATTGACCCGATTTGAGTAATTTCTTTTCTAAAATTCCCTTCGGTCTATGCCCCATTCGATAAAACTACATCCTTAATAGAAAAACAACAGAGGGCAGTGGTATAGACGACTTTAGAAAGTCGTTTGTTTTGATGGTGTTGTCAATGTTCACGCGCCGTATTTTGAGTAATCCCTATGCACACCATATGAGAGTCGTCTACATGATATTGTCAATTTCCATACGATTTGACATATAAAAAGATAAGAATTCTGACCCTGTGCTTGTTAAAGCTTATATGAAGTCTAGATTTCGAAGCTCGAAGAACCACCATATTTTCGTGTTGGGCGATAAATCCAAAACTGGTAGTGATTCGGTTAATGAATATTTCTGCACATGCGAGACTGGCGCTCGTATCGTTGGTTGATGTAGTCATGTTATGACTACCGTATGGTACTTGGGATATGGGCAGTACAACGCAATACGTGAACCCAATCCAAATGTAACTGAAGTGTCTATAACTATCGCAAAAGCGGCGGCTTCAGCTTAATACTTTCGTAAATGTGAAGCTTTGAAAATAGAAGAGGGAGGGGCTATATGGGAAGGGGAGGGAATATAAGGGAAGGGGGGAACTATACTTTGTAATTTTAACGAATCGGAAATAGATTAATGACAAGTTTAGAAAAAAATTACTCAAATCGACTCAGTAATCTATTTTTGGGATCAATTTTTAATTTTCGAAGCCATCTTGAATTGCAACGCCATCTGGGGTCAGATCATCTTCAAAACTAAGGAACATCGACGTCACACAATATACTTTCATTTGAAACTAATTTCCACTACAATTTTAAGGGTGAGGGACCATCCATAAATTACGTACGCTTTTTTCAGTGCTGTCATCAGATTTAAATCAAAAATAACTTGGAAAATATTCACTTTTGAGACGTCAAATGTATGACCGACCCCCCCCCCCCATACTACCCCCCTAAATGGGAGGATCGGCCATACATTTGATGTCTCAAAAGTAAATATTTTTCAAGTTATTGTTGATTTAAATCTGATGACAGCACTGACGAAACGGGAAAAATTTTGTCATTTTTTAGACTTCCTCTTTCAGTTGTGTGTGAGTAAGATCAAAGAATTAAAATGAGAAAAGTAAACTCATCGTTTTATATGTAGTCCAGTTTCTCATACAAAACGAAGGCAATTTTATGGTGGTTGAAAGCTTGTCAGACTTCTGACAAACGCGGTTAAATGTATAAAGGGCACATAAAACATCGTTGCGAATTAAGCTACGTTTACTTTATGTATATACGTCAACGTAATTTAGAACCATGGCTCAACTCATTTGAGCACAGCCCTAGAGACTTTCATAGGCCCATTTCTTACAATCGTTGTTTCTTTTCAAATTTTAGGACTTTATGACTTTAGGACTCATTTATTTCAGGAAAAGTACGTATGAAACGGGGGGAAGGAATCTGAAAAGTCGCTTTTTGGTGTACTTTATGAATGGTTCCTTACGAGGGGTGGCGCCGAGGGGTGGCGCACTTCATTTATTCCATTTGTTCTTTTATTCCATTTATTCCCAAATTTTTTTTTGTTGTTTTTGCGAAATATCTGAACCAAACACATCACAAGTTAGACAAATAAGTTCAAAAAAAGTTTTGCACAAATTATAAAGCATTTAAACCATCTTGAGATTAAATTTGATTTTTTTGGGAATAAATGGAATAATATTATTTATTCCATTTATTCCATTTTTCAACAAAAATTCTTTTAAGTTTTCAAAAGTGGGTTTTTTCACTTTTTGACACATTAGTATGGTTTGTTGTGTGCGTTGCCATCAAAATCAAGTCTATTTGAGGTTTTGATGAATTTGAAAAAATTATCATTTATTCCATTTATTCCAATATTTATTCCATTTATTCCATTTATTCTATTTATTCCATTTATTCCCATTTATTCCATTTATTCCCATTTATTCCATTTATTCCATAAACCGCAGAAGTGCGTCACCCCTCGGTTCCTTATCAGTTCAAAGTTCCCTGTTGAAATCAAACTCGGTGTTTTGGATATTAACGAATCCAGCGAATGGTTGGGTTGTCGGCGACTGACTTGTGTTGATCTTTTGTGTCTCTTTTAGCCAATTGCTACTTGAAAGCACGAATGCTACATACCAACAATTAAGCATCAAAAACGTTACTCCAGAAAACCATACTATTGTAGAGTTTAGATTTTTGAAGAGCTTAACTTGACGTTATTTATCGCTTTTGAAAATATAACAGAGATGAGTTGAATTTCTAGGAAAATTAATTTAATTTATTTGCTATGCAGTACGTTGAAAGGTATAAAAACCTAGCGAATTTTTTTTTGCTCTCAGACATTTATCATTCCTATTCAAGAATGTTCAAGTTTTCCAGCATTTGTTTGATCGCCTTCATCATTGGGGTAAATATTGAAATGAAATAAAGTACTATATTTGTCTAAATTTTTCTCGTTTGTTCAGCTAAATTGTTGCTTTACATATGCAGCTATTAGTTCACAAAATTTAGGTATTGTGTACCTTGAAGTGTCTATAAAAAACGTCTAATAATTTTGTCATCAACAACTTGCTTACAGTTCCACTAACCCGATTGCATCGAATCTACGATAACTACAATTTCATTGCCACCGAGTCAGATGCGAGTTACGCTGTTGCGAATAATGGCTTCATCCGGCAAAATGTCATCGGATCAGTCGTTTTAAATGCTGGAGATTCTGTTAATGAATTGAAATCAATTTATCGTTCGTATTTACCTGGCCCAACCGGAAAAGACGATCATCTGTTCACATATTCTGATAGTGAAGTGAATCTTGCGGTGAATACTGTGGGTTACAGATACGAGGGCGTGAGATTTTATTGTGGATTGAAAGCAAACGACTTTAACGCAACTATACCATTGTACAGATTTTGGACTGGTGTTAGACACTTGTACACCACAAATTATACAGAAGGCAATGCAATTTTGGTCACCAGCGGTGTTGGAGCCTATGAAAACGTACTTTGTTATATTTGGCAATAAGACTGTCATGAACAGGTACTCATCAAAAAATCATTGTTTGCATGATGCTAAAATGTTTTGTAAAAGTGTAACTAACATGCTGCTAATAAAATGTTTGCAATATTCTCTACAAGGTTACTTCCGTAGTAAGTTTCAAATCAAAACAATGCACAACACAACACCTCGCGATTAAATAAATAGATTTGAGAAATAATACCCAAAATAGAAAGCGAGCGTTTATTTGTCGACTTTCTTTCTCTTCCATTTCATCAACTGATAGAAGTAATGTCTCTGTCATAATAAATGAAATATGATATTGATATTGCCAGTGCAAATGTAATGCATTTCGGCGTAATTAATTGAGCTATAGACTTTGTATTTTGAATGTTAACAGGGGCCTTGACAAATTCTTCAAGAAAAATTTACATTAAAGAAAGTGTCACTGTAATACCGTATAATTAATGTTTGCGTATTCCAACCAAAGATGAGCGGGCACAACTTTTTCGCTTCCCATGCCCACCCTACCCTAGCCCAAAATTTTTAAAAAATTACTTGAATCGAAACGTGCCTGTTCAAATTGTGACCCATCCCTGCCAGAAATATAAAAAAAAAGTTCCCGTCAATTTCATGCCCGATTCCGCCCGTTCCTGAAATTTTTCCCAAACGTGGTATTGATTGTGGGGACATTGAGTCTGCGGTATGAATAGATGGTGAATATTTTGAGGTTGTTGTCTCTCTCCGCTTTTGTTCATTTTCGTGGAGGAATTAAGGGAGAACTATCTTAACCCCCAAAATAGGCATATGCAACAGATTTATTTTCCTCCAAAATTTTCCACGAAAATCTTTGCAAAACCTTAATTTGTACTGGGGTCATAATGTTGCTATGAGTTGAGCCTTTTTTCCAAAATTCCTCCATACATTTATTCGTGGGGGATAACATAAAAAGGTGCAGAGTAAAAAAATATTATAGCCCAATTTTGGCGATAATATTTTTACGCTCTGCACCTTTTTATATTATCCCCACGAACAAATGCATGGAGAAATTTTGGGCGATAATATTTTTATGCTCTGGATCCCAATTCTCATAACGATCCACCGGTGGAACTTGATATTTTTGAGTGGTCTAGTATGAAAATATGGAAGTTCCACCGGTGAATCTTGGTTGAATCTTTTCATATTATCCCCTAAGTGTAAAGCGCAAATTCTCTAGTTTTGTTTGCCACCAAGATTTTAGTGACATTTCGTAAAAAGAGAAAGGCTACTAAAGAGAATATTGAATGCTCGGCTCCCGAGTGTTCGGCCTATGGAGAAGAAGGTTTATAAATTCAGTTAAATCAGATTTAGAAGTTAGTGGACTTTCACTAGATGAACAAACCATCCCTTTGGCGGGCGATAGGATTTTATGGAGGAGGATGGTTCATCACACCGTAAGGTACAAAGAGTCTATAAAGTGTGATGATGATGATGATGATGGTACTGTAAAGGTAATCATGGGCGCGCGGTAGCAATGCGCCCGTGACGCAAGTCTTGCACGCCAAAAAATTCACAAGAAATTTTTTCGTAGACTAAGGAACATATATACAGGAACTTTTTGACTTCCCCCCGAGCGACGTACCCCCGGAAAATATTTTTCTACGGAAAATTTGAGGCCGAAGTGCCTTTTCACTCATTAAAATCGGTTCAGTCGTTCCGAAGATATGAATTAAACAATTTTGCTATTTTGTAAGGAAATGGACTCAAATCGAATATTTTTAACTAGTCAATTTGGTAAACCTTTCTTTCTTTCTTTCTTTCTTTCTTTGTGGCAATTTTTTTTTGACGTTGTAAGGTTTTGAAAGTTTCATGAAATGTATTCCGTATCTCTAGAACTATGAGAGTTAGAAAGTTGGTTCCAAAGGCGAAGTTGTAGAGAATTAAATTTAAGCGAACACGTGTTTCAGGGTTTTGGAGAAATATGGCCCAACCCTGGTATATGGTCACTTCCATAATTAGGCAGGATGACCCAAATCTCTAGAACTACGAGAGTTAGAAAGTTGGTTCCAAAGGCGAAGTTGTAGAGAATTAAATTTAAGCGAACACGTGTTTCAGGGTTTTGGAGAAATATGGCCCAATCCTGGTATATGGTCACTTCCATAATTAGGCAGGATGACCCAAATCTCTAGAACTATGAGAGTTAGAAAGTTGGTTCCAAAAGGCGAAGTTGTAGAGATTTAAATTTAAGCGAACACGTGTTTCAGGGTTTTGGGGAAATATGGCTCAATCCTGGTATATGGTCACTTCCATAATTAGGCAGGATGAACCAAATCTCTAGAACTATGAGAGTTAGAAAGTTGGTTCCAAAGGCGAAGTTGTAGTGAATTCAATTTTAGCGAACACGTGTTTCAGGGTTTTGGGAAATATGGCCCAATCCTGGTATATGGTCACTTCCATAATTAGGCAGGATGACTCAAATCTCTAGAACTATGAGAGTTAGAAAGTTGGCTCCAAAGGCGAAGTTGTAGAGATTTAAATTTAAGCGAACACGTGTTTCATGGTTTTGGGAAAACATGGCCTAATCCCGGGATAGCGTCACTTCCAGATTCCAGAGGGATGATTCATACCTCCAGAACTATGACATCTAAAAAGTTGCTTACAAACTTACAAAAGTACTGATATCCGCAAAAAAAACCTCTTACAGAGGAGGTGTGACGCAAGTCTTTATGTCTGCCTACAAAAGCTGTGAAATCAGAAAAGTGTGACGCATTAATCATCTAAGGTAAAACTATTTTCTTCCAGTTACAAAAGTTCTGAAAGCAGAGGGGGTGACGCATTAAGCTTCGATTCGCAACAAAAATTTGTAAACAAAATTACGTTGAGTTCAAAAAATTGCGTCACAAATGCCAGACCCATCAGCGGAATAATTTTTCAACACTTTCAGTTTTTAAACGCATAAAATTAAATTTACTCTAAACGATACAATAAGAAATAAAAATCAAAGTTTTGCAGCGTAAAACCTGAAAGTACAGAAAAATTGTTTCGTCGTTGGGTCTGGCATTTGTGACGCAATTTTTTGAACTCAACGTAATTTTGTTTACAAATTTTTGTTGCGAATCGAAGCTTAATGCGTCACCCCCTCTGATTTCAGAACTTTTGTAACTGGAAGAAAATAGTTTTACCTTAGATGATTAATGCGTCACACTTTTCTGATTTCACAGCTTTTGTAAGCAGACATAAAGACTTGCGTCACACCTCCTCTGTAAGAGGTTTTTTTTGCGGATCTCTCCATCTGTCAACATGATAACTCGAGTAAAACTAGATCAATTTTCAAAATCTTTTTTTCCCTGAAAGGTAATCGAAAAATCTTTTATGGGAATTTTTGGGAAAGATAAAGCAATTCCCTACAATTTATGGAAGAAAGGAGGTAGGTCCCTAAGATCAATATATGGCCCCAAAATTTTATCTTTAAATCTTATTGTATCTCGGATTCTGCTCAATCTGTGTGATTTTCAGGCTAAACGAATTTTTAGAATTATGGACCTACCTCCTTTTTTTGAATCTGAGCGCCTGGACTCAGCCAGGGCTCTAAAACTGAGTCTCTACCGGCCCAACGTGTTTTTTGTGCATAACTCGAGCAAATCTTTTCCGATTTTCAAATTTTTTTTTCAATCGAAAGGTCTCCAAGAGCCCTACTTGTTTTTTATACATGAATCGAGTAAATTCCATCCGATATTCGTGATTCTTCTTCTATTCGATACGTAATCAAAGCTTAAAGAGCATCCAAGAAAA
This sequence comes from Pseudolycoriella hygida, assembly GCA_029228625.1. NCBI lineage: Eukaryota > Metazoa > Arthropoda > Insecta > Diptera > Sciaridae > Pseudolycoriella > Pseudolycoriella hygida. Next base: position 54,466,539 of record CM055404.1, on the reverse strand, counting down.
AATGTGGGCCGGGACCGAGCCCGAGATGGCAGCTAACGTAAGGGTGGATCGATCTAGGCAATTTATTTTGGAAAAATTCAAACATTTTGAGAACTATAAGTGATAGAAGATCGGTGTCAATGACAAACTTTTTTGTCTATGAAAGTATGGGTCAGAGACCTTTTCTAAGTGCTCTAGGTCGGTTCTAATATCGGCGGTAGTACAAACAACATTTTTTGAAAATATGTCTGAAAAAAGTTTTTACTATTTTGAAATTTTTTTATTTTGGGGGTTTCTTGAATATTTGGAGAGACTTTTACACCGTTTCTTCGGACGGGTTTTTCAATATTGCCCTTTCGGCAATTTCCAATCCTATTTAATGTGGACGTCATTTCATGCACTTCAGAGTTATGCAATATTTACTTAGATACGATCGAGTTTTTTTGCAACATATATTCTGTTTGCCACATCTATTCTGATGCGTACGGGCCCCTTGCATATGTTTTTTATTTGTCCGCCCGGTTCCTGCCCGAAGTTTAACAAAATTACCCGCCCCGAAACGTGCTCGTTAAATTTGTGCCCTGCCCGGCCCATTCCCTATCGGGCACGGGCATAATTTGAAATTCCCTCCCGCCCGCTCATCTCTAATTCCAACGATTTCGATTCATACCGGTTAGGTACTTTAGCGTCACATTACACCTTGAGGTGTGCGCCGGTCAATTTTTCTCAATGCTTCAAGAAATTTTTTGGTCGTCGCCAAAAAAAAAAAATGGCCGGTAGACACCTTTAGGTGGAATGTGACGCTAAAGTACCTAGCCGGTTTGGATTGAAATCGGTGGAATTCGGTAGACGTTTCGAAGTAAGTTTTAGTACAGTTGTCGACTCGACTTGCCCAAAAGTTAATAGCTTCAGCAAAGTTCTAAGTGCCTAGTAGACTCAACATTAAAGCTTTCATCAAAAATCAATGAAATCAGTATTTGACTGCCTGAGTACACAAATGTGCGTTATTTCACTACTTGATATCCTTCAGGGCCTATTTTAGTGAAAATATTTCTGGGAACAGGACTACCTGGATTTTTTTATTTCGAACGGGAAATCAAATTGTGTCTACCATACAGCGAAATGAAAATTTAATTTTTTTGTCGAACTCATCGGAAAGTAAAACCCTATGGTAAGCGGAACTCATCGGGAAATCAAAGCAATCGAGACATTATCACCCAAAATGCACGAAATGGATTTTCCCCCAATTTTTTTCTGGAAAAATTTAGAAAACGACAATTTTGTGCTGAGGGATAATATATTTGTGTGTTGAGACTTCGTACATTTGTTCGAAAGAAAAATATAAAAAGGTGCAACACTGAATTTTATTATGACCCAATTAGGGGGATAATATTATTCGGTGTTTAATTGCTATAGATGTACGAATGCTGACCCTAGAACAAGCATACAACAAGCAAAAAATAATTCACAAATTTTGGATGCCAAAAAAACTAGGTGGCTAACGAAGCTAGGGAACGAAGCTTAACGGAACGACACAAAAACTAGATAAGTTTTCCTTTTACGAAAGGTCACAAAAACTAGGTGGGTTACAAAACTAGGAAGATTTGTGTGACATTTCGTAAAAAGAAAATCTACCCAGTTTTGTTAGCCACCTTGTTTTTTGTAACATTTCTTTAAAGCGCAAATTCCCTAGTCTCGTTATCCACCTACTTTTTGTGGCATTCGTCAAAGGAAAAGTTCTTTAGTTATATGCAACATCGAATAATCCCCCAAATTGGGTCATAATCGTCATAATATAATTCGGCGTTGCATCTTTTTATATTTTCCCTTCGAAAAAATGTACGAAGATCCTGTTAGAATATCAATTTGATATGGCCATAGTTAATCACAATCATTTAATGTTCAGACAATCTATTGGTCAAACAAAAAGGTTTCTATTTATTTCAATTTATCTATTGGTCAGCTTTTGTAAAATGCTTATTCTAAATAAAATTGTATTTTGTAACAGACCAGACGTGCTCGTCTCTAAATTATTATTTTTGGGACATTTGGAAGCTGTGCTGATCCTGGAAAACCAACAGGTTATGGGCCCAGGACACGGAAGTTGAGATCGTGTATAAATTAATGAAAATTGTGAATAATTTTGGTGAATACAGACGAAACAAACTTTTGGCAAGTTTCTGGTGAATGCAAAATTGTTTAAGCCAAGGGAGTGGGCTGTCATGGAACCGAAGCGAAAAGTCGATAGTGGAGTGCTATCGCCGATGACAGTGGGCCATCGCAAACCGAACAAAAAGACGATGGCAGTGGGTTATCGTCGGCAGCAGTGGGTTGTCGTCATCAAAAGCCGATGGTAGTGGGTCATCGTCGGCAGCAGTGGGCTGTCGTCAAGAAAAGTCGACTACAGTGGGTCGTCGCCGATGGCAGAGGGCTGTCGCATTTAAATTGAAGCAGTTGGCAATTTAAGATGCAGTTGGCTACCGAATCGTAACAAATGGAAGAAAAGACTGTGGGAGATAATAGTTGGGTTATCGTTGTAAAAGAGCCGATAACAGTGGGTCGTCAAGTCAAGTCAAGTTGATAACGATGGGTTATCGAAACATTTGTTGCGGCAGTGGGCCACAGTAACAAGAGATGATGTTGCGACTAGCAATGAGATATCATGACATGGATTGCAATTGGTATGGCCACAGTTACCCACAATCATTTTAATGTTCAGACACTCCAGTGGTCATTTTAGTAAAATGTTTATTCTAAATTAAATTGTATTTTGTAACAGACGTGTTTGTCTCTAAATTATATTATTTTTGGGTCATTTGGAAGCTGTGCTTATCCTGGAAAACCAACAGATCCATGGGAGGAAAATAATAAAAGTCTCAACACAGAAATATATTATCCCCCAGTCGTTTTCTAAGATTTTCCACAAAAAAAAAATTGGGGGAAAATAAATTTCGTGCATTTGCCTAAATTGGGGTAAAATAATTTTGGGTGATAATATAGTTCACCCGAATGACAAATATGACGTCACCCCATATTCGATGAATTCTGATTACAAATTTCTGAGTTTAGCTTTGGACGGAGATATAATTAGCACCAGAAGAAATCCTAATGATAAAATGGTGGTACCATTAGGCGTGGTTCGGACTTCCAAAAAATACCTGCTCGGTAAAACACATTGATGGGGCGAACCGGCATTCTAAGCCCTACTAGTTTCCGCACCTAATACATCACTAGGCACTAGGTTTGTGTGCAATTTACTACAGACACGGTAAAAATATCGAAAGGATCTGTAAGAAGAATCCATCTGAGAGCAAAATCTCATAAAAAAATTGCGGGATAAGTAAATAAAAAATGGTCTAGCCTCTGACCCGGACGGGTTGTAGAGACAGATAGATAATTAGATCTTTCGGGTTGTTCCCCTGAAGGTGAACTGGCACCTGGATCGAAATCCTCTGTACCACCCTTGGATCCATCTTTATTCAAGTTTGTTTATTCTAGTTTGTTTGTAGACCATAAAAACACTCATACAACATCATCAAATAAAATAATAAAATGTTACGACATTCTAGAATATTTTGTAAAGTCCAGCCAAGGAAGTGAATTGTCTCTCATTGGAGTCTCTTTGTCAGCTTCAGAAACTATGGGCTATTCTCCTAACTTTGGTCGCATCCAGTAAAATGTCTGGGTTTTCCAGTTCGGGCTTGTCGAAGATCCTTTTACGGAGAGACCTGTATCTTGGTCAATCCGTAATGATGTGCTTTCCCGTCTCTTCGCTATACCTGCACAAGCACTTTGGGTCATCGGTGAGGCCAATATTGTATAGATGCTTATTGAGACCGCCGTGGTTTGTAATAGCCTCGATCATCCTTTTAATATCGGTTCTGCCGAGATTTAGAAGCGCATGGCTTATTGCTTTTGATGGCTTGATGCAGAAGCTTTTCGTATGCCTCGCTCCATCATACATCATACACCTTCCATGCTTCTTTATGTGCCTCGGACAGCCATTCTTTCACTAGGCGCTTCCTTGTGTTAATGGAGATCCCGACTTTAGGTTAGGGTCCTAACAAAGGTTGTTTTGTGCCCTTCTGCGCCGGCTTGTACGATGGATCCAGAGCTCTACGCAACCCATCGTTAATTCGCATTCCCACGTGTAGGCGCGAATACTCGACATACTCACCATTCAATTTCGCTTGTCGTTTGTTCAATATGGTTGCTGCTCATATAGATCCAACCTTACCATCACGAGAATTTCGCCGTTACGCTCTGGAACTCGATGATTCAGTGTTTGGTTCATTTGCTACATGCTAGCGGCTCATACAGGAAGCTCTTTACAACGACAGGTGTAGATATCAACGACCATTTAGAACGTTGGGTTTAGTGTGTTTCTCCGGATATTATCGCTTCTTCCTCAATTTGGATTTTCTGACATTTAGTTTTCTATCATATTTGACGACACCAAGATGGATTTATTCTTCTTTTGACGTGGCTTTTTGCTAAATTTTATTATTTTTTTTTTATTGTAATTTGACTTGGATTATCTATTGATTCGTTTATTTTCTAATTCTATGACGAAGCTATTTAAATTTACATTTTATGAGTGATTTTACTATTTTTTTATTTTATTTAAATTTTTACCTTTATCTTTAATTTCATTTTTGTCTTTATTTTTTGTTTTTTACTCTGTTTGTTTGTACTTTGTGATTTTATTTTGGCTGTGACTATGTTATTTTACTTTAAGTGTATTATTGTAACGTTTTCATGGTTTTAATGAGGGTTATGACAGCAGTCATAACTACTCTTTTTCCATGTCGGCTTGAGAAAAGTAGACAATAAAATTATTATCAATCAATCAATCAAACTAGCAGAGAGTCTATGACCATACACCATAGAATTGGTGATAGGATTCCTCTCTGTGGACAACCTCTGATGACACCCAGTTTGATGCTAGCTCCGCATATTGTGGCCTGAACCGACCTCCCACTAAGCATCCTCACTACCTAGTTGAGTGCTACATCTTCCATCTGCCTGGCTGTAGCCGCCTTAGCAATGGTATCGAAGCCGGCATTGTCAAAAGCGCCATCAATATCCATAAAGCATCCTAGTGCTACATCTTTCGCGTTAAGCATGCTTTCTATTTTTTGCGTATCTGTGGATTTCACCGCTTGGTACGCATTCTGGTTAATATGTAGAGGAAACTTCTTTAGTACTTCACCCCTAATATAAACATCCAGCAGCCTTTCCACTGTTTTCAGGAGAAAAGATGTCAAACTGATCGGCCTAAAATCCTTCGCTTTGACATGTGACGCCTTACCAGGCTTCAGTATGAACACTACTCTCACTTCCTCCCAAAGCTTGGGAATATAACCCAGCGCGATCGAACTTTTGAAAATACTAATTAGGTGTTCTAGGATGAGGTCCAGACCCTCCTTCAACATGATTGGAATAACCCCGTCGAAATCCGGTGATTTATACGAGTAGAATTTGTGTATAGCCCATTTCACTCTCCCTTTCTTCGTCAACCTTTCCGCAAAAGCCCAACCTTTCCTGGATGGCTGAGGGACGCTTCGCCTGGCGTTTTCCCCGTTCTTTTCGACACTACCAGGAAAGTGGGTTTCTAGCAGGTGGCGAGCCGTTTCTTTGCTATCCGACGTAAATTGTCCGTCTGGCTTCAGAAGAGATCCCACTTGAGCGGTGGAGTCTTTGGCCAACAATTTATGGATTTTTGCGAAAGCCGGTACCGAGTCTGCTTCCTCTAGGAATCTCCTTTTACTCTCCTCTTTCAGGTCTAGTTGTTTCCTGTTGTATTCCCTGAGAAGTTTCCTATACTTTTGCTTGTTAGTTTCCAGATCCCTGTTAGCTATCTCTGCCATATTCCAAGCTTTCCTTAGGTCTTTCCTCAATTTGGTCAGTTCATCATTCCAAAGAGGTCTACCGGCTGAGGGTTTGGGATCAGCTCCCCGCTTACTCTTTCCAGATCTTCTACCGTGGCATACCTCTCGCTGTATCGCACACCTTTGCTTAAGTATGGACCGGTACATTTCCCAATTCGTTTTCCTCGAGTTTCTGAAAGGGAATTCCCTTTGAGACTAAACTTAATGAGTTTGTGATCCGACAAAGTTTCATTCTTCGTTACCCTCCAACCAAGTATGTGTTCAGACAGCGAGCAAGAGACGAAAGTTACGTCCAGCAACTCTTTCCTGTTAAAATTCACAAAAGTGGCCACGTCCCCTTTGTTCGCTACCACAAGATCTGCATCAGATATTGAACTGGGATTTCCCCCCTGGGATTTGTGTTAGTGCTGTTCGATATTTTGTGATGTGAGTTTGTATCTGAGCCTATTATAAATTTTAATTGCCTGTTCCTACAAAATTCTACCACCTTTTCCATAGCTGGACCTGGAGGTGAAACAGGTGAGTCATAAGGCATGTACACCGATGCTACTACGAAGTCCCCCCCCCCCCGTCTTCTTCCTTTCTGCTTATTCTCACTGCCACTACATCATCGGTAACTAGCTGATTTAGCAGTAGGGCATCCACCACCCTTGGTGCTACATGAATCGCTGCTCTGGGTCTCTTACCTGACCTATTGAAAAATAAACGTTTTTCCAGTTGGCCGAAGCCTTGTATTTTATTTCCTCTAATCTAAGGTTCTCACCCGAACGGGTTGTAACGGAGGATTATTATTATTTAGATCCCCCATCAGAAAATATTTCATTAATAAAGACACAAAATCCTTCCACGGCAACAGGAAATCCTTCAAACGGAAAATTGTTGACTGATTTTTCTACTAATTTCTGGGATGAAGCATAACGTTTAGATTAGATTATCTGGTCGAGGCGGCCAACTGGCCTTGGAACATAACGTTACTCTGTATTTCCTAAAAAGTCATAAAATTCATTTAAATCCTTTCATCCTTTTGTCATGATGAACAATAGTTAGTAGAATAGAATCATCAGTTCATTGGCAAAAAATTCATCCGCATCCCATCACCAAAATTTTTGTCTTAGTGTAGTAAACATCAAGGACTACACTATATCAGTCAAATGTATAGAAAACCTTATTGTGGAAAGTTCCAGCACTTTAAACTTTAGAAAAGAAACAAAATGTCTATCAAATTTGCACAATTTCCTTAGTCAGGGAAGGTTGCGAAGAAGTTCAGAGGGAGATGATCCCCCCTAGCTACGATCCTGGAAAGTCTTCCATTGAAGTGAAAAAACCATAATTCGAAAAAACCATAAACATACGAAAATCCAATCAACCGTGTGAAGCCTCACAAATTCAATCTTGAAATATATTCTATAACTCTACGTAAAAGTTGAACTGGAAAACACCAAAAGATGAAATTGAAAAAATTTAAAATGTAAATCGTATTAGTTCACCTGTGATACACAGTTCACCTGAATCATTTTATAAAATTTTTGTATGAATTTTCAAACATTCCTTTAGACACTTGTCTAAATAATCGTGTTTGTGGAATTGCAAATGTTGAGTTTATCATCAACTTGTTTAGCAAACAATGTTGACTTTCGTTAATATATTGTGTTAGAATAATCGAACCATCTGATTGTTCGTATGGTCTGGGACATATCGCATGACAAAAAATTGAAGTAAAACCTAAGCAAAGTGATCCACCCTTCTCTACGTCATCACCCACCAAAAGGACATTATGAAAGTCCCTAACCTTACAGAACACCGAAATCTGTGCATTAAAGATCCATTCTGGTTACTCATTGTCACCTATCCTTCCAAAATGCCCGAACCATCGTAGACACAACCGCTAAAGTATCCCTAATACGTTCTTTACAAATAATTGTCCTGTGGTCCTTGCGAAAAAGAAACCCGAAAGTCGTAAATCAAATTCATCGGATCTTTGTTCAGCCTGCAGTCATCGTTCTTTCATAATCATACATGGAATGGCCCAATGCTAAGGACCGTTTATGAAAAGGCAGATGCTAATGGAACCCGGGTACAAATAGCCGCACAACACAGCTGATGCTATTGGTACCCGGTTACAAATAGCCGCACAACACAGCCGATGCTATTTGTCCCCAAACGGGTTGCTATTCGTACCCGGGTACAAATAGCCACGCAACACAGCTGATGCTATTGGAACCCGGGTACAAATAGCCACGCAACACAGCTGATGGTATTGGAACCCGGGTATGAATAGCATCGGCTGTGTTGACTGACTATACTAATCCGCCAAAACCACTTAAAGTAAAAGTGTGACACAAGTCTTGTACTACTTACTACTACTTACAAAAAACACGACGTAACTTTGATTCGAAATTTTTTTCATGCGTATCACAGCTGAATGCGTCACTCCGCTCTGATGTCAAGACCTTTGTAAGTAGATGTACAAAACTTGCGTCACGCTTACATTTTAAGTGCTTTTGGCGGATATTAAAACTTTTGAAAATATGTCTCCCTCCTCCTTTGAGGAACAAACTTTTGGAAGCTTAAAAGTGCTACAGAAATCCACGTTCTTCCCAAAATCCTAGGAATTAACATCGGATTATCTCACTCATTTCACAAATGACCAAAATATTCTAAAAAAGCTGATTAAAGATAAAAAGTGCTGCAGAAATCAATATTTTTTTCTTTTTTGAATATTTACCTTACTTTACAGTATGAGAAACATGACTTTCGACACTTTCACTGTTTTCAGCAGTGAAATTGACGAGAAATCAATGATTTTCAACTGTATTTTCAGTGGCTTCTTGTAGGTTCCCTATCAATTTGCCGTGAATCGTTTCGCCGCCGAACATTTCGCCGCGCACGTTTCGCCGCGTTATCATTTAGCCTCGCGATCATTTCGCCGTTAGGCCAACTCACCGTCCAATCTTTTCGCCGTGCAACATTTTGCCACTGGAACTTTTCGCCGCCAGCGCCGCGGAGTGTTGGACAATCAATTAATGATGAATCACTCACTTTCGTGTCATTTTTTGAAGTGGGGAACTATTGTCTTTTGTGAAATTTTGTAAAAGGATGAATCACTCGCTTTCATGTCATTTTGTAAAAGGATGAATCACTTGCTTTCGCGCCATTTTGTAAGAGAATGAATCACTCGCCTTTGTTACATTTTGTAAAAGGATAAATCACTCGCTTTCGTACCATTTTGTAAAAGGATGAATCACTCGCTTTCGTGACATTTTGTAGAAGGATGAATCACTCGCTTTGGTTACATTAATCACATATAACCACATACACTGAGGAAAATATCTACAAGCGACGTAGGCATTGTGTACGCCGCCGACGTATTATATACGCACTGAATGTATTATTAATCTTATTTAAGTATTGTGTAGTGTGCCATACGTGCATGGTGCGTAAAATACGTTGGCAGCGCGAAATGTATGCGGCCTTATGAATCTACGGCCAAACGAGTCCGCGGCTAAACGTTCCCGGCGGCAATATGATCGGCGGCGAAATGATCAGCGGCGAAATGCTCGGCGGCGAAACATACGCGGCGAAATGATGGGTCACCCTTCTTGTATTAATAGCAAATTGAAGCTACTTTGCTTTTTCTATTATTTAAACTTTCTATCCAGAAATAAATATGAATGAATGAATGAATGAAATCCACGTTTATTCCAAAATCTTAGGAAGCGACATTGGACAATCTCACTCATGTCGAGAATAACTGATAGATAGCAAAAAACCTAATGAAAGTTATAAAATGTTATAGATATCCACCTTTCACCCATAAGACATCCCTCAGAATTCTAGAAGTGGCTCTATGCCATAACTAGGCCAGAAACCCTAATACATGTGTCTACTAAAATTGGCCATGCTTTCAAGACCATGCTTTCTTAGGTTCACATTTGCCATCAAACAACAACTTGATTCCGATTGACATTTCCTTCGATGCCCAATTAGATCTGAGAAACTCTGTCAGTAACGTGACTTTGAATGCCTTTCAAATTACCTAGCCGTCAGCTGTAGAATCAGAAAGTAAGTGAAGTGCCGTGTGGTAATACAGCTTTTAATTTATCTAAAACTCTGCAGCGCCTAATCAAAGTTCTCATACTTTTTTGTTGAATAGATTTTATTCCTTGTTATTTTCGAAGTAAAACTAAACTTACGTCAATATTTTTACGAACTTTTAAAGGAATTTTTGTTATTTTCAAGTCCCACAGACATAGACTGCGAGCTTATAGGAATAAGAGCTTAAACTGAGTTTATCATATGTTCAGTTCATGTGTGTGAGATTGCATGAGTGACAGAAAATTCTCTATTAAATCATTCAAACAATGAAATCATTTAGTTTGACGTTTTTCATATTTTTAAAATTGTTGCTTGTTGACGTTGTGGCCTGTAAATAATTAGTGACTCTGTGTTTAAAGAAGTTTTTTTATTTCGGGAAATTAGATATTTGTAACAGAGTGTCAACAGAATTGTGTTTTAGTTCAATGATTTTGTAAAAATTGTTTTTTTGAACATCAAAAATACCCTCAGTATTTGCCCTACTGGGAAAGTTTATCTGGTCACTTTTTGCACAAATGAATTTGTACCATTAATTTAATTGAAAAAAGGAAAAGATTGTAAGATCGTCTGTTGTGATTGTTAAAATACTTTGCATTTTTAATTTATGATTCAATTAAAAAAAAATTAATTTGTACTCATCATCAATCTCGAATATTTTGTTTGTATTGTGTATATTAGTGTATGTTATCATATGTACTTATTGTTATCATGAATGTCAAACCAATTGAATGTAAACAAATATTCAAGATGAATGATGAGCCCAAATTAAAAACCTTTTTTCAATTGAACCATAAGTTAAAAATGCACAGGATTTTAACAAATCACGCTAGATAATTTCTATTTTGATTTTTAAAATTTTTTACTGGTTTTCAATCAAATTCATCGTATAAATTAATTGTTTACAAAGTGACCAAACAAACCTTCACAACAGGGCAATATTGAGGGTATGTTTGATGGTCTAACAAACAATTCTTGCAAAATCAATGAACGAAAACACAACTCTTTCTCTTTTGACGCTCTGTAACAAATATCCATTTTTTGGAAACACCAAACTTCTTTAAACACGGAAAAGTCACTAATTTTGTTACAGGCCCCACGTCGATTAACAATTTTGAAAGTATGGAAAACGTCAAACTAAATGATTTCCAGGTGTTCGTGCAATATTCAACACATTATTATTTCAGGTGACAATAAACGCAGGGAATTGCAGGAAATCGACATCTTTTTGAGTAAAAAGTCAAAATTGATATCGGTGTCCTACTCATAATTTGGTTGTTAGAGTTAAATACTATGCTTCTTTTTGTTATTCAGGGCAGCTGAATTTTTATTTCAAAATAATAATGAAAAGGTTTTTATACAATAAAACATATGCAGGGGACCCGTACGTATCAGAATATATGTGGCAAACAGAATAGATGCTGCAAAAAGATTCGAAATGTTGCCTTAACTCTTAAATATACTTCGACATTAAATTGGATTGGAAATTGCCGAAAGGGCAATATTGAAAAACCCGTCCGAAGAAACAGCGCAAAAACTTCTCTAAAACCTCAAAAAAATCTCAAAATTTAAAAAAATTGCAATAGGAACGAAGAAACGATCTTAGAACCGACAAAGAGCACTTAGAAGAGGCGCCTGACCCATAGTGCCGTGAACAAAAATGTTCGCATCTATTTTCTCTGCAAAACCGCACAAAAGAACCTCGTTTGGCCCACACTGAAGACTCGTCAGCCCCAACCACTCAACATATTTTCACTAATTTAATTTTCTTGAATTTTTGATGTACACATCTTCCGTTCTAATTTCGCAGAGTTATTAGTGAAAAAGCTCCACAAACCTTCAAAAAACCACGTTTTTGACCACTTTTTCGACCATAACTTCGAAAGTTTTCTACCGAATTTGCCCAAAGTCAATCCCGTAATCAATTTGGTGATTAACTTTCAGGAAAAAAAAAGTTTTTGAAAATCGGATAAGATTTACCCGATTTACAGCCGGTTCATTCCTTTTTTACCTAGTTTTGAAGAAATAGATGACAGCTTTACTTTCAAGCGTACCCAGCAAATTAAGTTATTCCCAAATCATAGGTTTTTTGCGCTAAATTCGAATGCGCGATAGAAATGTCAAATTTTTCGCCGGGAGTTGAGGGAAACGTGAACATTGCATAGAAAAATTTGATTTTACCAGAAACCACGATAATAGGATGAAAGTTGGTATTTTATTTAATTGATTCAAAAGTTATTGTGCATCTCAAAATAAGTGATTTTGCGATACTACAGACAATTAATGTTATGAATTTAAAGCTGTTTTTTAGTTAAAAACAATTCTAAAAGGTAATTCAGTACACAATTCTTAACGAAATTTTAATATTTTTCGATCAATATAACTGACCTTTTACCTCAAAAAAATTATCAAAGTAAGAAAGGAAGCTTCCGAAAATCGGTACAAATTTACATAAAATGTTAGTTTTGTAATTTTTTCTTGTTTCTCCTCTTCTTAACAATTTTTGCATATTATATCTTTAAATGGTACTATTCACACAACGAATAGCAATCCTGAGGAAAATTTCGGAATTTGTCATTAAAAGCTCATGCCAGGAAAGTATTACAATGATCCTGATCCTAGCGAATTTGAAGGAAAAAGTCACATTTGATGTGTGGCACATTCGCCTATAGAAAGTAGGTGTATTCAGTGGTATAGGTCACATCTCGGCACATTTATACCTATAGTTTTGAGATGTGCACTCACCCGTTCAAAAAGTTTTGTAGAAAAGCGAAATGTGCCGTTTAAAAATTCTGTGTTTCACATTTTTTCACATCTGTGGAAATTGTGTGAACGGCACATTTACTCACAAACCGTTCATTTCGGTGGTGTGCAGTGTGCACATTCCATCTTAAAAAGAGATAATTGATGTCCAGTCATCGACAAAAGTTGATAGGTAGACCAAGATGAGGAAATGTGAAATTATGTCACTTGGTGATGAAGTTGCAACGAATGACACTGAAAAAGCAAATCTTTTCGCCAAATATTTTGCTTCCGTATACAAGCGATACCCCGATGATGACAGAGATGGTGGAACTGATCTCGTTCATAACCAGTAGAGACGATATTTGGTTCACAAACATCACGATCACCCACGATATCGTGAAGAAAATCCTTTTGAGTATGGACTTAAGCAAAGGTGTTAGCCCAGATAAGATGGCTCCCCTGTTCCTCCGTGAATGTGTAGATGAATTGTCCCATCCACTAGCGATGATTTACTCGAAGTCATTAATGGAATGTCACTACCCTGATCGCTGGAAAATGGGTCAGGCAAGAAGAGTGATGCCACTAATTACCGCGGTGTATGCCTAGCTCCTAACTGTGCCAAAGTGTTTGAGATTGTGATTGTGGAACGTTTGAAGTACAACGTTTTCCCGCATTCAGCACCGACTCAGCATGGATTCTTCCCAGGTCGAAGAGTTGAATCTAACCTGGTGGAGCTATCGATATTGGTTCACGGATCCTTCGACAACAACAAACAAACCGATATCATCCTTGCTGACATACACAAGGCATTCGACGTTATTCGTTCAGTCCGATTCAATCTTGTCAAATACCAGGTATACAATTCGATTCTTCTGGGGTTCTGCTCCTTCCTGTCAGGCAGAAAGCAAAAGTTGAAGATAAATTCTTGTAAATCCGATGCGATCGACGTACTCTCTGGGATTGGTCAAGGATCTGTTCTGGCAGCTGTATTGTTCGTGATCTTTTTTGATGATTCTGATTGTTCACCTGGGCCTACTAGAGACATCAACTTTGCTGACGACAAGAAAATAGTTCATAACAGCATATCAACGATCGACGATATTCACTCAATGCAAAAAGCCATAAACAGCTTTATAAAATGGTGCTCAATGTGAGCAAATGTAAAGTTATCACCATCCACCGAAAACGTTCTCCAGTCCTGGGGAACTATCATATAAATGGGGATGTGATTGAACGTGTTAACTGTACGAAAGACATCGGTGTAACGTATGACGACGACTATACTTTCAATGGACACCTTGAATTGGCAGTCAAGAAAGCCATGTCAGTGCTTTCGTTTGTGAAACGCCAATGTTACGCTAGGTGCAGCGTCGATACAGCCAAGATACTATATTCAGCCATAGTCCGTTCGCATCTAGAATTTGCCAGTACGATTTGTCTAAAGTGTCCAAAGACAATTCGTTTTATATGCAAACCGTGATCGTCGAGTCGAAAGCGACGCGACGCTAATCCATATCGTATTCGTCCAAATGCTAAAAGATGTGAAGAACTTCAGCTCGTTTCACTTTTGAGAGGTCGGACCGATGCAGTGATATTCTTCATTCATGATGTTCTCACAGGGAAACTAAACTGTCAGTTTATCCGTGATAAAATCATATTGAACGATGGCACGCGAATGCTGCGTAGATCTTCACTGATTAGAATCACTTGTAGTGCCCACGAGTATTCACAATTCTCACCACTAAACTTTGCATGACGACTATTCAATATTGCTGCCAACCACATCGATCCGACCCTTCCGTCACGTGAATTCAGAAGAGAACTCCATAAGCTTGATGACTCGGTGTTCGGTACCTTCGGCCTTGATGGATGATGTGTTTGTTTTGGTGCTTTCTTTTCACAAATATCGTTAAAAACCGAAAGCACTTAAGGGCTCATTATATTGGACGCGATGCGAATCGCTTCTCGTTAAGTTTGTGTTAAAGCTCAACTTGACAAAAAAAAAATGTTTGTTCTGTCAAGTTGAGCTTTCACACAGACCTTACGCGATGCGATTCTCATCGCGTCCAATATAATGAGCACTTTACTTGGTGATTTAGCTTTTTCATTTATCTGATGTTTTCCAAAAAATTAAATTTGTTTTCTTATTACACAGTTTACTTTTCGCCGGAGTTTCTGTAATTGGCTGGCCGTTACTACATTCTAGCTCCATTTCGATGATAACACGACGACTGATTTATTTGATACGATTTACGACGACATACTACTTTTGACGATACCCTTTAGTTGAATTTGCTTTTTCACTTTTGACGGATTTTTTTCATTAGATTTTTGACTTAGATTCACTCGATCTTAACTATTAGTTGTTTGTTGTTTACTGAATTTTATTTTTTCTTATCTATGTCGCTTTTTGACGTTTTTTGATTTTTTACTCTTTGATTTAGACATTTGTGCAGATACGCTTAATTTATCGTATTGTAACGTTGTTATGGTTTTTCAACGAGGTCTATGAAAGCAGTCATAGACATTCTTTTTCCATGTCATCTAAAAGATAGAAGACAATAAAATGCAATTCATCATGTGAAATTAGAAAAAATGTGAAAATCACATGTGAATTTGCAACGATTTTCGGAAGCTTTCTTTTTTACTGAAAGCTATGCTTTAAATTTCAATCTCACAAGTAAAGTTGGGAAAATTTTTTGAGGTAAAAAGTTGGTATTAATGTAATTAGAAATATTAAAATTTCATTAAAAATTGTGTATCTTTCAGAATTGTTCTTGACTAAAAAAACTATAATTTCATAACATTAATTGTCTGTAGTATTGCAAAATCTCTTATTTTGAAATTTCCCGACTAAGCAAAGATTTACAACAACTTTTGAATCAATTAAAAAAATACTAACTTTCGTCCTATTATCATGGTTACTTGTAAAATTAAATTCCACGTTTCCCGCAGCTCCCCGAATTTCGGCTTATTTGGATAGAACTTTATTTGCTGAGAACAGTAAAAATTGTTTAATTTTAAAGTGTCATCTATTTCTTAAAACTAGATAAAAAAGGAATGAACTGGCTGTATGTAGAAAAAACACGTTGGGCTCTAGTAGAGATTCAGTTTTAAGGCCTTGGCTGAGATTAAAAGCGCAAAATTCAAAAAAGTTTCTTCCAAAAAATGTCCGGCATGTCCCAGATCTTTCAAACAAAAAAATATTTTGAAAATCGAAATAAATTTACTCGAGTTATGTACAAAAGACCAAAAACCACTTAAACGGCCCTAGCTCATTGGCCCTTGGGCCGAGAGTGCCCAGATTCAATCCCGAAAAAGGTTTTTCAATTACCTAAAAAGTTTTTGAAAATCGGTTGAGTTTTATTCAAGTTATCGCGGTGACGGACGGACAGACGGACATTTTTTTTATTGCTGATTCGTCATCTAAGGACCATGATTGATGCTCCCCCCTACTCCCGGGTCGAAATTGGGGTGGTTACAAACGTCGTGGTAAACGCATAAGACCCCTTTTCGAAGAACTTTATTCTTCGTACGGGTCTAACAAACAAACATTCAAAATAATTTAAGTGGAGGGCCAATATAATGATGTTAACATGGAATCGTATTCAAATTCACACAATACATGACACTTCTGGGACGAAAAGAGTGGACAGAAATAAGTGTGCCAAAAGTAGACTAAAATATTGACGTTTCGCGTGCTCATTTAACTAAAAAATGAACACTTGAACCACATTTGAGCCAAATTAATTATCACATAATGTAAGCACATCTGTGAAACCAATGTGAACACAAAACAGTTTCTTTTAAATTCCTGGAAAAAAATACTTGGCATTATTGGTACTTTCTAATTCCTTTAACTACAATTAATTTTCTTTTTAGACCCGTACGAAGAACGAAGTTCCTCGAAAAGGGGTCTTATGCGTTTACCACGACGTTTGTAACCACCCCAATTTCGAGCCGGGACGAGGGGGGGAGCATCGATCATGGTCCTTAGATGACGAATCAACAATAAAAAAGATGTCTGTCCGTCCGTCACCGCGATGCGATAACTTGAGTAAAACTCAACCGATTTGCAAAAACTTTTTTCCCCTGAAAGGTAATCAAAGTATCTTTTATGGAATTGAATCTGGGCACTTTCGGCCCAACGGCGGCCGAGCTAGGGCCGTTTGAGTGGTTTTTGGTCTTTTGCACATAACTCGAGTAAATCTTTTCCGATTTTCGTACATTTTTTTTGTTTGAAAGATCTGGGCATGGCCGACAATTTATGGAAGAAACTTTTTTTAATTTGAGTCCTTGTGCTTAGCTAGGGCACTAAAGCCGAGTCTATGCTAGGGTCATACGTGTTTTTTGTAAATAACTCGAGTAAATCTTTTCTGATTTTCATAAATTTCATAAATGGTTTTTTCCTATGTTGTAGAAAAAATTGAGATGAACATTTTTGTCTATTTGGGGGTCAATTTGGGGGTACTTTCTGAAAGCTTTTTTTACATTGTTTCTTCGGACGGGTTTTTCAATATTGCCCTCACGGCAATTTCCAATACAATTTAATGTGGACGTAATTTCATACACTTAAGATTTAAGGCAATATTCACTTTAATATGTTCGAGTCTTTTCGTAACATGAACTCTGTTTGCCGCATCTATTCTGATACGTACGGGTCCCTTCATATGTTTTCTGTTATATTCGCTTTTATTTTTAAAAAAAATTAATTTTTATCTTCAAATAAACATTTCCCGCAACTTCCAGCTGTGGGACGAATATTGTGTGGGAATTAAAAAAGAAACGAATTCATTTAAAAGTTCATAAAAATATTGACGTAAGTTTATTTCTAAAAGAAATTATGTGCGATACGTTAATGAAAAAAATTTTTTTGAAGAACAATTTTATAGATTTGGGTACCATTAGCATCTGCTGTGTTGTGCGGCTATTTGTACCCGGGTACCAATAGCATCGGCTGTGTTGTGCGGCTATTTGTACCCTGGTACCAATAGCATCAGCTGTGTTGTGTGGCTATTTGTACCCGGGTACCTTTAGCATCTGCTGTGTTGTGGGGCTAATTGCACCCGGTTGCAATTAGTCACTGCGTTATGAAAATCGATGGAAGAAATGATACATTTTCGGTCCGCACGCAATTGGGTGTAACCGTTTATTTTATACCTATTGCCTTGCACGAGCAGAGCGACTATTTCCCAAAGTTTTCTTATAACCGGCGAATTTTGTTTTTTCTATAACCATTTGCATCAGAGCGAAAGAAAATTACACAATTTTCAAAACTCCGATTGAACTAAATTTTGTTTCACTAGACAATTTTACGAATAACTAGACAAAAACTATTTAATTTTTTTAAATTGATGTGACAGGGACAATCATGTTGAACAAACACACAAATAAGTAATTCATGACGATGAGTAATAACGGAAATTATGAAGGCAGTGAAACATGTCCCGGATCCATCTCGGAAGCTTCTACTTGTGATTCCATTTAGATAATCTGTGAGATAATGACATCTTGAAGTATATCAAATAGGTTTTAATGCGACAAGACAAATTATTGGAATAATTGATTTAATTAAATATGAAACTCTCGTTCAGTGATGAAAGAAATGATATTTTCACGAACGAGCGGGCCCACAACAAAGTATATGCATCACATTTTGTAGCTCGCGTTTAAACTAAATTTAAATGTACATTATGTGGTATACCTTCGTTACATCATTCACTTAAAAAGTCAAGGGTCATGTTCAAATTTGAAAAGATAATTAGGTTCAATCAGACGTCGCACCAAATAAAAACGAATCAAATCGTTTGCAATGAAGACGGACAAACAGCGACATAGAAAAAAATCAATTAAAATCATTTAGAAGTTATAGGTCAATACATTAATGGAAGAGTGCCCCATCGACGTGTTAATGTCAAGTGTAATTCAATATTTTCGATAAAATGTTGCTACGATAGGGTTCGAACGAAATGTGTTATCTGTTTCATGAAACTACGGATAAACGACAGTCGGAAATATTATCTTGGAATTCCAAGTTTATGACAAATTACGTACCTCCTCCAGTGAACTTATCGTTTGACGGCATTGTGGCATTCGATAGACAAAATTTGATGTAGTTGGACTACTGTAATCCTCCCTAGTCTCATCCACAAACTCAATAACACCAATAAGACCAGGCATTTTTATTTCACTTTTTCTTTTAGTATGCAGCTCACAACACACCACACAACCACTTTGCTTTATTTATATATTCGCACAACACAAAAATTTTAGTTTGGATTCGATATTTTTGTTCGATGGATAACCCAGTTTGTGTTTACCTATTATTCGTAAAGTATTTCATTTTAAATCCCACACACTTTTAAACTCCCGAATTGAAAATACAAATTTTTGCACAATTTTTCGAAAATTGTTAACAATTTTCACTTGGTTTTATTTTCGTACGAAAAAAAATGACACAGGAGAATGTAGGATCAAATTTTCAGATATGAATGCACACAGTGCTTGGTGAACGTAAATTCATTGCATTTCTTACATCTAATTCATTGTTGTAAAATATTATCCGTCATTTTAAAGTCAATTAACTTGGAGTTAAGCACAAAAATCTTTAAATAATTATTTGAGAAAGATAGCCTAAAATCGAAGACACAAAGAATTTTTATTTTTATCCGACAGATACGAACGACGTGCGTTTACATGCGATAAGTTTGTATGCGTTATGAATGAGCCGCCGCTGATAATCAAAAATGGTTGGTAGTTTAAAAAAACAGTATATTATGTGGTATAACGCGTATCTTTTATTCATATATGTGCGCTTGACGTTTCAAACTACTGGAGGAGTTGGAATAAAAAGGTTTTTTTGTCTCTTCTGGTTTTTGCTGATTTCTTCTCATATTTCTTCTGTTCAATATAATTTGATTCTCTTGTTTTTTCTTCACTTTATTTTCTTTGACAAAAGTGGAAAATATTTGAATTTAATTTTCTACGTTTTTCAAAGCATCAAATTGTACGACCAATATTTAGTTACTAGTTAAATACCCCCGCCCCTAGGGGCTACGCGGACATTAAGCATTCTTGTCCGCTAGGTCGGAGATTTGCGTCATTTATACTAAAATGTATGCAAGGGTGTGCAAAGTTAGATTTAGATGAATATGAAATGGATTTAGTAGTATTTTAGTAGTTACCATAAGCTTACGCTAATCTGGTTTTCCCCCGTACTACCATTTTCCCGCAAAACCGTTTTCCCGAACTACCGTTTGCTGTATACTATCATTACGTCTAGACTACCGTTTTCCCCGTGCTACCGTTTCACCCTTACTACCGTTTCCACCATACAACACTTTTCCCCGTACTACAATTTTCTCCGTACTACCGTTTCCCCGTACAAACGTTATCATCGTGCTACTATTTCCCCGTACAACCGTTTCTCCCGTCCTACAATTTCCTCCTCACCACTGTTTTGCCCGTACTACCATTTCACCGTTCTACCATTTCCCCGTACTAACATTTACCCCGTACTACCATTTTCCCGTACAAACGTTATCACCGTTTTACTATTTCCCCGTACAACCGTTTCTCCCGTCCTATAATTTTCTCCTCACTTCTGTTTTCCCCGTACTCCATTTCACCGTACTAACATATTCCCCTACTACCATTTCCCGGCACAAACGTTATCACCGTGCTACTATTTCCCCGCACAACCGTTTCCCCCGCACTACCGTTTTC
Organism: Pseudolycoriella hygida; assembly: GCA_029228625.1. Lineage (NCBI taxonomy): Eukaryota > Metazoa > Arthropoda > Insecta > Diptera > Sciaridae > Pseudolycoriella > Pseudolycoriella hygida. The sequence goes on along the minus strand of CM055404.1, from coordinate 54,446,107 downwards.
CCCGTAAAACCGTTTCCACGGTACTACTGTTTCCCGTACAACCGTTTCTCCCGTACTTCCATTTTCTCCTCATTACTGTTTTCCCCGTACAACCATTTCCCCATACAACCGGTTACCCCCTTACTACTTCTTCCCCCGAGCTGCCCAGCATTTTCACCAATACTGGTGACTTCTACTCACAAAACTCTAAGACTTTGCAAAAGAACCCAATGGTCTGGCTCTCAAACCTTTCCACATACTTTCAAAAGCATAAAAATTGACCCAATGTCCAACTGGCCGACATTTTCACCAATACTGGTGACTTTTACTAACAAAACTCTAAGACTTTGCCGAAAAAACCAATGTTCTGGCTCTCATAGCTTTCCAGATACTTTCAAAAGCAAAAAACTCAAGATGGCGTCACTTTGACAGGTGACAGCCATTTTCCTAGGATTCATCAAGATTCTACTCATCAATATTAACAACGTTCCCGAAGAAACCAAACGTGTAACTATTCTAATTCAGAAGATAGCAAAAAATCCAAGATGGCGTCACTTTGACAGCTGGCAGCTATTTTCTGAGGATTCATAAAGATTCTACTCATCAATATCAACAAGTTTCCCGAAGAAACGAACTGTCCAAAAAAACAAAAAAAATTTTTTGGATTACATCAAGAAAAAATTTCAATTGAAATCTAGGTAGCATAATGGTTTTTTGCTATAAAAGGCAATGCAAAACCGCATTTTGATTCAGTCCTTTTGGACTCGTCAAGCAGGTTGGCCGTATGTTGGTTCACATGGGAATCTTCTTTTGGATTGCCTTTTTTTGAATCATAAGGCAATGCAAAACGACACTTTGCTTTAGTTCCTCGGAACTCTTCAAGCAGGTCGGACGTAGACAGGTTCACCTGGAAATCTTCTTTTGCATTGCCTTTTTTTGAATCATAGAAGGCAATGCAAAAGAATCTACTATCTACTATAGCCTTTTCTTTCGCTTTCGGCTTATAAAAGGCAATGCAAAACTACACTTTGCTTCAGTTCCTCGGAACTCTTCAAGCAGGTCGGACGTATGTTGGTTCACGCTGGAAATTTGTGACCGACAATTTACAGACAGACAGACAAACAGACAGAGAGACAGACAAACAGACAAAGTTTTGACTTTTATAATTAGTAATATTGTAAGTTTGCATCATGTGACACAGCTTCCGAGGAGTTTTCAGAGTATACATTATCTGGATCAAATCACCAATTATAACTTAAGTGCTGAAGTAGTCTGAAAAAGTCTCAAAGTTTTTTTTTACTAACTGGCAGATATCAAGTTCATCCCTGAGAGACTAATTTGAGGTCGGCTGATTATGAACAATTTTTTATGGTAGAATCAAACAATTTTTATAAGGCCAATTGAGACCAACTGAGATTCTTAAAAAAATTTGTTAAATGTAAATTTTTCATTCGATTCTATTAGGTGATGATGATGATAGAAAAAAGTTCATAATGTTGTACGAGACTATCTGAGACCAACTGAGAGTCTCAATTTTTTTTTAAATTTTTTATTCAATTCTATTACGCGATGATAGAAAATAGAATAGTTCATAAAAATGGTCTCACATAACACTAAAACTTATTTCCTATTGAAAAGGATTCCAATTGCCAAAACATTTTTTTCTTCACTTTGAGGCTCTCAGACAGCCTCAACTGATCTCGCATAGAGGTGTGCGCCAGTCAAATTTTCTCGGCGGCGGCGGTAATTTTCTTTTCGAAGAATCGGCGGCGGCTTGAATCGGCTGAAGTTTTCCTTCCGGCGGCTACGTATTCTACTCTGACACTTCCCCGACCAAATCTCTAAGGCGACATCTTGACTGACTTTTGGCTGATTTTCAATTTTGACCCGTTTTTTACCCTTATTTCAGAACAATATCCCACCCCGGAACATGTTTTCTCGACGTTTTGCACCATCCCCGATAACATATCAGAAAGTATTTTTTTTTTACTCCTCAGTTTAAACGCATAAATAACGGGATTGTGACCGACAGACAAAGAAATAAATAGACACATATATAGACAAATAAGCATATAATTTTTCCTTAAAACCCTGAAACACTTTTTCTCTAAAATTTTATGCTCTAGAACTTTTCTTTTGGAAGCAACTTTCTAACTGCCACAGTTCTAAGGTATGAGTCATCCCTCCTGATTCAGGAAGTGACCGAATCCCGCGTGTTTTCTAAAAGTTTGTTCGCTACAACTTACTATGTTTCATAGTTCTAAAGATATATGTCATCCCGCCCAATTCTAGAAATTTTTATTTTCTACAACTTTGCCTTTGACAGTAAATCTAGATATTGCATAGTTGAGCAAATATAGACGAAAAACCATCTGCTTTTGTATATGGCAAAGACACCCAATTTCGTTCCATTGGTCCCAGTGCCCAGACCACTGACCACAAAATATTTTTGATAAGTTAGTCTGCTTCAATTGTCAAGCGTATAGGATGTGCTGTTATCTATTTTCGTTAAGAACTAACTGCCTTTACATAGTTAAAAATTTGGGTGAGAATTCGACTCTAGAAATTTTGCTGTAAATCTTCATTTCTTCTCCCGCTTGGTTGAATAATGCTACCATTATTACAGTAATTGAACCTGTTGAGATAAAAAGATGGTCTATTCTAACTGTCAAAGTGACGTTTTAAACTTCAAAATTATATGGCTAGCTAGAAGTTGTGCAAACAGTCGAAAAGTACAGAAAATCACAGCCGTATGCTACAAAAATTCTTACCGCATGCAAGATCGCTCTTTTATCACAGTTTTATAACACAAACATTTTGATTGACTTTTCAACAAAAATAAAAAAACTGATTGATCTTTCTTACATTCCTATCCAGTCTGTCCAGTTTAACAAAGAAACCTTTTTCTTTTCGCTGGCCGCTCTTGCTCTTACAATACGACTTCGTACTTTTTGTCATCGCATTCATATGAATAATAATGTGTGTGCGAGCGCGTGTATATGGTGTGTATATACATTTCATTTTGACAGATTTTTTTTGCATTAGGTTGAGTGGGTTTGGTGTATTTACTGTGGTTTACAGAACATTACTTTTATATGGAACACTTTTGTGATGGCGTCTTCCGATAGTCAAATATCGAATTTAATTCACGATGTTTTGGTAAATGCAGACGTCGTGTGTTCAATGATCAAAACTGACTTGTTGTTTCTTTTATCAGAAAGTTTCATATTTGGAAGAGGCCTTTAACTTTACGATAATTCATCATCATGTTGAAGAAGAAGCCGAAAAATTTCAAAAATTCTATCAAGATTTCGGTAAAAGTTCCCATTTCCCAGCATTTTAAATTGGAGAACATAAAACAGTGTTGTTTCCAACGATTACAGTTTCAACATTCACTCCACTTACACCAGAATGCAAGGAAACCGCGATTCGAAAGTTTCTAGTGCTTGCCGCATCGCAAACCAATTCCGGTAAATTGAATCGTTTGCTACAGGTGCTCTTGAAATTGGTCAATACGAATGTACTGACACCGAAGTAATTACCGAATTCGTTTTGTGGCGAAACGAATAACCCCAGTTTCTTGGAATTTCAGACATGTGTGCGAACAAATTCTGCTTTGTGAGAAACTCACCTACCAAAACAAGGAGTTTTGGATTGGTGCATTCCAACTCATACGGAAAATTATCGGCGGTGTTGATTACAAAGGTGTTAGGGAAATAATGAAAGGATGTCGCGACAAAACTCAAACGTTTCCCCACAATATCGATTTGAGCATTTTGCCGCAGATGGAAGCCGTTCAGTCGGTTTTGGAGCACATTTTTGACAGGAATGCCAGTTTGCTTCCAGCTTATTTTATAGCGAATGAGATACAGAAGTCGACACCTTTACATCCGCTCAAAATAAATAAACTGGCGGTGAATTTCGTAGAAGATTTTCGAAATATTGCACAAATGGTGTCTGTAATTGGCCACTCCAAAATGTTGCCGATTGTGGAACATTTTGGCTACACAGAAACGTTAAATCCTTGGCGCTTGGATCCCAACACATTGAAGTTCACATTCAGAGGCATCCTACCATATGACGCTGAATTGTTCCAACCGCAAACACATCTGTTGCGCTACGTTTTGGAGCAGCCTTATTCCAAAGACATGGGTAGGTTACAGAAATTGCTATGACTCATTTACCCCATTGCACTTCTATTCAAAGTGTGCTCAATGCTGAATCTCCAGAAACAATCGAAAACGCGTTGCGTTTCAATCGAAGAACAACTCGTTTGGTTGATTATGTCGGCAATGGAACGCTCCGAAGCGGATCCAGTTCAAACCACCGATTCCGATGAAAGTCAAAGTCCAACGCATTGGTTATGGGTGCACATCTCATCGCAATTAATTTATTTCGTTCTTTTCCAATTCGCATCATTCCCCAATATTGTCATCTCTTTACACGATAAGGTAATTCCAGTCACTTCTATCAATAACGAGCTACTCGCTAGGTTAGATTATGTGAGCGTCGAATTTATCCACACCTCCCACCACTGCTTTCTCAAAAATTCGTTCCTTTCGCTTTCTGTTCCAGTAAGTAGTTCTCCCCTCCCTGTCTCCGTCTTCTGCACATTTCCCAAGACATTTGTATCAATCGCTTGTCCAGGCGCGCCGACTTCCACGGTTAGCTGGGGCCAATGCCCCCCACGGACAATTTCGTGGGGGGCTGTGCCCCCCACGAGAAATAGGCCAAAATAATTTCCTATTAAGCCATAGTGAATTTCTTAAAAAAACACTAAAAATTTCGCCTGCGGCGCAATTTAATGACAGTATATTTCAACTACCCCTATTATCACACCTATTCCTATGAAATCATAGCAAATTTCTTGAAAAACACTGAAAATTTCGCGAGCAACGCATTTTAATGAGACTACATTTTGATTTGCTCTGTTCCTATGAAATCCTAGTGAATTTCTAGAAAAAAACTGAGAATTTCGCTTGCGGCACATGTTAGAATACAATAGAATAAGTGGGTGCAAAATATGATTTTCTGCACCTACGGCTCAGATTAGCCTGTTGTGCTTACCCACAGTGATTGAGATTCTTTTTGTTCACTTAATAAATTTAAAAATATCCATAGGAGCTATGCTCCAGATGGATGAGTAATTCAATGTGAAGTAGCCTAAATGCCGCATGCTCACTTTAACATAAGCAGGGCAGCGGCATAGGAAGTGTTCACTACTCTCTATATCCCCACTACCCACACTCGTCGCAGTCTGGGTCATCAGAAATACTTATCGTACGGAGGTGCTTGTTTAGACAGTTGTGTCTGTTCAGAACACTCGCCATTCTTTTAAGGTTTGACCGGCTTAACGAGATGAAGTACTTAGAGTTCCGGCTGTTTATGCGAATATAGTTTTTGTATTGTTTAGCTTATCCTTCCAGCACTTTATCATTCGCTGAAGTGTGGTATTGGATACCGCTTCGGCGGGTTCGGGGCCGTTGAAGCGGTGTAAGGAAGGTAGTCTAGCTAGTTCGTCTGCTTTCTCATTCCCGTGGATGTCTGAGTGCCCCAGTCTAAAGATGTCCTCCGACTTTCGCATAACATTTGTAATGTATCTCTGCATTCTAAGACTATCCAAGATGATAATCTGTATCACCCTATTGTTCCAATCGTGTTCTGACTGTCTGAACAAATGTACGTGGGTGACGAGTCTTCTTAAGGCTCAGATAACATTCCTCTACAACATTCAACATGCATGTTACTTAGGACATATTTTGATTGTCCCACACTAGATTTTGCTTAAAATTTTGTTCGCTCCCCACGAGTCAAATCAAAGTCGGCGCCGCTGCGCTTGTCAACTTATTATTCTACCGTCTGACTGCGAGTGCTCGTGACGGATTTTTTTTTTCCGAATTTCAAAGTTTTGTTTCTTTAAGTTGGCTGTGCGTGATTTGCGTAAAGGAAGAGATTATCTCATGTGGGCATTATTGCAATTCATATCGGGAAGCATTCAACGGAATCCATTGTCGAACTTCCTGTCTGTCATCAGTTTATACGATATTTTATACCCAGAAAAAGAGCCTCTGCCGGTGCCAGATTGTACGAAAACGTCTTATTGCACCAGACAAATGGCACCAACTTGCATTTGGTTCCACTTACAGAAAAAAGCACAATCGGAACACATTAACATCAATCGTCCAATTCCACTGTCACTGAAAAAGCATCATGAGTAAGAATTTGATGTCCAGACTTGTCGGTAACAGTCAAGTAAAACATTTTTTTTTAGATTTTTGCACCATTTGATGATGTCAAACAATGCACCGCTTACCATGGGATCTGATTTTATTATCGTTTTAATGTGCAACGCTTATTCCACACATCCGGTGAGTTAACAACTGCATTTCAACTGGAGAAATGTCTTCAACCTTCCCTTTCTCGTCAAAGGAATATTTCACTCGTCCAATGGCAGCTCTTGTTGAATCAATCAACAAAAATGTTCAATCAGCTACATCGAGCACGAATGCGCCAACATTTCCATTGCCTATGATCACCCTCGATAGTTTAACGGTTCACGCGAAGATGTCACTGATCCATAGCATCGTGTCTCACATGATCAAACAAGCGCAAACCCAAACGAAGGGCTCGATGCCGAATGTCATCAACATGGATCCAGCTCTAGTGGAAACGTATTCAAGACTTTTAGTGTACACCGAAATTGAGTCACTTGGAATAAAAGGATTTTTGAGTCAACTCTTGCCGGCGGTTTTCAAATCACAAGCATGGGGCATACTGCACACATTGTTGGAGATGTTGTCGTATCGCATGCATCACATTCAACCGTTCTACAGAGTGCAGTTGCTGTCGCATCTTCATTCGTTGGCTTCGGTTCCACACACAAATTTGAGTCAATTGCACTTATGCGTTGAATCCACAGCACTTCGTTTAATAACTGGCTTAGGAAGTGCCGAAGTTCCGCTGCAACTCACTCGATATTTTACAGAACCAAAACTGCCTGGCAGTGCCGTTAGTTTAGAGAGTGAAGAATTGAATCGTGCATTAATACTGACAATTGCTAGATCGATGCAAATCACCGGGTCGGGTAACACTTTCCAAATAACGGAAGTTTCAATTTAAAAAAAATTTTGTTTCCAGGAAATGACGACCAATCGACGGCCTGGTGCAAAGATCTACTGGTGACAATCATTCAAAATACTCCACACTCATGGGCTTCGCATACATTGGCATGTTTCCCCACAATTTTGAAAACCTTTTTCTCGCAAAACAGCACACCGAAGGAAAATAAGCAACAGCTGAAGAAATCTGTGGAAGAAGAATATCGCAACTGGGTATCGATGTCCAATGAGAATGATATCATTGCCCACTTTAGCGTCGCTGGTACACCGCCCTTATTTTTGTGTCTGTTATTCAAAATGATTTTAGAAACTGATGGAATTAGTGCAGTTGCCTACAAGTAAGTCTGAATCGATAAGTTTGTCGAATATCAATCGTAACAATGAATTTGCTTTTAGGATTTTGGAACGTCTGGGTGCTCGAGCTCTATCCGCTCATCTGCGGAAATTGTGTGACTATTTAGTATTTGAAGTAACTGACTCCGGGGTAAATATGCACATCAACAAATGTGTGGACACTATCAACGATATGATCTGGAAGTACAATGTCGTAACTATTGATCGACTTGTACTCTGTTTGGCTTTACGAACGCACGAGGGAAACGAGGCTCAAGTTTGTTTCTTCATAATTCAACTGCTGCTGTTGAAAACACATGAATTTCGTAATCGTGTTCAGGAGTTCGTTAAAGAAAATTCACCCGACTATTGGAAACAAACGAATTGGTAACGACTTAATTTTGCACTTTAATTAGATGAGAATGTTGTGTTCAAAGGTTTTGAAAGGTTAAAAACTAGAGATCTAGACCCTCCTTGCCCCACGCACTTAGAAGCGTGCGTACACTGTGAATGAACGTTTAGAACAGATACATACGCCTCGACGGTCAAAAATTTCGGCGGTAGATGGTGAATTTTTAAGAAATTGTGGCGCGTGAACCCGACTTAGAGAAGTCTACCATCAGTGTGTTGGTTGAAGTGAAATTTTTTTCTGCAGCGGTGACGCACTTTTTCTTGCTTTTTTAGCAGTGATTGTTGCTTCGTTGCGATCGGCCTAAAGCTTTTAATCCGAAAAGAAAACGTCGAATAGGAAAGAAATGTTTTGTTTCAATGGCGGCGGAAGCTACAAAATTTTCGTACTTCAGCGGGTACGGCGTAATTGTTCTCACTTCGGATACGGCGTAATTGTTCTCACTTCGGATACGGCGTAATTGTTCTCACTTTTTCAATTGAATTATTTATCGCTCAAAACGATCATAACAAACCCCTCTTTTGAAAGGAAAATGAGACACAAGTCCTCTTCCCTTCTTCCAAAACAACTGATATCAACTTAGGTGACGCATAAAGCTTCGCAACGCAAAGAAGGTCTTTTGAAATATTTTCACTTTTCATTAAAAAATGCGTCTCAAATACTGGACCATCCCCACGTAATAATTTGGCTACCCGTACTGCATACATCTGAAATCTGAAAGTACAGAAAAATTAATACGTTGGGAGGATCCGGCATTTGTGACGCATTTTTTTAATCAACTACTCCCACGGACGAAAATGATCCTCACAACTTCCAGTACAACATATCAAAAGTTTTTCTTTGAGCCGTCAAACTGAAGCGCGGTGGCTACTCCCATGGGCAAAAATGATCCACTTAACTTCCCTCCCCATCTATTTTCCGCCATTTTAACGGTTATCCCGATACACTAAACACCCAACCCGATAATTTTCCCTTTGACATCAAACCTTTATCTCGAACACCGCACATTGTCTCATACAAAATTTGCTACCATACACATTACATACACAAACACATACATACAGGCTTTATATGGCGCCTTCTAAGTGCCCTGCCGACCAGACAAGGCCGGTACGCCCCCCCCTTTTTTCAAAATCTCATATGACGTAGAATGCCCAGACAAAGCTCGCTGCAAAATTTCAGAAACGTTATCGAGCAGGAGCCAGAAAGATGCGCCGCCGTTCGGGCAAATAAAAATATCGGCTAGCGCCGCCGCTGAAACTTGAAAACAGGTGCGCCACCGCCGGTTGTAATCTTCGGCGCAAAATTCTATTAAAACAGATCTGATAATTTTCTCCAAAATTTATAGTCAGTTGAGATAACAAAATGGGATGTGCAAAATCCCCCAGGGTATTATTGTCCATGAGACGATAATATTGTATCACAAGATGATATTATTGTCTCATGGACGATATTATTGTACTAGTCGAACCCCCGCCCCTAGGGGCTGCGCAGGCTTCATCATTTTCACGTGTTGTCTATTCAGAGAGTCAAAGCATATTTTTTTTAAGTTTTAAATAATGATGCGTAATGTTTCATGTCATTGTATCACTTCGTTGATATTACCGCTAATAATACTAAAATCAAAGTGGGCGAGAAAGGTACTATAAATCAAAATACTTTCTTTGCCGCAAGATTACTCCACTTCCCCCGTATTCCACATCCTCCCTGAAACGTATGCAACGTTCCCCGTTTTCCACTTCCCCGTATTCCACTTCCCCCGTATTCCACTTCCCCCGTATTCCACTTCCCCCGTATTCTACGTTCACCGTTTTCCACTTCCACCGTATTCCACTTCCCCCGTATTCCACGTTCACCGTATGCAAAGTTCACCGTATTCAACTTTCCCCGTATTCCAAGTTCCCCGTATTCCAAGTTCCCCGTATTCCACTTCCCCCCTGTTCCACGTTCACCGTATGCAACGTTCCTCGTATTCCACTTCCCCCGTATGCAACGTTCACCGTATTCCAAGTTCCCCGTATTCCACTTCTCCCGTATTCCACTTCCCCCATATTCAACGTTCACCGTATTCCACTTACCCCGTATTCAACGTTCACCGTATTCAGCGTTGCACTTGCTACCCATTCTACTCTGACACTTCCCCGACCAAATCTCTAAGACGACATCTTAACTGACTTTTAGCCGATTTTCAATTATGACCCGTTTTTTACCCATAACTCCCTTATTTCAGAACAATATCCCACCCCGGAAAATGTTTTCTCGACGTTTTGCACCATCCCCAACAACATATCAAAAATTATTTTTTAAGTAATTTTCGGGCAGCGGAGCAAATTTTTACGCATTTTTGTCTCCTTTGATCGACCCTGGGCACCGAACCACTCAACCGATTTTCTTCAACCCTATTCCGCTACCTTCACACTATCGAAACACCTCACTGGCCTCATTCCGGCAACTACCGGCCGAGATATTGGTTAATAAGTGCTCCAGCTCTGGACAAAATCGCCAAAGAACGACCTATAGCTCGGTAGTATGAAACTTTTTCACCCAAAATTGTTCAGCAAATTTATTGCCCCAAGCCTCCACTATCGATTGACACTCAAAAATTATCTCTACTTTGTCCAGCTTTGTTCTACTTTGTTCTACTCATCAACATCAACAACTTTCCCGAAGAAACCAAACGCGTAACTATTCTAATTCAGAAGATAGCAAAAATCCAAGATGGTGTCACTTTCACAGGTGGCAGCCATTTTCTTAGGATTCATAAAGATTCTACTCACAAAACTCTGAGACTTTGCCAAAGAAACCTATCGCCCAACTCCCATACATTCCAAGATATTTTTAAAAACATAAAAATTGACCCAATGTCAAACTGCCCGACATTTTCACCAACCAAAAAAATGTATAAAGAAAATCAATGCATCATTTCGTTCCATACAAATAATTCCTTACAAAGAAAATATTTGAATACGCCACATGACTTCATTTCATACAAATAAAAAAAAATATTTGAATACGCCACTTAATAAACAAACGTAAATACATTGAGAATATTAGTGAATGAAGCCACGTGCATAAAATAGTTTTTTCGTTTATTGCTTCTTACATGTGCACACACACACACATAAATATTCTCCCTGAAATTACTTGAACAAATCTCTCATACAAAATTTCTAATCATTTTTCGTCGTATAAATTTTATACTTCACAGAAAGTACGCAGTTTTAAATGTAGAAATACCACTTTTTAATTCGCTTGAAGGTATCGCCGGTTGGTGATGTCCAGCGCTAAGCGTCGTTGCAAAACGATGCTAGGTGCGGATGGCGATACTGTTCTTATTGTGGGAGACTTTACCCATAATAAGAGCGCTTTATTTTTGTCGGACTGCTTAATTTCATTGCGGTCCAGAATTAACAAAAGGAACGTCTCTCGTTCTCTGTCTCTAGGTTTCCCTTGTGGTTTTCTCTTCCCCCTCGAAATTAGGTTTGCATTGCTTTTTTGGGTTAAAAAAAGCAATGCACAAGGGTTTTGTTCCTCGGAACTCTTCAAGCAGGTCGGACGTAGATAGATTCACATGCGAATCTACTTTTGCATTGCCTTTTTTTGAATCATAGAAGGCAATGCAAAAGAATCTACTATTGCATTGCCTTTTCTTTGGCTTTCGGCTTATAAAAGGCAATGCAAAACGACTTTTTGCTTTAGTTCCTCGGAACTCTTCAAGCAGGTCGGACCTATGTTCGTTCACGCTGGAAATTTGTGACCGACAATTTAGAGACAGACAAACAGACAGACAAACAGACAAACTTTTGAATTTTATAATTATAAATCATGGACAATAATATATTACAAAATGTAACGAGGAGGCGTTTTGTTCGTTCCTAGGGAATTCATCCTTCTACGAAATGTGATGAGAAGGCGTTTTGTTCGTTCATAGGGAATTCATCCCTTTTCGAAATGCCATAAATGGTAAAGGTGCCATCGACATGTACCACATTTCTATCGTTATTTTATTTGTATCAGTGGACGATATTATGGACGATATTATTGTATCACTAGACGATCATGCCCGCAGCGGTAGCGGAGGGCGTGACGCAGTCCCCACACCCAAAAAAAAACGTCCACAAACGCAAAAACCTCCATACAAAAACCTTTGGGACAAGGAGCCATATATAGGCGAAGTTTTGAGTTTTTTCCCCTCGCCCCCTCCCCCTCCAAATTATTTTAAAAAAAACTACGTCGCAGTAGCTTTCAAACAAGCCCTCACTCATTAAAATCGGTTGAAAATTGGCTGAGATATCGAGGTTTGAAAATGACACTTTTGTATGGAGAAATAATTTTTCTATTGTTCTCATCATTACGGAAACTTTTTTTCTGATCTGTCGGTTTCTATCTATGTTCTATTAATAATTTTCGATCTCGAGAACTAGACAGCCGATTTGCATGAAATTTTCAGGGAACGTCAGAATCGGTCCAAAATGAAAAATTTCATATGCCGCTTTTTCGGGAAAACTCTGGAAAAGTCGGAAAGTGTGAAAAAGTGGTCAATT
>CM055404.1:54410218-54421304 GCA_029228625.1 Pseudolycoriella hygida | reverse complement strand
CGCAGTCCCTAATGTCTACTTCCAAAATTAATGATATCAGTGGAGGTGACGCTTGCGCTGAAAATACGCATACATTTCCTTGACGACAACGTTACCCTGTGTTCAAAAAATCGCGTCACAAATGCCAGCCCCACCAGCGTAATAATTTTTCAACACTTTCAGTTTTCACACGCAAAAATTTAAAACTCAAAACAATCTTCGCAAAAAGACACGAATGTTAAATTTTTGCAGCGTAAAAACTGAAAGTACAGAAAAATTATTTCGTCGTTGGGTCTGACATTTGTGACGCGATTTTTTGAACACAGGGTAACGTTGTCGTAAAGGAAATGTTTGCGTATTTTCAGCGCAAGCGTCACCTCCACTGATATCATTAATTTTGGAAGTGGACATTAGGGGCTGCGTCACACTTTACCTTTTAAAAGGTTTTTGTTGGATTATAATTATACAAGTATTTATAATTACGAATTATAAAAGTATAATTTTGTAATTTATAGTGAATATTGACTGTAATTTTATTTCGCGTACATTTTTATCGGTTGAGAGCTGCTCGTCGACTGACGAAATGACTCGGTCAGCACTCGTTTTTATATCAGTCAATTTATAATTTTATATTTTATGACAATAGTTCATGGCAATGTCGATCGATTTCAAAATAGAAAAAAGACCCACCAGGCTTTAAGCCGGTCGTTTCTTGTTTTTTTTTTTTTGAAGTGTGGGAACTGCGTAACGCACTCCGTCATAGACGCGGGCATGATTTTATCAGTGTCAGACTTCGATTCCACACTCTTCTCAATTGTCTACGCTTTTCAAGCGTAAAGGAATCTAATATTTTTCTCTGATAACAATTGATTAAGAGAAGAGAGAGGGGCAGCGATTTGATTCGTAAATTTTGTTTGAGTTTCAAATACAGAGAAATCCTGCTTTTCGTAATTTGTTTGATTGTTCCAAGTTGCAGAAGCGAGTCATAAATTCTCTAATCATGGAATTTCGTTTCAGCAATCAGCGGTAAAAATATTTTCTATCTCACCGATTGGCGTTTTAACGAATTTCCAAATGCTGCTGCTCATGTCCTATACGTGACTTGTGTGGAATTAATGAGGTAAATAAATAGACAACTTTTTGCATGCATTTGTTTTTTGATAGGAAAGTGACATCCTCACATCCTCCAAGCAAACTCACACTCTCGGGAAAAATTTATTCCTCTTAATGACGTAATCCCACTTGTTTAGTCTTCCAGTGGGACCACAGGGCATTGCAAATAACATAATTGACGTCGTACTAAAGGGCTATACAGTCATACCACATGATCAGATTCACAGCTGGATCAATGCAATCGGAATAATACTGTCCTCGCTGCCAGAAGCATATTGGAGTGTAATGTACGATCGTTTGCATGAATTGATCACATGCAATAAAATGGTGGAATGGTCGTACCGACATTCACCATTTGACATGTTCAACTTTAAGGTTGTCAAAGAATCGATGTTAGAGAAGAGCTACGTGTTGTTGCTGGCCGTTTGTCAATCTGTGTTGCATCACTCGAGCATCGGACAAATTTCTACAATTGCAGAGTAAGAATTATTTGTAGCATTCTTCTTTCGAATGACGATATATGTTCGTTGTCTTTGCGGTAACAGCTACATCAAGGATAAACTCAAACCATTCGTCCAAAATGAATATCAACTCATCTACCTTTGTCATCTGTTTGCTCCATTTATGCTCCGATTAGACCAAGAGCGACCACGAATCGGATACGAACTAACAACGTTGCTGTACGAACTGCTAGAACAAGTTGACAAAAAACAAAGTGCGACGACTTTGAAATATATGGATCCAATATGCGACCTACTGTAAGTTGAAATTTCTCATGCGTTCTTTTGTATTTATTGTTATCTCGCATTCAGATATCACATCAAATACATGTTTGTTGGTGACATGCTCAAAGTCGAATCTGAAACAATTATCCGAAAGTTGCGACCAGCACTTCAAATGCGACTCCGGTTTATCACACATCTTAATGTAGAAGAAATAGCATCAGAAAGTAACGCTGGCAGTGAACAAACTTCGACAAACGCGCAAACAGTCACTTCCATACAACAATCACCACAAACCCCACAACAACAGCATCAGCAGCAACAACAACAACAACAACAACAGCAAGCACAGCAGCAACAGCAACAACAAACTCAGCAGCAGCAACAGCAGCAGACTCAACAACAACAGCAACAACAACAATCTCAACAAACTACGCAGGCATCTCTACAACCCCCAGTACATCAACAAACAACACTGCCACAAACGGTTCCCAACCAACAAATGCAATCCACTCCACCTCTGCAACACATTCAACCAACGAATCAACTTTTGCATCAAGGTCAAGTGCCGATGCAGCAGGCACAGCAACAACAAATGCAACAAATGATGCAACAACAATATCAATCCCATCAAATGCAATCCATGAACCCAAATCGAATGAACTGATAAAGAAAATTCAAGCAAATATGATTGACGACCACCATCTTGGTGCAACTATTTACTTCAAAAATAAAAGACTCAAAGTATTCACATTCGGGTTTTCTTTTCCGGAAAGGTTCGGTTAATCGCAGGGGATCACCAACCTCTTACCAAGTGCTAAAAAATGAATGTCACGCACGCCGATTTAAGCCTCCAACAGAAAATTTCGTTGTACCATGTGACCATGTAACTAGTAAACGCGGAAAATGTTCCACACAACTTCCTCTACAAAAAAAAAATTGTGAGCCCAAGGACCCAAATTGAAAAAGTTTTCCAAAGCCCTAAATTGTTACGAAACCAATGCTCCAGCTCCAATAACTCCCAACAGAATTCTAAAACCTTAAATTGAAACACTATTTCCAACTGCCCAACTTTTTTCATAACTCAAAAATTCTCAAGTTATACGCATTTTTCTTCAAAGTCGCTCTACAACAGCGTAGGTCATTTTGAACCATTTTGATAAACTCTATGGCCGAAGCACCCAATCACTGAGTTTTTCGGTTGACAGGGATTTGATACCGAGGCGTCCACGGAGTGATCTAGTAAAATAAATCCTAATGCCGCCCTTCACTTATTGTGACGCGGTTTTTTTCAATGGTCTGAGTGCGGCTGACAGAAAAGCGTTTGAACGTGCATTTAATGCTTGTGTGCGTTTTGTTTTTGGACTAAAAAATAGAGTGTTCATCTCCACAGGATAAAGATCTTCGGCTGCGAATCGATGTAGTATTTGCGTTACCATTCGATGACATTTTTGCACCTTCGTATATAGTATCCCTCATTCAAGAACCTTGGATTCGAGGTAACAAAATTCACGGCTTCGGCCAATTACATAACAAACTATTATACTGCAAAACTGGTAAAAAACCCAGGGCAGCTATCTATGTTTCACCAAACGTCAATGCAATGCTCTTACATCAATTCACTACGGATGATGTAGTAACTATGAGAGTATGCAGAAGTGACGAAAATGGCGGAGACTTTGTAGTAGTTTCTGCGTACCTTCCGTATGACACAGACAAACCGCCACCAGGTCCTACTCTGGAAAAAATTGTGGAATTCTGCGAAAAAGAGAAAACTCCATTATTAATTGGAACTGACTCAAACTCGCACCACGTTATAAGGAGCAGTTCAAATATAAACCTAAGAGGCGAACAATTAGTACAGTTTCTGATGTCAACGGACCTCACAGTGGTCAACTCAGATAGGAAGCCAACTTTCGAAAATTCCTTAAGAAGAGAATGTCTTGATGTAACAATTGCATCCTGTGAACCATCCAAACAAATTCACTCGTGGAGAGTGACTGATGAGGAGACGTTCTCGGATCATAAGTTAATCAAGTTCCGTCTGAGAGGAATTTTCCCAAAAAAAGAACCCTATAGAAACTGTAAAAAGACAAACTGGAATCAATATGGAGCTTATTTAAGATCAAAACTAATTAAGGTAAACCACCAGGACAGATATCTGTCAGTAGAGGAACTGGAAAAGGCAAATAGAGAATTAACCTCTGCAATAGTCGAAGCGTATAAAATCTCTTGTCCCCTAACCAATCCTAAGCCTATGGGAACAAGTTCTGTGTGGAGCGATGACGTTGATAGAAAGAAGAAGGAATTACGCAAAGCCTGGAACAAGGCAGGGAAAAAAGGCAAGCATCAGGATAAAAACAAAGAAATCCATAGAGTTCTGCCCAAAGAGTACAACAAGGCCCAAGATGAACTGAGGGAAAAATGCAAAAGAAAATTCTTTGAAGAAGCTAACTCGATTCCTGCTTTTGCTCGTATCCATAAGATTTTGGCTAAAGACCCAACTATTCAAGTTGGTTCTCTCCTAAAACCCGATGGAAACTACACAGCAAATAGCAATGAAACGATCGAACATCTCCTGAAAACTCACTTTCCAGGTTGTAGCAAACCAAACGAAGAACCTCCTGGACAACCTACAAACATACCAAGTCGTAAAGAATGGAAGAAAGAATTGTCAAGAGAGGAAAAGTCAATTTTGCAATCCATAAGTTCTACTCCTTCAAATCAGCTGGCCTTGATGAAATCTTCCCAGCTCTGCTAAAAGAAGGCAAGGAACTATTGGTGGAAAGACTAAGCAGTATTTTTAAAAGCTCTATTGCCCTGGGCCACATACCCAGCCTCTGGGAAAAGGTAAAAGTCATTTTCATCCCCAAGCCTGGGAGAACCGTCCATAACGAAGCAAAAGACTTTAGGCCATTAGTCTCACATCCTTTCTCCTCAAGGCTGTTGAAAGACTTCTAGATTTCTATGTAAGAGGTGAGGTCCTCAAGACCTTTCCACTGCACGCAAATCAACATGCCTATCAGATGGGAAAGTCCACTGATACTGCACTGCATCAGTTGACTCATAAAATAGAAAGCACGCTTAAAAATGGTGAAGTGGCCCTGGGCTGCTTTTTGGACATTGAAGGTGCTTTCGACAATACAGAATTTGAAGTCATTACTGATGCCATTAAAGAAAGGCAAATGGATAACGCGGCGGTGAAATGGATAATTAAAATGCTTAGCGGAAGGATAGTAGAGGCTGTAGTCTGTGGCACTAAAATGAGAGCAGTAGTCACTAGGGGATGCCCACAATCCCCAATCTTGTGGTGCATAGTCATAGACTCACTCTTAGTGAAATTGAACGACACGGGCTTTTTTATTCAAGGTTATTCTGATGACGTCTCTACGATCATATGTGGTTTCTCTTATGAGAGCAGCACTAAAAGTGGTAGAAACATGGTGTCAGAAAAGGAACCTGAAAGTAAATCCGAACTAAACCAAGGTGATTCTGTTTAGAAGGACCAAAGCTGTAGAATCTGAATTAGGGGATTTTGTGCTATTTGGCACGATCCTAACTATGAGAACTACGGTGAAATATGTGGGGGTTTTATATGATTACAGAATGACTTGGATAATACACATAGAAGAAAAGTTAAACAAGGTCACCGGGATTTTCTGGATGTGTAGAAATGCTTTTGGCAGAACTTGGGGCCTATCGCCTAAGGCAATATGGTGGCTATACACAGCCGTGGTCAGACCGATTCTCTGCCACGGATGCTTGGTATGGTGGCCCAGAACTGAAATTGGCACAGCCAAAAAGAGGTTGGATAACCTTCAGAGATTGGCTGGTCTATGTGTCACAGGGGCGAAAAATATCACCGCTACAAAGTCGCTAGAGGCCCTACTTTGCCCACCACCGCTTGATCTTTACATAAAATCTATGGCTTTCAGATCAGCCTGCAATGTAAGATATAACGGCTGTTGGTCTGCAAAATCAGAGCTAGGCCACGCCACCATATGTAAACTCATAAAGGATGAAATCCTTCAAATGCCGAGTGATCAATGCCGACCGGAACTCTGGTTGGACGATAAGTTCACGTGCATTACTCCTGATAAAAGTGAATGGCTAGGAGAGAACAAAAGCTATCCACCCACGGAGGCACTGGTTTGCTATACGGATGGCTCCAAACGGGACGGTTTTACTGGGGCAAGTTACTTCTGTGAATTTCCTCTTTTGGAGGCTAGTATTTTCACAGGTTCTTACGCCTCAGTCCACCAGACCGAACTTTTTGCCATCTCGGAACTCTGTAAATCAGAAGCTATTAAAACGGCTTTGAATAAAGATATTTATATCTGCACTGATAGTCAATCGGCCATTGATGCCATCAGCTCCCCAATAGTATGCTCCAAAACCGTAAGAGTAAGAAAGAGAGAGTAAGAAAGAGAGTAAGAAATGAGAAAGCGGACACTCTAGCAGGTAACGCAACTACCAAGAGCTTCATTGGACCAGAGCCACACTTTGGCATTTCCAAAGCCACAAGGAAGAGTATCATTAACCAATGGCTTTTTAAGCAGCATGAAAATTCTTGGCGTAACTATGATGGGGCAAGACATACAAAAATATTCTGCCCAACCCCGTCCAAAGACTTTAGTCAGAGACTTCTAAACCTTGATAGTTACTTTACTTACTTTACCGGCACTACAACCCATTAAGGGTCTTGGCCTTCTCCAACATGCTTCTCCAACCGGGCCTATCTGCAGCTAACGTCTCCCAGCTGGTTACTCCCACAGTTCTTAAGTTGGCAAAAGCAGCGTCGCTCCACCTGGACTTGGGTCGCCCTGCACTCCTTTTGCCTTCAGGTTTGGACTTCAGAATTTTTTTTGGAAATACGATGTTCATTCATTCGTTGTACGTGACCGAGCCAACGTAGTCTATTTATTTTTGTTGTTCTGACTATGTCGGGCTCTCCAAAAAGCTCTATGAGCTCGTGATTATATCGTCTGCGCCATCGGTTCAGTTTTCGGTCAAATACTGGTCCAAATATTGTACGCAGTACCTTTCGCTCGAACGTATGCAGAGATTGTTCATTTTTCTGTGTCAAGCACCACGACTCCGAACCGTACGTAACTACCGGTCTGATCACCATTTTATAAAGTGCGCATTTTGAATTTCGGCTTACTGACTTGGACTTTAGAATTTTCAGCAGGCTGTAATAACTCCGGTTGCCCAAAGTTACTCGCCTTTTTATTTCGTCCGCAATGTCGTTGTTTATGTTCAGCTCTGATCCAAGGTATACGAACTTATTGACCATTTTGAATGTGTGTGTGTCGATCGTTACGTTATCTTCCTGATATCGATTCGTAGGTGGGATGATCATGTATTCCGTTTTTCCGTCATTGACCTTCAACCTAAGGTCGGTACCTTTCCTCTCCAAGGCCATAAACTTATCTTTAACAACATCCATAGTTCGGCCAATAATGTCCAGGTCATCTGCAAAACCAAGCAACTGACTGGACTTGGAGAAAATGGTGCCGCTGGAGTCTATGTCCATGGTTTGAACAGCTGCTTCGAGTGTTAAATTGAAAAGCAGCGTTGCAAGGGGATCTCCTTGACGTAGGCCTTCCTCAATGTCGAAAGTCTCTGACATTTGATTGCGGATCCTTACTCGGCTGTTAGCTCCGTTTAGTGTTAGCTTCGTTAGCGAGATCAGTTTGTTGGGAATTCCGAACTCCTCCATGACTCTCCATAGCTTACTTCTTGCACTTCTCCAAGATCTGTCTGATATTAAACAGCTGGTCCGATGTTGAACGACCTACACGAAAACCACTTTGGTATTCACCTATCGTAGATTCCGTGTATGGATGAAGGCGCTGATATAGAATATTTGCAAATATCTTGTAAGCAATATTCAGCAGAGCGATTCCTCGAAAATTGCAACACTCCAATTTGTCACCTTTTTTGTATATGGGACAAAGTATGCTGGTCTTCCACTCTTCCGGTAACTCCTCGTCATTCCAGATGCGTATGATGAGCTCGTGCATCTCCATACATAGCGCGTTGCCACCGTTCTTGAAAAGTTCACCGGGTAGGTTGTCAGTCCCCGGGGCTTTGAAATTTTTTAGCTTTAAAATTTCAGCTTCAACTTCTTGCATCGTTGGTTCTTCTATGTATGGTTGCGCAGTCTGAAATGGCAATTCGTCGTTTTCGTCGTCTCGGTTGAGCGGTCTGTTCGGGTTAAGCAGTTCCTTAACGTACTCAGCCCATCTCGCGATACACCTTTCCTCATCTGCTAAGACCAATCCATGCTTGTCCTTACACAGCAAAGGTTGTTGACTGTAACCGTTTCTGGATTCGTTCACTTTCCGGTAAAAGTTCCGAGTCTCCTTCCGATTGCCAAACTTCTCAATTTCGATCAAAACTTCCTTGTCACGCTGTCGCTTTTTCCGTCGGAAGAGTTTTCTCTCGAAATTTCTTTTAGAACGGTACTCTTCCTGGCCAGCTCGAGTGAATCTACTTAGCGTTTTCAGGCGAGCTGCGTTTTTGTCGTCCACGGCCTTCTGGCATTCATCGTCAAACCAGATATTTCTTTTATTTCCCGTTCTCGTTCCCACTGTCTCTGCTGCGTCGCTCTCTACATTCCGTCTAATTTGATTCCACGCATCGTCTACGCTTCGTTGTTCGCTGACCATTCCGGCAATAATATTCGTCTCCAGCCTGTCGACATATTGACGTTTAATGTCTTCGTTCTGTAGTTTTTCCACGTCCCACCTTTCCAATGCCGGTTGTCGATTGTGTTGAACCGATATTCGAGACCTAACTGCCGCTCTCACCAGTTAGTGATCGGAATCTACATTCGGTCCTCTACAGCTTCTGACATTCAACATATTTGAACAGTGACGTGCATCTATCAAAATATGGTCAATCTGGTTTTTGGTTCGTTTATCCGGTGATACCCATGTCGCTTTGTGGGTGTCTTTATGTTGGAAATAGGTACTGCTGACAACCATGTTTCTTGATGCTGCAAAATCAACCACCCGCGTTCCATTTTCGTTCGAGTTTTCGTGAAGGCTATGTTTACCGATTGTGGGACGATAAGATACTTCGCGGCCTATTTTAGCATTAAAATCTCCAAGCACAATTTTAATGTCTCGTTTCGGCGCTCCATCATATACATCCACCAGTTTCTCGTAGAATAGCTCCTTCACCTCGTTGTCGCTTTCCTCCGTAGGCGCATAAACGTTTATAAGAGTGTAATTGAAAAATATTCCTCTTATCCGTAGAGAGCACAATCGCTCGTCAACAGGACTGAAACCAATCACCGCGTTTCTAGCTCTGCCGAGGACCATGAAGCCTGTTCCATACTCTCTTGGACTGTCGTTACTCTTCCCACTATAGTAGAACTTATAGTCGCTACTGGTCATGGTGTCCTTTCCAGGCCATCTCGTTTCTTGCACAGCTGTTATGTCAATTTTTGCCGCTCTTAGCGCACTTGTGAGCGATCTCAATCCTCCTGGCCGCAACAAAGATCTTACATTCCATGTTCCTAATTGTAAATCGTTGTCCTTTTTCCGATGCTTGAGTCGTTGCCGTTTATCCTGTCCGATCCGAGGCTGTGTTGGGGAATTCATAACAAGCCTGTTTTTACGGTGTCTGGGAGTTAGCCAAGCGCCCAACCTACTTTCCTTCTCCCGATGACCCGTAGGGAAGTCACCAGGTGGTGATGGTAGCCCATCTGACTAGGGCTGTGTATGCTGTCGTTGTCTCTTGCTGTTGAGATCATCCGCCACCATACTAAGTCGCCATCCCATCTTGATAGCGCCTAGCTGCCTTCGGCCCTCCCTATACGTGCCGTTTAGGTACTACCCGAGGGCAGCCCCCCTCATCCTTATGCTAAGTGACCCACACTACTACACCAGGGTTGGTTACCTGATCGTTCATGCGGGTTGCTCACTATAACAGGTGTCACCACGGGTAGGATAGGATGTAGGAGTAGGTGGACAGAGGCTAAGGTACATAAAGGAGTACTATATTACGCTTAACACACCATTTGACACCCCTAAACCTTGATAGACCAAACATCAAAAGAACGGTTGAAGTCATCACAAACCATTGTGGACTCAACAAGCATCTTTGTGATATAGGTATAAAAGACGACCCGAAGTGTCTGTGTGGTCATGGGGAGGAAACCGGAGCACATATCATTTCTAATTGTATCAGATATAGACATATAAGAATGACTATTTTGGGTAAACCGGAACTAACGCCCTCGGACATGAATCTGAATAACCTGGACCTGGAGAAATTTGCTACTTTTCTTAGACGGACCAATCGATTGGAATGACGAGCATAACTTCAACCACAAATCCACTTGCCCAAACTAGTCAGAAAATCAAAAACACATAAACAACTTTGTAAAAGCATATAAATTTAGTTGGACGTGATTATTTGTAATCAAAAATTTCTGTAAGGCTTTTGAATGCTTCTCGCTTGCAATGTAAAGCCTGAATGTTTTGTATAATCTATTTTTATAAAATTTGTATTTTGAATAAACAAGGAATAAGAGGGACATTGGTACAAAGGATAATTATCCAGGTACCTGTCAATCTCCCTGTAGGTTTGACCCCTCTTTACACCCTTCTTATCTATCTTATCTATCTACCATTCGATGACATTTTTGCACCTTCGTATACTAAGAAAATTCCCAGGTTACCTTTATTCAAAATTGCAGCTCTGTAAATGCATGAGGTATAATGTCATTGTTCCCTCCTTGTGGCAAGCGCACGACTTTCATGGACACTTATAGGAAATTTTTTCAACAT
Source organism: Pseudolycoriella hygida (assembly GCA_029228625.1). NCBI lineage: Eukaryota > Metazoa > Arthropoda > Insecta > Diptera > Sciaridae > Pseudolycoriella > Pseudolycoriella hygida. The sequence continues at coordinate 54,410,686 of CM055404.1, read as the reverse complement.
ATCTGTGGTAGAGTGTAGCTTTGTAACGCTTTAGGATTGGTGTGACTTTGATACAGCAGTACACTGGTTTCGTTAGTAATTATGGGTGGTGGAGTAATTTTGCTTTGGTGGTGTTTATTGGTGAAATTTACTTATATCCTTAGATTTTCTTTTTTTCAATTCGTTTTGGACATTTCCATCAATAGCAAATGTCGAAAATTATATCCCATGACTGTGAACTCACATCAAAATATTTACGAACTTTTTCGAATTTTCAAAGAACTTTGATTCCACACGTTTCATAAAGGTATCTATTCAGAGTAAAACTTATACGCGCACTCGTTAAAAACACTCGATAAAAACACAAAGCTACTCTTAACGTGTGGGACAACATTTTCTTGAATATGTTCAAATGATCGTATTATTTTGATGCGATTTTAGCGAGGGGTGACGCACTTCTGCGGTTTATGGAATAAATGGAATAAATGG
>CM055404.1:54393455-54409718 GCA_029228625.1 Pseudolycoriella hygida | reverse complement strand
TAAGGTCGGCCCTAACATAAAAAAATGTTTTTTGCTATGTTGCAGAGCAAATTGAAGGAAACATTTTTGTCTATGGAAGTATGTATCCGAGGCCTCTATTTAAGACCTTAGGTCAGTACTAAGGTCGGCCCTAGCCCAAAAAAAAAAGTTTTTTGCTATGTTGTAGACAAACTTGAGGAGAACATTTTTCTCTATTTGGAGGTCAATTTTGTGCGTTCGGAGAATTTTTTGACACCGTTACTTCGTACGGGTTTTTCAAAATTGCCCTACGGGCAATTTCCGATACAGTCTAATGTGAACGCAATATTCACTTAAATACGTTCCAGTCTTTTCGTAACATCAACTCTGTTTGCCGCATCTATTCTGATACGTACGGGTCCCTTCTATGTTTCAAATTATTATTTACTTCCAATTTCAAAGTCACCTCTAAGCAATCGACCATCGAACAACTACTTTTTAGAAGTTTAAATATTTATTTATTTCGGCCAACGGCTATCGCTTACTGGCTAATGTAATACATTTTACAAATTTACAATGAACACATCTAAAAATAGTAAAAAGAAAAATTTTATCAAAACCGAAGATGGACTGACGACCCGGTCGACCCGTCGAAGTCAACAGCCATCTTTTGCATCTTGTCCAATTAATCACAGAGTAGCAGTAAATTGAAACTGAAAACTGAAGAACCCGTCGCGTCGATCCATGAGGCACCAACGTCTCGTGTAGCAATGGTCCACCTGAAACAAAAGGGATTAGCGGAAACTAGTCGCCTTGCCTAGTTATTTTTGCGCAAGTCGACGTGACTTAGAGTTACATTTGACAGTCGTGAGACCCAATTGACTAATCAGCTGTTGATTAGATTGAGAACCAGAGGTTCAGTTTATGAAATTCTGATCTTACCGTTCAGTTTATATGTGATTCTCCATTTCCTAATAGTCGCCTTAAACGTTTCACGTGGTATGCTTTGAAACCACAGTAATGAAAAACGATTAAATGCCATGCACATGTTATTGATAGGCTCATAAAGACCATATTTAGTCCTGTGTTTGTCAACTTCGAGAAAATCATCAGCACAAGTGGGTCTGGAATTTCGCATGATCTTGCTTCTGATTTTCGGTGCGTCGATGGTTCCATTCATCAGATCGGATCAGTGTATATTGTTTCAATTCATCGTTTACCACTAATCACAACAAAAACCTTGAAAGGAACGTGACGCAAGTCTTGTCCCCTTCTTCCAAACAACTGGATAATAAATTTGAGTGACGCTTAAAGCTTCGGAAAGCAACAATTCTTGTGAATATTTTTCCGTTGATTAAAAAAATGCGTCACAAATGCCGGACCCCCCAATGATAGTTTTTTTGTTCCGGCGAAAAAAAATTTCCGGCGAAAAAAAACTTCCGGCGAAAAAAATTCCGGCAAAAAACATTTTCGCGCAGACGGACAAAAAACGCCAGATTTCATCACCGAATTTGCATCCGAAAAGGGGTGTTTTAGGTTCACATTTGAACATCACTTTTAAGACAAGGACCAAAAACGACAGGTGCGAAGAAAAGTCTTTTCTTCCCAACTTTCACTGCTGAATAGAAAAATGAAAACATCATAATCAAGGTAATATCTATCAATGCTGTGCACTGAGACTACGATAATTGTTTTTCTTCACTTCACAAATACTTCTCATGTAAATACACACACATATCGCTCTAAATTTTGAAATCCGATACGATGTTTACATGAACAAAAGTCAAATGATTTATATGAAAAAATCAATCGCACACTTGCTATAATAATGATGTAAAATTTTCATGCAAAATTTGTCGAGTGTTTCTGCTCGGAATCTCATTTTGTCCGTCTGCGCGAAAAATAGTATACATCACTTGGAGCTAAAACGGTGCTAAGTTTGACCTTTTTACCACCTGGGTCTAAATGTACCGTTTTAGCTACTTGTGATGTAATGTACTATTTCGGCGAAAAAAATCTTTCACGAAAAAAAAATTTCGACGAAAAAAAATTTTCAGTGAAAAAAATTCCGACGAAAAAAATTTTCGGCGAAAAAAAATTTCGACGAAAAAAAATTTCCTGCGAAAAAATTCCGGCGAAAGCTTAAGGTCCCTGCAAAATTTCAAGAAAAGTTATCGAGCCGTTTTCGAGCACGAGCCAAAAAAGCCGCTTTTCATACAAATGGTTCTGGAACTAACTAACGTAGGATATTTTCATTAACTTTGCCTTCTATGAAATAGCACATTTTGTATGGAAAATGACGATTTTCTTAAGGTCATATCTTCGGCTCCACTTAATGAGTAAAATACTAATTTCAATTAAAATTTTAAGTAGAATCCGAAAAACTAGGTCTCATGGGAATACGTTGCAAGGGAAAGAGTCAAAACTTAGCTGTATATATGGTTCCGCCGTCTAAGAAAAAAAATTTCTTCATTTTCTGTACGTATGTGGACTTGCGTCACGGGCGCATTGCTACCACGCTCCCATGATATCACTCAAAATTTTATTGAATAAACTACAAGACTGTACTATGCATCCCAATAAGGTTCTATTTTCTTTTACTATTGCCTTTTTAACTTTTGAGTGTTACTTTACTGCACACTTTTATTTTATTCCGTCCGGGCTATTTTGTCTGGGCTGTTATTTACTTTGGGTTTTTTGTTCTGGTTATATTTTCTGGTGTTATTCAGCGTCTGCGCCGGTGAACCGAAGTGAAGCTAGGTGAACCGTGGTGAAGCTTTATGCACCGAACTTCTGGTTTATGTTATAGATATGCGGATTCTATGTCTGGCACAGTAGTACAAACTCATCATTTCTCTGAATGAGAGGCAGCTAAAGCGCATCGGTACGGCAACACAAAAAATGTCAGATGGCTCAAAAGAAATTTTCTTGTTTTGTGTCAAAGTCGAAGTGTTGGGTTTGATGTTCTCAAATAAATGTTCAGAGCTAAGGAAACAGATGTATGCGAAGTGTAGGGACGTGCACTAGAAGATTTTGGATACGAAAAGGCGTCGTTGGTTTTATGCGGAATGAAGGTGTTTGACAGCTGTCATACATTAAAGAAATGAATCTAAGCTTTCTGTGACTCATTTGTGTACAATTTTCAAATTTCTAATATCCATTTTTGGACCCCCGTACAAAATGCAAAGGTCCTATACGTTTACGACAAACAATTTTATTGTAACAAGGGGTAGATCGAGGTGGGAGGGGGGGATGCATCTATTATGAGATGACGAATGTCCGTCCGTCTCTACTTTTTTCCAAAGCCTAATACTTTTTTTCCCTGAAAGGTACATGCCTCCCAAGTTCGAAGATGAACAAAATCGGCCAAGTAGTTCCGGAGGTATGGTCGAAGAAATGGAAGTCGGTCATGAAATTTTCTAGGGTCGATAAAACATTTTCTCAAATATCTCAGCAAGTATAGCCCGGAAATTGCTCATTTTGGTGTCAAATGAAATCATTTGATGTCACAAAACTGGAAAAAAATTTTGTGAGAATCGGGTCAGGGGTCTGGGCACTGGGACCAATGGAATGGACGAAATTGAGTTTCTTGGCCATATACAAAAACAGTTTTTCGTCTATAGTTCCTTAAGGAGTTTTACTGTCAAAGGCAAAGTTGTAGAGAATAAAATTTTAGAGACCAGGTGTTTCAGGTTTTTGTGTAAAAATGCCTCAATCCTGGGATATGACCACTTCTAGAATTGGGAGGGATGATCCATATCTCTGGAACTATAATAGGTAGAAAGTTGCTTCCAAAGGCAAAGTTTTAGAGAATAAAATTACAGGGGGTTACAGGGTTTTAGGGAAAAATGGCCCAGTCCTTGGATATAAGCTTTTCTAGATTTGAATGGTCTGATACGTACTTTGGTAGGGCCTTTGTAGAGGTGTGCGGGTCGACCTTTTTTTCCAAACGGGACCCGAACCGAACCCGAACCAAAATAAAAATTCAAACCCGACCCGAACCGAACCCGATCCAAAATGAAAAGTCAAACCCAAACCCGATCTAATGTAAAAAGTCAAACCCGAACCCGAAAAAAGTTCAATATTCTACTGTCTGTTTCTTGAATTTAATAGAATATAAGTCACACCTGTTGCTTTTTAGATAATAATATTCGAAGTTCGGATACATATTAAGCGCGTTTCCGTTAAACATCGTTAAGTGTGTTAGGAAAATAATAAATGCGAAGTGATAGAGAACATTCGTTCCCGTGCAACTATCCACGGGACCGACTGTTTATCATTGCTTCGCATTTAACATTTTTCTTCTAGACATCGGTTCTTAGGGGAAACTCGCTAACTGGATGATGCGCGAAGACTACACGTTGCTCTTCAATACTACCGATCCGGGCACATTCCGTTCTGCTCGATGGAACAGATCGTACACGCCGGATTTGAGTTTCGTCTCAAAAAATGTCGATGGCAGCAACCAACCAGCAACGCGAAGAATCCTCCGTGGCTTTCCGAACAGCCAACACCGTCCAGTGGTCATCGAAATTGGACTGAAAGTGCCGCTCATCCGTTCAGACAGAATAAACCGATGGAATTTTAATAAAGCGAACTGGACAAAATATGCGCAAATCATTGACAAAACAGTTCTGCGTATCCCGGCAATTGCACAGTCGTACGACCGTTTTGTCGGCTTAATAAGATCGGCAGCAGCAAAAGTAATACCACGAGGGCATCGGCACTCGATCACACCCGGCTGGTCGGATGATTGTACAGCAATGTTTGATGAGTTCCAAACTACTGGAGATCCCGATACCGGAAAATCACTCCTGAAAAAATTGGATGAAAATCGAAGGGCCGAGTGGGAGTCGAAAATGGCTGATGTGGATTTCGCCAAGTCCAGCAAAAAAGCTTGGAGCTTAATTAATCGTTTGAGCGGCAAGTCGACGAACTAGAAACTCGTCTACCCGATTACAGCCGAACAAATAGCGACGCAAATTGTTCGGAATTCGAGAGGTGTCGTATCATCAGGCCAAAAGAGGAAAGTCAACCGAGAATTCAAGAGCAACTTTCGAAACGGTGTTCTAACATCAACGTTTGCGGCCCCTTTCACTGCGGAAGAAATAAGTAAGGACATTACGGAAATCAAGTCTGGGAAAGCCCCGGGAGCGGATAGCATATTTCTTGATTTCCTGAAACATCTCGGCACAAACGCCATCAGGTGGCTGAGTAAGTTTTTCACTCACATTTACACAAGCGGTCAGTTACCACGAGCATGGAAAAGGGTCAAAGTTATAGCATTCTCGAAGCCGAACAAACCGCAAACCGATCCGGCTAGCTATCGTCCGATTTCTCTCTTGAGCTGTGGCCTAAAGCTCTTCGAAAGAACAATTTTGGGCCGAATCGGAGAAACCATCAAAATCACGATAACGAAGGATCAGGCAGGTTTCCAAGAAAATCGAAGTTGCTGCGATCAAGTCCTTGCTCTGACCAGTCACATCGAGCTTTGCTTCGAAAAAGGACTCAAGACAGGCGTGATATTTTTGGATCTGACAGCAGCGTACGACACCGTTTGGAAGAGAGGACTCTTAATGAAATTAAGCCGAGTGATCAAATGCAAAAAAACCCTAATTTTGATCACGAATATGCTCAGTGATAGGTGCCTAAGAGTGGAACTCAATGGTAAAACCAGCCGTAAACGCATATTGAACGATGGTCTTCCCCAAGGATCCGTTTTGTCGTGCATTTTGTACTGCCTCTACACCAACGATCTGCCGAACACCCAATCACGAAGATTCATCTATGCGGATGATATCGCCGTTGCTGCTCAAGCCAAACGATTCGAGGACATCGAAAAAATTCTCAGAGCCGATCTGCAGAAAATGTCGTTTTACTTCGCTAAGTGGAGGCTGAAACCCAATGCAGCTAAAACAGTATCAATCACGTTCCATTTGAACAATAGCCAAGCGAACCGGAAACTGAAACTGAAACTGAATGGCAAAAAAATAAGGCACGACAAATTTCCGAAGTATTTGGGTGTAATTCTGGATCGCAGTTTAACGTATCGGCCACATTTGGAAAATACCCAAAAGAAACTGAAATCAAAAATAAACATCGTGCAAAGATTAACCGGAACAACTTGGGGATGTTCAGCGAAAACTCTAAGCATCACCACCCAATCGTTAATACTGTCAACAGCTGATTATTGCTCACCCGTGTGGATGGGAAGTTGCCACACAAAACGCATCGATACACAGATTAACGTCGCATTGAGATTGATTTGCGGTGCCGTCCAGTCAACCGAAGTAGAGTGGCTAAACGTACTTAGCAACATTGCGCCAGCGTTCATACTACGGGAAGAGTCGGCTTTGAGGGAATCCAAAAAAATTATTGCCGATTCCGAACTGCCGATCCACAACGACCTGTCAGAAGCCCCAACAATCCCAAGGCTAAAATCACGATCGCCATTCTGAAAGTTTTACCGCAATATTGACGATTTGAACGATCGGAAGTCGCGTTGGAAAGATTGGTGGAACGCAGCAGCAGTACACAACCAAAACCTGATAGCCGATCCGACAGCGAAAGTGAACGGTTTTGAATTGTCCCAGCGCATTTGGCTTCGATTAAATCGAATTCGTACGGGACAAGGATGTTGCGCGTTCCTACTACACAGATGGAACATCATCGAGTCACCACTCTGCCAATGTGGGGAAGAGCAAACGATGAAACATTTGGTAGAAGAATGTAGCATCCACCGGTTCCACGGGAGCGTGCAAGAAATACACGATGTTTCAGCTGATGCACTGGTGTGGCTGGCCAATCTAAATGTGGACATTTAATCTAATTTAATTTGTAGAAATGCGTGAGATTTTAATTAATTTGTTATCCTAGTCATTTTAAAATAAATAATAAATAAATAAAAAAAGCGGCGGCGGCTCAAAAAAAAGTTTTGATATGTTGTAGAGGAAGTTGAGGGTATCATTTTCGCCCATGGAAGTAGTAGCCGCCGCGCTTCGGTTCGGCGTCGGCGGCGGCTCAAAAAAAAACTTTTGATATGTTGTAGAGGAAGTTGAGGGGATCATTTTCGCCTATGGAAGTTCGGTTCGGCGGCAGCGGTGGCTCAAATTAATGCAAAACATTACAATTACCACGAAAACCCTTTTTAAAAGGGAAACGTGACGCAAGTCCTCGTCCTTTCTTCCAAAACAACTGATATCAATTTGGGTGACGCTTGCAGCTTTGGAACGCACAACATTCTTTTGAAATATTTTCACTTTCTTTAAAAAAATGCGTCACAAATGCCGGACCCCCCAGTGTTATAGTTTTTCTGTTCTTTCAGCTCTCACAATGCAAAAATTTGACTTTATGGAATGTATTTTTGTACAGAAAATAAAATTTTTGCGTATGAAAGCTGAAGGCGTAGAAAAATTATTACATTGGCGGGTCCGGCATTTGTGACGCATTTTTTTAAAGAAAGTGAAAATATTTCAAAAGAATGTTGTGCGTTCCGAAGCTGCAAGCGTCACCCAAATTGATATCAGTTGTTTTGGAAGAAAGGACGAGGACTTGCGTCACGTTTCCCTTTTAAAAAGGGTTTTTGTTGTGATAAAGCCATACGATTAATAATAAACATGAACAAAGTACAAGCAAAAAGGTGAAAAGGATAGGTGCACAGGCTTATGAATGATTCTCTCTCTGTACGTGTCCACTGGAATCAAGTGAGCCATAACTTGTCAAAATCAAAAATGTGGTGGATACAAATTGTCCAAAATTGTTCGAAGTTTTCGCGATATCAAAGAGCTTCAACAATTTTAAATTAATTAAAATCTTTATTCGAATAAATACTACAAGCATTTAAGATTAGGGGTGAATTGAATATAATTCTAAGTTTCAATAAATTAGAAATTGCTAAGAACATCAACTCTACAAATAATAAAAAATTCTTATCGCTAGGCTATAAGCTAGAGAGTGGCTTCATTTTATTAACAAAACAACTATTTTGTTACATGGAGCATCATTTCACATAAAAATTACTTTACAAGTTAATGCTATTTCTTAACTTACATTTAATATTACCACTGAAAAGCTTTTTTGGCATTTTTTTGTTTGATTACTTAAATCGAGCAGACTTTCCGAAACCACACCGGAATTCCATCGCTATATTTTTACCTTAATCTCAACGATGACAATGCTATGTGCTTCAAACATGAACAAGAACACAACAGAGCGAGAGCATGAAAAAAAATTTTTCTGGTTTACTGATTGCGTCAAAATATTCACTCACCCACTATGGCTCGAAACGCCCTACATGAAACTCAGGTTTGGTCACGTTATCAAAGTACTTAAAATTTCGTAAAAAAACGTATACTTCGTATTTACGAAATTTCGAGATGCACATATCATGTGGGCGGTTACTTTTGGATTTAGATATACAATAGAATTGTGCTCAAGAAACATCCATTCATATTTTGAAATTTTACAATTTTACCGATTTTACAATTTGTGCATCAGGAAATTACGTAAATACGAAATATGATTTTTTTACGAAATTCGGTACATTATAACTTTAATCAACCTGACGTCAGTAGTACCTTAGGGAAAAATTTACGTTTATAAGCTAGGGTGAGCTTTCATGACAGTTCTAAATTTATTAAAACATTTGTCAGGTCGATCAGTTCAGGTTCAAGTGGACTTGACCTGATTCCAAACCCTCCCACACATTGTGATTTTGTCACATTTTGTAAAAAACTCTACGAACTAAGTCAATGAACAATGAAGGAATTTTAAATAGAAACAAAATTGCAATATTCTAAATTTTTCAACTATTTGAAGAAAAAATCTCCATCTAAAATAAAAGAAAATCAAGATTTCGATTTGAAATTCCTTTATTGTTATTAATAGATTCAAGTTGAAGTGTTCGTTGCTTTGATAGTTTTTTTGTTGTAGAAAGAAATGATATTGTAAATTATTCCAATCCACGAATCAATCAGGGGCTATTCAAATAGTGCTATCGGCAACAGATTTCTACTGGCAGCTTTTTTTTTGAGGAAAAAGTTAAGAAATTATTGAAAATATTTTAGGCTCAAAGCCTTCAAAGCTTTTTTCTCACACAATCGTCAAATCTGTGCATAGGTGTGAAGTGGTGAATTTCTCTAACGTCTTCCTTTCACATGTTTCACATTATTTCACATAGTACACAGCGCCACTTTTTTGCACATCAATACAAATTCAACGGGCTTTTGTTAAATTGTTAAATTTGACGTTTCAAAGTTGTGCTGCACACTGTGTCGAACGAAGTTTATTGGGAGGAAATTAAGAACTTGAACGGGCTCAAGTGGCGGCGCACAGTAGGCTAATCCGTTATATTCATGTTCAAAAATCTATATCTCGTGATATATTCATAATTTAAATGTAAGAATTCTTAAAACGTGATTTAAGAATGTTCAAAAATGTCGGGAAAAATATTTGTGCATGTAGGTCGCAGATTAATAGTCGTAAGGTTGTTAGACAAAGTTACAGGTTTGATTTCTCCCCATACATAACCTCAAAAAAATATATTTTCCATATTTTCGTCAGAAACTTGTCGAAATCAGTTGTAAACGTTAAAGTAATTCATAATAAGTCAAAACTAGCCTAGTCCGACGAAAAAAAAGATGAATTTCTTGGTTGATTCTTCGATTTTCATACTGACTGTCTTTGAGTCTCAGAGCGCTGAATAACAATTCGCTTCAAAACCACTAGGAATTTCATCCCTTTTTCGTCGGACAAGGCTCGTTAGCTGAGTTTCGTGAAGTGACAACTGTCAAGTGAAACTTCATTGTAAGAACATCTTGCTGATGTTAATATACACAGTAGTGAGTAGTTTTGGCTGATGCTATCCGCCCGCGCGGGCAAATAGCCATTCCTAAGTGAATTCGCGAAAATCATATTCGTCTTCTGTTGGGCGCCCATAGTCGCGTGCCAATAGCCAATTCACCTAGGAATGACTCCGACTCAACAATTCTATTGAGAATGGATTTTAAACAAAATAGATTACTTCACGACGACGAAGACTGTCATCAACTTCTAGGGCAGCTTTCCACCAACTTCACAATTTGTATGAAAATCCTGATATTTATAATAAATCCAATGTTTGGTCCCAGTAGTTGTTAGCGACGAAGTATCGCAAAGTAATCTGTCTGTTTTTCAATGAAAACTAATTTTAGTACGAATCTTGCTTGTTTTGTTGTTGGTCAGACAGCTTGAATTGAGAAGGCCGTGAACAACATGATAAAGTATTGGAGGTTGACAAACAGAATTGATGATAGACAAGAAAAATTTCTCCAAACACATAACAGCGTCCCACCAGCAATCTATGGCCTCGGCAAAATGCACAAATGGAAGAAAGGAGAACCAGTTCCAATGAGACCAGTCGTCTCTACAACACAATCGCCGACATACAAAATCAGCGAAGTGATATCAAAGGTGTTCAGCAATATTATCCACGAATCTCCGTATCGCATCAAAGATAGCTGGAAATTTGGCGAAATCATCAAAGAAATTAAGATCCCGAATGGATACAAAATGATTTCGCTGGATGCTACTTCACTCTTCACGAACATCCCGAAGGAATTATGCATACGAGCAATTGAAAAGAGATGGATGAAAATCAGTAAGTACACTTTCCTGTCCAAACAACAATTTATAGACGCGGTAAAGCTTATCATAGACGAGTCATATTTCCAATACGGTAACACATTCTACCTCCAACTATGTGGTGTAGCGATGGGAAATGCGATCTCAGGTTTTTTAGCTGACCTCGTTATGGAAGATATGGAAGTTTACATTCTGAAAAATCTGCCCTTCATCGTACCTTTTTACAGAAGATTTGTAGACGACATCATAGTTTTCGCTCCAGAATGCAAAATCAACCAACTGTTAACAGCGTTCAATAGCTACCACCCGATGTTAAAGTTCACCGTCGAAATAGAAAATCAAATGTCAATTAATTTTCTCGACTTTACCTTGACTAGAGAAACGTCTGGCAATATAACAACCAGATGGTACAAAAAAGAACTTTCATCCGGAAGATATTTGCATTTTGAGGGACATAATCCTGTCACACACAAACGCAACGTAGCAACTACCATTGCAGATAGAGCTATTAAGTTCACAAGTCCAAATGAACGTCCTCAGAGCATTCAAAAAGTAAAAAGTCTAATGCGTGATAATGGTTACCCAAATAATTTCGTTAATAAAATTGTGAGTGATAGGGTCAACAGATACTACAACGGTAAGGATAACAATAAAATTACACCAAAGCCAAGATATATCGCGACACCATACATCCCGGGTCTTTCCGAGAGAGTTAACAAAACGATGAGAGAATACAATATGGCATTAGGTTCTAAGTCCGAAAACAATGTAGGGAATCTATTCACCCGAACGAAATATAATGTACCGACGGATATGAAGTCAAAAGTGGTCTACAAAATTGATTGTTTTGACTGCCCAGGGACGTATCCGGGACAAACGAAACAATGGATCGGAAAGAGAAAGATGAAGCACAAGAGTGACATAAAGCTCAAAAAACTAAACGAAACGACAGGTCTGACAGTACACGCAGTAACGAATAACGACAGTTTTAATTTTGACAAAGTCACCATTTTGGATCACATTCCCAATTACCACCAAAGACTCATTGCTGAAAAGATGCACATATGCAACACTAAAAACGCAGTGAACCTCCTAAATGACACAAACGGACTGCACGAGTCATATGTAAATTTATTCAAAAAACGTTGACCATATGGATCCTTAAGACAAAACCAATAATTACGACATAAATGGCAATGTAGGAAGCAAGTGATAACAATTCTGATTCGTCATCAAAACACAGCTGTGATATGAGTGTGCATTGTGATAACAGTTTGTTGATATTTTCCGTTTATTTTAATGTAATTTTATTGATTTAAGGTAATTTTGTGATTTAGTTTGTATTTCAATTTATTAATTATTTCTTATATAAATTTTGAATAATAGCCTGATGAAGAGCCGAAGAAGGTCTCGAAATATAGCGTAAAAGAAGAAGTTTTATTTGATTTTACCCACAACGCCGCTATAGTCCAAGAACTATCAACATTCATTGCTAACGGCGAAGAAACAAAAACCAAAGAGGTTGTTGTTGGTCAGAGCATTTCTTTGAATGGGGAAATTTAGATGGTCGGTCAAAGTGATTTGAAAAATTGTCAGGTTGTCAATCACAGTCTAGATGCCACACAACATCTTTTGTTGACAAAGCTCAATCGGACCTTTTGGTTCATGTCCCTGAAATACCTCAGAGTTTTTTATCCTTGTGCGAGTATAAAAGCTCTACCGTTACATTTTGTAAAAAGAAAATTTTTATTTTCAATAAAGTCAATAAGAACACGACGAACTCGTTTTTCTTTTACAAAATGTGATGTAAAAGCTTTAGTACAAGGAAAAAATTCGGTTGTTAAAAATTCTCATGTTAACACGAACTTCAGGGACGTAAATGGTTTAAAGAGTACAATCATTAGAGCAAAGCGCAAGAGAAAAACATATGCGGAGGACCAGTACGTATCAGAACAGATGTGTCAAACAGAATAGATGTTACAAAAAGATTCGAACGTATCTAAAGGAAAAAATTTGAAAAAAGAAACATTGCGCCAGACCCGATCTAAGAACCGACCTAGACCACTTAGGAGAGGCCTCTGATCCATACTTCCACGAACAAAAAAAACTTCGCCTCTTTTTTCTCTGTAACACTGCACAAAAAGCCTCTTCATTAAAGAAATATTCACAAAAAAACACCAAATATCGTGTAGGACCTCGTAGCGTGAGTTGGGCCCACAATGAGGACTCTACAGCCCTAACCACTCAACAGATTCTGACTAATTTAATTTTGGTGATGTTTTGATGTCCATATCTTTTACTTTAAATCTTCAAGAGTTATTTTCGTTCTAATTTCGCAGGTATATAAGTGAAAACGTTCAACCAACCTTCAAAAAATCACGTTTTTTATCACTTTTTCGACCATAACTTCAAAAATTTTCGACCGATTCCTTCAGATTCATTCTTGTAATCAATTTCCAAATTATCTTTCAGGAAAAAAAAAGATTTTGAAAATCGGAAAAGATTTACCTGATTTATGTAGAAAAAAAACGTTGGGCCCTAATAGGGATTCAGTTTTAGGGCCCTGGCTGAGTCCAAAAGCCTAAAATTGAAAAAGTTTCTCCCATAAAACTCAACTGATTTTCAAAAACTCTTTTTCCCTGAAAGGTAATCAAAAAATCTTTTATGGGATTAATTTTGGGCGCTGTCGGCCCAAGGGCCGCTGAGCTAGGGCCGTATAAGTGGTTTTTTGTACATAAATCGAGTAAGTCTTTTACGATTTTCAAATTTTTTTTTTAATCGAAAGGTCCGGGAATGTCTCACATTTTATGGAAGAAAATTTTTTGATAATAGACCCTTGGACTCAGCCAGAACCCAAAAACTGAGTTTCTACTAGGGCCCAACGTGTTTGTTTGCATAAATCGGGTAAATCCGATTTTCTTGATTCTTTTTCTATTTGAGAGGTAACCGAGTACCGAATTATATTCAAAAACAAATTTGGGCCCGGTTCCTGTGCTTAGGGCTCAAGCCCTCAGGTCGGTCCTAAGGTCAGTCGGCAATAACAAAAAAATTTTTTGTCTGAAGTATATGTGTCCGAGGCCTAATTAGGGCCCTAAATCGGTGCTAAGGTCGACCCTAGTCCAAAAAATGGTTTTTGCTGTGTTGTAGAGAAAATTGAGGAGAACATTTTTCTCTATTGGGGGGTCAATTTTGTGCTTTCGGAAAGGTTTTTTACACCGGACGGGTTTTTCAATATTGCCCCCTCGGCAATTTACAATACAATTTAATGTGTACGTAATTTCATACACTTAAGAGTTAAGGCAATATTGGCCTAAATACGTTCCAATCTTTTCGTATCATCAACTCTGCCGCTTCTATTCTAATATGTACGGGTCCCTTCATATGTTTTGCTCTGTAGATAGCAATAAGAGTATGTTAGTGGTCGGGATCTCGTAATACTGATACTGATATATGACAAATATATTATCTATTTTATGAACTTTGCTCCTAAAATGACATCATCCTACCTGTGAAATGCTACGTCTATCCAGATATACAATTAGAAATTACGATCATGGGCGCGCGGTAGCAATTTGCCTGTGACGCAAGTCCACATACGAATACAATACAATACAATATTCTACGGAAATTCTAAGACGAAGTGTCGTTTCACTCATTGAAATCAGTTCAGTGGATCCGGAGACATAACCTTTAGAAAATGATCATTTTCAATACAACAATTGCATTTTCATAAATTCCAAAGTTAATGAAAACATCCCACGTTAGTTAGTTACTGGTTGCATATGGCACAAATGCGAGCAAAGTTTTTAGATTTTGGCCGGAGGTGGAATTAAAATAGAATAGTGGCAGTGGTAAGTGCCGTGGCGCCATTTTTTATGAATTAGAGTTGTGTGACTTGAACTAGAGTTGTAGATGAAGTGACTGTATACATTCGTGTATGCATAAGTGAGTGCTGCCGTAAGCTACGGCAGCCGCGCGAAGTACCGTGGCGCGAATTTTTTTTAATGAATTAGTTTGTCTGCGAACATTTCTGTATAAGTGAGGATCGCCACTGCCAGCTTTGGCATCAAATTTCGTACCTACTTCCAAAACTACTGATATTACAACAAAAACCCTTTTTAAAATGGGAAACCTCACGCAAGTCCTTGTTCCCTCTTTCAAAACGCTTGGTGTGAATTGGAGTGACGCTTAAAGCTTTGAAACGCAAAAAATTCTTTTCAAATATTTCTACTTCTGATTAAAAAAATGCGTCATAAATGCCGGACCTCCAGCGTAATAATTTTTTTACGCTTTCAAAACTTTGGCTACCCGTACTTCATGCATCGCAAAAAGGTAACCGCTACGAAATTCGGAGGCGTCAAAATCCGGAAGAAAATAAAAAATCAGGATAAAATCTGGACAAAATTTGGACGAAATATGCATTGTTATTTACAGCAGCTACAGTTTATTTATACGAATTGTGTTATGAATATGTATTGCTGAGCCGCAAGTTTCCCATTTTTAAAAGTCATCACTCTGATGTGTAAAACCCATATGTCTAGTGCGACTTGCCAAAGTATCTGAAATTCCACGATGTATGTATTTCATCTGACAAGCAAACCATTTTCGTCGCTTGAAATATTATGAAATTCGTCATGATATTATATACTTTGACATTAGCCGACGCCACACTTCAAGCCTGGATATATTCGTCGGTAAAATATTGAAAAAATATTGCTGTGAAGTTAGCCCGTGAGAGAACCAGCCCTTGAGAGTATACGTGCACGTAAGAGAATTCGCTCTTCAAAAGTTTACGCATCCATGATGTCTCTCTTCTCAATATAAACAAATTACAACTAGTCAAACCTTACAATTATATTATTTTAATAATCGAAAACAAATTCGCAGATGGTGTTGTGTGTTTACTTTTGCGTCAAGAGTCAGAGGTCGCTGGTTCAGAACAGCGAATGTATTTTTTTAAGCTTTTTTATGCAGACTTGGACCCATTGATGAGTACAGTCAATTGAAAGGTGATGTTTTGACCTACCTAGGACACATAGTGCCCAATGAGTCCAGGCCTGCGTTCTCAAGGAATGACCATTCGAACTCCAGCCCGTGAACATTTCTTTGTAAACATATGAGAAGTTCTGCTACGGCATTTCCTCCCCGTAGCATCCAAACGCAGGCTTGGACCAATTAGTGAGTATAATCCACTGAAAGGTGATGTTTTGGGCTACCTAAGACACATACTGTCGAATGAGTCCAAGCCTGCGTTACTACGCGGAGGAAAGACCGTAGCAGAAATTCTCATACGTTTACAAAGAAATGTTCACGGGCTGGAGTTCGAATGGCCATTTCTAGGTAGCCCAAAATATCACCTTTCAATTGACTGTACTCATTAATGGGTACTCGATTATATGTCTCTTCCATCGTTCGGACTGACTATCCGAAAATAACCGAGGGAACGGGTTAGCTCAGTGACGTATTGGCTTTCCACCAAGAATACCCGGATTCAAACCCCGTCATCATCATCATCATCACACTTTATAGACCGTTTGTACCTTTCGGTGTGAGGTCTTTACTACTGATCATGGACCACCCTTCTCCATACCCCCCTATCCTGTGCCAAGGAGATGGTTTGTTCGCCTAGAGAAAGTCCCCTAACTTCTAAATCGGATTTAATTGAGTCTAGAAACCTTCTCCTTG
>CM055404.1:54284598-54392955 GCA_029228625.1 Pseudolycoriella hygida | reverse complement strand
CTAACTAACTTGCCAGTCTCCGAAAAAATGGCTCCTAAATATTTAAACTCAGAGACCTGTTCCAACTGCTCCCCATTTAAACTGCAAACTACATCCTTCCGGGATTTGCCAATATGCATAACTTTAGTTTTACTGACACTTATGTTCATGCCGTATTCCTCACATGCAGCATTCAGGCAGTCTAAATTCTCCTGCAAATCCTTGGCATTATCTGCTAATAGAGTTAAGTCATCCGCATAGGCCAGGATTTTCATGATTACTTCCCCCACCTTCACATTCCCGTGCAAATTCGCTTGCCTGATAATCTTGTCCATAAAAATTATGAACAGAAGAGGGGAGAGACAACAACCCTGACGAACTCCCTCATTAACTTCGAAAGCCTCACTAATTTCACCATCTATCCTTACCGCAGCCTTGCTCCCTGAGTAGATGCTTTTGATAGCGCCCAATAGACTTCCATTAACCCCGTATTCGCCAAGTACCTCGAATTCAAACCCCGGTGAGGACAAATTCTGTATAGGATTTTTCTTCAACGCTTATCATGAAAGTAACGTTCCTAAGCTCACTCAAGCTTCATAAATGGGTAGTGGGGTAGCAATATCGCAACTATTTGTACACAACGAAGTATGACGTCACCCATATTCGATGCACCGTGTACGAAACAAGCTGCTACGTTAAGGTGTGTGTGAATGTCAAAAAAAATAATGACGAATTCCATACCGTTAGGGTTGTGATTCGAATCTGTTCGATACGCGCTTAGGTGTTGCCAGATGTACTAGCGCGCGACAAAATCGGAAAAATAAATAATCCTTCAATGGAAGGCGTGGTTCGGAATACACATTAAGCATGTGGCCCCTAGTGTGGTTAATCCACACTATCTGGCAGTTACTCATTGTAACACCCCGGCAGTCGAACCAGACACTTTACAGTGCTGCTCCCGACTAATCAGTGCCATTGGGATTATTTATTTACCGAGGTAATCCAAAGATCACATAACCTCTACGTTCTTACAGAAAATTGGACCTTTCGCATAAAATATGGACTCATGATGAGAACTGTGGTGTTTATGGTGTTTATTGTGTGAATAATTAGGAAATGACTGAAATGTCAAACTTCCGGTATGGCTACAAAATCCGAAAGCGTCAAAATCCGGACAAAAAATCCAGAGGCTTCGAAATCAGGAAGCGTCAAAATCAGGAGACGTCAAAACTGGAGGCGTCAAAATGCGGAATATTTTCAAAAATCCGGACAAAATGCGGACGAAATAAAAACGAACTTGTATTTATCACAGCAGCGATCAGCGAAGTTTTCTTTATACTACAGGAAGAGAATCACAAGCTTGTGCATCTTTCTTATTTCTCTTTTATCTCTTTTTTCACGCATTCGCTTGCATTTTGTGCATGTAAAACTCGGTTTTTCGGTGAAACGAGCTAAAACGAAACGTTGCACAATCTTACGATTCTTCTCCTGTAATCTGCACTGCTGCGCCACAGGACGAGAAACATAATGAAAAAATAAAAAAGCGGGGTGGTCGAGGGGCGGCAGCCCCCGTAAAGGGGTGTCAAAAGGGAATATCCCCCTTGCGTGGTCTAATGGGCAGAACCCCATGCACGTACGTTCGCCTGCAAGGCGTAGCCAAGCTCGCCGCATGCCACATTATTACTAGTATTTATGTATTATGACATATATTTCAGTTAACAGTCTAAACAATTCGAAATACTGTATCCTAAAAGAAGTCATAAAACAAATGCCAAACAAGAATTATCATGATGCACCATAGAAGTGAAGTTCAACTGAATTTCGAAACAATATCAATATAATACATGGCCACATGTGCATATGGTCGGCGTATGTATCATTACACTTCTACAGTTAGTATTACTAAAAATACGGAGGATACAAAATCCGGGCGCTACAAAATCTGTACGCTCCTCTGGGTTTGGATGCCTGTGGATTTTGACGCCTCTGGATTTCGACGCTTCCTTATTTTTCGTCCGGATTTGTGCCTCCGGATTTTGAAGGTGAGCCCAAATTTCCAATGTAGAGAGGCCATCCAAAATTTACGTCCGGTCTTTAGAGGTGTATAGGAAAGCCGGACAAAAAATGGAATGTGCTGTACACCCATTACCTTTCCGAAAGTTAGACCACGTCGTTTCGCAGGTCGACATGTTAATGAGATGATGGTCACAAGCATGCTCGAAGTTTTTGTAGTTTCTCCGAAAGATCACTTCGATAGTGTTTGGGAAGAAAAAATTTAATTTTCCTGTGGAACTAAAAATTTTTTATGAGACTGAATTGGACGAGGGGTCGAATCACTTAAAAAATAACCGGACGTCATTTATGAATCATCCCCCGTTCATAATATAAAGTAAAATATCTACGAAAGCTTTTCTCGATTTTTAAGTAGGAACGAAAGCGGAGCCTCATTTTCTTCAAAGATATTTTGTTGTTACACTTACGCAAACATATTGTTGCATCAAATAGAATTTTGTACTTCTGCGCAAGTTTTTGCAGCGTTAAAAAGCTGCGCAGAATTACAAAATTGTATTTGATGCAAAAATATATTTCCGTAAGTGTATGTTGTCTATGGATGGACGACTGACAACGTGACAACTGATTATGACCTTGCAACAGACCTATTGCGCAGTCAAGTTATTTTCGTTGTGTAGACCTCTAGCTTTCCATGATAACAAGCCTGATTTTTACACGACATTCGCGCATACTCAATCTTATCGTTCATGACATTATGTAAGATGAATTATATGTTAAGTACACATAAAAAATGTAAAAACGTCCCGGTGCGGTGTGCTACAAAATTTTGCAGATCACATTTTCTTCTGCAATTTGTCTAGCTGGATGTATTTCGGGACGTAAGTTTTATTTACCCTACCAACAACTTTTTCTCAGTTGTTTGGAGATTTTGAATAATTTTGTTTCTTTTCGTGAGCACTATTTGAATGTCTTTTATCCTCTATCTCTTTTAGCTAACATTTTTTGGACATCACTAACTAGCTTTGTTTAAAGACCTAAAGGAAAATTGTACATCGATTGAAAAACATTGCAAAAAATCCAATTAGTAAATAGCGTTCCAATCATCACTTAACTCTAAACTACTTATAAATCACACGAAAATAGTCTAAAAATTAATTAAAAATTTATTACAATGGCATCTGTCCATTAAAAACCTTCAGAAAGTCTAAAATTATTTTGTCGTTAACGATCAATTTTTATCACCATTCACGAATCCATTTCGTTCTCAATTACAAATATGTTCTTCACGTCGATAATTACACATTTCACATTTAACATGGCAACACCACACAAATCTACATCTACATTTTTCCTCCACATGTCGTATTCGAGTCTGGTAACCTCGTCCGCAACAGAGTAAACGGCATCCATCAATGCCATGTGAAGTTCGATTGCACAATCGTCCTCTTGTTCCAAGGATACCAAATCTTCAAACGAAAAAATGTGTAATTTATGAGTCAAACAACACAGACACATCATGGAATAACTTACGATTCCTCACGTTCGCAATAATCTGGCGATTCGTCTAAGTAAACTAAATCCGATTTTATTAATTTTTTCAACTCCGGATCACGTCGCCTCAACTTAGAAGCTTTTCCATCTCGTTCAACTAGCTGCAATAAATCATCGTTTAATTCCTTCAGGGAAGTAATAATAACACTAGGCAACAAATATAATAAATTTTGTGTAGCAGATGTAAAATCGAAAAGCTTAGTACAGTTTTTCTCCCCGAATCGGAATCAGGTCTCCATTTTCTTCTAGGACGTCTAGATTCAGATATATTCCAATTTGAAGTCTTACGGAAAACGTGTTGGTGCGAGCGAGACCAATAGAGATACACTACTCTTCTCGCTCGCACCAATTCATTTACCGTAAGACTTCAAATTGGAATATATCTGAATGTAGACGTCCTAGATGAAAATGGAGTTCTAATTCTGATTCAGGGAGAAAAACTGTACTAAGCTTTTCGATTTTACAATTGCTACACAAAATTTAATATATTTGTTGACTAGTGTAATTGTTGGAGCTATCGGTATTCTCGAATAAAAAAATAGCGCTAGAGGTATCAGGTATGGGCCTATGAAACCGGTATTTTTTTTTTTAGAAAAAATGCATTGATTTCAAGAAGAATGGTTAAAAATTTAATCTTCAAAGTATGCGCCCTCGCTAGCTACACATTTTGTCCATCTCTCAGGCAATTTGTGGATACCTCGCCAAAAGAATTGTTCCTCTTTTGAGGCCAACCAATCATCGAGCCATTTTTTCACGTCTTCGTAAGAAGTGAAGCGCTGTTCCGAAAGTGCGTGTCCCATCGATGCAAACAAATGGTAATCCGATGGCGCCAAGTCTGGTGAGTAAGCCGCATGAGTTAGTTGTTCCCAGCTGTACGACTCTACCAATTCCCGAGTCGCTCTTTTTCGGTTTGCCGGCGCATTGTCATCGAGCAAAATCACTTTGTGTTGCCTGGTTCGATATTCTGGGCGTTTTTGGCGTATAGCACGGTTCAAATCGGCCAGTTGTCCTTGGTAGCGTTCGCCAGTAACTGTTTCACCAGGTTTTAGCAGTTCATACCAGATTGGACCATGCTGATCCCAGAAAATGCAGAGCATCGTCTTCTTTCCGAAGCGATTTGGCTTTGCAGTCGATCGTCCTGGTTCGCCACGGTTCACATACAATCTTTTGCGTTTGGGATTCTCGAAATATATCCACTTTTCATCGCCCGTTACGATACGATGCAAAAACGACTTTCTTTTGTGTCTGGCGAGCAGCATTTCACATGTCGTTTTCCGGTTTTCTTGCTGCCTGTCGTTCAACTCATGTTGCACCCATCTTCCCACCTTCAAAAACTTTCCCATGGCTTTCAAACGTTTTCCAACGGTCCGGTAGTGAACACTTAATTGTTCTGCGAGCTGCTGTTGCGTTTGACCATCGTCTTCATCGAGCAATGTTTGCAATTCGGCGTCCTCAAACTTTTTCGGTGGTCTTCCGCGTTCCTCGTTTCTCACATCGAAATCACCACTTTTGAACTTGTTAAACCACTCATTACACTGCGTGCGACCAAGAGCATGTCCGCCGTAAGCTTCCACAAGCATTCGATGCGATTCCAACGCCGATTTCTTCAAATGAAACAACAAAATCAATTGTGTCCGCATATCGTGGTTTGAAGGCGCGTAATTCGACATTTTGAACGTTGCAAAAAACTATGTTTTTCTATAAAACTTGACCAATTATGAATTTAGGATTGTTGACAGATGCAAAATGAAGTAATTATGACATTTGTTTTGGTTCCGAAGTTCATACATATACTGCCATTCACCGCGAGATGTCATTACCGGTTTCATAGGCCCATACCTGATATGAAATCTACTTTCATTGTTTTAAAAAAATTGATTTTTTTCTTACTTTTACGTAAGAGGCTCCGTCATAGAGTTGTCCCAGTGCCTCTCCCACTGATCGGATTGACGGTAATCGTCTCCAACAAACGCGTACTGAACAAGAACCGGACATGCCATGGCATTTGCAGACTCTTTGCATTCTCGATCGTATGGCCTGTAAACAAGTTGAAGACGTTTTTTCTTTCAAAGTAAAACTTTTTAATTTGGGAAAATCACGAAATTTTAAAATGAAAAATGACATAAAAATGACAAAGAAAGATGATGCTCGATGCAATTTCCGTTGTTGTATAGAAATGTTTAGACCCGTACGAAGTTCTTCGAAAAAGATTCTTACACGTTTAACACGACGTTTGTAACCACCCCAATTTCGACCAATGAGTAGGGGGAGCATCGATCATGGTCCTTAGATGACGAATCAACAATAAAAAAAATGTCCGTCCGTCCGTCTGTCACCACGACATGGGATTGGATCTGGACACCAAGGGCTAGGGGCGTTTAAGTGGTTTTTGGTCTTTTGTACATAATTCGAGTAAGTCTTTTCCGATTTTCATAAAAAAATTTTGTTTGAAAAATCTGGGAATGCCCGAAAATTTATGTAAGAAACTTTTTTGATTTTAAGCTTTTGGACTCAGCCAGGGCCCAAAAACTGAGCCTGTAACAGGGCCGGCCCTACGTGTTTTTCTACATAAATAGGGTCTGATTTTAGAAAATTCTTTTATTTTCCTGAAAGATAATCAAAAAATTTGTTACAAGATTGAATTTGGGCGAAATCTTTCGAAAACTGTCGAAGTTACGGTCGAAAAAGTGGGCAAAAACGTGCTTTTTTGAAGTTTAGTGGAAACTTTTCACTTATGTCTCTGTGAGGTTTTGAATGAAAGATGTGGACATCAGAAAATCCTCGAGAAAATTAAATTAGTGAAAATCTGTCGAGTGGTTCGGGCTGTACTGTCCTTAATATGGGCCAAACTAACGCTACGCGACCCAACACCATATTCGGTTTTTTTTCGTGAATATTCCTTTTATAATGAAAGTATGGAAGTATGGGTGGGTCAGAGGCCTCTCCTAAGTGCTCTAGGTCGGTTCAAAATTCTGGGCTTATTTTCAGGGTTTGAAAAGGTCTCTTGCATAATATTTTACTTTGTTTTTTGGTTTAAATGATAGTTCGACTTGTGTACTTTAACTTAGGCAGTTATATTTACCCTCGCAAGATTTTTCATCATCATCATCATACCTTTCGGTGTGAGATCTTTACGCCCGGTGATCATTGACTAACCTCCTCTATACCCTCTTGTCCTGGTTTGTTCACCCAAAAAAAGTCCCCTAACTTCTAAATCTGATTTAATTAAATCTATAAACCTTCTCCTTGGCCTACGCCTAGGGCCGCACACCCAGGACCTGAGCATTCAATATCCTCTTTGGCAACCTGTTACTACCCATCTTCTGAACGTGTCCGTACCATCGCAGACGACTAACCCTTGCCGCCTCCTACTGACGTACCTCACTGATGTCGTAATTCCTAATATGATTGTCCCACTGTTCCCGCCGATTCACCTTTGCTATTCGAACTCTCATATCAGAAACCTCCAGGTCATGCACAAGGTAACCACAGTCCACCCAAATTTCACTATCACATAAAATCCTGAAAAAGGAGCTGCGAATAGCCAACTTTGTGTCGATACTCAATTCCTTTGTATGACAATTTCTTGTACTGACGGACCACTGCGTTCCCTTTTCCATTTCTTCAAACTCTCTAACTGATTTTACATCCGAGAAAATGCATGCTAGATATTTAAACTCCGAAACATGTTCCAACTGCTATCCATTTACACTACAAGTCTTTACGAGATTTGCCGACATGGAAAACTTTTGTTTTCCCACCCACTTATCTTCATCCCGCACTCCTCCCATGCGACATTCAGGCAGTCAACCACCTTCCGGAAATCATTGGCATCATCCGCTAAGAGTTAAGTCATCCGCATAGGCCAGCATTCTCATGATTATTTGTCCCACTTGCACTTTCCCTGGCAAATCGGCCTGCTTGATGATTTTGTCCATGAAAACTATGAATAGAAGAGGAGAGAAACAACATCCCTGAACTCCCCCATTTACCTCGATCACTAATTACACCATCTATTCTTACCGCAGCCCTGCTCGCTGAATAAATGCCTTTAATAGCGCCCAATATACTTCCATTAATTCCGTACTCCCTAAGCAACTGGAACAGCCTTTGTCTCGGTACCCGATCAAATGCCTAAGTCGATGATTCACAAATATATATCAATATTCCTCTCAAAGAGCTTTTGCCTGAGACAAAAGATCTGATCCTGACAACCTCTCAGAGATCTTAAACCACTCTGAGCCTCGGCAAGAAACTCTTCCACGATAACCCTAACCCGATCTACTAGAACACTCGCATAAACCTTTCCCACCACGCTCAAAAGCGGAATTCCCCTGTAGTTGCTACAAACTTTACGGTTGCCCTTCTTAAAGATCACAACAAACTAAACTATCACCTTACGTAATGCAAAGGGCGAAATGCTTAGGCGACTACATCTTTCCACACGGCTTAGTGTACGCTTTGCCGCCTTCGGCTATCTTAAACTTCATAAATAGCACAAACAGAATTTAATTCTTACGAGGAGCAATTACACCGAAGCTCCAGTCAGCAGGCACGACTGAGGTCTTCATGGCTAAATTAAATATCCTATAGAGCCATTGAATCTCATCTGGCCCGCTATGCTTAATAAATTCTGTCCTAGTTTCGTCTACACCTGCGGATTTTTCTGCCTAGAGTTTGCTGACCTTTCGTGACACCTCTTCTAATGTGATTTCCTCCTTACCCTCCAAGCTAGGACCTGCTTCCCTATCAGGTTCCACTGCCGGATTAACAGATGCAAATTGGTCCTGAAAGTGATACCTCCAAGTTTCCAGGACTTCACCCTTATCTGTAATTGGCTATTTTTACCCGAATTCCTCTTGCAGCCCTCTTCTTCCAATACCTCGCCGAACGTCTTCTACGCCTTAAGAGTCACCATGGAGAAATCATGCTAGTTATGAGGGTAGCTATGATTGACGCCCGCTCATCTTTACTGAGTGTATGTTACTGCTTCATTTTTAACAGGAAATTTAGCAAAAAACATAGAAGGGACCCGTACGTATCAGAATAGATGCGGCAAACAGAGTTGATGTTACGAAAAGACTGGAACGTATTTAAGTAAATATTGCGTTCACATTAGACTGTATAGGAAATTGCCCGTAGGGCAATTTTGAAAAACCCGTCCGAAGTAAAGGTGTAAAAAAATTCTCCGAACGCACAAAATGTTGAATGTTTTCCTCAAAAAAATGAAAAAATGTTTTCCTCAATTTGCTCTGCAACATAGCAAAAACATTTTTTTTATGTTAGGGCCGACCTTAGGACCGACATGAGGCCCACTTGAGTCCTAAGCACAGGCAAAAATTCTTCTACAAATTGTCGGCCGTGCCGAGATCTTTCAAACAAAAAAAAAGTTTTTGAAAATTGTAAGAGATTTACTCGAGTTATGTACAAAAAACACGTAGGGCCCTAACAAAGACTCCTTTTTAGTGCCCTAGCTAAGTCCAAAGACTCAAGTCGAAAAATGTTTCTTCCGCAAATTGTCGGCCATGCCCAGATTTTCAAACAAAAAAAAATTATGAAAATCAGAAAAGATTTACTCGAGTTATGTGCAAAAGACCAAAAACCACTTAAACGGCCGTAGCTCGGCGGCCCTTGGGCCAACAATGCCCAGATTCAATACCATAAAATATTTTTCGACTACCTTTCAGGAAAAAAAAAGTTTTTGAAAATCGGTCAAGATTTACTCAAGTTATCGTGTTGACGGACAGACAGACAGACTGACAGACAGACAGACAGACCGACCGACGGACATCGTTTTTTTTCGCTGATTTGTCATCTGGAGGCAACAAAAACAGTTTCCCCCTTACTCCCGGGTTCGAATTCGCAATGTAACAAACGTGGTAGTAAACGCATCAGACCAACGTACTTCGTACGGATCTAAAAATTGTGGCTTTTATGAAGAAATAAATTTTAGATTTTGAGAAAAAACAATATTTACACACGAACTGAAAGACTTAGTGGCCTCGTTAATTCATGAAACATTTACGAAATGGGGAAAATGATTCTGTAGTTAATAGGGCTACAACTTACCCTTCTTCCTGCTTCGTTGTTGTGTAAGTTCATTAGTCCAGCTATGCTCGTGTTACTTTCTTGTGAGTCAATGAATTTTCGTGAAAACATTACTCCATAGTTGATGTCCTATTTTACAGAATTTCTTATTTCTCAGTTCACACTTTAAGCTTCCTTTAAGAATACCAACCTCAGAACATCCACCCCATTGCCATTTTCTCGGTTTCCTTCGTATGCTATTATCACATGAGCATTCAGCTAAATCACCTTTCGAACATGCTCTAGTCACAGACCATGCTAACGCAGCCGAATTTATTGCGTGTATGTACGCGGTCTCTCGACTTTCTAAAATTGTTGCTATTAAAATTGGAGCCCAATTTCTAAACGGAATGAAACAAATAATTACTTATTGAAAGTACATCCCCGTAGATCACATTTGAAATCGAGGTGCAATTCCACCGATTGTTTCGGAAGTGGTGCTGACACTCTTCTTTGCCCATTTTAGCGCCTAGAGAAATTGCCTGAAACGAAGAGAAGTGTTTACCATTAGCGCTTCAATCGAATTTTTAGCAGCAGTTGAGAGGTTCGGGCTATATGGTCCATGGTACCTCGCGCTACGCGACGGTACACGATAGGTGGTTGGTTTTTCATGAATATTCCTTTAATTAAGAGGTTTTTCTGCAGTGTGCATTGGAATATTTTTGTCCGTGTCCACACTTCTCTACTGTCGGTACAAATTTCTTACCGTAAGTACACGTTGACTGCGCATACATATTCGACGTTGGTCAGCTGTTATATCCAATAAACTTTGGCAAATTTCGGAATGGCTTCTGATCTTTCCAGTGGGATCTATGAGACCAACAGTGTGCCACGAATATGTTCCAAGCTCCCTGAAATGAAAAGTTGCTTAAAAAAAGACAAATGAACAAACAACCCAATATTTTATGTTCTTTTATAACTATAAGAATTTCAAAGATCTATTGGCAAAGGTCCTACCCAAGTACGTCTGAGACTATTGATTTTGATGGCAAACGTTCTCCCCTGCACCATATCACAAAAAGAACCACCGTAGTTTCTCCAAGAAATCTTGAAACTATTTTCTCTAAAATGTAATTCTCACCTACTTTGCCTTTAGAAGCAAAGTTTCATAGATGCGATATCCCTCCCTATAAGTTGTTTTATCCCGGGATTTGGTAATTTTTCCCTAAAACTCTGAAACACGTCTTCTCTAAAATTTTATTCTCTACAACTTTACCTGTGGCAGTAGCATAGTTGAGCACAGTTGCATAGCATAGTTGAGCAAATCTAGACGAAAAGCCATCTGCTTTCGTATATGGCGTATATGCCCAAGAAACTCAATTTTTTCCATTGGTCCCAGTGCCCAGACCACTAACCCAATTTCCACAAAAAAAATCCCAGTTTTGTGACATCAAATGTTTTCATTTGACACCAAAATGAACAGTTTCTGTGCTATACTTGCTGAGATATTTGCGAAAAAGTTTCACAGACCTTCGAAAAGCCATGCTTTTGGTCACTTTTTCGACCATTTCTCAGTAACCCCTTGACCGATTTCGCTCATCTTTGAACTCGAATCATAGGACATATGTACCTTTCAGGGAAAAGAAGTTTAGGGTGATCGGTGCAGCCGTTTAGAAAAAAATGACGGGGCGGACATTTTTTTTGCTGACTCGTCATCTTTAGACGATACTAAATGCATCTACGCAGGTCTACGAAGCTCTCATGGGAGCTCAAAAATCACTGCCGGTGGAAACGCAGGGAAGAGAGATCTTTATCTGTTCGGACAGTAAAGAGATGATTAGGGCGCTCATGTCACCCACCTCGACCTCCAAGCTGATGAAACAGGGAAAGGATTATCTAAACTGAGTAATCAGATTATCTTGGTTTAGGTACCTGGACACTGTGGCCTGGAGAGAAACGAAAGGTCATATGAGCTTGTTAGGGTAGGCTCCGCTACCACAACAAGCAGAGTGGAGCCACGTCTACCAATACCCCAACAGGCATTATACAATGATGCATTAAGCAACTGGGTGCGACGGAGACACACAGAACGCTGGGAAGCGTATGAAGGAGACGCGCATACGAAGCGATTCTTCCCGAAACCTGATGAAAAATGGGCCAAGGACCTTATCAAAATGGACCGGGATCGTATCAGAAGGGTAGTAGGGGCGACAACTGGGCACTGTGGGCTGAACCGACACCTGAATAAGATGCGATTGTCGGAGACCCCAAGATGTTCTTGCGGATTAGAAGAGGAAACGGACATACACGTGATATGTGATTGCCCTAAATCCCTCCAAATGAGACGCAGGATTCTTGGGAACTTTACTGTGAGACCATCTGAGGCTATCAAATGTGGACCTGTCATTTTGGACCGGTTCTTGGAAGCGACAGGAAGGCTCACATAATGATTCATATGATGAACGGGAAAAGTAACAAAGGATCCCAGGATCTGTGGTTCAAGACCAACAATAGGTCGTCCCAAACTGATAAATCTAAAAAATCCCTCTCACTGCCTGCCGCCTCGATCTGCCCCACGTTACAATAAAACTGTTTGTAGTAAACGTGTAGCACCTTTGTACTTCGTACGGGTCCAAAAAGCATGTCACAACTCAAAATGCAGTCCAGCTTTGAGGAAACATAAAGGGATAGCGATTTAGACCAACCTTGAGGTTAGGGCTGATATCTTATTTTTACACGAAAAAAGACACTACATCGTTGGGTGACTACTTGAGGTGAAAATTCATTTCGGCGAAATGTTTTTTTTTTCATCTAAAATGGATTTTGGTTGCCCAAAAATGTGATTTTCGCAAAAATTCGATGTGAAGTTAAGCATTGTTGTGTAAATTCATCGTGGGTAACCACCACTTGAACTGCAAATTCATGTAGGCGGATTTTTTTGTATAAAATGGCATTCTCTTTGGATTTTAGCGAAAATCCCTTTTTTATCGGAATTTCACGGATATTCCGATTTTATGAGTAATAAAACGACATTTTAGACAAAAAAAATTTCCGCCAAAAAAAATTTCCAGCTCAAATGGTCACATGTAGATGCACATTGACGATCAACATACAAATTTTACTTTTCTAGCAGTGGCTCAATTTCCATAAATTTCAATGAAAAGTTGGTCAAAAAAGTTAAAAACTCGCCAACTGTTAGAACTTTGTCGCATTATCGCCATCTTGTTAACTTTACATCCGGCAATTCTCGCTGGATCCTCGACCCCGTAATTCTTTTGCGTGAGGTGTTAAAAACAAAGGGTCTAGTTAAGGGTTGAAGGGGGTGGGGCTGCAAGTCACACATTAAGGGCTCTTATGCGTTTCGAGCTTGCTGACTTATTGAGTGTGTGTTTTATACTATTTTAGAATTATTTTTAGACTATTCCAGAGTCATTTTGAAGGGTCTGATTAAGGGCTGGCGATTGCGACCTACCTTAAGTTAAGTCTGGACTCTTACCAAAGTTACTCAACTTTTAGTCAAAAAGGCATGTCGATATAGCTGATACAAAAAGTTGAGGAACTTTGGACAGAGACCAACCCGTAACTTAATCTTAATCGTCAGCCCTTAATGTTTCCTTAAGGGTGTACATTGCAGCTCCCTTCAGCCCTTAACTAGCCCCTTTGTTTTTATTGAATTTTTTAGATGAGGTGATGAGGTTGAAAATGCTGATCTACATTTGAAACAGATTACACGATCAACGCAAACTTTCAACTCTACTTATACTTAATTATGCGATTAGCGCGACCCGACGACGTCTGGTTATTTCAAAGTATGTATTCAAAGTATAAAGCACGTAAGGTGACTAGCACACCATTGTTCATCGCTTGAAATATTATGAATTTGTTCATGAAATTTTATATATTTTGATATTAGCCAATGCCGCACTAAAAGCGTTGCTCTTCCACCACAATCCAAAACCAACAGATTGTTTCATAATAGGATACCTTGACATTCCTCATTCGTATACTCTATTTGACGTGATTGCTCCCCTCTCATACAATTCAAAACGCTCAAATCTCCGTTACTTTTATGTGAATTCTTCCTTTATTGACATTCTTTGTCGTTTATGCAGTCTCTTTCATAGCAACAATTTGTGTTAAACCTTAAACATCTTTCCTCTGCCTAAAAATGTAAATTGATGGTAGGCTCCTCCAATGCTTATGGCTTAACAATAATTGCCCATTGCATCACAAAACAGCGTTTTACTAATTATAGAAATTTTCGCATATTCTTGTTAACAAATTCATAGAAAATAAAATATGAAATTTAAATTGTAAATTTTTATTGATTCTCAGCACAAATATCTATGTGCTCATCGAAGGAAAAGCAAATTGAACATTTCTTTTTGGCAAAATGATGTCAAATACTTAACACATCACGAAAAGATGAGTTGACAAAAATAAATACTTTTTTCTGGATGTTACATTCGACCCGAATGATCTAATTTGCCTTATGTGGTATAGGGAATTTCATGAACCAAATTTAGATCAGTCGATCGAAAAGTGTGTGTGTACCTTCATGTAGAATTATGTAATTGAACGCACAGAGAAGACGGTGCAGCCAATCATTTCCAGAGCCTTGACGAAATTAAACTCACAAATCGTCACAATAAGTTACTCACAATCAGAGGTGACTTTCCTTGCTGTTGTAAACTAGATTTCAACGAAGCTCTTTCTCATGAAATTCTGAAAGAGGAACCTAATTTCGTAGTGATAATTCATCCGGTACACGAATTCATACTTAAACATAAGTTATTTCGTTCCCCCTTTATTTATACGTTGACAATTGCATCGTAGTCAATGAGCAAGATGACTCCTCCTACTGCACCCTTCACCAAATTTTCTCCAAGCATCTGTAATGGAACGTTTGCATTTTGACATCTTTGACGCAAAATATTATAAGTGGAGAGATGATGAATCAGCAATAAAAAAATGTCCGTCTGTCCGTCTCCACTCTTTTTTCCAAACGGCTCAATCGATCAGCCTAAACTCTTTTTGCCTAAAAGGTACATGCCTCCCATTATTCAAGTTCAAGTAGTTCCGGAGATATGGTTGAGGAAGTGACCAAAAACATGGTTTTTTCGAAGGTCCGTGAAACTTTTTCGCAAATATCTCAGCAAGTATAGCACGGAAATTCCTCATTTTGGTTTCAAATGAAAGCATTTGATGTCACAAAACTGGGAAAAAAATTTTTTGGGAATCGGGTCTGGGTACTGGGACCAATGAAATGGACGAAATTGAGATTCTTGGCCATATACGAAAACAGTTTTTCGTCTGTATTTCCTTAACTATACAATATGGAGATTTACTGTCAAAGGCAAATTTGTAGAGAATTAAATTTAAGCGAACACGTGTTTCAGGGTTTTGGGGAAATATGACCCGATTCTGGTATATGGCGACTTCCATAATTGGGCAGGATGACCCGAATCTTCAGAACTATGAGAGTTAGAAAGTTGGTTCCATAGGCGAAGTTGTAGAGAATCAAATTTAAACATCACGTGTATCAGGGTTTTGGGGAAATGTAACACAATCCTGGTATATGGGCACTTCCATAATTGGGCAGGATGACCCGAATCTCCAGGATTATGAGAGGTAGAAAGTTGGTTCCAAAGGCAAAGTTGTAGAGAATAACATTTTAGAGAACACGTGTTTCAGGCTTTTAGGGAAAAATGACTTAGTCCTTGAATATAAGCTTTTTTAGATTTGAATGGTCTGAGTGGTCGGGGAGCTGCGGGAAAAGTACTTTTCAAGTATGCTTTAAAAGCACTTTTAAAGTATCCGAAAAGTATCGAAATTGCAACAAATTTTGTCAAGTGGGAAAGGTAGAGACTAGCTGTAGGATGTGGAATACTTTGCGAGGATTTTTGATGAAAAAAACGAAAAATTGAAAAATATTACGAAAATATCAAAAAGTATCTACAAACCATAAGATTTTGGAAAGATTTCGTCGAGACCTACCTAACTTGACAAAATTTGAGAAAATTGGAGATCACTACGAGAAAATATTCCCGAAACCCTCAAAATTTGCTAAATAGCAGAAAATTTCCTCAAATTTAATCGGAAAAGTGTCCGTTTAGTACAAGTAGGGTTTCATTAGAATGGTCTAAAGTACACGGCATATACCTGCATAACTTGACTAAGAATCGGTTGAGTCGTTGCGGAGTTGTGGCTAAAAATGTGATTTTTCGAGGGTCGGTGAAACGTTTTCGCCCATAGATCCGAAAGTATAGCAATGAAAGTATCAAGTAAGATGTCAAATGAAAGATATGGATCTCTCAAAGCGAGCGGTAAACATTTTCGGAAATCGTTTGAGTCTCGCTAATATATGATAGGGAGTGATTTTTCATCAATATTTTCTTACAGACAAGGTACACAGAAACGGTTCCAAAGGCAAAGTTGTGGAAAATTACAAGGGGAACATTTTTGCCCATGGAACTAGAGGTTTCGGTATTTACCTAAGTCGGGTTGAAGGTAAAAATATAAATTTTTGTTATGTTGTAGTGAATTTTAAGGAGAACATTTTTGCCGAAGGTAGGACTTTAAAAAGGATGTATAAAATAAACATTTTTGTTTATAGTCAGGCTGTAGGTCGGTCCTAGTACTTCGGAAGGGCTTTCGTAATAAGCAATTTCTAGAAACAAACAGAAAATTGATTTTTTGGAAAAGAATACGAAGATTGCGAAAATTCCATAAATTTTAAGAGTTTTTGAATTTATAATGGTTTAAATTACATTTCGATAAATTGTTTGATGATGGTAGAATTCAGTACGACAAAGAGCTTAGTAGTAGATTTGCAGCCATTAAATTTTCAATTATAAAATATTCAAAGTAAAATATTTTTAGAATCTACAATTTTGTTGATGTTAGCTTAGTCATTCTTAGGACATACTAAATTGTATGCAGCAATAAATTAGCATAAAAACAATAACTCGTACATTCAAATGACAAGAACCAAAATTAACTTTGATTGAATTTCAGTTTGTCTGCAATGAGAAAATACATTACATTATTTCTCAGTCACTTAAACTAAAAAATCAAAAATTCCTTTAATTTTAATCATTTCCCGCAGCTCCCGGTAGGGCCTTTGGCATTACCTTGGGTAATTTGTATGGATCTTTGAAATTCTTGGAGTTATAAAAGAACAGAAAACGTT
This sequence comes from Pseudolycoriella hygida, assembly GCA_029228625.1. NCBI lineage: Eukaryota > Metazoa > Arthropoda > Insecta > Diptera > Sciaridae > Pseudolycoriella > Pseudolycoriella hygida. Next base: position 54,376,193 of record CM055404.1, on the reverse strand, counting down.
GGATTGTTTGCTTTACCAAATCTATTCTGATACGTACGGGTCTTCGGTTATGTTTTATAAATTAAATTGTTTACAAAGTACGACCAGCACTTTAATAGCACTTGTAAGCCTCTGAAAATTTGTCTGAGGCCATTTGTAGCCACAATGAATTTACTAATGTTTGAGATAGTTTTTGGCTAGAAATGTAAATCCCTAGACAATTGCAGTCAAAAAAATATTTCGGACAACTCAAAAGTCAGAAATGTTCGGTCGACCAATTTACAAATTTATGTAGGCCGCTGCATAACTTGACGTTTGTGAAAGCTTATAAAAAAATCGGTGCATTTTCGAGGCATACCGTAGAAAAATTTTTTACTCAGAAGAATGTTTTACATCTTTGAAAATTTATTTGCGAAAATGCAAACGTTGCATTGTCAACTCTTTCTGTTGACCAGCTGAGTAATGAGTATATTGCTCATTGTTCATCATATAAGAAACATTGATCGCATTAGATTTTCCATTAGTTTCCAACTAATTTTACCAATCAATTTTAATTGATTTAAAAATTGCTCCAAAGATCATCTTACGTGACAAAAATCTGTTTATTTATTTTAAATCTGTCGTTATGCCATTCATAACAGTTAATCATACTTCTTAACTGTATTGCTCCCGGGCATTTTAGACATCAGTTTTGATGTATGAAAACAAAATGATGTTCTACAAGTTACCGAAGTGGTTCACAATGAACGCACACAAGAGAATCTACATATTGTTTTATAGTTGGCTTTTCATTCTGTACATGTAAATCATGGTTCGGGATTGCATTATTCAAATAAAATAACACATACCCACTTTGTGATGCACAATGCACGTAAAAGGGTGGATAGGAGTAGCAGTACGTGAAACGGGTAAAGAGTACTTGTTAGTAAATACTAATTATGAGTAAGCTAAGCATAAAAGGGTATTTCATGCAAGTACTTGTTGGGAATGTTATTTTTTTTACTTCCTTTACATAATTTAAATTAAGTAAAACAAACGTGCCTCTTCTATAGGCTAATCCATACCAACCAATCAGAACGCACAAATGGAAAAATGAGGAAACTTTTATAGAGGTAATTATTGTTGAACATCAAACATCTTGCATTATACAATTCGCATATGGTTTTTTTTCTTTCGCTTTTAAATAAAATGCTAAAATGGGTACACACACATGCTATACATACTTACACTTAAAATGTATAGAACATTCTATTCATACATGATTATAAATGCATTTCATAAAAACAAAGATGGTAACTGATGAATGAAGGAGGTAGGCAATATTAATTGGACAGAAAAGAAGTTGCTTGTTTTTGTGAAAATGTGTAGTATGAGGGTTGTTTAATGTAGGTTTCGCGAGAATGTTTTTCATGCATTCACATGAATTTCGATGCATGGGTCTTTGTATAGGGTAAGTGCACCGGCTACGAGCCCCGCGCTCGTTAAGAGTCTTTGTTCTTTTTTGAGAATAAAGGAAAAGACAATAAAAATTGTAGTGGGTATATAGAAGTAACGACAGAGTGTAGTCAAAGAAGATAATTTGTGCTTACATGTCATTGCTAATATTCTCCAATGACAAATCTCCGATGACAATTCACCGATGACAATTCATCAATGATAATTCACCGATTACAATTCACCGATTACAATTCACCGATGATAATTCATCAATGATAATTCACCGATTACAATTCACCGATTACAATTCATCGATGACAAATCACTGATGACAATTCACAAATGACAAATCACCAATGACAATTCATCGATGACAAATCACCGATGATAAATCACCGATGATAAATCACCGATAACAATTCACCGATGACAATTTACCGATGACAAATCACTGATGACAATTCATCGATGACAATTCATCGATGACAAATCACCGACATCGATGACAAATCACCGATGACAAATCACCGATGACAAATTACCGATGACAAATCACCGATGACAAATCACTAATAACAATTCATCGATGACAAATCACCGATGACGAATCACCGATGACAATTCACCGATGTCAATTTACCGATGACAATTCACCGATGACAAATCACTGATGACAATTCATCGATGACAATTCATCGATGACATATCATCGATGACAAATCATCGATGACAAATTACCAATGACAAGTCATCGATGACAAATCACCGATGACAAATCACAATTCACCGATGACATATCACCGATAACAATTCACCGATGACAATTCACCGATGACAATTCATTGATGAAAATTCACCGATGACAAATCAGTGATGACAAATTACCAATGACAAATCACCGATGACAATTTACAAATGACAAATTACCAATGACAAGTCATCGATGACAAATCACCGATGACAAATCACAATTCACCGATGACATATCACCGATAACAATTCACCGATGACAATTTACCGATGACAAATCACCGACACCGATGACAAATAATCGATGACAAATCACCGATGACAAATCACCGATGACAAATCACCGATGACAAATCACCGATGACAAATCACCGATGACAAATCACCGATGACAAATCACCGATGACAATTCATCGATGACAAATCACCGACACCGATGACGAATCATCGAGGACAATACATCGATGACGAATCATCGATGACAATACATCGATGACAATACATCGATGACAGGGTGCACAGACGGACGGAAGGGCAGGAACGGTGAAAACATAAAGTAGCTATCGCTACTTAATAAGGGTTCGTAACTAAATCAATTTCTAAATAGGCTCGGAACCGGTTATTTATTTATTTATTTATTATTTAGCTTGTGGTAACAACCTTTGTAGTTCTTATATTACATATCATTTCTTAATATCTAACACTGATTTTCTACATTAATACAGTTCGTTGTTACATCGTCTTTTTTGAAGCACGATGATGTTAAACTATTAATTGACAGGTGGCACCACCTCAGATGTGAAGTTTTTCCATATATGGGTGACGTCACATATTTTTTGTGTAATTAATTTTTCGTTTCGGGGATCGAACACCGAAACTATTCAACTTCTGAAGCTTGGGTGAACTTAGGGACGTTCCTTATCATCAGCTTATTACAGAAAAAACCCATACTCCCCGAGGATCGAACCCGGGTTTTCTGCGTGGAAAGCAAGTACGTTCACCACTTGCTAACCCGTACCGCACCGTAACCGGTGTTTTCACCCTAGTCGTGAACCTTATTAAAAACTAGATTGAATGTTTTGAAAAGAAACAGGGTCCCACGATCCTGGGAATTTGGAAGCTTTCATTAAGGCCATATTCAATTTCACTTGTACTTGGACAAAGGTGCCAGAACCGTGTGTCAAAACCGATTCTTTTCAATTTTTCAATACTCTAACACGTCACGTCGCATCAAACCACTGAGTACAAAAGCATAACAGGAAAAACAAACAAAAAGTGTGCACCGAATGAATAAATGCGATGCTTTTTGTTTGAAGTAGATAAACTGAAACGCTTTTTAAAACATTACCGGTAAGAAGCCGGTAAATTTGTATAACAAGTATTTCAATCATTGACATAGTTAGTATAGACCAGCAGTCAACAAAAAAAAATTAACACAAATTGAAGCAAACATGAAATAACGAATCATAGTATGTAAGTGTTGGTGTGCGATGTGCCTCTTCTGCACAATTACAATTTTGTGCTGTTAAACATGGGCATGTGTTTGAAATAGAAGCGTCGATTAATAGTAGATTACGTTCTATACAGTGAAAATAATTCATTACATGAGGGATCAATTTTGTGATATGAGCGGAACTCACGAGTGTGTTTTCGAGCAACAAGCTTTGGAAACTGTTTTTGACAAGGGTAGAGTTTGCTTATCCGAGCCGCTGTTCCATATGGAAAGAAGTTGTTAATACATGTATATGTACCCACCATCAACACCCACAACAACACAATTAAAATTTAATTTTTTCTCGAATTTGTTTGAAGAATAGATCAAAACGAAGGTGCACATGTTGACTGTCAGATTTTCGAACATTCGACGGTTTCAACCGTTTCGAGTATAATGTTGGTACTAAAATGACATTAATTGCATGTAATGAGTTTTGCGGATAGGACACAATGTTATTACATGTGGACACAATGCTTTTACATGTGGACACAAATATCAAAAGAACCCTACATGTAAAAGACCGCTTTACATGGGGGGAAATATACATCTATTGACATCTTTCCATATGGGACAGCGAATAAACATATTTTTGGATTTTGTATTGAATTTAGGAGGTGATTAAATGATCAATTTTTACTCCTTCCAACATAGAAAGTTCAATGCATGTAACTTCCCTTCAGGTCGCTTCAAGTAAAATATAATTTAATCCACTACCTTCAAGCTTAAGTGATTTTGATTTTAAAGGATAACAATTTCGCGTGATAAGGAATCAATATTCAGGAATCTCTTAGTGTTCAATGGGAAACATTACCGAATCACTTACATACACTACAGAGAAGATGCTGAAATTAAGACGGCGGGCGTCGCTCCACTATTGATTTATTTAAAGTTCAGTGTCCTGACGTCGCGAACACTAACTTGTAGTTAATGCATAAAGCAATTCTTGGACGGAAATTATTGTTATCTATTGTTAGGAATTTTTTATATAACTCTCTTCAAGTAGATATAACAATTCCGAATGAGTTCAAGAGAAATCCTCAGGCCAAATGGTTCTTTGCTCAGAATGTATGTGGAAAAGTTACTCATAAAAATGACAGCAGAAAATGTTTGGGGTGTCAAGATTTTGTCTGAATGCAGAAAGTGCTCAGAATGTGCACAGATCTTTCCCGACTGAAATTTTATGTGCGTATTCTGTGCGATGATTGCATAACTGACGATGAAGATATAATACGCAGAAAGTCAAATTTTTGGTCTTATCCTCGGAATAGTAATATTCCGGTGAACCTCTCTGTTCTCTCGTATTTCGCAAAATTTGATTCATGGTAAAGGTGTTCCTTTATGAGGGGTGAATTGTAGATCGGTGTATGTTCTTCGGCGGTGTCTCGGGACACAGGTATTTTGTTTCTCTTGATTGACAGGTGAATAGTTCAATTATCAGTTTTACTCAAGGAAGTATTTGATGTCGCAAAGGAAGTACATACGTGACTAGAAAAGCTAGGAAATATACGAAAGAGAGTTGTCTCTTTGGGTCCCTATTTTTAACAAGCAAGAGCCAAGGCTGGACTTGCACTTAATAAAATATCAATCCGTTTTAAAACTGGGTCTAGGCTGGATTTGCAGTTAAAAAAGAGTTCTCTGTTTGCACTCCGTTTCGCATTCGTATGAGAGAAATCTCTCACTTAAACGAAGGGTGAGAAAACATCGCTTGACTTCACGCTTGTTGAAAATAGATGGCATGTGAGCATAATGGCTATTCTACAGCATGTACAGTGGGAACTGCTTCAAGTGTCTAAACGTCGAAAAGTCAAAATTGTAGATGTTGGAAAAACTCTTTCACTGAAGCTCAACTGAGTTTGTTTGCATATAACAAACATAGAAGGGACCCGTACGTATCAGAATAGATGCGGCAAACAGAGCTGATGTCACGATAAGATTGGAACGTATTTAAGTAAATATTGCGTTCACATTAGACTGTATTGGAAATTGTCCGTAGGGCAATTTTGAAAAACCCGTCCGAAGTAACAAGTAACAAAAAATTCTCCGAACGCACAAAATGAGAAAAATGTTCTCCTCAATTTTGTCTACAACATAGCATTTTTTGGGCTAGGGCCGATCTTAGTGCTGACCTAGGGCCTTAAGTAGAGGCCTCGGATACATACTTCCATAGACAAAAATATTTCCCTCAATTTGGTCTCCAACATAGCAAAAAACATTTTTTTATGTTAGGGCCGACCTTAGGACCGACATGAGGCCCACTTGAGCCCTAAGCACAGGCAAAAATTCTTCTATAAATTGTCGGCCGTGCCGAGATCTTTCAAACAAAAAAAGTTTTTGAAAATCGAAAGAGATTTACTCGAGTTTGTACAAAAAACACGTAGGGCCCTAACAAAGACTCTTTTTCAGTTCCCTAGCTAAGTCCAAAGACTCAAATCGAAAAATGTTTCTTCCACAAATTGTCGGTCATGCCAAGATCTTTCAAACAAAAAAAGTTTTTGAAAATCAGAAAAGATTTACTCGAGTCATTCAGATTCAATCCCATAAAATATTTTTCGACTACCTTTCAGGAAAAAAAAAGTTTTTGAAAATCGGTCAAGATTTACTCAAGTTATCGTGTTGACGGACAGACATACGGACATTGTTTTTTTCGCTGATTTTTCATCTGGAGGCAACAAAAAAAGTTTCCCCCTTACTCCCGGGTTCGAATTTGCAATGTAACAAACGTGGTAGTAAACGCATCAGACCTTCGTACTTCGTACGGGTCTAAAAATCTTACTTTTCTACCATTAAGTTCGTTGAAGCCGTTCCAACTGCTCATGCTGTAGACATAAAGTTACGCTTTTGAGTACTTGAGTTACAGTTTACTCTTCGCAATTAAACAAAATTTCTTAATCAGCTTGTTGTCTTTAATGTTATGATGCTTCCACAGACCATCACACATCCATAGATATAGTATATTATAACACAAAGAGTATAATCGCGTGATTATAGTCGAGTTTTAGTGAATGATCCGAGGGTTGTGGTGCAAGGGAGTAAGCCCGAGGTCTATTCACGTATCGAGATTCAAGCTATTAAGTACTTGTGTTATACGATAGTTTTTTGCTGATGCCCATAATAGCCAATTGTGCACGAAACTGTGGATTTAACAACGAAGAAATACTTGACGATTTATCAACCGGTAAAACTGTCATACATTACCAAAGGAAATAGGTAAAAAGTGTTATGCGTTGCATCTTTTTCATCATCAATTTCATCATTTTTTTATTTTTCTTTGCTTTTTTTTAAATATATCACAATCGTTATAAACAATATCACAGAAGCTATCACAAACGCTTGCAGCATTCCCTCGCTGAATGGCAGTAGAGATCTTTGCAATAGAAAGTTAAGCGATCGGGGTTCCTCTGAATTTCTCTTCATAAGATTACCTAGTTTTTTTAGGAAAAACTAGTTTCGGGACCAATAGCACCAAAAGTCTCATAGGCCAAAGGCGTAACTAGATATTGAGCCTTCACGTCAACGTAGGTGTTGTGTCTTTATCGCTTTATCCCAATATTCGTAAAGGTTTCGTTTAGGGGCTGTTCATAAATGACGTCACGCTTGCTATAAAATCCATAAAGTTCATAACTCCCAACTGGTCAAAAATTTTGCTTATAGTACTCCGGCTACCCCCCCAAACACACCCTCTATTTAGGGGGGTAGCCAGAGTCCTATAAACAAAATTTGTTGTATTGAACGAATTTATGACCTCATTTTTTATAGCAAGCATGACGTCATTTGTGAACGGCCCCTTAGGTATGTTGCAGCTACAGCGTTTACCACGGTTGCATCCCACATCAAAGATTTTCCCTGACTCAATGGGTGGTTAGTCAGGCCATCAGGACGCTTGCCATAGCGTAGCGTTAGTCCAGGTGGTCCAAGCTTGTTCGGAAACCCAGCTGAGCTGAATGCCATCGAGAAGACTTTGTTTATTTCCGAGTGTCTGACGTATTTTTCTTTTTTTATTTCACGATAGGGCATGATGTCCGTCAGAGTTGACCATCTGTATCCTTGCATTTCAACATGACAATATACACAACCAGTTTTTATATGAAACGCAACGCAACTGCAAAAAATTATAGTTGTATATATGAAACACCGTCAAATTTCGTGGAATTTCGATCCCAATCACTCAAAATGAATTTTCGCTGACGTTTTTCTAGAATTTTATGTCACTGGACGAAGAATCAGCAATGACGTTTGTTGTATATTTCACGAAAATCGGCGACAAAATTTATTTAACTCGACTATTCAGCTCCACCATAATAACGCTGATTATAGATTATAGTTTTGCACCCTCTCCTTGTCCTGCAATGTTCCATACAAATTAAAATTTTTGTGTATGAAGTGTCTGTTTTATCAAACCCCCATACCCCTAAGGGGCTGTTCATAAATGATTACGGATTTTTTAGAGATTTTCAAGACCCACCCACCCCGTCCGTACGAAACCGTACAATTCAAAAGACCCCCCTTCAAAGTACGTACGAATTTGAGGACCCCCTTCTCAGAAAAAACAACTTAAGTTTACTTATTAGTCCATTTTTGTCTCATAAATCGTTCAACGGCACTTCACGAAGAATTTGTTCTACGACACTTGGAAATAGTTCGCTAGTTTCTTTATATCTATGTCTCTGGTCATTATTCGCTGCAAGCAGCTCGCAAAACACATTTGTTAACCATTAGCATATAAATATTTTATATTTTGTTCACCTTCGAGGTGGATTATATCCCATGCCTACGGCTAGGGATACAACCCTCCCCCTCGAAACTAAACAAATTTTCCCCCCAAATACGTAATGTTATATTATATGAGACCGTCCAAAAATGAGTTTAGGGGGGTGGGGGGGTGGGAGGAGGGTTTTCAGAAATACAGACACAATATGACAACGGGGAAGGGGGTCTGAAAAATCAAAAAAGCAAAGGGTTCCTATTTCGATTTAAATGACAAAAGACCGAAAAATCGCTGGCAGTTGCGCGGACAGTAAAGCAGAATCTTAAAATCGATTATAAAAATATATGAAGGAACCCGTACGTATCAGAATAGCTGCGGCAAACAGAGCTGATGTTACGGAAAGACTCAAACGTATTAAAGTAAATATTGCCTTACGTCCACATTAAATTGTATTGGAAATTGCCGAAAGGGCAATATTGAAAAACCCGTCCAAAGCAACGAACGGTGTAAAAGAATCCTTCCGAAAGCACAAAATTGATCTCCAAATAGACAAAAATGTTCGCCTCAATTTTCTCCACAACATAGCAAAAAACAATTTTGTTGTTAAGGGCTCAACTTTAGGACCGACCTAGGGCCATAAGGAAATGGCTCTGACCCATACTTCCATAGACAAAAATGTTTCCCTCAATCTGCTCTGCAATATGACAAAAAAATGTTTTTTTGGTTAGGGCCGACCTAAGGACCAACCAGAGGGTTACTTGAGCCCCAAGCACAGGCTCAGATTTGTTTATGAATATAATTCGATACACAGTTACTTCTCAAATAGACAAATAATCAACTAAATCGGTTAGGATTTGCCCGATTTATGTAAACAAAAACACGTTGGGCCTAGTTTCGGGGTCCTGGCTGAGTCCAAGGGCATCTTATCAAAAAACTTTCTTCCATAAAATGTGAGACATTCCTAGAACTTTCGATTAAGAGGCATCTATTTAAAAGTTCGGACACCCTGTGTAAATTCAATGAAATTTGCGCTTGAACACTTCCAAAAATCTCCATAATTACGAAGATTCCAGACACGATTAAGCACAAAAAAAAAACTTTGAACTTTATTTTATTAAATGTTGGTCGCACTTTTTCCATTAATTCATATTTTTCACTTTAAAAAAATATTTTCTATAACCCTTGCAAACATTTCCAGATTTACAAACACTTCCACTTTTCCATTATTATTTTGTATATTCACCTGGAGCTACTATTTGTAAAAATTTTTTGCAAAAATTCCCTACCAGATCTTGATTCTGGTTTTTCGATTTACTGTCCCCACACAGTCGCAGTCCCCACACCCAAAAAAAAAACGTCCACAAACCCAAAAAACTCCATACGAAAACTTTTGGGACAAGGAGCCATATATAGGCGAACTTTTGAGTTTTTTCCCCTCGCCCCCTCCCCCTCCAAATTATTTAAAAAAAACTGCGTCGCAGTAGCTTTCAAACAAGCCCTCACTCATCAAAATCGGTTGAAAATTGGCTGAGATATCGAGGTTTGAAAATGACACTTTTCTATGGAGAAATAATTTTTCTATGGCATCATTTAAATGTTCCAATAAAAACTCAAATGTTCCAAAATAAAATGTTTTTGTTACGTTATTTATTGGTTCTGTTCCAAAAAATAATCTTTTTGTTCTAATCTTGAACACCGGATTTTCCAATGAATAATACAAATGTTCCAAAAGAAATTGATTTTGTTCCACAAAAAAATGGTTTTGTTCCAAAATTCGTAAAAGGGTGAAATTCCAATTTTTTGTGGAACAAAATCAATTTCTTTTGGAACATTTGTATTATTTGTTGGAATATTTCTATTATTTACTGGAACATTCAGTGATCAACATTGGAACAAAACAATTTTTTTTTTGGAACAAGAAGTTTTTTTTTTGTAACGAAAGTTTTATTTTTTGTAACCAAAAAATATATTCCATTTTTCTATTGTTCTCATCATTATGGAAACTTTTTTTCTGATCTGTCGGTTTCTATCTATCTATCTATCTATCTATATATCTATCTATCTATCTATCTATCTATCTATCTATCTATTAATAATTTTCGATCTCGAAAACTAGACAGCCGATCTTTCTGAAATTTTCAGGTAACGTCAGTCTCGGCCCCAAATGAAAAATTTCATATGCCGCTTTTCCGGAAAAATTCTGGAAAAGCCGTGGCATGTGGAAAAGTGGTCAATTTGGTCAGGAGAATTTTTTGGGATCTTAAGAAAATGGCTGCCAGCTGTCATAGAGGCGCCATCTTGGATTTTCGTTTATGCTTTTTCGGTTTTCGAATTTTAGCTCCGGAATGACACTACCTAGAGGGATGGTTTCTTCTAGAAAGTATAGAGTTTCACCAGGAGAATTTTTAGGGGTCATAAGAAAATGGCTGCCAGCTGTCATAGCGGCGCCATCTTGGATTTCCGTTTATGCTTTTTCGGTTTTCGAATTTTAGCTCCGGAATGACACTAACTAGAGAGATGGTTTCTTCTAGAAAGTTATAGAATTTCATCAGGAGAATTTTTTGGTATCATTAGAAAATGGTTGCCAACTGTCATAGCGGCGCCATCTAGGATTTTCGTTTATGCTTCTATGATTTTCGAATTTTAGTTCCGGAATAACACTACTTAGAGAGATGGTTTCTTCTAGAAAGTTATAGAGTTTCATCAGGAGAATTTTTTGGTATCATAAGAAAATTTCTGCCATCTGTTATAGCGGCGCCATCTTCGATTTTTGCTAAATTCTGTATAATAATACATAGACAGTTGGTTTCTTCAGGAAAGTTATATGAATCAGTGGGAAGAACTCGTGACACGAAGTGTTCCGAAGGTAGCCGAAGGTAGCCGAAGGTGACACGAAGTAGCCGAAGCTGACAGGCAGTGTTCCGAACGTAGCCGAAGGTGACACGAAGTGTTTCGAAGGTAGCCGAAAGTGACACGAAGTACTCCGAAGGCAGCCGAAGGTGACACGATGTGTTCCGAAGGCAGCCTAGGGTGACACGAAGTGTTGCGAAGGCAGGCGAAAGTGCTACAAATGTTCCGAAGGTAGCCGAAGGTGATACGAAGTGTTCCGATGGTAGCCTAAGGTGTAGGAGAACAATTTTTGTCGGAAAGAAAATTTTTTCGGAGAAATTTTTTTTCCTTAGAAAATTTACTTTTCTGAAAATAGAAATTTCGGAAAGAAAATTTTTTTCGGAGAAATTTTTTTTTTCTTAGAAAATTTTCTTTTCTGAAAATAGAAATAAAAAAATAGAATAGAGAATAGAAATAGAAAATTTTTCACATGAAGTTTGGTAATAACATCTGAAAACTTCCAAAACTACTGATATCGCATACAAAAACCTTTTTAAAGGTAGAGTGTGACGCAGTCCGTAAGTCAGGTTCCAAAATTAATGATATCGCTTGAGGTGACGCTATCGCAGATAATACGCAGAATTTCGTTTGAATGGAACCTTGTGTTAAAAGTTTTGATTTCCTGAAAAAATTAGAGCGCTTTCTTTGAAACAAAATTAGGTTTTGTTAAAAAAAATTGCGTCACAATTGCCGGGCCCACCAGCGGAATAATTTTTCAACACTTGCAGTTTTCACACGCAAAAATTTAAATTTACCTTAAACAATCTACGCAAGGAAACAAAAGTCACATTTTTGCAGCGCAAAAACTGAAAGTACAGAAAAGTTATTTCGTCGTTGCGTCCGGCATTTATGACGCAATTTTTTAACACAACGTAATTTTGTTTTAAAAAAAAGAGCTGTAATTTTTTCAGGAAATTAAAGGTAGAGTGTGACGCAGTCCGTAAGTCAGGTTCCAAAATTAATGATATCGCTTGAGGTGACGCTATCGCAGATAATACGCAGAATTTCGTTTGAATGGAACCTTGTGTTAAAAGTTTTGATTTCCTGAAAAAATTAGAGCGCTTTCTTTGAAACAAAATTAGGTTTTGTTAAAAAAAATTGCGTCACAAATGCCGGGCCCACCAGAATAATTTTTCAACACTTGCAGTTTTCACACGCAAAAATTTAAATTTACCTTAAACAATCTACGCAATAGGAAACAAAAGTCAAATTTTTGCAGCGCAAAAACTGAAAGTACAGAAAAATTATTTCGTCGTTGCGTCCGGCATTTATGACGCAATTTTTTTAACACAACGTAATTTTGTTTTAAAAAAAGAGCTGTAATTTTTTCAGGAAATTAAAACTTTGAACACAAGGTTCCCTTCAAACAAACTCTGCGTATTATCAGCGATAGCGTCACCTCAAGCGATATCATTAATTTTGGAAGCGGACTTACGGACTGCGTCACACTCTGCCTTTTAAGAGGTTTTTGTATGCTTTATATATAAACAAAGTAGAAACATTTTTTTTCTTCTTCTTCTTTGAATAAAACTTTCGAAAATGTTGACTGCTGAGTTCGAAATTAGTGCTATGACAGCTTCCGCAAATGAAAGCGCGGGTAAAATGCCTTTCAAAATTTGAATCAATTTCGAGTATACCACGGTTGGTGTCTCAGATATCTTCGAAATTTCGCTAAACAATATAGATGGCAATAGTCATGGGGTTGTGTCTAAACTAAATGGTATGATGTCCGAGCTTTTAAATAATTCGCTCTTAAAATTTTTTTTGAAAATCGGAAGAGATATATACTACTATATAGAGATATATATTTCAAACAAAAAAAAGTTTATGACAGTCGAAATAGATTTACTCGAGTTATGTTCAAACGTATGGCCCTAGCATAGAATCGATTTTAGTGCCCTAGCTAAGTCCAAGGACTCAAATCCAAAAAAGTTTCTTCCATAAATTGTCGGCCATGCTCTTTCAAACAAAAAAAAAATTATGAAAATCGGAAAATATTTACTCGAGTTATGAATAAAAGACCAAAATCCACTTAAACGGCCCTAGCTCGGCGGCCCTTGGGCCGACAATGCCCAGATTCAATCCCAAAAAGATTTTTTGGTTACCTTTCAGGGAAAAGAAAAGGTTTTTGAAAATCGTTTGAGTTTTACCAGAGTTATCGTGTTGACGGACGGACGAACATTTTTTTTATAGCTGATCCGTCATCTAAGGACCATGATCAGTGCTCCCTCCTACTCCCGAGTCGAAATTCGACTAGTTACAAACGTCGTGGTGAAATAATGATCTAGCCTCTAACCCTTCATGGGTTGTAAGGCAGATTACTATATATTATTACAAACGTCGTGGTTTTTCGTACGGGTCTAATAATTGAAAACATTGACGCAGTAATTTAAGTGAAAAGGGGAAATCTCTAATTTTCTTTTTGTGGTACCTCCGACCCCCCTAAAACCCGTTTGACATTTGTGATGGTGATGTGTCGATGTGTGGAACTCGACTATATGCGGCACATTATAGTCCTATTTTCAGTGATTTTGAGTGCTATAATTCGCATATTATAGGCACCAATGCAATAATAGTATATTATAATACAAGGGGTATAATCAAGTAATCAGCCCCGAGAATTTTTACCCACCGAGACTATAATTACGCGATTGTTCCCCTTGTATTATACGATAGTTTATCACATTTGAGCCTATAATTGCCAATTATGCACAAAAAAAAACAACAAAATTAACATAAATCAAAAATTTCGTATAAAAACACTCATCGAATTTGTTGCAAAAAATGTCGTCTAGATTGATTTTTCGATTTAGTATGCGTTTGTCATAACAACACACGTTTTATTCTCATTTTTTAAAGAACCGGGTTATAATCGCGTCATTACAACCCTACTTTTAACAAGAAAGTCGACTATAATTGGCCGATTATAGCCCTATTATTAGGGTAATAATTGGTTTATTATAGGCTCGAATGTGATAAAAATAATTATATCGAAATGCAATTATCCGGTACATCCGATACAATCATCACAAGTCACTTGAAGAAGATTTATACTGAGAAAATATTCGACCGTTAGTTTCTATTTTCAAAAGGGTGAGCTAAGAATTATTTCCCAAGACATTCAATGTTAAAGGAACCACCATTTTAATTTCGACCAAAAATTCTTTTCACCGTGAACATCATTTACAACTACTCCCCTTGTATAATACGTGTACGTACGGCTTCTGCATTTAATAGTGAAATTAACTGCCTGTGAATTCAATATAAGTTTCTATTGCTTGAAGAAGATGAAAGTCAACGTAGTTTATGCAGACAAATAAACACGGTGCCATAAATAACCAATCTTCTAACTCCTAAGCTTTTACACGCATCCATGATTTGTACCCTTGTGTGTTTTCTTTTTGATTTATTTCACTTTACGCATCAAAATAGTAAAAGACAACGACGACGGAAAAGAACAAAAACCAAAGAAAAACGAAAATTACGGAACTAATAACAATAATAATACCTTGGCTGTGTGCGACGCGGCTTAGACTTGAAAGACTTCGAGACAACCGTAAAATAACATAGAAATTATATTTTTTGATATTGTTTACGATATTCGGTAATTTTTTATTATGTCTATTTTACGAGTTCCATTATAATATGCTCTCCGGTTGTAATGAACATTTTTATGGTCTTTGGAAAACAGCACACATTATAGGAGAATGGTACCATGTATATTCCTTGCGTTTGTTAATATTAAAACATCTGGGACTGTGGGTATTTTCATATAAAATGTTTGTCTAATGTAGTTTTTCGGGAAAATGACACCAAAACGAAGCAGTCCATAGAGTGTTTCATTGTGTTATTTGATTGTGAATAAAAACGTTTCAATCGTAAAATTGCATCCTAAAACTGTGTGTAATGGGAAAGTTTATGACGGAAAAACGACAATGTAAAGGAAACGCTGGCCAAACAAATAAAAAAAATAATTACAAATTTTAGTAGGATTTTGTATGGGATTTTTATGGAATGTTATGAAACAAATTTCAATAGGGTAGCTTAATCTCTTCAACCACTCTCCAAGTACGTTACAACATTCGAATTACGAGTTCTGTGTTAAATCCCTTTTTGCCTTTACCTTTGTTTAATGTATTTTGAAACTCATATGCATAATTTGCATAATAACGATTTGTAATAGTTGCAGAGATATTTTTTATTGGACAGTAAGTTGATCAATTTAAACGTTTTTTTTTTTTGTCTAAGTGATAGTTTTCGATTGCATTCCGTTTTCGAACCCCCAGAGGATGAACCTGAACTTATTAATGGTATTGGAACAACAATCATTGATGATATATTGCGTTGCATCGTCACTTCACGCATCCGACTATGTTGGAACAAAAAAGAAATGACCATGTTCTTACGAACTGAATCTGAATTTCAGCGACTTCATTCACTTCATTTTTTCATATTTTGGGCAATATAAATGAGAAATTCGGTGAACCGTCTTTTTGATTGTCTTTCAAACTGTCGGTCCGGTGCCGGATAATCGAGGCTCTACTGTATTTGAATTATCACGCCAAACTCCTACTTTTCATAGTATACGTTTTCTGCAAAAGATCCCATAAAACACTATAACGTTGTAAGGAATGTCACGTCACATGTGGATTTTAATGGCCCCACGGCAGTAAGAGGCCGTGTCGCAAGTCTTACAAACCAAAAAATGTACAAGAAATTTTTTCGTAGACTAAAGAACATATGTTCAGGAACTTTTAGACTTCCTACCTTGCGACGTTCCCCCGGAAATTATTTTTCCCGGATTCTACCGGGCGGAAATGCTTTTTTACTCATTAAAATTGGTTCAGCCAATCCGGAGATATAAATTAAACAAGTTTGCTATTTTGTATGGAAACGGATCCAAATCGACAATTTTGAAAGGGTAGTATTATAATCGATCACCCAAAAATAATTTTTGATATAAGGACTTCCTTTGGAAATGTAGTATTAGATTAAATATCCGTAGAAAATCCGATTTTCAGAAAATGTCCGAAAGAAATCTGATTTTTAAAACCGGCAGAATTTCTATGCTTTCAGTTTTTACGCTGCAAAAATTTGACTTTCACTTCTTCTTTCGAAGATTGTACTGTGCAAATTTAAATTTTTGCGTGTGAAAAGTGAAAGTGTAGAAAAATTATTACGCTGGTCAGACATGGGCGCCGATTGAAAAACGGTGGCGACGGCTAGCCAAAAAGATGTGGTAGGTGGCGGCGGCGATGTAGACTCAAGCCGGCTTAAAACGGCGACTAGGTACATTTTTGAATTTTTTCAAATTATAGCAAAAAATAAAGATAAAATTCAAACATAACCAAAGACCCGTACGTATCAGAATAGATGTGACAAACAGAATAGATGTGGCAAAGTGACTCGAACGTACATAAATATAGGTACAAATAAGCAAACAATTAAACGTTTTCTGTTTTTTATAACTGTAAGAATTTCAAAGATATAGAAATTACCCAAGGTAATGTCAAAGGCCCTACCGAAGTACGTCTCAGACCATTCAAATCTAGAAAAGTTTATATCCAAGGACTAAGTCATTTTTCCCTAAAACCCTGAAACACTTGTTATCTAAAATTTTATTCTCTACAACTTTGCCTTTGGAAGCAACTTTCTACCTCTTATAGTTCTTCAGATTCGGATCATTCTGCCCAATTATGGAAGTGGCCATATACCAGGATTGGGCCATATTTCGCCAAAACCCTGAAACACATGCTCGCTTAAATTTAATTCTCTACAATTTTGCCTTTGAGAGTAAATCTCCATATTTCATAGTTAAGGAAATATAGACGAACGAAAAACTGTTTTCGTACATGGCCAAGAATCTCAATTTCGTCCATTCCATTGATCCCAGTGCCCAGACCCCTGTACCGATTCCCAGTTTTCCCAGTTTTGTGACATCAAATGCTTTCATTTGACACCAAAATGAGCAATTTCCGTGCTATACTTACTGAGGTATTTGCGAAAAAGCTTCACCGACCTTCGAAAAACCATGTTTTTGGTCACTTTCTCGACCATATCTCCGGAACCACTTCATCGATTTTGCTCATCTTCGAACTTGAATCATGGAAGGCATGTACCTTTGCTGATCGGCTTGGCTGATCGGTTGAGCCGTTTGGAAAAAAAAGTGGAGACGGATAGACGGACATTTTTTTTATTGCTGATTCGTCGTGTTTAGACAATAATAGATGCATCCCCCCCTCCCACCTCGATCTACCCCATGTTACAATAAAATTGTTTGTAGTAAACGTATAGGACCTTTGTACTTCGTACGGGTCCAAAAATTTCTAAAATAAAATTGGAATATAATGTCAAATATTTAGAAACTTTAGTTGTTTCATGATATCCTTAGTCGAAAAGCGTGATTGCCCTTCATGCGTTTGTAGCTCTAGTACGTTTTAATAGTCCTAGTGAGAACGAATCGTTGTATAGTTTGAATTGATCACAAGGCACGATGCGTTTACTATGCTGTCATAAAATAGGTTTATCCATGTTGTGAAAACTGCTCAAAATACTGTTAAAAAAACCAGAACGAAGTTAGAATTGCTCAATAATCCCTTCAACTTCGTGGCATAAGTAATCTATTTCTTTAAGTTTGGAAAATTGTAAAATTTTTGAGAATTCCTAAAATTAGAAAAGTGGTCATTTTGCCAACATTAAAAATAAAAGACAACAAAAAATTTTGCTTTTTAACGAAACTACCTAAAAATAATATTTACCGAAATATTTATGTGTTACAAAATCCAATATGGCGGCAGGCGACCATTTTCTTAGCATCCCAAGAACACCACAAGGGTTTTACGGTTTTCATTTCCCTTCAAACAAAATCATCAACATTGATGAAATTCTACTAAATAATAACTAAATACGAAGACTAGTTCGACAAATACTCAATCTGAGGATCGTCACCACAAGTCCCATGAACCAATTCTGAGAAACTCTTTTCTTGAGATCAATAGCTTAAGGACGAGACACAGGGCCGTCCCGTCCTTAAGCTATTGATCTCAAGAAAAGAGTTTTTCAGAATTACGAACTAACCTTTCATCAAAATGATCCGGGTTCGATTCCCGTGTCAGGCAAATTCTGCTTTACTCCGATAGTATTGCACACTTCGTGGGTTGGTTCGGAAGTCATCTTAAGCCGGTGGTCCAGACTGAACTTGTAATTGGCCGAAAAAAGCTGTTAGCGAGATCTGGCACTGGACTTCCACCGAGAAGGCCCGGGTTCGATCACCGGAACGGGGAATTTTTTCCTAAGAAATTATAGATTGTACAACGTCCCTAAGTTCACCGCAGCTTTATAAATTGGGTAGTCTCGGTATTCGATGTCCGGGACGCAAAATAAGGTACACAAAATATGTGACGTCACTCGCATTTGGATAGCAAGGTGTACTGAAGCGTCACCTGTTGGACAATAGGAGAACTAACAGCGTGGACCAGAACGATTCACAAGAAATTGTGCATCGGTGTGTTTGATTGGATCTCCCCAGCAATGGAACCTGTCATTACAAATCAGCACACAAGGTGGCTCCTACAACCTGCGAGCGTGATATTAAAAATGTGAATGATGGCAACCCAGTATACATTTACAAAATGGGTCTTCACGATGTCGAAAGACGAAATGTCATCTACCTTCGGTTGCCGGGGTATGACACTTCCATATAAATCTTATTGAAACCATAACCTCATTTTTTTCAAATTTCACAACCCGTTTGACATTTGTTTGTCAAATAAATGTTTGCAGTGAAGTTATTGACGTTTGTCAATCAAATTTTGAAAAGCGCCATTCTGTCAATTTTGTTTGAAACATGACAGACGTGAAGTTGGCACAGTTTGGATAAATCACAATATAAAACTTTTAATTTTTTCAAACGTCAACCCGGCGGCGCTGATCGCACGACCATTTTTTTTTGTATGGAGTGTTATAGGGGTTCGGTTGCTCTCGGCAAACATCAACACAACAATTAACTGTGGAAAAAGATTAATTCAGCCAGTATTAGGATATTAGTCGTATGTATATATAATATAAGAATTGTAATAGATGTAAAAACACCATACGCTAAATAAATAACGTGAGATCTCAAAGAAAAAAACAAAACTTACAAAATTTGCCAGAATGGAACTCTTTTGGACCTAATTTCAAGGGTTGGGATGAATTACGATTAAAAAATTTTTCTATTTTTTGATGTTGTTTTTTAAATTTGCGGAAGTAACGCTTTTTTTCCTTCTAGCCGTTTTCAGCCGGCTCAGCCGGGTATAAAGTACCGGCGGCTCGGCTGAGTCAAAACGTGTCGGCGGCGGCTAGGTCAGCGGCTGATTTTCGGCGGCGCCCATGTCTGGCTGGTGGGTCTGGCATTTGTAACGCAATTTTTTACAAACATAACGTAATTTCGCTTTGAATTTTTTTGCGTATCGTAGTTGAATGCGTCACGTCACTTTCCTCCGAGTTCCCAACTTTTTTAATTGGAGCGTCACGTCCGTTTCCTCTGAGTTCAGAACTTTTTTAATTGGAAGAAAATCGTTTTACCTCAGACGCTTCATGCGTCACAATTTTCAGATTTCAGAACTTTTGTAAGCAAACATAAAGACTTGCGTCACACCTCTTCTATAAGAGGTTTTTTTGTGTGGATAATTTTCTAAATGGTCTGGAAGTGATAAAATTGTTTAAAGAGAAACGTTATTCCATATGTTAATGACTTCTCTAAGTTTCATTCGTCCTGTGAGCTCTATTGGATGACCATGTAGACGTTGTTATTAAATGGGTTTCCTCACGCTAGTACTTGAAACAGGCAGAGTGCGTTTAATGATTTCTAACTCCGAAATTAAAATAAAGGTGCAAGAAAAGTATTTTTTGAATCAAAATTACCCAAAACATCAACAAGTGGTAAATAAAAATGCGAAAACCAATAAACGGAAAACATTTTACCGTTAGGTTTTTACCGATTTATTTACCGCTTACACTTTCTGTATAGATATGTATTTGTATTTTAGAGACTCCACTAACAGCTTTTAATAGCAACTAGCAAGTGTTGTCTGGAATACCAGTATTGAAAGTTTATGCGTTCTGTTAGACCGTACCGTCAACACTTCTTGAATGGTGTCGCTTCAAAATTCGTACGCGTCAAAATCCGGAGGCGTCAATATCCGGTGGCTTCCAAATCTGGAAGTTGTATTTTTCTCAGTTGCACATATACAAGCTCGCCGCATATGTATATAGCTAAGACCGTTGCCCGAGGGGTTATCCACTTCATCTTTTTTGTACAGGCTGATGGAATTTTTTGAATTAAAATGGAATTTTTGGAATTAAAATGGAATTTTTGGAGTTTTTGAAATTTCCGGAATTTCTGAACTTCGGAATTTCGACGAAATTTTTGGAATTTCTGTGGAATTTTCAGAATTTCGATGGAATTTCTTGGAATTTTTCTATGAAATTGGAATTTTCGGAACAAATTTTTGACCAGTTGTCCTCGTCGTTGCCACAGTATTACAATGCTTTATGTATTATGAGATATTTCAGTTCGAAACAATAGACCGTGGCTCTTTTTGGAAATTTATTTTTGATCGATATAAAATAATATTCTGTAGAACAAAAATATAAACAGAATTCATGAAAAACGTTTCCTCGATTTTATATCTCAATTTGAATAAAATTGTTCTTAATCCCGAGTCAATCCCGCATATTGGAAAAAATACAATTCCAATAGGAATTTTAATGGGAATCGTAGGAATCGTGTTAGAATATAAAATGACTACTACATTCTGATAGATGTGTTCCTACTTTCAAATTGAGATATAAGATCGAGGAAACGTTTTTCATGAATTCTGTTTATACTTTTGTTCTACAGAATATTATTTTACATCAATCAAAAATAATTTCCGAAAAGAGCCAAGGTCTATTCGAAATACTGTATCCTAAGTGAAGTCACAAAACAAATGCGAAACAAAAATTATCATGATGCACCATAGAAGTGGAGTTCAATTGAATTTCGAAACAATATCAATATAATACGTGGCTACATGTGCATATGGTAGGCGTATGTAGCACTACACTTCTACAGTTAGTATCACTAAAAATACGGAGGATACAAAATCCGGACGCTACAAAATCCGGAAGCTGCAAAATCCGGACGCCCCTCTGGATTTTGACGCCTCCTGATTTTTCACCCGGATTTTGTCGCCTCCGGATTTTGAAGGTGAGCCTTCTTGAATAGCCAGGTTAAGCTGTCTTCCCTTGGAAGCCGCTCTATATTAAGTCTTTTAATCGCAAGTAACTGCAAATTTTGTGTGTTTATGTACATTTTAAATTGTGAACAATGTCTTCAGCGAAAATTGAACAACAATGTAAGTAATATGTAAATAAATAATAAAACATTTTTAGAGCTCGCAAACATCAGTAAATTAAATTTCTACAGACATTTTTTTGAAATTCTTAGAGAAGCAGAAGAAATTTCAGAAATCTTTCATTAACTTCTAATTTCTTACACTGGAGACGAGATCATAAAGAATGTTTCGATTAGGATCTTCGACATCACCCTATGAGCAAATACATATTTTGACGGATATGAACGATATGCAGCGCGGTAAAAAATTTATTTAATTAATTTAATTGAATGTTATATTTGCTTTATTAAACCAACATAAATATTAATTCTCTATTCCCTGCTTTTGGTTTTATACATTTATTTCCCGACAGTATATATTTCGGGGTTGGAGATGCGTGAATGCGTTTGTTACTGTAAATATGAAGGGTGCGGATTTGAGGTTTTCAAAATACAATTCAAATATGTGTATATCATCAGTAGGTAAGGTATCATGTATTAATGAATACCTACTTACAATGGAAAATATTCAAAATAATTCAACAAAAATATAATAAACGATTAAACATTTATTATGCGATGTTGAGGTTTGTACTTTCGTGAATTGAATTAATCATAAGTTCTTCTGTCATAAATTGCAATGGTGCGGTCGTAATGTTGTCACTTTTGGGCTAATCTCGGCACTGATTAAATATTTAAAACGGAAGGGTGCGAATGATGTACACATTACGCGGATTGTTAACAGGAGCTGGTTGATTATATTTGGTTGTTGTGGTTGAGATTACTTTTTTCTCACACATTTTTTTTAAACATTTTATTGGAACTTCAGATGATTATGTTTGACTGTAATTAACACGTTTTCGCCGTTGTCGATTTATGCAACATGATTTACACGCATTCTGCCCTTAAAGTTTACTTGAAGAACCGTTCAAATGTTACGCTTAAGCTTGAATTTTTCAGACCCTGTCACGCTAAAGTGTATGAACTCTCAGGCTAGATTTAGATTTTCTGGTCGAGGCGGCCAACTGGCCTTGAAACACAGATCCTATGATCCTTTGTTCCTTCCCCGTTACTCTTCTATCATTCCACCCAGTCATGTATTCTGTCTTAGTTAGATTCCCACATTTTAATGTTCCCATTTCAGAACGCATAGTTGTAACCGGTACGCCTAATAAGCCTCGTCGTCTGAGCACACGTACTACGATAAATCTTCTAGCCTCCGGCACAAGCCGTACACGCCAGATGAATATCGCTGTTTGGGCCCGGACATTACGATACATCTTCAAGCCTCCGACTTAACTATGGTTATTCTAAACGAGCCCGTAAATGCAGTGTACCACACACAACTGAAATACCTTTTTTTAGGGCATTTGTATGAGCAACCATTAATCTGTTTGTTGGACCACATGCTTAACGTGAATTCCGAACCACGCCTATATATTGTAGCTGCATATATAGGATTTCATCTGGTGTTCATTATATCTCCGCCTTAAGATAGACTCAGATATCTGTACACAGAATTCATCGTGTATGGCTAACGTCATACATGTCGTTCTTCTTTGTACGGTTCGTTGTGGACACCAAACACCACAACTACCCATTTTTAGAAGCTTGGGTGTGCTTAGGAACGTTACTTTCATGCTACAAATTGAAGAAAAATCCTATACAGAATTTTATCCTCACCGGGCTTGAACCCGAACGACATGTATGACGTCACCCATACACGATGAATTCTGTGTACAGATATCTGAGTCTATCTTAAGGCGGAGATATAATGAACACCAGATGAAATCCTATATGTAGCTACAATATATAGGCGTGGTTCGGAATTCACGTTAAGCATGTGGTCCAACAAACAGATTAATGGTTGCTCACACAAATGCCCTAGAAAAAAAAGGTATTTCAGTTGTGTGTGATACACTGCATTTACGTCTGAAATGGGAACATTTAAAATGTGGGAATCTAACTAAGACAGAATACATGACTAGGTAGAATGATAGAAGAGTAACGGGGAAGGAACAAAGGATCATAGGATCTGTGTTTCAAAGCCAGTTGGCCGCCTCGACCAGAAAATCTAAATTGTTTGAGTCCGGAAAATTACTTTTTCATTCCTAGGTCGAGAAACCGTTGTTTTCCGTCCTATTTTGAAACAGAAAAGCAGTTTTCTGAAACCTCGGAATGAAAAATAGAATTCGAAACTCGGAGAAATATATTTTTGACTCGTGTGATTGCAGCACTTGGCTTCGCCGCGGGCTGCAGACCTCACACTCGTCAAGAACATTCTATTTCTCGTTGTTACGAAAAATACTATTTCATGTGTTTTCGTGTATACTTTTTCGGTCGCAATCATGTGTGCATAGAATTGCTGTAGAATGGTTTCTATACATTTGAGTGGTTTCGTCTGATTATGATCATAGTGGAGCAAAAAACGTTGTTTGTAACTCGTAATGAAAGTGGAATTTTTTGGGACAAGCTTACAACTAGTCTCAAAAAATTCAACTTGTCATCAATAGTTACCAAATATACTATTTCAATGATTTTGACAGAGCTGTTTGGAATGTCGAAAAGTTAGGAAATGAACTTGTAAGTACCGATTTTCTTTTAATTTCGTTGTCGTAAGTTTCTCTAATGTTCACATACTTTCGTGAGGATAAACACTGAAAGTGTTTACGGTGTTACTCTTGATCGTGAGAAACGATACGTAACAATCGTACAATGTACAAATACATATCCATTGTATGATGGACACGGTGTACCTAACCATGAAAAAGTAGTAACGACAAGATCATTATGTTTCTGATTCGGATTGCACAATTTACTAATAGATTGTACATTGTTCCTCTGGCTAAAGCTAAGCGACAATGTACAATTCTCACGTTGGTCTTTTTTTTTGATGCACTATCTGCACCTCGGGTCCAAATATTCACATCATGTTAAATTATCGATTTTTTTACTGAATTCGATAAGTAATGGGAATTCTTCAACATAATAATTAGTCTTTTCAGTCAAGTCATTCAACATATCAACAATTGTCTGTAAAACTGTGAGTTGCGAAGTTTGGATTGGGACCAACTGTGTACTCACCGCAGCTGGAAATAGTGTGTATGTGAAATGGGAAATCGCTTCAAGGTGGGAAATGACTAAGAAATGGGAAATCGCTTCTAAGTGGGAAATTACTAAAAATGGGAAATCGCTTCAAAGTGGGAAATGACCAAAAAATGGGAAATCGCTTCAAAGTAGGAAAAGACTAAAACATAGAAGGGACCCGTACGTATCAGAATAGATGCGGCAAACAGAGTTGATGTTACGAAAAGACTGAAACGTATTTAAGTGAATATTGCGTTCACATTAGACTGTATTGGAAATTGCCCGTTGGGCAATTTTGAAAAACCCGTACGAAGTAACGGTGTAAAAAAATTCTACGAACGCACAAAATTGACCTCCAAATAGAGAAAAATGTTCTCCTCAATTTTGTCAACAACTAGTACTGACCTAGGGCCTTAAATAGAGACCTCGGATACATACTTCCATAGACAAAAATGTTTCCCTCAATTTGCTCTGCAACATAGCAAAAAACATTTTTTTTATGTTAGGGCCGACCTTAGGACCGACATGAGGCCCACTTAAGCCCTAAGCACAGGCAAAAATTCTTCTATAAATTGTCGGCCGTGCCGAGATCTTTCAAACAAAAAAGTTTTTGAAAATCGGAAGAGATTTACTCGAGTTATGTACAAAAAACACGTAGGGCCCTAACAAAGACTCTTTTTTAGTGCCCTAGCTAAGTCCAAAGACTCAAATCGAAAAATGTTTCTTCCACAAATTGTCGGCCATGCCTAGATCTTTCAAACAAAAAAACAATTTTGAAAATCGGTAAAGATTTACTCGAGTTATGTACAAAAAACACATAGAACCCTAGCAGAGACTCGTTTTTAGTGCCCTAGCTAAGTCCAAGGACTCAAATTCAAAAACATTTCTTCCATAAATTGTCGGCCATGCCCAGATCTTTCAAACAAAAAAAAAATTTATGAAAATCAGAAAAGATTTACTCGAGTTATGTGCCCAGATTCAATACCATAAAATATATGTAACAAACGTGGTAGTAAACGCATCAGACCTACGTACTTCGTACGGGTCTAAAAATGGGAAATCACTTCAGGATGGGAAATGACTAAGAAATGGAAAATCGCTTCAAGATGGGAAATGAATAAGAAATGGGAAATCGCTTCAAAGTTGGAAATGACTAAAAAATGGGAAGTCGCTTCAAAGTGGGAAATGACTAAAAATGGGAAATCGCTGAAAACGGGAAATAAATAAAAAATGGGAAATGGCTGAAAAATGGAAAGTGAGTAAACAACTTAGTTGAAAAAAATTATGAAAAACTTCGCTAGCTCCGCCTGCGCCTTTTATAAACTCCATAAATATTGTTGTTGGATAAATATGCTCCTCTGAAACCGTACAAAGGGAGACCGAGTTCTAAAACTCCGTGTCTTAAAAGTGAAATTGGTTTATCATTGATAGAAAGAGATGTAGCTAAGAGATACTGAAGGTTAGTTCGAACAGATGAGGCGCATAGTGAATATAGAAAGTTGCGTAATAAAGCTAATGCCACGATTGTTAGGGCGAAAAAGGCATATTTTGAGTTCCAGTTTAGAAACTGCACTGATTCTAAGTCAACATGGAATAAGCTGAGAAGTTTGGGAATGGGAAAGGGTAAAGCTCGTATTAGTCCGCCATGTACATCCAACGATTTTAATGCTTATTTATGCAACAGGGCAGCTAGTGCTTCTACTTCACGTTTAAATACTCAAGCATCTCATAACAGGCAAGGGAATTCCACTTCTAATCGCAATTCTGCAGTTTCGTTTTCTTTCCGTAGTGTTGGTTATGAAGAAACTTGGAAATCCATTATTGAGGTGACATCCAAAACCACAGGCTTCGACGACTTACCGATAGCTTTCATAAAAAAAACCCTACCGGTTACACTACCATATATATGTAACTTCTTTAATTATGTTTTGATGTCGCGTCGTGTGAATATCCCAATGTATTTAAAAAGGCAAAGGTATTTCCTGTTCATAAAAAAACGATCAAGTATGAAGTAAAAGATTTTAGAGGAGTTCACGTCTTACCAGCACTGTCGAAATCTTTGGAGAAAATTATGAAATGGCAAATTACCAGTTTTCTGAATGAGCACGGACTCTTATACGAATTTCAGTCGGGTTATAGGTCGAACCATAGCACTGCTACGGCGCTGTTGAAAATAACTCATGATATACGAGAAAACTTACATTCGAAAATTGTAGGGAAGAAAATGGTTTCACTTTTGCTTTTGTTAGACTTCTCTAGTGCTTTTGATCTGGTCGACCATAGGTTGCTTCTATCGAAATTGAAGCGGAAATTTAGCTTTGGGGAAACAGCGGTAAAGTTGATCGAATCTTATTTGTCTGGAAGGAGCCAAGCGGTGCTAATTGATGGTTATCTGTCAGCCTTTATGTCAACAGCCGTGGGTGTTCCACAGGGCTCAGTGCTGGGCCCGCTTTTGTTTTCATTATTCATAAACGACCTTTCTGCAGTCCTCCAATATTCGAAATGTCATCTCTTCGCGGATGACGTGAAACTGTATCTGCACCACGATTGGTTCAGTTTTAAGACTGGGGTTGCTCTTATAAACTCGGACTTAATCAAAATCAAAAATTGGGTAAATCAAAATAGACTGTTGATCAATGCGAAGAAGTCGAAAGTAATGGTTATTTCCAACCCTGGGATCAGCGTTGATGATCCAGTGTTGTTGGATAATCCCATTCTAATTCAAGGCGAAGTAGTGAAGTATGTAGATAAGGTTAAGATTCTTGGGCTGTGGGTTAATAATTTGCTTACGTGGAACGACCACGTTAGGGAAGTTAAACGGGTAGTATATGGCAGTCTCTGGGGCCTATGGAGTTGTGGAAATTTTTTGCCAGCGTCAAAAAGGATAATGTTAGTTAAGACGTTGTTGCTGCCGCACTTCATTTACTGTGATGCAGTAATGGCAGATATAGATGCGGATTCTTTAAATTCCTTACAAGTGGCGTGGAATGCGTGTACTCGGTATGCTTACAAAATGAAGAGAAGGGAAAATATTGAGTCACAGGAAAGGGCAATTTTGGGCTTCACGTATCAAAACTTTAGAAAATTTAGATTGTGCGTTTTTATGAAAAGTATTTTGGTTAAAAAAACACCAAGTTACTTATTCGATTTACTACGATTTACGCGTTCTAGACGAAATCCGTCTCTAATCGCTCCGAGGGCTGAGAGGACTGTGTTGGCTAACTCATTCTTCGTTCATGCCACCACAATTTGGAATTCGCTTCCGTTAGCACTTAAAAGGGATGTGTCATCACCTACATTTACGAAGGGCTGTCTCAATCATTTTTCAGTATTATAAAATAAACATAAAATTTAGATTGACTTCTTTCTCTCTTCTTCTTCTCTATCTCTCTCTCTCTCTCTCTCTCTCTTTGTTTGTTAGTTATTTAGTATCTTATTTGATTTTTTGGTTTGTTTATTTGGTAATCTTAGGGTCAAAGCATCCCGATGGCTTGCATGTTTATTTGTTTTTAGTTTTAGTTTAATTTAGTTTTTAGATTTAATTTCCAACTTTGTTGTTTACGCTCAACACAGGTTATGATAAGGTGATAAACCTTCTGTGATTAATAATAAATGCATACAAATACAAATACATTTTTCTTTGTGAAATGTTGATTGATATGTCAATAGTTTCCTCAAAAAGTATGAAAAAAAATCTCGCTCGCTCCACTCGCAACATTTCAACATTTTGGTCACCGGGAAATAACTTTTGGCCACCGGGAAATCGCATTTTGATCACCGGGAAATTTTATCGATTTTAGACGGATACCAGGAAAAAATGGGAAATCGGTTTTTGATTGGGAAAAATACATTATTTCTAGCCGCGGCTACAATGTTTCATTGTCTGCCTTTACGTTGATAGAGCTAATTTTATTGATCAATTCCCAACATTTTCTCCCCTGAAATAAGGTCGAGAACTTGCAAATATCTAAACGAAATAAATGAATTTCAACAATGTTGAATGAACAAAAAGACAAAAAAATAGACGATCGTTAACGTGATTGTCCGAATTTCAAACGTTTTTATGCATTTCTGAAGCCATCATAATTACTCAGCAATGAAGTTTCCAAGCTATGATAATTTAAAACCTAAACATGAAGCATTCCAATGTTTAGTAACAAAAAAGATGGCGTCAACAATTTTTTATGGCAAAAATCGAAGATATACGAAAGCGCTTTGATCTGCCAAACGTATAGTGCAAAAAGTGTAAATAAATAAATACGCCGGCATGTAACTATTTATTTTGCTTAGGTTCTAAAAAATATTTCCTACGGTGAACAGGTCTGTAATTAACGGAAGGTTTGTGATACAATATCACACACTTAAGTATTTTTATGGATTTTTCGACCTTATACAACAATTAGTTGTATTCTCGTTATTGTAACATGTTTGTATTAGTTGGCTGTAGTCGTAAGCTAAAATAAACAAATTTATGTATGACCTTGTTGAAAAGGGGGATGAGAAGAGAATTTCGGAGGAAAACATGAATATGGATCCGGGGGATTAATTTTATCGGAATTGGATATTTCATGTTTGCATGACATTGTTCTTGTTGTTTCTGATTGCTTCTTGGATTGCCTTTCAGTATCGTAATTGCGATTAACTTAATAAATATAAATTGTATTGATGAATTAGACTTAATGCGGCGAATAAATTTATTGTTCCTATAGTCACAGCAGCGAGAAGAAAGAATTGGAAACGAAACAATGATAGTTTCTTAACTCTGAACTTCGGAATATTCTTTATGTTGTAACACTAAAAATGTCTTGGATTCAGACGGGGAAAAAAATCAATTTCCAGCCATTAAGCACAATGAATTAGTTTCAATAGTTATTATCAATATGTGAAATAATATTACTTCTGTTTATTGTTGTACCTATGTGTTGTATACCTAGTTTGGTTTATAGTCTGCACATAGGAGAATCATAAATAAATACACTCAATTTTATTAAGATTTTACGAGCACTAAAATGGTATTCAGTTTACGCTTGAACAATATCAAACTGCCAAGAAATTATTATATGTTTACATACCACCATCTCTCAGTTTATATTATCCGAACGAAACATAATTGTATGTAATCTAACGTTATGTTTACGTAAAAACTATATTGATGGGTATACTCTCGGTTCATTCTTTTCCAGCATTATCCAATCTCTAACATTCTAAGTATCAGTTGAGCTTCATTAGCTAATGGAAAAAAGTCAATAAACATTTCAGAGAGAGTATTGTTTTATTCGAAGAACTGCATAAAAGTATTGAATGGCGAATGGCAAAAGCAAGAAAAATTATAATAATTTTAATATTATTTTTGTTTTTTTTTCCTCTCTCGTCTTGTCGTGCATTGGTATAAGGTACTTCGTACAAGTATTAAGATATTTTCCTCATTTCGTTTGTGTAATTAAAATTAAAAACGAGTTTTGAATCTTCAGACATGAATCTCTCTGTCAAAGCATTGAAAGAAAAGTTTAACGAAGGATCTTGATTAAATCGTAAATCAACCGCTTCTATTTTCATTTCATCGGAACCAGTTTATTTAGAGCTTAGAAAAATTTCATTCCGAATTTGCCTCAAACAATTTTCTATACTGTTTCCAATAGTTCGTTAGTGATAGCTTAATTCAAAGATTGGATTGCATGATTGTTTTGACCTACAACATGGGTCATTAAACATTTTTTTATGATTTATTGTTTAAAAATATTCTTTTGTCTCAAAGACCACCTCTTTCATCATTTTCATAGATGAATTTAGCCCATCGAACGCTGATTAAATGAACGTTGTACAGTCTTACTGCCACTAACATTCCATTCAATGCTTTTTTTACGTAATGTTTTTTGTTCTTATTGTAGTGTTAGATAGAGTCATAACCATGTGATTGTGTGTCTTGTCAGGGTTTAATGTCGATGTCCGTGATTGAACCATATCCGTGTGATGTCTTTTTGCCAATTCACTGCCAGTCAAGCCTTTTTGTCCTTTTAAGGAAAAAGGCTAGGTCCTGAACCTTCATTTTATCTGTTGTAAGGTCAGGTAGGCTTAGCTCTGGTTTGTCCAAGATCCGTTGTCTATTACTCCTATATCTTGGGCAGTCACTGATGACGTGGACTCCAGTTTCTTCACCATAGCCGCAGGCACATTTGGGGTTATCTACACATCCTATAACATTGAGATATTTGTTGAGTCCGCAGTGTCCTGTCAGAATTTCAACTACTCTTTTAATGTTCGGTCTGTCAAGGTCCAGTAAACATTCACTGAAATTCTTCAGAGGAACCTTACAGAAGATTTTTGTGTGCTTACCCCCTTCGTACCTATTCCAGTCTTTCCCATGCTGCACTTCGAGCCATTTTTTGATAATGCGTTTTCTTTCGTTCTTCGTTATACCACAGAAGGGTTCTGGCCCAATCGGCCACTGGTTTGCTCCCTTGTCTGCTAATTCGTCAGCTCTCTCATTTCCTTGGATACCGGAATGACCCGGCACCCATAGAATTGTAACCTCATTGTTCTTTTTACCCAGCTCGTTGAGATTTTCCTTACATTGAAGCACCGTGGCCGAACTGACCATGGGAGATTCTAGAGCTTCAATTGAGGATTGGCTATCCGAGCAGATGTAGAGTCTTCTATGCCGAAGATTCTTGAAAGTCTCGGTACTAACTAGTTCAGATATTGCTAGGAGCTCTGCTTGCATTACACTGGTGAAGTATCCCAGCGATATGGAACCTTCAATTCCGGCTTCATCACTGATAAAGCCAGCTCCAGACAGCCCTTCTCTCTTGGATCCGTCTGTGTAGCTCACTAGGCCGTCTGGGGGATAGATTTTTTCCATGCCTAACCATTCTTCCCTACTCGGTATGACACACCTAAAATTGTCGTCCAGCATCAACGTAGTCGAAATCTGGTCACTCCTCATAAGGAGAGTTTCATCTTTTATTAGGTTTGTAATTGCCATATGCCCCTTAGTCGAGCCCGGTGCCCAGAATCCGTTACATTGGATATTGAGAGCTGAGCTGAAAGCTATGGATTTTACGTGCAAATCGAGCGGTGGGATGAATAGAAGTGCCTCTAGGGCCTTAGTGGCTATGCTGACTTTCACTCCTGTCATGCGCAAACATGCTAACCTCTGGAGTTTGTCTAGCCTTTTTTTAGTTGTCCCTATCTCTACTCTGGGCCACCAGATAATGCACCCATGGCAGAACATTGGTCTAACTACTGCTGTGTATATCCACCAGATTGCTCTTGGGGATAGACCCCAGGTCCTTCCGAAAGCATTTCTGCACATCCAGAAAGTTCCAATTGCCTTATCTAGCTTGTCTATTAAGTGCATTATCCAGGTCATTCTATGGTCGAAGGTGACCCCTAGGTATTTTACCATCGCCCTTGGGATAAGTATTTCCCCAAAGAGTCTCAAACTACCAAGCTCCAGTTCATTTACATTGTTCTTTCCTTTAAAAAGAATCAATTTCGTTTTTCCCGGATTTACTCGGAGTTTTTTCCCTTTACACCATTCTTCTACTATTTTTAGCCCTTCTCTCATCAGATCCCCCAAAGTCGTCGGACAGATTCCTTCGGTAATGACAGAGACATCGTCTGAATAACCCTGGGTAAAGATCCCAGATTGATTGAGTTTGACTAGAAGAGAATCTATTACCATACACCAAAGTATGGGTGATAGAATACCCCCTTGGGGACATCCCCTAGTCACTCTCATGCTGGTTGTGGTACCGCACACGCTAGCGTTCACAGTTCTGCATCCCAGCATTCTAACAATCCACCTCACCGCAATGTCCTCCGTGTGTCTATCCCTAACAGCTTTCTCTATGTCGTCGAAACCTGTGTTATCGAAAGCTCCCTCTATATCCATGAAACAGCCCAATGCTACTTGTTTGTTTCCCAGAATGCTTTCGATTTTTTGGGTCATTTGATGAAGTGCCGTGTCCGTGGATTTACCCGTTTGATAGGCATGCTGATTTGCATGAAGTGGGAAGTTCCTTAGGACTTCCTTCCTCAGGTAGAAGTCGAGAAGCCTTTCCACTGACTTTAGGAGAAAGGACATCAGACTAATGGGCCTAAAGTCCTTAGCTTCACAGTGAATCGTCTTCCCAGGTTTGGGAATGAAGGCTACTCGAACTCTTTCCCAGTCCTTAGGTATGAAGGTCAGTGCAATGGAACTCTTGAAAATGCCGATCAGTCGGTGGAGAAGAAGTTCCATACCTTCCTTGAGTAGAGCAGGAAAGATCCCATCTGGTCCAGCTGATTTAAAGGAATGGAATTTGTGGATCGCGGATTTCACTTTTCCCTTCTTAGTCAGCTTTTCAGCGAACTTCCAGTTGGCCCTACTTGGTGCTTGCCTATTTGGGTATTCTGGGTCAGGTTTTCTATCAATCCGAGTGCTACCCGGGAAATGAGTCTCGAGGAGATGCTCGGCGGTTTCATTCCCGTTTGCGGTGTATTTTCCATCCGGTTTAAGCAAAGAGCCCACTTGAACAGTAGGGTCCTTCGCTAAAATTTTATGGACACGCGCATAAGCCGGTATCGAGTTCGCTTCCTCAAAGAATTTTTCCTTGGTTCTTGCCTTGCGTTGGACTAGGGTTTGCTTGTACTCTTTTAGGAGGGCCTCGTAAATGGCCCTATTTTCTTCTTGGTTTGATCCCTTTCCCGCCCTGTTCCAAGCCTTCCTGAGTTCTTTCTTTTTTTCCTCTATAATTTTACTCCAATTATGGTGGCTTAGGGGCTTAGGATAAGAAAGGGGGCATGCAGAGTGATAGGCTTTCAGCATCACTGATGTGAGCCCACGATTTGCTTCCTCCAACTCTTGCACTGTGGTGGAACGTTCATGGAAAGTCTTTGTGTCTAATTCTTCCTTAAGTACTCTTCTATAGGTGTCCCAATTTGTTCTTCTCGGGTTCCTGAACGATTTTCTACCCGGGAATGACCCTCTGAGACTGAACTTAATCAGTTTGTGATCTGAATAAGTTTCCTCATCGGCCACTTCCCATGAGTAAATTCTATCCGCCGGGCTGCAGGATACCATAGTGACATCTATGCATTCCTTTCTGGCCGAGTTTGCAAACGTTGGCTTTTTTCCCTTGTTCACTATCGTTAGGTCTGTTGTGACTACATAGTTAACTAACTCTTCCCCTCTTTTGTTGGTGTCGTTACTACCCCATATCTTGTGGTGAGCATTTGCGTCAGCCCCAATGATTATGGGTATACCTTCCTGCTTACAGTAGTCTACAACTTTAGTTAGGTGCGGGCTCGGAGGGCCAGTATTCGAATCATAGGGCATATAGACTGAGATAGCAATAAAGTTTCCATTCTCTCCACTCCCGCCATTAATCCAAACTACTACGATATCATCATTCGAAAATTGATTTAGTATCATAGCGTTAAGATTTTCCGAGACGTGAATGGCCGCTCTCGGTCTTTCCCCGTTTCTATTATAAAATAGACGGTTATTTAATTTGCCAAAACCATGAATTTTATTTCCTTTAACCCAAGGTTCTTGGATTAGGGATATATCTGTTTGCTCCATTTTTAGTCCATGACAAAAGTTGTACGTGGCCTTTTTGCGATGGAGTAGGTTAATTTGCGCAAGTTTTAAGTCCGTCAAGTCTAGACTAGACGAACTAAACCCTGCATTTCTTTTTTTTTTTTTGTTTTGGTTTTATTTTCCATCACTGAGTTTTAATAAACTTTGACCGGACCCTCCCTTACGGGTGAGCCCAGGTCTTGGTTGAGCATTTTCCATTACTTCCGAAGAAGATGGTAAGGATTCATGGTTCCCATAATTGGGGTTTCCAGGTCTTGAGGGAGTAAACTCTCTCGTGGAAAAATTCCCCTGTTTCGGTTTTATATTGTTCCTTTCTTTACTCACTCCCACTTTGCCCAAGATCCAATTTATCTGGCCACCCTGTCCTTCTATAATTCCAAAGGAGGCTTTATCCATCCGCATAAAGAGAGTCGATTTGGTGGCTCCTTTGTATCGACGGGTGGAAATACGCCACTTCTCCGTATTTAAATTCGGATTTAGTTTTGCCATAGCATTTAGGATAAACTCGTTTGTCATACGCGTGGGAAGGCTAATGACTACTCTGACCATAGGCTGCGTTGCTAGACCTGGTGGTGGATCGTTATGGTTAAGGACTATCAGACCAGAGTTTAATCCTGGGACCTCTTTTTCAACCACTTTCTTCAGCCAGCCTGCGCAGGCCGAGTCTGAGCAAACGGTGTATAGTCCATCGCTGCCAGAGTAGCAGTCATTGAAAATCGGGGTGTGTCTGCCGTTTATAATATCCCTTTCAATTTCATTGTTGAGATGGGTCTTGATCACATTCACATCTCTGCTAGTGGGGGGACGGTTGGTGAGACAGACTTTAAGGTTTAGTGTCTGCCTCGCACAGGTACCAAAGGTTTGTTTTGTACTACTACTTCCCCTTTCGTCTTTAGCAGTGAGGGAGCTTCCTGGCCTATCAGCTGGAGGCGTCCGGATTTTGGCCAATTTACCAGGTTGACCTTGGATCAATGGATCCCCTGGGCTACGGACCCTTTTTTTACCAGACTGCGGCGAGCTGACGTTTGTAGGTTTTACTTCCTGTGGAATCTTTACCTTATTAAGCATGGCAGTTAAGGACCCCACCATATTGCTGTTGGCCTTAGTCGCCTCATTTTTCCTCTTAGCCGACCCATTTCTATTCTTCCTATAGCCTTTTTTCCCTTCCGAGCCTCTACTCAAATTCATTAAGACTGGTGCGAGGGTTTTTGAGGAGGTGCCGGCTATGGGTCTTTGGGATTCCTCTGGGACGGCAATCATGGAGGCTATTAACTGTCCTTGTCCTCAACTTCATGATTTGTTTCCAATAGTTCGTTAGTGATAGCTTAATTCAAAGATTGGATTGCATGATTGTTTTGACCTACAACATGGGTCATTAAACATTTGTTTATGATTTATTGTTTAAAAATATTCTTTTGTCTCAAAGACCACCTCTTTCATCATTTTCATAAATGAATTTAGCCCATCGAACGCTGACTAAATGAACGTTGTACAGTCTTACTGCCACTAACATTCCATTCAATGCTTTTTGTACCTAATGTTTTTTGTTCTTATTGTAGTGTACTGTCAAAATGTCTTAAAAGTAGAAGTATTTTGTCTACGTTTCCATCTTTAACGTTGATGTTGTGGGCTTAAAAACATGTGAGAAAGATAGGCTTGCATATTGACATACTATAAATATAGTAGTAGTAGTAGTAGTTTTATTGGCATCATATGTATAAGGCCTTACAGCCTTTTAAGTCACATATAATAAACGATAATGACAACGCATGAATAAATAATATACCTACTAGTATTGAGAAAATCATCGAATTAGCCAGTTTGCGATAAAAAATGTAATAGGAGTCACAATCGTATCTCAGTCACCAGAATCGCGATCAAATCAAAATCAAAAATAAAGAAAAACGGTAGTCATCCATCGATGTGGTCACTGAGTTGAATGATTGGATGTATAGTCAAAGAAAACAGCTGATAGCCGGTAATGCATCCATTGGGGTCATTTTAGTGTTAAGCCGGCCATAAAATCGTTTTTGTAAGACGATCAGGGAAGCTTGGCCCCAACGATGAGTAGCGAAGGTGAAATTTAGCCGTAATAATATTTGCAGTTTGTTGAGAATACTTTTGTCGAAACCAATTTTGCGCATCGTTCCAGCGAACAGCGTTAAGACTGCAATGTCTCGGTTACGTAAGAGCAGGTTACATATTGTGACGGTTGCCGACTCAGTAAAGCATTCATGAGCCATAAATTCCCATAAATTCGAACGTTGAATAGCAATGTAAAGAAGCCACATCGTTGAAAGGTTGACATTCACACTTTATAGACTGGCAGTATTTGACAAAAAATTAACACTGAAACAAAAGTAAAATGCTAAATGTTTAGTAGTGTTGGTAAATTGCGTAAAAGTTTTGTGGACTACGTATTTCCAGCAGAACATCTCAGCGTGAATTGTTTATGAGTTAGTATGCGATGTGCATACTATACACAAATTACGTTTTTTTCATTTTTGCTTCAGCTGATGGTTACGTAAGCCCAGTCTATATATTATTATGCCATTGGTCTTGTAACTAGGGGAAAAACTATTTTTTCACGATTGAGAATATTACATTACGATATAATGAAATCTATAATGAGATGTGTACGTTTCACCTTATGTTAGATTTAACAGTTTGGGTCGGACCTTGATAAGTCCATGAAACACACATCTAGCGATCCTTTGTTTCGTTACTCGATCATCATGTAAATCTCGGAAACCTTCCAGTCCCAGTTAGGAACCTATCCAGAGCGGCAGGTCCTATGTTGGTCATTGTTACGGGTTGAACCACATGACCTCCTAGAGTACTGAGGCTCAATGAGGAAAACTTTGGGCATTCAAATATAACATGACCTCACAGAGGTCGCAGATGCAGTTGGGATCATTAGAGAGTCCCATTTTAGCTAGATGCTTGCTCAATCCACAGTGACCAGTGATTGCACCCACCACCCTCTTGATGCGCCTCCTGTCCATGTTTAGCAATTCTTTAGCCCATTTCCCATTGAGCGCCGGTAAGATATGCTTCGTGTGCACATTGCACATGGGCGCTCTAATAGTTAGTGAATTCCGACCACATCCAACTCTTAACCGCTTTTACACACACCGAGTGTGGTATGGGTATAAGAGGCTCTGGCGCGCAACTTGGTGTTGCCAAGCCTTTCCTCGCAAGTTCGTCTGCTCTCTCGTTACCCTCCACGATTTCTCAGTCCCGTCCGGTTCAGGGTCCAGTTCAAGTCTGTCTCCGGTTTCATTCGATCCCTGGGCATCAAAGACCTCGTCAGTGATAACCTTCTTGATTTTCCCATGTCATGAATCATGAAATGAAGTCCGGAGTCCAGAGATCGTTCTGCGACAACCTATCCGCCGTGGCAAAAGCTTTCGCCTTCAATGCCACGAGGATCGGTGGTAAATTAATCAGCGTGTAACTTGGGTTTGCTTAGGTGTAAGAATGATTGTACAACAATAACATTAGGTTAAGGATATTTTTGAATTAACCCGAGTGACAGTTTTGGAGACACTTTGAGTGATTCATGAACACACAGATAGCATGAGCTACGACGTATTACTTATCGAACGTAATTGTGAATTGTGCTCATACATGATTATGACGAACATTGCGAGAAACCTTCATTGCGGTCTTTTTGCTTTGGACGTTGAACCGATCAAGTGGTTTTCTCTTAAGTGCTTATAACGTAAAGTCATTTCGCGTATTGTTTTAATAAACTCGTTGTGAAGCAGATTACTGTCACAACTTGGTTTAAAGCCCAAGGATATTGGGCTTTTAGGATATACGATAGTACTTCCTTTTGTTGTAAGAAATATTGGTTGCCACATGGAGGAACTGGTAGCTTCTGAATGCTGAAGCATAGTTTGGATTATGATTGGACGATTTGTTTGGATGAAATTCGTACGACGCAAGTTGGAAAAGTTAATTGGAAATTATTGGATGTTCATCTGGTGTTCATGTGAAGTCTCAATCAATCCTACATAAAATCAGGTTAGTTGTAAGGGGGCGCGCATTTAGCTTAAGGAATTTATTTATATTTATAATTGAATCGAAGATTGCCTTTTAATAAAGTGTAAAAAGGATTAGCGACACAGAATAAGGTTTTTCGTGTATTAAATTTCATTGAATGCACATCGAGGATAAACAGACGTTACAAGCGTCTCAATAACCACCGTAGCTGTCGATTTCATAGCTCCAGTAATATATACGCATACTAGCCTTTGAATCTCGTTCAGCACTTTGACCGCCTTCTTTATTTCGAGCCTCGGCCACCACACCACGCAGCCATGGCTCATCCACAATATGCCATTGGACGGCAGGAACCAGTTTGGTCTAAACGAGTTCCTGCAAATCTAGAAAGCTCCTAGAGCCTTCCGTACATTGTCCGTGACGTGCTCGATCCATTTCAGCTTGGAGTGGAGAATGACTTCCAGATATTTTACACCCTCGCTCCGGGAACAATGTCTTTATTAAACAGCCGTTGTCTCCCTACAATTTCATGATCTGACGTTCTTCTACTAAAGAGAACTATTTCCGTCTTGCTCGGTTGTTCCCTAAGGCCGTTATTTCGGCACCCATTATCAGGGGACGTAGACTTTCATATTTGCTGATATAAAAACAAATTTTGAAATGCCTTTACCTTAAAAAAACAAAATTTATCTGAGTCAGGAGACATTAAGTGTATTACCGCATCGACCCGCCACTTAAAATTTGGTCTGCTAGGTCGATCTTCAAATTAAAAAATCTCTATATTATCCAATAAGTGACGGACACTGAGTTTTGCCTATGATACGCTCGAACTTTTTCATCATATCCATGGAAGAAGGGTCCTTCATACGAAAAAAAATACAATTTAGCGATTAGCGAGTAGCGATAATTACGTCCGCTAACATTGGTATTAGCGAAACGCTAGTAGCGAGTAATTCAGAAATGAGTTATTATTTACGTTCCAATAAAAAGATGATTTTTATCAAATAAAAATAATAAATGTCCAATAAAAAAATACATGTCCAATAGTCAATTAAATTTTCGCTTTACAAATTAAATTGAATTTTTTATTGGACAGAAATTATTTTTATTGGACAGAAATGACTTTTTTATTGAACATTTCTTATTTCTGTTGGACGAAAATCATTTTTTTATTGGAAGGTTGAAAACGATCCATTCAGAAATTAGCTTCGCTAAGAGCGACGCTAATATAACCCTGATAATATCATACCAACGGGCGACAATATAGTCACAGAAATGATAGTATCAGAACGGGGACGATATTATTGCAATATAGTCCAGAAAATCGTGCATTTTACATACACTGAAAACACTCTCCATCGAATTTGCACCAACTTTCCGAAATTCGTGCTATTTGCTTCAATTTCTATGGGCGAGAAATTCCTTTCTTATGCTAGGAAACTCGCGCGGCGCGAAATTACTACCTTTATATAGTGAAAATAGTAATCTCGGCATCTAGCAGGCATCAATGCTATCTGCGATTAAGAACTCTGTCGTGTTATGCTTTGCTATCGTGTCACTCGTGTTCAAGAGGTACCGCGTTCAAAACTCGGTTGGGCAAAAATGTTCACTTAAAAAAATGTACGGGTGAAGTAGTTAGTTTGAAATTGAAGTAGTTAGTAGGTTTCATGGAAATAATTTGACCGAAATTAGATGACACGTGCATCCGAATTCGATACCAAATATTCGCCTTTCATTCTAGAACCAACGGAACTCTAGGGTAAAAACGAAATTTCGTTCAAACGAATCTATTTGGACCAGCTGTTCCGGAGATATGAGCAAATGAAGTTATGTGGAGGATGTAGCAAATGAAAAAAGTATATTTTAAAGCACCACTTTTTTAATGTAAGGAATCGATAAACTTCACAGATAAAATGTTATAAAATTAAATGTGACTGAATTGAACAGGACATAAAATTCCGCCTCACTGCACTGGACTAAAAGGATGATATTATCATACCACCGGGCGACAAATCGTCACATAAATGATAATATCATACCACTGGGCGATAATATCGTTGCAAGAACGATATTATCGTACCAGCGGGCGATAATATCGTCACGGAAACGAAATTATCATGACGGGGACGACATTATCGTTCAGGGCGAAAATACAGTGGGCGATTTTTCCCTATTAAATTGTATAAGCCATTCTAAATGATAAGTGCGACATCTATTATCCTCGTAGCGTCGATATCTTGATCTAAAGATAGTCTGCTCCAAATGTCAATGATGTTTGATGA
The DNA here is from genome assembly GCA_029228625.1 of Pseudolycoriella hygida. Taxonomy (NCBI): domain Eukaryota; kingdom Metazoa; phylum Arthropoda; class Insecta; order Diptera; family Sciaridae; genus Pseudolycoriella; species Pseudolycoriella hygida. The sequence goes on along the minus strand of CM055404.1, from coordinate 54,335,621 downwards.
TAAGTATGAAACGCCATCCCACGATTGCATGTAAGAGTGAAACACAGATCCTATGATCCTTTGTTCCTTCCCCGTTACTCTTCTATCATTCCACCTAGTCATGTATTCTGTCTTAGTTAGATTCCCACATTTAAATGTCCCCATTTCAGAACGCATAGTTGTAACCGGTACGCTGAATAAGCCTCGTCGTCTGAGCACACGTACTACGATACATCTTCTAGCCTCCGGCACAAGCCGTACACGCCAAATGAATATCGCTGTTTGGGCCTGGACATTACGATACATCTTGAAGCCTCCGACTTAACTATAACTTATTATAAACGAGCCCGTAAATGCAGTGTATCACACACAACTGAAATACCTTTTTCTAGGGCATTTGTATGAGCAACCATTAATCTGTTTGTTGGACCACATGCTTAACGTGAATTCCGAACCACGCCTATATATTGTAGCTGCATATATAGGATTTCATCTGGTGTTCATTATATCTCCGCCTTAAGATAGACTCAGATATCTGTACACAGAATTCATCGTGTATGGCTAACGTCATACATGTCGTTCTTCTGTGTACGGTTCGTTGTGGACACCAAACACCACAACTACCCATTTTTAGAAGCTTGGGTGTGCTTAGGAACGTTACTTTCATGCTACAAATTGAAGAAAAATCCTATACAGAATTTTATCCTCACCGGGCTTGAACCCGGGTATTCTTGGTGGAAAGCCAGTACGTTACCACTGAGCTAACGATTGCATGTTATTTGCCTATCTGCTCTGAACTGTTCCAAATTGCGTTAAAGAAACTTCAATTATTATCAATGCTGGCTGCGCTCGAATGACTTTTAAAAATGCAAAAGAACAAACCCGATACAGGCCATTCAATCTTGCTATTTTTGGGGGCGGCTTTTCATCCGGCGCTCAAGATGATTAGACCCGTACGAAGTACGAAGGTCTGATGCGCTTACTACCACGTTTGTTACATTGCGAATTCGAACCCGGGAGTAAGGGGGAAACTTTTTTTGTTGCCTCCAGATGACAAGTCAGCGAAAAAAACAATGTCCGTCTGTCGGTCTGTCTGTCCGTCAACACGATAACTTGAGTAAATCTTGACCGATTTTCAAAAACTTTTTTTTTCCTGAAAGGCAGTCGAAAAATCGTTTATGGGATTGAATCTGGGTACTGTCGGTCCAAGGGCCGCCGAGCTAGGGCCGTTTAAGTGATTTTTGGTCTTTTGCACATAACTCAAGTAAATCTTTTCTGATTTTCATAATTTTTTTTTATAGAAGAAACTTTTTTTAATTTGAGTCCTTGGACTTAGCTAGGGCACTAAAAACGAGTCTCTACTAGGGCTCTATGTGTTTTTTGTACATAACTCGAGTAAATGTTTACCGATTTTCAAAAAAATTTTTTTTGTTTGAAAAATCTCGGCACGGCCGACAATTTATAGAAGAATTTTTGCCTGTGCTTAGGGCTCAAGTGGGCCTCATGTCGGTCCTAAGGTCGGCCCTGGCCAAAAAATTTTTTTTTTGCTATACTGCAGAGCAAATTGAGGGAAACATTTTTGTCTATGGAAGTATGAGTCTGAGGCCTCTACTTAGGGCCCTAGGTCAGTATGAAGGTGTCGGCCCTAGCCCAAAAAATAGTTTTTTGCTATGTTGTAGACAAAATTGAGGAGAACATTTTTCTCTATTTGGAGGTCAATTTTGTGCGTTCGGAGAATTTTTTTACACCGTTACTTCGGACGGGTTTTTCAAAATTGCCCTACGGGCAATTTCCAATACAGTCTAATGTGAACGCAGTATTTACTCAAATACGTTCCAGTCTTTTCGTACCATCAACTCTGTTTGCCGCTTCTATTCTGATACGTACGGGTCCCTTTATATGTTTAAATCATTAATTTTACTTCGAAGGGCATAATTAGATCCCAAGAACTCTAAGGAAGATGAGGTGCTCGTACATATGTTAAAACGATCAAGGCTGGAAACATTTACTTTGGAAATAGATAAATATTTGCTACAACCACTCGTATATACAAAAAGTTTAGTCTATCGGAGTATTGGAGAGGAGAGGTCGCAAAGAAGAATTTAACTTTCCGTACAAATTGGCAACGGATATTTTTCCAATCTGTCTTCAAGGACTGGGCAGAAACACGAAATAATTAGGGAATCCATAGGCTTGAAGTCATGGTTCTCGCTTCCGGGGTAACTCTTTATTGTGAGTTCAGGTGCTATTCATGTAGTTTGCCGCCGATTTTCCTCTCATTAGGCTAAATTATAATCAAATGACTGGTAGTTTGAGTTGAATTTTTGAGTTATTCTTTAATTGAAAATTTTTGCTTTTGGATTTATGTGAAATTATTGAAAAATACGAAATTTTCAGATCAAATCAGATCAGATCGGATAATAAGACAGTAGGATCAGATCAGATCAACATTAGAAACAGATCATATTAGATCAGATCAATTGGAATAAGAATACTTGTTGTAACCAAATCAGATCAGATATTTCTGTTTTCAGATTCAGATCAATCTGAAGTTGATCTGTTCCTAGATATTGGACGGGATGTTTGTCAATGAATCGACGATGAGTGTTCAAACTTTAATTGGTTTTTTTAGTCATGTCCCCATTTGTCTCGTAATAAAACCAACTACGAATATTTTTCTCTTATGTTTTAGTTATTTGCATTCATTGAAGTGACCCAATATGCAAAATTCATTAAAAGTCTCGATACAGAATCCAATTAAAAGGATATTGTAAACAAAATTAATAATTAAAGACGTTTTTACACTGTAATTGTTTTTTAAATCACCAAAAAATACATTCATTCGTCCATTCTACATTTTTTAATTAATGAAGGACATATTTACAGAACGATGTACCAATTATCTTCCGTAAAAAACGAAATCTTTTAAATAAATATATAACTTTTTTACAAAATACCATCTACATTCTATGCATGTGTGGAACAGCAAACCATAATAATAATAATAATATGTTATTATCATTAATTTTTAACTCCATTTACTGTTTTGTTTCATGCTTAGTTAAATGAGTTTACGTTTTGCACTTACACAATTTCAGAAACTTAATTAAGATTTTCATTTTAATGTCTGAAAATTAAGGCAAATAACGATATGCACACCAAATATCAAAAATTATTTTTAAAATCACGCATGGCATCACGTAAGTTTGAGACTCGATTGGCTTTAATGATATCGAATTCGGTGCAGGGAAAATCCCACTAAATGGAAATAGAGTTGTCGTTCGTCATTCGAATAATTCGAAAACCATTAAAATGCTGATAACAATAACAATTTCTAAGTTGGAATAAGTAAATAAAATAAAATGGTTGGAATTTTCAGAAATATGTTAACGACTTCAATGGATAGTTTTGGATTTCTCTATTAATGCCTTCTTGTTGAGTTTCTCAATTTTCTATTTTCATGTTTAGAGTTTTCGGCGTTAAAGAACTGCCTTCAATAGTTTTTTATATACGTATTTTAGCACTATTTATATCACCGCAGCAATGTTCTGCCACGAAGGCTTCAGCCTGTTAGGGGTAACTTTGTCTCCTTGGCGGCGTTTCTCATGCTGTTCGTTACTTGTTACGAGTGGTAGAGTAAGGGTGCCTAATGCGGAACACCAAGAAGAAAATACAAATAACAGAGTTGAAATGTCTCGAAATGTAGGAGCAAGTTATTTGGGAGAGATTAGTGAACTTGTGCAGCTTCTTATGGAATAAGGGACTTTTAAAATTGATGGATTAGAAATTTTTCAACATTTTCGAAAGTAAGTGAATTTTGACTGTTTTAAAAATGTGTCCCAAATGTGGAACACCAGGGTTCTAATGTGGAACGCTTCAAAACACGACGAAATTTTTCGCAACTTTTTTTCATTCAACAGAAACTGACATTCTGAGTGTTTTAAGAGTTACAACAGAAAAAAAACTTCGTCTTTCGGACCCTTAAGAGATGATTAGATGTGATGCAAATGTGGAACATGCAGCTAATATGGAACGGTATATTTAATCGCGGATTATATTCACACGCAGTGCCAACAGTCTCTCTTGTGCACTATTTGCACGCAGTGCCAATAGTCTATCTTGGGTACTATTGGCACACGCGTGCCAATAGTCTCCCTTGAACACTATTGGCACGCAAAAACTTATAAGAAAAGTTCAATTTGCTTAGTAAATATTCGATTTCAAATATTGCAGGGATAGCTATTTTTTAACCAGCTTTTACGTTTTCAAACAAAACATTACACCATATCATCTTATAGACTGATACGCGATTACGCTTTACAACGCCTTCAGAGGCCAATGTTATTGAGATAATAGTTAACGTGTCATTACGAAAGAGAGAAAGATCACCCGTAGAGGATGATGTGAGAATTTTCACGGACGGATCCAAGAAGGAGAAAGGAGCAGATGCGGGAATATACTGTGCGGAGTTGGGACTGGAGGTCTCGATCCCTCTCGGGAATCTCGCGACAGTTTCCCAAGCAGAAACAGTTGGCATCAGCGTGGGCTGCGAAAAGCTATTGGAACAGCGGCTGGAGGGCAAGAAGGTTGCGATTTGTGCTGACAGTTAGGCGGCCCTAAAAGCGCTGTCATCTTGCAAGCTATCGGCTCTGGATGCCCTATCAGAGGAGAACGAAGTAACTTTGGAATGAGTTCCGTGACACTCGAAAATTGAGGCGAATGAGAAGGCTGAAGAGCTGGCAAGGAAGGCGGGCAAATGATCAGCATCAGAGAGCGTGGGAGCAGCTGAACACTTGTAGGCAAGCGAAAAAGTTTTTGTTGGGATGCAACTCGAAGACCACGAAATATCTCTTAAGCTTAGAAAAGGCAAGACTAAGGTTGTTAGTGGGAGTGCTGACAGCGCAAAACTGCTTAAGATACCATTTGAACAAAATGAAACTTAGTAGCGATCCAAACTGAAGGTGCAAAGACGTACCGGAAACGGCGAAGCACTTCATGTGCAACTGTCCTGCATTGTCGAGGCTGAGGTCGAAGCACCTGGGTGGCTTTTACCTAACACTAGAGGTATTCCGAAAGGTACCATTACCTGACATTCTATCCTTCAATACAGGATGCAAATGGATGGATTATCCAGACACTTAACACAGCAAAAAAAAAATGAGCCACTCGGCTAAATAAACCAACACACCAACACACCAACGAAATATAACGAATCTTAACATGACGGACGGGTCTTGTAAGAGTGACTGCTCTTTTTCCGGAAAAATGAAATCCGGAGCCTCAAAATCCGGAAAAAAATCCAGAATCTACAATATCCGAGCGGAGCCGAAATCGGGGCGAAAAATCCGGATAAACTATTATTGTGAATTCAAATATTTGAATTGAACGAAACTAGGAATTTTGAAACGCCACAAAAACCTAGGTGGCTAACAAAACCAGGGAGCTCTTCCTTTTACAAAAAGTCACAAAAACTAAGTGGCTGACGACGCTAAGGAACTTTTCCTTTTACAAAATGTCACAAAACTAGGTGGCTAAGAAGACTAGGGAATTTGCGTTTTAATGAAATAATCATCATCAAAATCTGGACAGGCACTCGGTAATTGTCGTGATTTTGATTCTCCGCATTTTTTTCGTCCTGATTTTGACTCCGTCCGGATTTTGTAGATTCCGGATTTCATTTTTCCGGAAAAACGACATAAGTCCCTTGTAATAACCTAAAACAAAACCAGTCTGAACAGACTTCACATTGTACCTGATAACCATCTAAATCCAATTTATATTTTGAAAATTCCCATAAAAGGAGGTTGTATACAACATCGAGTGAAATCCGAATGTTTTTCGGATATTTCTTCCTAATAAGAATTTGTATTCGATTTGGAACGTTGTTATAAGCTTTTCTTTCCAAAAACTGCTTTCAGTGACCTGAAAACACTTCATCGTTTCTTAGTATTTAGAACTAATTTTTGTCGCAGGACGATAAGCATACAGCAGCGCACTAAGCTGTTTTACAATTAGTCCAAATTTTTACAAATACAACTTTAAAAAATTCGTTCAAATAAATCTAAAAAATATGCGTGGAACAAAAAACCGCAAAAATATATTCAACTTTAATCTACAGTTCTCAATACAGTTATTTCATTTTATTTCTGAACAATTTTTGATTTGTGAGAGTTTTAAATGTCATTAATGTCAAATACATAACCTTCTACATGGAAGCAGACGCACGTCACGATCTCTTTCGAGCGCACACATCTTATGTAATGTGGCATTAATGACATTTAAAACTCTGACAGATCAAAAATATCTCAAAGTTGTTTAAAAATAAAATGAACTTTCTTTAATTATTGTTCACTCATAATCATTGCTCGCCAATAGTCTCTCTAGCATGTCATCTTCCAAATATAGAAAATATAGTTATTTTCATGACAAGGGGAGAAAATAGAAAATTGCTTAACAAGGTTGACGTCTGTGGCCAAAGCAGAGAAAATTGCAACGAGAATGAATTCACTCGAGTTGCAATTTTCTCTGCGAGGGCCACAGACTTCAACCGAGTTAAGAATTTTCTATTTTTACCCGAGTTATGAATTAAACTTTTCTCATTTGTTAGGCAAAAATTCATATTTTCTACCGAAAAATATGCACAATTATTGTAAATAACTTAACAAATTTAAGCATATAAAAGACGAATTTCACAGAAAACATAGAAAGTAACTCAAAAACACATTCGACAGTGTAGTTTTTCCAAACAATTATATCTCGAGAAATATTTGCCAGATTAGCTAATGAATTACTTCAGTAATTCTGTGATCCTAAACTATGTGCTGGCATTTTGTTTAGCTCGTATCCGTCGAGTCGAAAATTAATTATTTTTCGTTTACTTTCTTCATCGCAAAAAAAAAATCATATGAACACATCGGCCATGATACTTTATGTTAAGTATTTATTTTCTCACCTCCTTTTATTTTCTCACCTCAAATGTGGTGCGAAAATTTACTTTTCATCCCGCTACAAACTACCCATGCAAAATTCAATTTTCGCACCTCATTTGAGGTGAGAAATTATCAATTTTCGTCTAACAAATGTGAAAAAATCAGGGATCCCCAATAACGTTCTTAAGAACGTTATTATTTTCGTTATTTACGTTACGTTACGAACGAGCCTTTCGAATAACGTTATTCACCATAACGAAAATAATTTCGTTTTTCAAATAACGTTATTCATGTAACTAAATTCTTTTGTTATTTGAATAACGTTATTCTCGTAACAAAATTATTTCGTTTTTTTCTATAACGTTATTTGTACAATTTCGTTCCAAGCATATAACGTTATTCAGTAACGTTATTAATTTCGTTCTACGAATAACGTTATTGTTTAGAGTTACAACCCTAATAGATTAACGTTATTTCAGTAACGAAATTATTTTTGTTCCTCCAATAACGTTATTTCCGTAACGAAATAGAAACGTTTTCCATTATAACGTTATTCCAGAAACAAAAATAATTACGTTACTGAAATAACGTTAATCGGAGTAACAAAAATAATTTCGGTATAACGTTTGCAATGCCTGGAAAAAATATTTGCCTTTTCAATCTGAACGAACAAAACTGAGTGTTCCACATAAGGAACACAGACAAAATTTGCTTGTCTCGTCTCTTTCTTCTATATTTTTCAATTTTAAAGGCACTCTTTTACTAGAATGTCTAATAAGTACTTCAAAACATAAGAAGTTTGCGTTTCTTAACTTCTCTCGATGTTATCCAAATTTTTCTTCAGTAAATTTTTTAATCAGAATGGCGTCAAAATGTGTATCATATCACATTTGGTGTCAATGGAAAGGTAGGACCTAAATAATGATGATAAAAATATTTTTAGCGGTACAACCTCCTATAGTGTGCTAACGAGCCGATTTTAGCTTCACGGAGGTCACAAATTTTACAACGTTTTGCTATAAGGGATTTCTTGGCTTGGGGTAGCACTTGCCAAGGGATCTTTTCATGCTATTGCATATTAGGGACCTCAGGCCGAAAGGCAGCAAATCAATTTCGTTGTGTGGGGTATCGTTGGAAAGGTAATGAATGAGCCTTTGTGGGAAAAATAAATTTGGAAACATTGGGAAAAGTAGGTGGCGCTGACGACGCTTTAAAGTGCAAAATTTGAAAAAATAATTTTTTGTGTTTTTTAGGTCAAATAATATTTTGTGTGACATGCCTAATTTAGATTTACTGTCAATGGCAAAGTTGTAGACAATAAAATTTTAAAGAGCACGTGTCTCAGGATTTTGGAGAAATATGGCTCAATCCTTGGGATATGGCCACTTCTAAAATTGAGAGGTATGACCCATATTTCTGGAACTGTAAGACTTAGAAAGTTGCTTCCAAAGGCAAAGTTGTAGACGATAAAATGTTAGAGAACACGTTTCTCATGGTTTTGGGGAAATGTGGCCCAGAAACTACGTGCGTCCTCTTTTTGATATGGTGCATGGGAGAACATTTAGGCCATCAAAATCAATGATCTCAGAAGTACTTCGGTAGGGTAATTTCTATGGATCTTTGAAATTCTTATAGTTATATAAGAGCACAAAACATTGGATTGTTTGCTCATTTCTATATTTAGATACGTTCGAGTCTTTTTGTAACATCTACTCTGTTTGCCATATCTATTCTGATACGTACGGGTCTTTGGTTCTCAATCATCAGCCCCTTTAGACCAGGCTTCCGAACCCAACCGAACCCCTGAACCGCAGATAATTTGACAGAAAGAACCGAACCCAAAACCGAACCGTTTTTATTTTTGAAAACTCTGAACCCGAACCCGAACCGTTTTTTTCATTTGCGAAAAGCCTGAACCCGAACCCGAACCGTTTTTTTCAATGGCGAAAACCCTGACCCAGAGACATAATATGGCGGCTGGGTTCCCCAGATATACTAAAAATCTGAGTGACACAAAATGTCATATAGATAATTTTTTCTTTGTATTTTATATGGTGACGGATTTTTAGTCAATCTGAGGAATTCAGCCGCCACATCATGTATCTGCCTAAACCCGAACACGGACCGTTTTTCTAAAGGTCTTGAAGTTCTAAAAATTTTATACGACTATTACGAACACTTGCGTCACATTACATTTTGCTGTGCTATGTACTTCACTTTGTTCCACATAAAGCAGTTTGATGGGACTCCAAGGGTCAAATTCGGTCCGGGTGAAACAATTCTCACATACTGGAAATCCAGGAGCTACTGCAACCGCAATTGTTTCAGCTATCGGAAATAATATATACATATGCCGTCTCTGCTACTCAAGTAACAGTAGAAAGGGCGTTTTCAACCCTTCGTATTTACTAAACGTAGAGGGCCAACAAAAGGTGGAATTTTAGAGAAACAACTAATAGTTTGCTTAAACAGAAAATTTCTTGATCGATGATTTTCTTTTAATTCTCTTTCGTTTACATCTTCTTTGTAATATTTTCGTTTAATACTACTACTTTAATACTAAAAACTCAACTTAACTTAAGGGACATTTTAAAATTAAAGTTTTGAATTGAGTCCAAAACCTTGTTTTTATTGCGGAGCCGAACCTGAACCTTAGTTATTATTTTGAACCCGAACCCGAACCGCTTTTTTTATTTTTGAAAATCCTGAACCCGAACCCGAACCGTTTTTTTGATTTGCGAAAACCCTGAACCCAAACCCGAACCGTTTTTTTAATTTTCAAAAACCATGAACCGTAACCCGAACCGCTTTTCCAAAGGTTCGGAAGCCTGCTTTAGACTCTACATGCAATAGTCTGAAAATATTTCCCATATAGTACACGTTTGACACGATTCGACTCAGTCAGACATTAAGGGCTTGAAACCTATAAGAGCCCTTAACGTGGGGCTTGCAGTCCGGTTCAGTCCTTATCTAGCCCTCTCTCTTGTTTTAGGCGCTTTCCACAAAAGAATTATGCGGTCGAGAATTATATCCTAAACTGGAGCTACGTGGCCATGGCTTTACTTTATTTTTTGAAATGAATAAATTGAAAGGGGTAAAGAAAAAAAAACAGACAAAAAAAATTGCTGGGACGTCATTAATGCACGAGCCCTTATCTCCACGTAACTTGAAACATTTTTGAGAACAATTCATAGTATAAATTACAGTTTCATCAGAATTCCAAGTCTTTTGTGGAAGTTTTCTTCAAACAATCATTCATACTTTGTAATACCAATACTGCCATTCAAAAGAAACTCCTTATTTTTCAATACAATTTAAATTCTTAAAAAAATAATAGGAAAACAAGGAATTACATACAAGAATGGAACAAATATTTCATAATCATAAAGCGCTGCTTTTTTTGTAAAATGTGTATGTATATTACTGATGATAGGTAAATGTAATAAGGCATCCACCAAATATATATAAATGTACGATGTTGTATGATGTTTCATCGTCATAATAAGACATTTATTTTAATAAAAAATGAATAATATACGGAAACATTAAGCATTTGAAGGAACGTTTTGTCAGTCGGTCGGTTCTGTATTTCTTAACGTATAGACTGATGGAGGGATGTTCAACAAAAATGAAACGAGTATTGTAGAACAAAAATGTTTTATATGAAAGGCTACCCATGAGATTTATGAAATCTTTTACTTATTTCTGTAAAGTACCTTACCTTTGTGTCTTATGATAAAAGTTGTGAAAACAGAAGACGTTATGTCAATCATTAATAAATTATTAGTTGTGAGTGACTCACTGAAATTATGAACATGAAATTTAATAGACAAGTTTTTCTGTTGTACAGTCAAAGGGAAAGGCAACTTTGAGTACTTAAAAGGAAGTAGAAAACAAAATGCAAAATTAAACTAAAAACCACTTTGAGGTACTAGACTCTGTATTTTAATATTAAGAACTCTTCGCACGAGGGTGGATGGATAAACAAGATTATGCTTTCCTTTAACAAACGACTTGAGTAACTTTGTATGCGAGACAGGAGATTCAGAACGTGTAGGTACCCACAAATTGTAAGCCGTTGCAAATTTTGATCGGAGTTAACAACAGGCATGGAAAAAGTGTTTTCTTCCCGGGAACCAATCCGAAACTTCCCGCAAACCTCTCAAATTTTCCCGCCTTGGCAACACTGATTTCCTGCCGTACTGACACCGATTTTACGCCATGTTAACATAAATTTTCCGCTATATTTTCATTCATAAAAACAATTTTAGTTTTATAAACTTTATTGTACCAATTGCTGTAAAATTGCGTTTAAAGTATTTGGTTCAGGAAAGAATGTTTTCGAATATTAGGAAACAAAAGAAAAATCGCGAGCAGAGCGAGCGAAAAATTTTTTGTGGGTCTCATTTCAGCTGAGTGAAAGAAAGTAAGAATCGCGTGCCGAGCGAGCGAAAAAATTTGTGCGGGTCTGATTTCAGCTGAGTGAATATTTCTTAAAAAAGAAAATAAACATCGCGAGCGGAGCGAGTGAAAAAATTGTTGTGGGTCTGTTTTCAGCTCAGTGATTATTACTTGGAGAGAAAGCAAAAACCGCGGAGCCGATTTTAACATGGGGCTTTTTGTTTTATTTCATTAAAACAGAAATGAAAAATTTTGTTTTCTCAATATCAACATTTTCTCGTTGTATATAAATTTCCCGTTCTGTTAACATTTTCGAATACTAGACATTTTCATTTCCCATTTATTCCCGTTCTTAGTAGTTTCTCGTTGACTAGTCTCTTGCCGTTTCTAATAATTTCCTGCCAGCTACCCACTTACCGTCCTTAATAATTTCCCGCCCACTGCCTTTTCGAATTGCCCTAGAGCTATGCAGATGATATTTTTCTAACTTTATGTATTGAAACATACGTATCAGAATACATGTGACAAACAGAATAGATGTGGCAAAGTGACTCGAACGTACCTAGATATACAAATAAGCAAACAATCCAACGTTTTCTGTTCTTTTACTGTAACAATTTCAAAGATCCATAGAAATTACCCAAGGTAATGTCAAACGCCCTACCGAAGTACGAAGTACAGACCCTTCAAATCTAGAAAAGCTTATATCCAAGGACTAAGTCGTTTTTCCCTAAAACCCAGAAACACGTGTTATCTGAACTTTATTGTCTACAACTTTGTCCTTGGAAGCAACTTTCTACCTCTCATAGTTCTGGAGATCTGGGTCATCCTGCCCAATTATGGAAGTGGCCATATACCAGGATTGGGCCATATTTGCCCAAAACCTTGAAACACGTGTGCGCCTAAATTTAATTCTCTACAACGTTGCCTTTGAAAGTAAATCTCTGTATTGCGTATTTAAGCAAATACTGAAAAAAAACTATCTCTTATCATTTTGGGCAGAGAAATTTGTTTTCGCCATTCCATGGCTCCCAGTGCTCAGACCCCTGACCCGATTCCAACAAAAAAAATTACCCAGTTTTTTGGCATCAAATGTTTTCATTTGACACCAAATTGAGCAATTTCCGTGCTTTACTTGCTGAGATATTTGCGAAAAAGTTTCACCGACCCTCGTAAAACCATGTTTTTGGTCACTTCCTCGACCATATCTCCGGAACCACTTCATCGATTTTGCTCATCTTCGAACTTGAATCATGGGAGGCATGTACCTTTCAGGGAAAAAAAAGTTTAGGCTGATCGGTTGAGCCGTTTGAAAAAAAAAAGTGGAGACGGTCGGACGGACGGACGGACGGACATTTTTTTTATTGCTGATTCGACATCTCTAGACGATAATAGATGCATCCCCCCAACTCCCACCTCGATCTACCCCACGTTACAATAAAATTGTTTGTAGTAAACGTATAGGACCTCTGTTACTTCGTACGGGTCCAATAAATAAAATGAAATGAAAAACTTCCCGTTCTTAATAATTTTCCGCCAGCTGCCCACTTCAAAATTCGAAAGCAGTTCCTGAAAGCTTAAAAAAATCGAAAAATTATAAAATTTAAATTTTGTCTTTTAACACCCTCGAAAAAGTATCTAAGTATTTTTTAATATTGACTTCAATCATCCATTGAAATTCACGCTTACACTTGACAAAAGCACGAAAGTAAAAAATAATAGATGTTACCGACAGTTACCGTAACTGTGTAGGAAGGTTTCCGTAACTTACCGAGTTTCCTATCAAAGTTACGAAATCGTATTTCTCCTAAAATATTGAATATTATGTTTTCAGATCTTCATCACTCAAAGATCAGATGTGAATTCATCATTTAGAACTTGTAGACCACAAAAATGATTTTCTTAACATCAAATTTCAAGTGCTTGAAAACAGCACTTCCCGTAATAAATATCACGGGAATTACTGTTTTCCTACATTCGACAGTTAGTATTTGCAAAATAATTTTTGTGGTTTACAAGTTCTAAACGAAGAATTCACATCTGATCTTTGATATTCAATATTCAATATTTTAGGAGAAAGATGATATCGGAACTTTGGTCTTGATAGGAAACTCGGTAAGTTACGGAAACTTTCCTACAAACAGTTACGGTAACTGACGTAACATTGATGTATTTTTGTTTCGTAGTTTTGTCTATTTTGATTCAAATGTCAGTGTATTTTTTCCGTTAATTTTAGATGAGTGAGTTTAAAGACTCCTACATTTTGAATTTTATTTGGAAAAACGAAATGTAAATTTTGTAATAAAGTTTTTTCTTTTTGAAACTTGTTACGTACTGTTTGTCAATTTTATTCGCAATTTTCAACTAAATCGACTTAAATCAAAATGAGTGAATGAATTAATGATTTCATAAATAAAGTTAAACTTATTTTCCCAACAGAAGAATTTTTTGAAGCTTGAAAAATAAATGATTTAATCACTTTAATAGCAATTCCCACAGTCCCCTTTCCATTATTTCCCGTTCACCAGTCATTTTCCTTTAATAGTAATTTCCCATAATTTCCCGTTCATAGTAATTTCCCATTACTTCCCGCTCATAGTCATTTCCAATTTTTTCCTGTTGGCTAGTCACTTCCCGTTCTGAATAATTTCCCACCATTTCCTATTCGCTAGTCACTTCCCATTATGTTCCATTCATTACTCATTTCCCTTTCTGTAATTATAAAAAGTCCTAATTTCCCGCGAACCAAAATTTTTGGTTCAAAATTTCCCGCGAACGACGCACACTTTTTCCACCGCTGCTTAACAAAATCCTTATGCTACACGTACCCATTCCTTCACACCAGAAGTAAACTAAGCTCAACCTTACAGAAAGTAGCCTCCCAGACAAAATCCGCAGTGTAAAATGTAATCAAATACAGAATAAGAACTTAAAAAACTAAGGAAATTATTAGGAAAAAACTCTATTCAACGGTTCTAAAAAACCAACGACGGAAATGGAATAGATGAGGACGTTTTTGGCTGATAACTTTCTTAAATTTGTACTTAGGTTGTAGCGTATGAAATGTTTAATGGAAATCACAAGGGGACAACCTCGGCCGAAAACACTACTATCGGGATTTTTTAAATTTACTGTCTATCGTTGCAAAATGTCAAAACGACTGAACAGTAATAAAATAGTATAACCTGATTGGTTACTTTATGAGTCAGTCCCACAAGGTGTCACTTTCATTAAATTTACATCGAAGTTAGAGTAAGGGTGCCTAATGTGGAACACCAAAAAGAGAATGCAAATAACAGAGTTGAAATGTCTCGACGTCTAGGAGAAAGTTATTTGCGAAAGATTAGTGCAGCTTCTTGGAGAATAAGGGACTTCTTAAATTGATAGATTAGAAATTTTTCAACATGTTCGAAAGTAAGTGAATTGTAAGTGTTTTAAAAAAGTGTCCCTAATATGGAACACCAGGGTTCCTAATGTGGAACGCTTCAAAATATGAAGAAATTTTTCGAAACTTTTTTTTTTCTTTCAAACGAAATTGACAACCGAGTGTTAAGAGTTACAACAGAGCACAAATTTCGTCTTTCGGACCCATAAGATATGTTTAGATGTGATGCAAATGTGGAACATGCAGCAGTTGTGTAGTCAGTACTAAATAGAAAACAAAATATTTTTCCTTTCAATCTGAACAAACAAAAGTGGGTATTCCACATTGGGAGCCCAGACAAGATTTTCTTGTCTCGTCTCTTTCTTCTATATTTTTCCATTTTAAGAGAAGTTAACAAGGCACTCTTTTACTGAGATGTCTAATAGGTACTTCAAAACATAAGAAGTTTATTTTTCTTAACTTCTCTTAACTTCTATCAATGTTAATGAGATATAGTGGTGTTCCACATTAGGCACCCTTACGCTACACTGATTTCTTGGTGTTTTTTAATTTCGTCTGCATTTTATAGATATCGTTTTTTAATTTACAGTTTATTGGCGTTGCATGGCCGAATCGAGTTATAAATCGATTGTTTTTTTTTTCGGCAATAGACCGTGGTCCTTTTTCGATTATTTTTTTAAATGAAAGTTCACTATGAAAAAGGGAGATTTGCTTAAGAACTTACCGAACTTACTTACTTACTTATATTTATTTATATCAATTCATATCAATTTAGGTAATTTGTTCTCAATCCCGAATCAATCCTCAATGAAATTCGATTCTTTATATTTCTACTAGCACGGTTACCACAGGTTTCGCCCGGAGTACGGTTTTAATAATTTATAAAAATTGTTTTATAGCCTGTGCGAAGTAAATTATACTTCCGCCCTCTATTTCGTTTTAAGTTTGCTGCGGTTATATTGTTCGGAAATTTGGAGTTACTACTTCCGGGGTTATTTTGTTCGGAGTTATTTTGACCTAGCGCCGAATTTATTCTTTAACGAAAAGCATGGATAACGCATTTTGGTCAATCCTAGGGAATTTATCCTTTGATGAAATGCAACGATAAGGCGTTTTGAGCAATTCTTGTAGTTGAAAAAACTCAAGGTTTTACAGGTCGCAGGGATGGCTTAAATAGAACACCTTGCCTAGGGAGTTTATGCTTTCACGAAATGATTTGTCGAACGGGTCCATCCAAAATTTAATAAAAAATTATCGGTACTGTTAAATTTCGTTATCGGTAATGCTGTTAAATTTCGTTATCGGTAATGCAAACATTCCTATTGGTAATGTCAAGATTTCTATCTGTTCTTTATTATTTTTCATTTGTAGTATTGAATCAAAATATCGATCGTTTATTACCATCCGCTAATCATTTTTTTTTTAAGTTTATAAGCAGAGATGTGCTTAATATTTCAAAGATGTACTCCGATGAGATAAAAACAAGGAAGAAGAAATTACTTCGGCAATCCGCCGACTTTAATTTCGCACTGAAAACGGTCGGGTTCGGGCACATTTCGGAGCAGGAATTTCTTTCCAATTTCGGTCATGAAGTGGGCGGGCTCACCAGCAAATTTAGCGGGAACGTTTCGTGGCGAACATTCCTTCCTGAGTTCGAACAGTGACATGACAATCTGGGTCATCAAAAAGTGGTACCCGTTTACCCCTACTTAAGGCTGAAATCGTAGTGAAGTGTATTGAAATGCGGTGAACTGTAGTGAATTGTAGCGAAATGCAGTGAACTGCAGTGACTTGCAGTCAAGTGTAGTGAATCGCAGTGAAGTGTAATGAAGTGTAGTGTGGTGAACTGTAGCGAAAAGTAGTGAATTGTAGTAAAGTGTCATGTAGTGGACTGTAGCGATGCGTAGTGAAGTATAGAGAATTGTAGTGAAGAGTAGCAGTGATGTGTATCGAAGTGTAGTGAAATGTAGCGATTTGCAGATTTACATTATATAGATGAAATATCATTTTTATTAAGATGGTAGTTGTTAAAACTAGTACATTTTCTCTTAAATTTCTTCAAGCACGAAGGTTTTCAAAAAATTTTTGGTCGTTTCATTTGAAGTTTAAAAATATAAAAAAAGAATTTCTAACCATTTCTGTTTTTTCCTTTAATAATAATAATATTCTGCCTTACAACCCATGAAGGGTTAGAGGCTAGATCAATATTTACTAGTTTCGCTGTTTGTGGCTCCACTTTTTTGAGATCCTTTCATTACCGGAAAGTTTTACTGTGCCAGTGGTAAGCTGTGCGACAAACCCAGTGCCATCTATAAGATGTAACTAGGAGCGAAACTAGTAGGAGTAGAATACCAGTTCTCCCAACAATGCGTTTTCCGGTAAGCCGAACGATGGCACTATACTCAACTTCACTCGACTTGAGCGATTCAATCAGTTTTGTTTTGTTTACAAATTCAACAATCGGTACAAATCCGTCTGCGGTTGAGTTTCGAACCAACGCACTGGCAACTCGATCTCGTAGTAGCAAGCAGACGTGTTAACCACTACGCTATCGAGTTTTTTCCTTTAAATGCCGCTTATGTTCAATCCTTTTTTTAAGTGTAGAGTACAGTGCATAATGGACTATGAATGAATAAGTGAATACCCTCGTGTCAGTCCAATCAAAATGGCGTTACGCGTACCATGTGAAAGTCATATTAAAGCATGGACAGGACAGCGCTGGCATATGAAATATAGCCCCATCTGAGGAGCGAAAATGAAACGAATGAAGTTCCCTCAAGCGAAATCTAAGTTTTTTCTTCAACTGTTAGTCTAATAATACTTTCCCTTTCCTTCTAAAAAGGTTGTTTTATTTCTACTAATATAGCGGTGTAAAGCAATAAATATACGTATTTCTCTCAAATATTTGTTTTTGCTGCATCGGAACAATAACAAAATGTGATCTTTTTATAATGTGAACATAAAAGAAGGTCTATTGTATACAAATTGAAGGCATTTGCATTAAGCTTTTTACACGCACAACGATGCGTTTTATTAGCCACAAATTGTTCCATATGCAAAAGTTGCAACACACAACCAATTTACGATTCTCATCATCATAAATACTTACTTAATGTCACGTGTTCTGTCCACAATGCCAGATATCGATGGTGAATTTTCATCGGTATTTCGCAATAGTGCACCACATTAAAACATAAATATTTGTTAATAGCAACGTGCCCCAGGAAGAGAAAATTGATTATCCTGTCTTTAACATAGTTGGAATAATAAAAAAAAAGCTCCGTGGGGTGCACGATTAAAAATGGATTGCCTAGATGACAGCAGGGCTTGAATGTGTTTTTCTTTTCCTCTTTCAAAATATTCAATTTTATCTTCATTCTATTTCAAAAAATGAAATCTTTAAATTTTTTGATTAATTTAAAGACTAGACAGTGATTAAGAACTAAACGGCCTTCGTTATTTTGTCGACTTGGAATAACTCATTTCAAGTGGCAAGTGAAACGCGGGAAACGTCTTCTTCACGTTAACGCCAACACATTACTGTTGCCTATTGCAAAATATTACGAATTCTCCATTCGAAGCGTTTAAATCATTTATCTGCCTAGAACAATAATTTCCCACTTATAACTCTAGTGCATTTTTACTTATCTCGGTAATTCTGTTCTCGGTAGATAAAATAATATATGCATCTCTTGTCAAAATTCTTATTGCGACGTGTGGGCATGGCGAATCGAGTCGCAGAGGTGCATAATCTTATATTATTGCATTGGTGTCTATAATATGACAATTATAGCACTCAAAGCCACTGAAAATAGGACTATAATACGCCGATTATAGTCGAGTTTTATTATTCGACACATTACCATAATATCGTCGAGTTGAATAAAATGTTGTCGCTGATTTTCGTGAAGCATACAATAAACATCTTTGCTGACTGTACATCCCGCCCAGTGATATAAAATTCTAGAAATCTTCAGTTTTGATTGGGATGGAAATTGCGTAAATTTTGACGGTGTTTCATATGTGCATCTATACTTTTTCGCAGTTTCGCTTCGTATAATTCACTAGTCTAAGTGTGACCGAGAATTGTTCATATAGAAAATCACCACCTTCAACCTTCAAGTCATTCAACGTGATATAGTTGAATGACTTGACTAACGATTGGCACGATATGCCGAAATGTTGATGCTTCTAACTCATTCACAAACACAGCTGTTCTATTTGAGAAACTGAGCATTTTTGCAAGGACAAATTAATTCCATTAAATTTCTCAAGCTTTGATTGACCGAAAAATAAAGGAAAACCATTACACTTTCAAATTTTCAAGTTTTTCTTCGTTGGTAAATCCACATAATTGACCATTATAGGCGCCATCAATAATAGTATTTTATAACACAAGGGGTATAATCGGAATCGCGTAACTATAGTCGACGCCCCTCGAAATTCTACCCACCGAGACTTTAATTGCGCGATATAACCCCTTGTGTTATACGATATTTTATCACATCGGGCCTATAGTTGCCAATTTTGCACCAAACATAAAAATACACGGTACATCGAAATTACTGCAATGTAGATAGTGTTAACCTACTAAGCAATTGTCATTGCAAAATAGACGGTCATTCGAATTATATTTTTCTATAGAAAACGAAAGCAAAACGCAATTTGAATAAAATTAAATTCGAATTCGTATATTTTCGCTACTTTTTACAACGAAATGAGTTAGTGAAATAAAATACGCACTCCTTAAGTTGTGGTTGATTCGAAATAAAGCGAGATGAAATTTGTTTACTATTTTTCATCGATATGAAAAACCCTGAACTCGACTATAATGACTTTATTATAACCCGACTTGAATACAAGAAACTCGACTATTAAGCCAATTATACCCCTACTTTCAGTGCAATTATTGGCTTATTATAGGCCCCGATGTGATAAAGTATGTAAAAGGGGCTGTCCATAAATGGCGTCTGCTTTTTTTCGACTTATTTGACCCCCCCCCCCTCCACCCTTCAATATTTCGCCTGTTTTTCCGAACCTCCCCTCCTCTCCCCCCCCAAACCGACGTCATATTTTCCTAATAAAAAAGTGGGTTATAGACAACAAAATCGGCCAAAGAATGTAACGTTTTTAATGGTATCATGCGGTACCACTAGTACTAGTACTAAATCGCTTGATCATAGTCTCGATACGTGAAGTGATCTCGGGGCGAAGTGCAAGGTCTATTCACGCACCGATATGAAGTAAATGACCGAGGGTGTCATACCGAGGTCTAAACGTATCGACCCTCGGGTTATTCACTAAAACTCGACTATAATCACGCGATTATATCCTATTATTCTAATATAAAATTAAATGTTGATTGGTAATAGCGACATGTATTATCGCCCAGAACAGAAATTTTGGGAACTATCACCTGGACAAACGAGACAGAATATTAAAACGGGTAAATATGTTTAAAAAGAAGAATACCCTTTGGATGGGATGTTTAGCTACTATTGTAAAAGGAACATGTCCTTCCGGGGTATAATTCCCAAAATTTCTGCTCCGCGCGATAATTCCCCGATGGAGAATACCAGATGTCATATACTTGTGACTTTTTCGTCGCTATTTTCTGTTGGACGGTAATAAACGACCGATAAAACAATTCAACTTTACCGATAAAAAGTAACAAATGACCGATAAATTTTCAAACACATATTTAGGTAAAATTAAAGCGCGTATATTTGGGGTAGTGCCCAAGGACCTCATGACATTTCGTAAAAGAAAAAATTCCCTAGTGAAGTGGCTGAAATGAGTATATCAGTGAAAAGTTATCGATCATTTATTATTTTCTATCGGTAAAGTTGAATAGTTTTATCGGTCGAATATAATATCCCTTTTCTGTTCTTTGTGACAAGAATTTTTGGCAGCTATGTTTCATGAAATCAAGTTGACCTGCTGCTGATGTCTCGACTTTTTTTCATGCTACCTGATCACAATTCATAACTAAATTAAATAATTAATGAAACAGACCCTAAAAACCTTTCTTTCGCCGTACTCAATTAGTTTATGTTTGGATTTTGTAAAAACGTAATATTTTTAATTTGTCGATGCTGTAAATAACAGCCGTCGGCAACGTAGTTCCTAACAGCTTTTAGTAGTACCACAAACGTTGGCATAATGATCATAATAACAAGTAACTCCACGTTGTCTTTATTCAATTTTGCCGATTGATCAAATAGCGAAAAAAATAGTTACGTGTCTCTTGTGAATGGTTGGTTTTATATAACATTTTTTCTTTGTAATTTAAGAAAAAAGAGTTTGTTTAAAAATTCTATCATGAGTGTAAATGTTCAAGTCGAAGGAGAGAAGTTTTTCTTCTTTGAAAGTTGAAAAAAACTCCTGCTACAAAACTGAATACTACTAGCTCCTTCTGGAACAATTTACAGGCGCCTCTGTTACTAATACTGCGAAAGACATTAAAACGTAGTCGTTTGATTTTAAAAACAAAAATTTATTAAGAAAGAAAACTTACCACCAATGTGCATGTGACAATTGTAGAACCATTAAAAGGAAACATATAACGGTAAATGTATATCGGACACACTTCCTCCTCGCCATTTCGATTTAAATTTTTAAAAATGTAAATCTTGTTTGTTATCGCTTCGAACAATCACTTTTATATAATTTTATTTTTATGAATGTCCTTTATTTTGGTTAGTCTCACTTAAAGTCATCGACATCTTTCTGTACAAATTAAATTAAAAATAGTGTACAAACGATGATGGCACAATCAACAAAACAACAAAAAAAAATAAATTAATGAAAATGCAGATATTGAATTGGTTGAGAAATTTATAATTGAAAATGTTACTTGTTACACGTTATGACACGACCACCCGAGGTGACATTTATCATCTTGCACCTTTAAGTAGTATAATATGGTTCCACGGTGTATAATATGCTTACCCGTTTGATTATAATATTATGCACGGTACGTACCTACATTTTCTTGAATTAATTTTGTATGTTCAGTCCACATTGTAGGCGTTCATTCTACATTAGACCAAGAGAGGGCAAAGCGACTTATAGCCATATAACATATACATATACCTATAAGTAATAAGTTATATGTTTACGTTAAGTTACGAGCTATGAGTTATAATTTATAAGTTAAAAGTTTACGGTACAAGTTATAAGTATATAGCCCAGATCAGTATTGTAACTGATCCATAAACTATTGATCAGTTTTAAAACTGATGCATATAAGTACTGATCAGTTTAAAAACTGATTCGTATCAGTACTGATCAGTTTTAAAACTGACCCGGATCAGTACTAATCAGTTTCGAAACTGATCCGGATCAATACTGATCTGTATCAGTACTAATCAGTCTGAAAACTGATATGAATCAGTACTGATCAATTTTAAAACTGATCCGGATAATGATCAGTCTCAAAATCGATTCGGATCAGTACTGATCTCAATCATTTTTGAAACTGATCAGTACTGGTCTGGATCAGTTACAATACTGATCTGGGCTATAAACTTAAAATGTTACTTTATAACGTAAACTTGTAACTATAAGTTACTTAAACATATAACTCAAAACAAATAGCTATATGTATATGTTATAAATTTGGCTATAAGTGGCTTTGCCGAAACTCTCTATTCTCCATGTTCTACGTATAACGAACGAATTTTGTATAAAGAATGAAGATATAAAATGAACTCATTTAAGATACACCACCCTAAATTTTTCAAATGAAATTCGCTTATGCGATACGTGCAATGCAGAACTTGTCCTTGTCAATAAATCCGCGACATACCAATACCCCTCCACTTGTCAGACCACCCCTTCCATTTTTTTTACACATTAGCAGGGTTTCGCGCTCGGTGCTGAACTCAAATGTTGAGAATCAGGGCATATTTTTGAGAAAATATTTTCTAAAATTTTCTCAAATTTGTATTATGATGTAAAACACGTTCAAACAAGTTAAAATAATTATAGAATTATTTATAATCGATGTGAGGAGTACTCTGAAGCATAATATTGTTCGTGGAGATAGAAGAAACTCAGCAAACCAAGTTTAAACGGGTGCGCTGAAAATTCAGCCTTTATGTTGATCATTCTATTATGTCTTTGTTGGCCACCTAAACACCTAAAATCTGTTGTTTGGTCACTTTTTTGTGTATAAAACATCATCATTAAAGTTCTTATATCTAAATTTTTAGAAAAAATTTGAGAAAATTTTCTCACAAATAGGCCCTGCTCAGAATGCATACACTGCCCTAAAATTACCGTGATAACAAAGTTTCCTTTTGATTCTTTTCTTTGCTTGATCGCATTTCTTAATCTTTCTGGGGATTTAATTCGAAATAAAATTGGAATACGTTGAAAATACTTTGCAATGCCGCACTTGCATTACAAGCCATTTTTGTTCCATTCTTCTTTTAAGAAAAATACTTTGTTGCTATATTTCGAAAAGGAATTAAAACATTTTCATTATTCAAACAGAAATGACCATCGGATCAGTGCTTATGGTTACGCAAGACCCGTACGTTTCCCTATCAAGTCTAAGCTTACGTCTCGTCGCATGGAAGGAGGAGTGTAATGATGAATTTACTAATTATTTTACTGTGAAAATATTGCTAAAATCGATCAACATTTACTCGGTTTATAACGTTGAGGGACTTTCAGACAAAATTTTTAATGCTAATTTCACTTATTGAGACTTCAAAAATCAACGTCGATTAAGTTAGCAGAAATGTTTTTGCAAAACTGTCTCCTTCATGCTAGCTTTTGCTCTTACCGCTTACATTGTGAAAAGTGTTACTTTTGCCTTTAGATGCCTTTTCGGCACAATTCAAGTTTATTGTCACCTTTCATGTGAGCTCCTAAAAAAAATATTAAAATTCCCCCCCTCCCACCCCCAAGTAGGAGTGACCACCACTAAATGACCACAACACCTCTCCTAGGTGTGACAATTAAACTTGAACTTTTAACGTCTTGTGAAAAGCTTTACTTTTGCCTTTGGATGGGTCTCTCAAATTTTGTGAAAAGTCTTGTGATGAAAACGATTACTTTGGCTTGGGTATGAGTGTGCCTAGTTTTGTGAACACACTGACAAAAAAGATTTGAAAATATCAGCTGTGGCAGGTAAATTGTCTCGAGGTAATTTTATTTTTCCAAAATTTTCGAAAAATAAACTCACTTGGAGACAAATTGCCTGCCACAGCTAAACTTTTTTTTTCAGTGCAGTCTTGTGAACACTATTTAATTTGTCTTGTGGATTTGTTTGCCTATTTTAGTGAAAAACAGCGCCTCTCACCGTGAACATGATGAAATAGCAAAAAAGGGGGGTCTGGGGCAGAGCACCTTCTGTGGCCTCGGGCAGAGCATCTTGTGGGGTCTGGGGGAGAGCAAAAACTTTCTGCAGTGGTTCATCTAACCCGCCGGTGTGTGGTGAGGAGGCAACACGATACATTATCTTTTTTACAAAAATAGCAGGACCAATTCCATGTGGTCCAAAAACACCTGCCGGTAAAACACATTGATGGGGCAAACCGGCATTCTAAGCCCTGCTAGTTTCCGCACCTACTTCATCATAGATGGCACTAGGTTTGTACGTAATTTACCACTGGCAGAGTAAAAACTTCGGTAACGAAAGGATCTCTAAGAGGAATCCATCTGAGCAAAAAAGGCTCATAAAAAAATTGCGAAACTAGTATATAAAAAAATCGATATAAAAAGATCTCCGGACGGGTTGTAACGGCGGATTTTTCCACAATCCACAAGCAAAAGTAAATCTTTTCCACAAAAGTTTTCTCAAAAATAGGAAAACCCATCCACATACAAAAGTAACAGTGATATCGCGAATACTTCGAGGCGAGTGATACATTCCTAGAATCGTGGTTCCAAATGGAGGAATACATTTTTTTAAATCATATTTTCGGACTTAGAGGTCGTGAACCACATGGTTTACACAGGGGTCCAAAAACAGTTTTTTGTTTCTAACTCAAGTATGTTTGGTCATATTCTTTATTATTGGTTACGAGTGAAGAGCATAATGAGACAAAGATTTTAGAATTAGACATCTACCATGTACCAGCCGTATAAGGGAGTTAAAACCCCAAATACGTCGAATGTTCAGAGGTGCCTACCTGTCTTAAACATCGGATTGCTCGAATAGTACCATCATAGAAACACACTGTGGCCTAGCTACTAAAAAACATCTATAACATAATTCCGCCAATGTCATGTCTAAAGAAATGGGAATCAATTTTCTAAAGAACCCAATCTTGGTAGACTAGACACTAAAGTAGGATTTTTGTCAACGAAAACCCGCAAGAAAGTCGTGGGCTTACCTGAAAGATTATGAGTCCCTGAATGTTTTCCATGAGCATTACGCGCCATGTGGTTGACGACCTCTAAGTCCTCAAATATTATTTTTAAAAAAATCGGAGAGATACGTATTTCTCCACTAGGACCCATTATTCCAGGAGATAACACTCGCCTCGATCGGCGATGACTTCTATAATATGACGATGACTTCTATAATATGAAACCCAAAATACACCTCACCGCACCTTGCTGCACCTCACTACACCTAAATGACTGCATTTGCTACACCTGACTGCACTTTGTTGCAACTGACTTAACCTTGGTGCGTCTCATTGACTGTACCCAGGGTCGGCGCTACGGTTGGCCGGGGGCAAAATAATTGGACCCGTACGAAGTACGTGTCATATGCGTTCATTACGACATTTGTAATAGTTCGATTTGAGGGGGTGTAGAGGCGAGCATCGATCATGGTCATTAGATGCCGAATCCAAGGGTCAAAGGTTACGGGCCACCGACATATTGCCGCTTACGTGGTTTTGGGACTTTTGTGCATAACTCGAGTTCAATCGATGGACCTATGAAAGTCTAACAATTTTTAGTTTGGGCCCTTGGAATGAGTTTGTACAAATCCCTACGTGTTTGGTCTTAGAAATATACCTAGGGTCACTGGTCGGTCCTACTTTTTATATTTTCTGCTTCGTACGGATTTTTCAAAATTAGCTTAAGGGCGATCTCCAAGGTAGTTAAATCGATAATTAGGTAATTTTGAAATTTAGATTGATATACAATAAGAGTTTAAGACGTTGAATCTTTATACGGGGTCGTACGGGTCCAGCGTCAGCCCTATGTTTAAATTTTGAAGTGTTGTAGAGAACGTAGAGGGAAATATTTTGGGAAGTGTGAGTCACAGGCCCCATATAAGGCCTCCAGATTGATTGAGAGTCAGTCAAGTGTAAAGCAATTAATTATTGAATTATTGTAGAATATGCCGGGGAAACATTTTAGTCTATTCAACTGTGCGTCCCAGACCAACAAATTAATTTTTGAAGTTTTGTATTTGACTGCGAGTGGAATATTTTTGTCAATGTGCCAGTCATCATCTTAGGCCTCCAGGTCGATACTAGGGTCAGCCGGCCAAAAAATTAATTTTTGAAATGTTTAAGAGGATGTCAAATGGAACATTTGTTTCCAGATCTCATCACTTTAAATCTTCATATAAAAGGTTAATTCCAGTAAATACGGGTGAACAAAGTTTTGAGAAGCCGGTGAGCACGAGGTACAAAATTTAGTTTTTGATTTGCTGCAGTAGACGTCAAGGGAAACGCAATTTCTAATGAAACTATTGGTCCCAGAAATCAACTACGATTCTACGGTCGTCCGTAGATCTAGAAATGATTTTTGATAGATGATACATGACGCTTTCGTGCAGGTTTGACACTTTGAATGTCGCCATTTCATTTTTTTTCAAGATTGTGGCAGAAGTTTGCCTTACGAAAGGTCTAAATAGCTCAATCTTGCACAAGAATTCCTTTATTTAAGGAACGAAACAACTTTCAAAAATGTTTTTTTTCATCTGTCTTATTTCTCACTTTAATCGTAAAGTCACAATTTTGATGGGGTTTGTTTTATGCGACATGTCTACAGCCCGACTTTCAAAGAAGAGCAAAATCTAGTCGATCGGTCGGGCCGGAGTTATATGAGAAAAATGTTTCTTCGTGGGTATAAAGTTCTCAGTTTTTGGAAATCTGATGAGTGATTCTTGTGGGACGTGAGTCTAACGATACACATGTACGTGACATGTCGTTAAGGACGCAAATAGGAGAAAATTTTCAACTTCTTGAATGTGGGTTAGAGCTAGAAGTAAGAAACGAAAGTATTTTATATAATTTGAGGTTTCCTAGAAACTTTCGGCAAAGAACTGATTGTGGAAGTAAAGGTAAGGAATCAAAAACATGTGAAGTTGTAACCAATTTTCATAAATTATCACAACCATATCCCGGGCGAAGCCCGGGTAACCACGCTAGTGTAAAATAAATTCCAAATATTGGTCGACGTTTTCGCGATATCACTCGTATTTTTCACAAAGGTTTCTACAAGAATCGTATACTCATCCCGAAGTAAAACATTTTTACATCCTTATTTTAGCTCCACATACTAGCGGGACGGTAAAAATCTTGTAAAAAGTTTTGTACTAACTCAGCAGTCTACAAAAATCACACGTTATAGTTATCAACTGCATTGGCTATGTAATTCAGTTGTAACACATCTGCGAAAGTTTGCGATATCCGAGCCAAAGGCGAGGTGTCGTAATCGCAGATGTGTTACAACTGCATATCATAGCCAATTCAGTTCAAAATTTTAATGCATAAGCGAGCGGTATGTTGAAAACACACCAAAAAATGTCACATATTTTCCACACGTTCGCTTTGACAACAACAAAGCGGCCATGTTTTTCGTTTAGTACGATGAGAGCGTTTCATACCTTACACAGTAACTAGATTTACATGGTTTCGTGCAGCTTATAAGTGGTTTCGTGCAGTTTACACAGTTTCGTGCAATTTCGTGGCATTTATTTTATGTATACATTGGCGATGAACCGTCAATGTAACACAACAATACCGCTCGCTATGCATTAAATAGATTTACAGTAACGGAATCATAAGATTGTGCAACATTTCATTCCACTAGTAAAATCTATTCCTGAAACAAAAAGTTGCACAATCTTAATGTTCCCCTACCATAGTATAGATTTGTGGATTGTTTCAAACGTAATCGTAAACGCATAAGTCCCTTATACTTTGTACGGGTGTAAAAAAAATAGCAAGTCAATTTTAGCTACCGAAAACCAAGCATATTTTTGTAATCCTTTGTTTGTGGATGGGAGTAACATAAGCGAAACCTCCAATTTGAATTAATTTTTTCTTTTCTTTTTCAGAAATGGAGCGTTCTGACTGTTGAGTCAGTGATTACTCTCCACGAATCCTAAGAAAAGTTGGAATGAATTGGATTAACCAAATGATAAATTATCAAAGTGAGTGCAAATGGCCATTCAAATATCCAACCGCACAACAGTAATCAAAGTTTGAGTTTTTTAAACAAAATAACGAAAAACGAATTTTTCTATTTCAATGGTTGTTTACTTTAAAGAAACGTATAACTATAAGCGCCACTGAGTTTTTCAATTAACTATTTAACGTGAACTATAAAATGCACAGATGGACCTCACTGATGTAGGTAAATACCTAATTGTAATCACATATACCTCGAGTTGACTTGGCAGGTATATCTTTCTTTAATATAACTGCCTAGTTTAAATATTACCCATTAATGAAATGGTCAACAAACAACTATTTAAAAAAAATTAAAATGATAAAAAAAAACATATTTTTAATGAAAATAATTACAACCACACAGAGATGAGCAATTCAATAAAGAAGATTATTACCATCAACATCGTACTTAAACAAAACATTTTAATTACTTTCGAATGGATTTGAATTTTTTTTTTTACTTGTTTTATAAAGTAAGTCGTTGTGTATGACACAAATTTGCACAGTAATTTTCAAGTGATTTGATTATTTGATCAATTTAAAATAATTAATTTTTTTCATAAAAAACCTTTTCTTGTTTATTTATCGACGATTGGTAATTTTAACTTTAAATCGAAAATAACTGCACGTTTTTAGTGAATATTTATTGTATGTTGCCGTCGAACGAAAGAACGTTGTGTAAGACTGATTAAAAAACTCTTCAAAAACCACGTCCAATTCACTGTAGCCGTAGTAAAGCAACTGACGAACCAGAGAAAACAAAATAAAAACAAAACACGTGAGAAGGATTCTAGACAAAAACTTAACCAAAATTGAGATTTTTAAACGAACTAGCGAAAGAAGGACATATATACATGCTATCGTTGCCTCTTATTTATAAGCATCATTTCATGTCCCGTGTTTATATTTGTAAAAAAAATATGTTCTCTTGCATCTCCGATACCGCAAACACACAATCTCGTATTAGCATAGCTTATAGGGTGGCTCCTACCGGTTGAAATGTTCGTTATTTGTTCTAAGTTTGATTTTAAATTGTTGGTAAGTCAATCAATCAAATTGGAGAAAAATAGTAGTTAATAGGAGAATTCCAAACAGAAATTGTTTTGTTTAAGACATTCAAACGACAAAATTAATGAAAAACGTACGTCAAGAAAATCTCCACTATACATTTGACCAATTGAGAAAATCTGTTCGTGTTACTCTATATTGCGTTTCGCAGCAAATAAGAAAAATTGTGTTGTGTAAATGCGATGCGACCAGGAATGTTGCATTATACGCATAAAAGATCCATAGACTGAAATATACGTTACAGTATAAAATATCGGTTGAGATCAAAGTAGAAAAAGTATATTTTTTTTACCAAATGTATGTAATGAAGATGTGTATGGTGCATGTAGTTATGAAGAAATACAGAGAAATTGGGTGTTTAAGGTAAGTTATTAAGAACTTTTATTGAACATTTGTGCATGGGAATCAGGTCCGTAGCTAGGACGTTGTTTTAGTCTTTATTTTTTATTTTTTTTATTTATTTATTCATTACGGAAAAAAGGTTTTACAAAATCTCAACTTAAAGATAATACATTTTTAAGATAAGGATTATTTACTGTGTAGCTCCATTATGTGGAACAATTCAAAGGAGCTCAGACTCAGACTCAGACTGCGCATTCCAAGCGTGGGATATCCCTAGAACCAGTCAAGCATTTTTAAAGTATTTAGTGCTCACGTTTCCCAGGATTGACGCAAGAGTGGCGCAAGTACTGAATACTGAGCTCTTCAAGACCGTTATGTCCCGTTTGCTCATAGTTTCCTATGGCTAGCTCGTTCCGATACTTCACTGTCAGCGCTGGACCGCTTATGCTGTACACTTATATACTGTTCCATTCTGTAACAGTAACTAACAACAACCGATGTCCCTCGAGCATCAGTCGGACTAAATACTAAATATTGTCTGGAGTATTAATTTCATTCTCAGATATAATTCACTAGTCCTAGTTTTACCGTATGTGACCGTAGATTGTTCATATGGAACATCAAATAGTCGGTACTTCACCCCATATCACATATCAAGGTGCATGACTTGACTGATGATTGGCGCTGGATGTCGAAATGTTGATGCTTCTAATATGTTCAAGAACACAACTGTTCTAGTTGAGTTCAATCTGAGCGTCATTACAGTGACAAAATAATTCAAAATAAAAATTCTCAACCTGTGACCTTCTGTTACTTGTCTATGTGATCGAAAATTAAAGTAAAATTTCCACGTTTCAGTTTAATTGTTCCACGATCAAGCAAAGCCCGAGTAATATGTAAGATATTCTCAAAAACAATTAATTTCAACCACCGTCCGTCGCTTGACCAAGTGATCGGACTAGCTACTTATCTCGGACGCTATTTACCTGTTCCATTCAGTATTACGTTACCCTAGTACTTACGCACCATCCTGTCGTGTATAGAGCGAGGGACCAGGCTATCCGTATCTTCCGATTATGTCCTTTACGTCAATCGGTCAACTGATGCTTACCTAGCGTAAGCAATGCTAGGGGTGATAAATCCATGTAACTGCAGCCCATCAATTAACAGAGCATAACTAGCTTTCATAAACAAAAACATTCACAAAACATTTACAAAACAGAGTCATATTCTCTTCCCTTTCCCATGACTTCCACGTTAAGTGGGTTTCGTAAAAGATTGCTGTTTCGACCTCAGGATCAGTGGCGGCCAAAGGCTAGGGTGGTCTAGCCATCCTCAGTTGTTTCCAACAGATCCCTTCCCAATACTGCCATCTTATGATGGAAACGGGAGAAGATTGAAAAAATTGCTGCGAAATAACATCCCTTGCAGCAAATGAAACTTCATTTTAAAATAAAATCAAAATTCAATATTAATGTCTAACAAACTTCAACTTGAAAGCCTCAATCCAACAAAATCCAATCCTAAAATTTCAACCTGATTAAAACTTATAATTCTAAGTTTAATCGGTGAACTTCACATATTAAATTTCGAACTCAAAGCCATTACATTTTATAGTAAAAAAGAAGAAGGCCTCAGGTTCTGGGTACCTAATTCAGGACCTCACAGAATTAATCCTTAGCCCCAATCTTCTACGTTACGACGCTAAGCAATTGTATCTTCAGGAAACATAAATAATTCTGACCTACCTTCTTGACATATACTGCGCTCGACCAGGTTACGGAAGGCCGTGCAAACAATGGGGCCAACTATGCCTCGGGATATCGATGGAGTAAACAATGGAAAATTCGGTTTTATCCTGGGGATATCGATGGAGTAAACAATGGAAAATTCGGTTTTGTCCTAACTAAATGTAGCCAAGAAAAGGAGTCTCACCTTAAGGAGATCAGAATTAAATTAAATTTAAGTAAACTTTAGACATTAATATTGAATTTTGATTTTATTTTGAAATAAAGTTTCATTTGCTGCAAGGGATGTTATTTCGCAGCAATTTTTTCAATCTTCTCCCGTTTCCATCATAAGATGGCAGTTTTCCATTAAAGAATTTTCCATACGTCGTTCAAGGAAGGATATTTTCTGGCTGTATTGGGAAGGGATCTGTTGGAAACAACTGAGGATGGCTAGACCACCCTAGCCTTTGGCCGCCACTGATCCTGAGGTCGAAACAGCAATCTTTTACGAAACCCACTTAACGTGGAAGTCATGGGAAAGGGAAGAGAATATGACTCTGTTTTGTAAATGTTTTGTGAATGTTTTTGTTTATGAAGGCTAGTTATGCTCTGTTAATTGATGGGCTGCAGTTACATGGATTTATCACCCCTAGCATTGCTTACGCTAGGTAAGCATCAGTTGACCGATTGACGTAGATTTTTATTTTGACGATGCAATGTCGAGTGGTCATACACAGTACATTTGAGAAGTTTATTGTTTGCGAATTCCGGACCGGAAGATCTCTGTGAGCGATGGATTGTTGACGAATAATGGTTGCGATTGTTGTTGGATTAGTTGTAACGATTGATTTAGATGAATGTCCTGATTGATATGCCCGTTTTCGTTATTGTATGTACATGTTCCTCTAACCGGTCTGTTGAACCGTGCATCATTTTCATGTGTCTAACCAACTTCTGGTAATCTTTCGAGGCATACAAACAATAATATTTGCAGTCGTTGATTATGATGTTGTTTCGCCATGAACGACGTTCGAAACGTTTGAAATGCTTAAAAAGTGGAATTCGACTCACATAATTCTGGTTTTTTACGACGTGGCTCATACACTGCAAAAGTGTTAAATTCGACGGAAGATTTCGGGCGCATTGGGTTGAAAATTGACTCCGAATGCAACACACTTGATGGAGGCTACAACAACACCAACGAGAGTACTGGGGATGTAGACGATTCATGTTCAATGAACGTGATTGTTGCAGGAATGATTTCGCTTGATTTTGCACTGATGTGTTGTCCAAAAAATTGGATTAAGTGGACTAAATTGATAAAGTGAATGAATCAAAAAATGTAATTTGTTACCAAATCTGCTAAAACGCTTCAAAAGACTGCATTTTAAGAGAGCAACTCATTACTAACTTTAAAAAAAGAAATATCACAACTTTTAGCGTATTCAGGAGTATTTGGAGTAAATGGGATTAAATGGACTAAATACATTTATTCCAAGTTTATTCCAATTTATTTTTTTTAATCATATGACTGTCCAAACACCCTCAAACTTCTCCAAATCTTATGTTTCGAAGTTAATTGTTTAGTTTCTGACGCGTACGGCCCAAATTTGTTGGTTAGGCTATAAATGTTTTTGTGGATTAAATGGACTAAATGAATCAAATGGACTAAATGAATTAAATTGACTAAATGGATTAAATGGACTAAATGGATTAAATGGACCAAATTGAAGTGAGTGACCCCTCGGTTTTACTGCCTTTAAATTCAAAATTTTAAAAAAAATTTTCGGAGTGACCGCCTACACGTCCCTTCAACGTGGAGCAATTCAAAGGAGCTACTTTCAAATTTGTTCTTTGATTTATAAGTTATAAAAAATTGAAGAAAAAAAAAAGGAATAAGGCAACGAATGCCGACCCCGACTATTCAACGCGCGTCCCAAATCGCTCGAAATCAACATAGTTCACACAGAAAATAATCAAATCATATTAATCTAGTTACCGGGAAACCGGGTATAAAAGGAATACATTTTTGTGAATAAAATCAGATTTGTTTCAACCTCGAATGAGGTAACATCTCTCTTTCATTTGTAGATTAGAAACACTTCTCACTACAAATTGGTGACCCCGACGTTAGAACATTGAATCACTACAAATTGGTGACCAACGACTAGCAACACACTAAGTCTAACAAATAAAAAAATATTTTTGAGTTCCAAAGTTTATGGCTTTTGCTCAAGCAAATATTTTTTCAAACATTTCCTAAGCTTCACAGCCAGGAAACAAAAATTCAAACAACCGTTTCAATTACACCTCTGTAACAAAAAAGGCAATTTAAAGGAATTTTCATGTTCTTTCCAACCAAATTAACACATTGGTCACAAGGATTATGTTCAAATAACAATCTTTCCTTGACCAAACAAATCAACCTTCAGCCAAACTGCTGTAAGTAGTAAGTTCTCAACCCTTTCGGACTTTTTAGTCAGAACATGTCAACAACTAAAAATTGCCTTTAAGAAAGATTTATTGACAACATTTTTATTGATGCTGAACAACAACCAAAGCTCAATTACAAAATTCTACTATTTAAGCAGAAAGTAAAATAATTATTTTTAAGCTAAAAATAGTTAAACAACAAAACAACTTTCGAATCAAAAATGTTGTCACATAAATTCACTTTAGTAACTACATCAACTACTAAAGCCAACAAGTCACCGAAAACAACTTTTTCGAACATTAATTAACTTCTTAGTTAATTTCAAAATTTGAGTCCAAATTAAAAACAACCAAAATTTTCACAATTTTCGGACATACAATAACAAAATTTTCGCTTCTGAAACGACAAAAATTATAAGAATTTTTGTTTTCCATTCGAAGCAAAAATATTTCTCATTGAATCACTAAATTCTAAGAAATTAGTTCCTCCATCCTTCTCAAATACAAGTGGACCCCACATTTCAAAAAATCCTCACTGGAACAAAGTAACTCCTTGATACTTTTAACACCAGTCCGTTTACAGAAAAATGACATGTGCAGGGGATTCAGAAATTTACTTTTGCTGAGATTGTTCAACAAAAACTTCTTATACAAGATCAAGAATCAAATGCTATGATTATTTCATGACGAAATACGCACATTTGTTTCTTGTCGCACACTAGTTTCTTCAACACCTGAAACTAACTTCTAGACCAAAATCTAGAAATCAACTTACAAGACATTCCTTGTAACAACCCTACAAGTTTCACCACTTGAACCATTTGAAGTTTAAATGCATGTTAATTTTTATTACTAAATATTTCCATGCAATTGCTTCAAGTTAATACAAAATCTGATACACAACAAAAATTTGTACAGTATCATGTCAACCTCAAACAGCATCACAAAACATCCGTGTATCAGTCGGAATGATGAAAACAAATCTCCACTGCCACATTTCATTTCGTTCCTAGTGCAAATCACTAGAACAAAATCAAACGCAGCTCAAGAATTTACCACCTAAAAATTCTTACAACTACAAAAAAAAAAAAATATTTTTCCAAAAAAAGCTACTTTTACCTACTGCCGATCTAGCTACAAAAATATTTTACATTAAAATTCGAAAAATATTTTTCTACAAGAAAGCTACAACAAACAACTAGCGTAGAAAAATACTGAATTTTATTAATTCTCTACCAAAATTTTTACTGGAGGGATATTCTCCCCAACACACAGTGCCAGTAAAAATTTTACTGAGAATAAACATACATTATTTTGGACATGTTGTCTGCTACAAATGCCTTCTATTTATACCAATTTCTTGGTTCACAATCAATTTTCGAAATCATAGCAAGACTTGCAATCCTTCCAAATAGTATAAATACACATCACAACAAAAACCTTTTAAAAGGTAAAGTGCGACGCAGTCCCTAATGTCCACTTCCAAAATTAATGATATCAGTGGAGGTGACGCTTGCGCTGAAAATACGCATAAATTTCCTTTACGGCAACGTTACCCTGTGTTCAAAAAATCGCGTCACAAATGCCAGACCCACCAGCGTAATAATTTTTCAACACTTTCAGTTTTCACACGCAAAAATTTAAAACACAAAACAATCTTCGCAAAAAGACACGAATGTTAAATTTTTGCAGCGTAAAAACTGAAAGTTGAAAAATTATTACGCTAGTGGGTCTGGCATTTGTGACGCGATTTTTTGAACACAGGGTAACGTTGTCGTCAACGAAATGTATGCGTATTTTCAGCGCAAGCGTCACCTCCACTGATATCATTAATTTTGGAAGTAGACATTAGGGACTGCGTCACACTTTACCTTTAAAAAGGTTTTTGTTGTGATATCAGTCGTTTTGGAAGTTTTCAGTTGTTAAAAAAATTTCTATTTTTTGAAAACAATTTTTTGGCGAAAACTTTCGCCTCAATTTTGACCAACTTCCGCGCCTCGGCGACCCCACTTTCTATTCATCAAAACGATGCCCAAGTCAATATCTATCGATTCCGACGAAAAAAAAAATTTTGGCGCAAACTTTCGCCTCAATTTTGGCCAACTTCCGCGCCTCGGCGACCCCGCTTTCTATTCATCAAAATGATGCCCAAGTCATCTATCGAACTTTCTCGAAGGAACCAACTCTCTAGCTATTCTAATTCAGAAGATGGCAAAAATTCCAAGATGGCGTCACTTTGACAGTTGGCAGCCATTTTCTTAGGATAACGAAAAAATTCTCCTCACCAATCTCTATAACTTTCCCGAAGAAACCAACTGTCTAGCGATTCTAATTCAGAAGATAGCAAAAAATTCAAGATGGCGTCACTTTGACAGCTGACAGCCATTTTCTTATGATCCCAAAAAATTCTACTTATGAAACTCTATAACTTTCCCGAAGAAACATCTCTCTAAGTAGCGTCATTCCGGAGCTAAAATTCGAAAACCGAAAAAGCATAGACAAAAATCCAAGATGGCGCCGCTATAACAGATGGCAGCCATTTTCTTATGATCCCAAAAACTTCTCCTGATGAAACTCTATAACTTTCCCGAAGAAACTATCTCTCTAAGTAGCGTCATTCCGGAGCTAAAATTCGAAAACCGAAAAAGCATAAACGAAAATCCAAGATGGCGCCGCTATGACAGCTGGCAGCCATTTTCTAATGAAACCAAAAAATTATCCTGATGAAACTCTATAACTTTCTAGAAGAAACCAACTCTCTAAGTGTTATCATTCCGGAGCTAAAAATCGAAAACCCAAAGAAGCATAATTTATACCTTACAAAAATCCAAGATGGCGTCACTTTGGCAGATTTCTGAAAATCCCAAAAAATTCTACTGATCAAGCTCTATAATCGCTCGGAACAAACCTCTCTAGGTATTGTAACTCCGGAGCTAAAATTCGAAAACCATAAAAACACAATTTTTCTCTTACGAAAATCCAAGATGGCGCCCCTTTGACAGCTGGCAGCCATTTTCTTAGTATCCCAAAACATTCTCCTCACCAATCTCTATAACTTTCCCGAAGAAAGCAACTCTCTAAGTATTGTCATTCCGGAGCTAAAATTCAAAAACCAAAAAATTCACAATTTTTCGCTTGGGAAAATTCAAGATGGCGTCGCTCTGATAGCTCACATACATTTTCTTAATATCCCAAAAAATTCTCCCGACCATACTCTAAAACTTTCTAGAAGACACCAACTCTCTAGGTATTGTCACTCCGGAGCTAAAATTCGAAAACTCCGAGCATTACCTGAAAAACCCTCAAAATTGACCGCTTTTCCACATGCCACGGCTTTTCCAGAGTTTTCCCGGAAAAGCGGCATATGAAATTTTTCATTTTGGACCGATTCTGACGTTCCCTGAAAATTTCGTCAAAATCGGCTGTCTAGTTCTCGAGATCGAAAATTATTTATAGAACATAGAACATAGATAGATAGATAGATAGAAACCGACAGATCAGAAACAAAGTTTACGTAATAATGAGAACAATGGAATTCTGGTAAAATGTATGGGAAAGTACCATTTTCAAACCTCGATATCTCAGCCAATTTTCAACAGATTTTGATGAGTGAGGGCTTGTTGGATAGCTGCTGCGACGTAGTTTTTTTAAAAATAATTTGGAGGGGGAGGGGGGCGAGGGGAAAAAACTCAAAACTTCGCCTATACATTGTGTCTTGTCCCAAAGGTTTTTGTATGGAGGTTTTTGGGTTTGTGAACGTTTTTTTTTGGGGTGTGGGGACTGCGTCATGCTCTCCGCTACCGCTTCGAGCATGATGCACTATTCAGAACATTCACATTCTACATTTGAATTTCAAACAAGTGACTTTTCAAAAAAGTTAAAAATCTCCACTTGAAAATTAAATCAAATATGGCTCCAACTAAACGTTCGACCAATGATTCCCACTCATAAATTCTACACGAATTGGTAGCTATTCGCAACACGCTTCAACTTGCGCAACAGTCACTAACGCGACTTGAACACCAATTGAAGAAGAAAGAAAAATCAAACAGCAAACCGCCATACCGAGTCACTCCAGTACGACAGTTACTAAACGACATTACAAATAGACCAATCTCGCAAGAAATTTGTCTACGTCATCAGAAATTTTTCGCTGCAACAAGCCCACAAGACTGTCCTGGTGCTCCTGTTTGTAACTTCACCAAACCAAAAAACCTAAATTCTGCTCAAACTCGAGTGCAAAAAATCCAAAATGTTCCGCAACCGGCTCCACGAAAATCAGAATTAAAGCAACCAACTACATCCACTTCTCAAACCGAAATGGACTGGGCCAAACAAATGGAACAAGAACTTGAAAACGAACTAGTAGAAGAACTCTTCGATGTGTCCGATTAACATTTTATTTTTTTGGGAAGGGAAGTATCTGTGGTGATCATAGTTCACACAGAAACCAATCAAATCATATTAATCTAGTTACCGGGAAACCGGGTATAAAAGGAATATATTTTTGTGAATAAAATCAGATTTGTTTCAACCTTGAATGAGTTAACATCTCTCTTTCATTTGTACTTAAAACATACAATCACTACAACTTGTCCCCTCATAAGTAAATAAAGGTATCTCTAAGGCTGGAGAACTCTCACATGAGGTCAGCGTATAATGTCGTGAACGATCTGTACTCCTACTTCGTTTCCACCTTTAAGGCATCCATCAAAGAGAGTAGTTCAAATACTACAGTTGTAAGAGTTTTTTTTTTATTATTATCATCTGTTTATTTATTAGTTATTTTTTCCTTTTCTCAATTAATGTTTATTTTATATATAAAAAACAACAACTGAAAATTAAAAAGAGACAACGGCAATACAATAAAAAAATAAGTAAATAAATAAAAATAACAAAGAGAAAGAAAAAAAATGTTAAAGAAATGTCAATTCCAGTGAATTAATTCTTTGAAAGAATTTGACAATTATAAATTATTTTAATTCAATTATTTAATTAATATTATTTAAATTATTTAATTTACTTTTGAGTTAAGAGTAAGCACTTGCGTTGCCCGTATATGAACGACCATCTTGAATATCTAATTCGAAAGATGAATAACTTGAGAACGAAAATCCAGAGGAAGCATCGGCTTAGACTATACCATTCCTACCTAGATCGTTACTAAGCGCAATACAAGTACAAGGCCAACAACAATAACGACACATATGGCTAACTACTATAACGTCACATTTGAAGACTGTGGTAACTGTAAGCGCATGTGGAAGAACATCAATTCGATACTCGGCTTATAAGCATACTTTTTTATTATTATTAGCGTATGGTTTTATTGATGCTCATAATCGTACAAAATATCACAAAATTCGTCAAAAACATAAAGGGATTGTTACTAACTATAAAATTTAAGAATTAAAATGAGGAAAATGGAAAATTAATAATTTCGGATGTTTTGTCTATTTCGGTATTGAATTGCAGAAAACGTTGTCTGCAGCAATTTTTGTAACTAAGACTATTCCAGCATTAGTTCTAAGTATTGTCCCCACGAGTTGAAGACGAGTCCACACGTCCTCGTCTTCGACTCGTGGGGACAATACTCAGGACTAGTGCTGGAATACTCTAAGTTACAAAAATTGTTACAGAAACTACTACAGTTACGAGATTTCTGGAGTTTACAAATTTTAAAGTTCTGTTTGTTTCTCTATTTCTCATCGAATTTACACATGTTTAAGTTCTCTTCGTTCTCTTCAATGAGAATTGAGAAATATAGAAATAAAGAAATGTTATAATTTGTAATCTCTAGAAATCTAGTAACTGTATTAAATATTTAGGAATCCCGAAGTTTCGCATTGGCCTGAGAATTCTACAACAAAAAGCCTTTTTTCGATTCCGAAATGTGTGATTTTTCAAATTAGAAAGAAACTCTGAGCGGGCTCAGGGAAACCTATGCTCCATTTTTTATATGGAGAAGTTTGAAAAATGCCGAAATTTGCCTATCTTTATATTTCCTATTTTCTATTTCTATGAACTTTTAGACTATATATTAAGCTAGCATGGAAGAAAAAAATCGTAAGTAGCTCTAAGTGTGCCTCAGAATCTGTCTCAGTCAATGACATAATAGCAGTTCATACAAAATTCACTGAAGCAAAAGTTAACTGAACAAAACATACATAATACATTTAGGGTTTCACCTACACGTTCATGGATCGCACGCACACTATCATATAATTTCGTTAACAAATTCAACTAACATATTCATAATTCATAGACCTTACGCACACTATTGCACGTGACCTTTTGCTTCAAAATGCATACCGAATCGTGCTATGTACGGCCAGTCTATTTTAACTAATATGTCGTTGGTCTCAGTTTTTGGTTGTATTGGTCAGATAACATGAAATATTTCGTTACATTTTATTAAATTAGATAAATATGTGAAGTACATTCATCGGAATGTTGTTCTTCTTCAACTTTACAAAAACTCTTAAATCCGATTTCCTAAATTTTTACTCTTTGGTATAAAAGCCGGTATCAAAGCTACAAAACCGGGTTTCGGGATCCCGGTAATACCGATATTGCGAATACCGGTTTCATTTCCCTACCCGGGAGTCGATGGGGTCACAGTGGTATGTGCTGTGTTTCTGAGGTTTCTCCGTTCGTATGCGAACTTTTCAATCTTTGTTTGCTTCATGGGATCTACCCCAACAAATTGAAAATCGCGAGAGTGGTTCCTATCTATAAGTAGGAATCGAAATTCGATGTGTCCAATTATCGGCCGATATCCATCTTGCCGGAGGTGAACAAGGTACTTGAAACCATTATTCAACGAACGATTGTTGGTTTTCTCACGCGCTCTGACTTTTTCAATTCTAGACAGTACGGATTCAGGGGAGGCAGTGATACACATACGACTTTATTCGAATTACTGAACATGATAAATAAGGTGATCGATGGCAAGAAAGTGATTTCTGGTCTGTTTATTGATTTAGCCAAAGCATTTGACACTGTCACCCATGAACTGCTTTTAGCCAAGCTCAATTGCGCCGGAATTCGTGGTGTCGCTCATGATCTGATTAAGAGCTACCTTAGCAATAGAAAACAATGCTCCGAATGCAATGGTGTCAGTAAGCTCTTGACAGATGTGACGATTGGTGTCCCGCAAGGAGGTGTTCTGTAACCTGATTAAATTTTCACCATTCGGATTCGCCGATGACACCAATATGTTTGTGACTTCAGCCTTTGTTACTGAGAACGTGTCTGACCTCTCTGTTGATTTCAAAATTCTGGCCGAATACTTCAGCGTAAATAAATTAACGTTGAACATGACGTAATACGACAACTACTTAGAATACAACTCATTACGTATTCCTTCTACTATGAACGTGTAAGCTCTTATTTGAATTATTTTGTCATTGACATGACATAATGACATAATGACATAATGACAGACATTAACACATCTTGAACAATTGCGCTATGGAGATAATTGGAAGAGATCAACATTTCGGCATCTAGTGCCAATCTTCAGTCAAGTCATGCACCTTGATATGTTGATGGTCGTGATGGACAAAGTACTGACGTATTCATTTGTATTGATTGTATTTTATTTGTATTGATTGAACTAGCGAACTGTAACGGAAATGATTACAGCTGTTGTTGAAGTTTGTATTAAACATTTCTTACTCTAACCCTGCGTGTTTTGTCTCCGAAGTTAACACAAGAGCTTATTACGTTCATCAAAGCCTATGATATCTTATAGTGCCTACATATTATAACTATGCAATGTAAGGTTTTAGTTCGATTTTTAACTAATTAGCAAATATCGATTCACCACATCTATCTAAGATAGCAAATCGGTTAAATCATGGGCGGTCGTTACGGAGAACAATTACCGACTATTAAAGGGAGCACACAAACGCGTAATTAATTCAGAGAATTTGTTGTTGAGTAAACCGAACTATGAAAAGTCATTCGACACTTTTCAAATCTCTACGGATTAAAGCCCGCAAACTTGGAATCAATCTTACTGAACTGCTACTACCATTTGGAAAAGGAGACACTGCGTAGAGCTCGGAAACGTTTCCAATGGACCCAACAACTTTCGAGTATTTGTAAGCTGTTTCAAACGCGTAAGACATGTTCAGACCCCCCTCCCCGCTGTCACAATCTGTCACGCTAGGCGCAAACCCCCTCCTAGAGCGTTACGTAATTTATTAACGGCCCTTATATAAATGACCTGAGAAAAGAACAGTCATCAACGCTGTTAAGGGATACTGCAAGCTAAATATGCATCTCCATATACTGAGCAGAAGGACAAATCCGTACGTCAAAGTTGCAATGAAGTGGACGAAACACCATAATGCATCTGAAATTTTCCTTCGACACGTTTCTTGTTCGAAATAAAACAAAATGAAATTCAACATTGACGACTTTATTCAAAATTTCAAATTGCAGATACATTTCTCAAACAAACAAAATGTATACATTGCGTACTGACTTGGAAATTTTTGTTTTGATAAATACGGCAATTTACACGATACGGAATAACAACTTCAAAGCCAGTACGTACCTCATTTTACTCGACAAGATCTCCGGAAACGAATTTTAACGAGAGGCAAGCGAGTTTCCGAGTGCTGCAGCAAGTAAAAATATGTTTACTGAAAGTCATCAGAATACACAAGAATAAATTGTATAATAATAATTGTATAACACTTTAACAAACTAGGGCTCATGTTTGGCATTGTTCTATTGCACTCGCTCACAACCAGAGCTGACAGCCGCCGAATTTCAGCCGCCGAAAAACGGCGGCTAGGGTCTAAAAGTGCCGTCGCCGCCGCCGACACTTTTGGTCGGCTAAGCATGGCTAGCCGCCACTAGCCGCCGCCAAGAATTTACGTCTGCTAGTCTTTCCGCTGCGCTGGGTCTCAAATGGTGTGGTATGCGTAATATAGTACTCCTTATGTACCTTAGCCTCTATCCACCTACTCCTACATCCTATCCTACCCGTGGTGACACCTGTCATAGTGAGCAACCCACATGAACGATCAGGTAACCAACCCTGGTGTATTAGTGTGGGTCACTTAGCAGAAGGATGAGGGGGGCTGTCTTCGGGTAGTACCTCAACGTCACGTAGAGCGAGGGCCGAAGGCAGTTAGGCGCTATCAAGATGGGATAGTACCTCAGCATGGTGGCGGATGATCTCAACAGCAAGGGACAACGGCAGCATGCAAAGTCCGAGTCAGCAGGACTACCATCACTCACCAACCCGCACCGGCCAGCGTGGTGTTTTAACGGCTAAAACCCCCCCGAAGATGAAGAGCACAACCAGGAAAAATCGGCCCTCAGTTCCCAGCCGCTCGTTGATCCCTGACTCCGACAACGGTCAGACCAGACGACGAGCAGAGGGTGCTAAGAATCCCTGGGTTACAATAGGTTGTCACACCGGACTATACATTGCCACGTATAACACTCGAACGCTATCATCGAACGAAAAACTTCTCGAATTGGAGTCGGCACTGGAAAAGATCAAATGGGACATTGTCGGATTGAGCGAAGTCAGGCGACGTGGTGAAGAATGCTTGAAGTTGAAATCAGGAAGCACTTTGTACTACCGTGGAAGCGATAGCCAAACAGCGATGCATGGTGTAGGACTGCTCATCAGCAAACGCTGGTCGAACCGTATAATCCAAATCAACAGCATCTCCGACAGAGTCATCTATGTGCGGCTGAAGATAAATGCGATGTACAGTTTGAAAGTCATCCAAGCGT
Organism: Pseudolycoriella hygida; assembly: GCA_029228625.1. Taxonomy (NCBI): domain Eukaryota; kingdom Metazoa; phylum Arthropoda; class Insecta; order Diptera; family Sciaridae; genus Pseudolycoriella; species Pseudolycoriella hygida. The sequence goes on along the minus strand of CM055404.1, from coordinate 54,292,213 downwards.
ACGCACCGACGACGGATCACGACGACGAAGAAATTGAAAGCTTCTATGAAGATGTCTCCAAAGCGATTGAAGAAAACAGAGCTCAATATCAGTTGCTAGTCGGCGATTTCAATGCCAAATTGGGAAAAAGAGAAGACGTTGCAGAAACTTCGATTGGAACGTTTGGTTACGATCAGAGGAACGAACGAGGAGATACTTTGCTGAATTTTCTCCAACAACAAGGAATTTTCGCAATGAACTCATTTTTCTCCGGTAAGGTTCAGAGGAAGTGGACTTGGGCCAGTGCAGACGGCAGAACAAAGAACGAGATCGATTACATCATATCGAACCGCAAATCGATTGTCAAGGATGTTACTGTGCTTAACCGTTTCACAACAGGCAGCGATCATCGAATGGTGCGAGCCAAAGTCGTCTTGAACACACGGACAGAGAGAGAAAAGTTGGTCAAGAAAAAAGTCGTTTTAGACATGGAACGCCTGAAAGAACAAAGCGACGCATTTAAGGAAGCTATGGACAACGAACTGAACGGAACGAATTCACAAACTGCAACGATTGATGAGCTGACAGAAAGAATAGTGACCTCAGTGAGAAGCTTCCTGGAAACCAGATGCCGATCTACATGCACTAAAGAGTCGAAGCTCAGCAAGGAAACGCTAGACCTAATAGCAGAAAGACGGGATTTGGTGAAAGGTGGAAAGCGAGACACTGTTGAATACAGAGACAAAACGAAAGCCATCAACAAGAAAATGAAAACCGATCTGCGACAATACAACGTGAAACTGGCCATGAACGCTATCGAAGCAAATGGGAATATGAAAGTATTACGAGCGAAACGGGCGAACGGGTACAGACAAATTTTTAAATTGCGTGATAAGGCGGGCGTCATACAAACAGATCAGGACAAGGTATTGGACATCGCGCGAGAGTTCTATGAGGACCTTTTTACGTCGGTTCGAGCCAAACTACCGGCAGAAAGAGCAAAAGCGAGACCGGTGATAATGAACGTTGGTTCCGAAGAGTTGCCGGACATAACGATTAACGAAGTACAGGCTTCGTTAGACGAAATGAAGAACAGAAAAGCTCCAGGTGACGACGACATTCCGATCGAAGCAATCAAAGAAGGCGGACCCACACTGCTCAAAATGACAACGGATCTGTTCAACAAGTGTCTCGAACAAGAGAAAATACCAGAATCATGGGAAAACGCAGTCATCACTTTGCTGCACAAGAAAGGAGACATCACGAAACGGGAAAACTACAGGCCCATCAGTTTGATCTCGCACCTCTACAAACTGTTTATGAAGGTGATAACGAAACGGATCACAAAGAAGCTAGACTTCTACCAGCCGATCGAACAAGCAGGGTTTCGTTCCGGATTCAGCACAAATGACCACTTGAAAGTGATGAGAAGTCTAATAGAAAAATGCAACGAATACAAAATCATCATCGCGATATGCTTCATAGACTTCGAAAAAGCGTTCGATTCGGTCGAATTATGGTCGATTTTAGACTCCTTGGACGATTGTCGGATTGACTCGAGATATACCCGGATGATAAAACATATCTACGAGCACGCAACGTCGTGCGTCAAACTGCATAAAACCACCGATAAATTTCGAAGTGGAAGAGGAGTCCGTCAAGGAGATACCATTTCACCGAAATTGTTCACGTCAGCTCTGGAAACGGTTTTTAAAAAGCTTGATTGGAGTGAACTGGGAATCAACATAAATGGGAAGTTTCTGAACAACCTTCGAGTCGCCGACGACATTGCCCTGACATCAACGACTCTGGAACAGATTGAAGCGATGCTGTTGCAGCTCAACGAGGAAGCCCAAAAAATCGGTTTGAAGATGAACATGTCGAAAACGAAAGTGATGACAAACATCGATGGTGCTACACCAATCAAGATCGGAGACGAGGAAATTGAAATCGTGAATTCGTACAAGTATCTCGGCCACGTCATGAAGCTCGGTCGCGACAACCAAACGGCTGAAATAAAGAGAAGGATCGGTCTCGGTTGGGCGGCGTTCGGCAAGTTACGGTACATCTTCAAGAGCAACATGAGCAACAGTCTGAAGAGGAAAGTGTTCGATATGTGTGTGCTGCCGGTCCTGACATACGGAGCCGAGACTCTCACGATCACCAAAGCATCAGCGAACAAATTGAGAGTTGCACAGAGGGCAATGGAAAGGGCAATGCTAGGAATCACACTCAGGGACAAAATGACAAATGAGTGGATCCGGCGACAAACAAGAGTCATCGATGTCATGACACGAATAGCGTCGCTCAAGTGGAATTGGGCTGGTCATATGGCCAGAATGACCGACGATCGATGGACGAAAACTATAATGCAATGGCGGCCACCAACGAAACGACCGATGGGACGTCCACCGGAAAGATGGACCAACGATATCAAAAGAACGGCAGGCACGACGTCGCAGCAAGTGGCAATGGACCGAAAAAAGTGGTGATCTATGGGGGAGGCCTACATCCAGCAGTGGATATAAAAGGCTAAGGAAGAAGAAGAAGAAGAAGAAGAAGTCTTTCCGCTAATTTTTAACGGAGTCATAAAACTCTCGTATCTTTGAAAAAAAAAATCAGAAAAAATGTCTAAAACTACCATTAAAAATTTTTTTTGTTTTTTTTTTTTTTTGGTAAATAGATGGAATAAATAAAATTTGTTGAAAGACATGCATTCAGCCATATCATTCGAACTAAAATTAAATCAAATCTAACACTTAAATTCCTGCATTTGTGAATATTCCAAATGAATGATGCAAAATAGTTAAGACAATTTTTTTTTGCTGAAACGTATGGAGCTAGCCATATCAGTGCGGATTTGCTACAAAAGAAGTTCACCACCACCACCACAACTTCAAACATTGTCTAACTTTGTCCAAAAACGAGATTTACTGTATACAAAATAGTCCATTACGTGTGAGTTTTTTTAGGTTTGAGCAAAATCATTCCATGCGGTTTTTAAACGTCCGTGATTTTTCCTTTTTTTCGAGTTGTGATAATGTCGACATCAAAAAATGAACTTTTGCAACTATTATCGGAACCAAAATACGATAGTGAACTATCAATTCAAGTGACGGATATAATTGATGGAGAAAATCCAATGCTCAAGTGCTATTTCGGTTTTTTATTCAGATCCGGCCGCGTTACTGATACGACACATAAGTATTGTAATGAATGCTTAAAGCAAGAAATCATTACACGGTATGAAAACGGTTAATTCAAGGTTGATGTGTCAATAAGTTTGCTTTTCCATCGAATATTTCAGTTACTCTCTAAGAACGTCGTCTGGAAACCTTATCGGCCACCTTAAAAGCAATCACAAAATTAAAATTCATTCCTCGAGAATCGATACTAACCAACGTAAAATTGCCGACATGCTGCTAAACACGGCTTCAACAATATCGACTGTTCCGAAGTGCGATAAAAGATATTTGTTAGCGAGGCAATTATGTTTGTGGTTCTGCCGTGACCTTATACCTTTCAGTAATTCAAACAAAGACGGTATGAATGATTTCTTTCGTTGGGCGAAAGTCATTCACCAAGACGAAAACTTACCTGACAGAAAATCGTTGGCAAACGCAGCTCTAAATGACATTTATTCCGTCGTTTAAGGAAAAGTACAGGAAATTGTTAGGGCTACCCATGTCCCAAATGTACTCAATGTTTCATTTGATTTTTGGAGCGACAACGTGAAACGGTTGTCATATATCAATTACTGGATTAGTTGGATTGATCCAGATTTCGTCATGCAAAACGTTTGTTTGAAGACAGAATATTTTCCTCATCCTCATACTGGGGAAGAAATAACGAAAGCATTTGAAGACGTCAAATCGGAATTTGGCCTCACAGACAAAAAGTTTCGTGGCTGCACGGATAATAGATCCAATGTTAAGAAAGCGTCGGAAATTCTTGACTTCGATTGGGACTCTTGTCTGGCACATGACTTAAATTTGTTGGTTGCTACAAATTTGTTAGAGCATGATGACATGGAAGAAGTTCGTAGCTTAATCCACAAAATGAAACAGATCAACAAGGCGCTGATGTTCAGATACGAAGATATGAAGAAGATGCACGATGATGAATATAACAAGACATTGTACCGGATATTATCTGAGCTAGAAAATATATGTGAGTAATTTTATTTTCTAAGAATTGAAATGAAACTATAACTACCTCGTACATTCGTTTTATCGTTTATTGTCGTTTTATCTTCAGCTGATCTTTTGGAAACCACCGAAGTCTTAATATCGGATTTCGACATCGATGACGACGACGTTGATTTGATTACAAGGTTTTGCAATGATCAAAGGAGAAGCAATACAACATTTACAACGACAAAGAACTCCAATACTACCAGATGGAATAGCGTGCTCACCATGTTTAACAGTTTCGACAAAAATATCGGTAAAATGGCAGTAGCTTTCAAAATTTAGTCGTCTTGCATCTCGATTTCATACTTTCAGATGTCGTTAATAACTGTCTGTGGAACATAAAACCCACGAAACGGCATAAGTCGTACCATCACCTGATCATATCAGACGAAGAACATCGGACCATTAAAGAGTTCATCGAAATTTTGCAAATTTTCGAAAAGGCTACAGACATGTTTCAAGGTAGCAACTATCCCACCATGAATATGACAATGATTTTCTACATCGAAACCAAAGACCGGTAATTTTGTTGGAAATATGGTGCACTGCACGTGACTTTCACTACAAGATTTCACGTCCTTATTTCAGTTTAAATGAGCTTTTACGAGATAAAAAGTTATCCAAACTTGCCAAGCGTGCCGTTCAAATAATTCTAGACGCATTCGACAAACGTTTCAAAGCGAACGATAACATGATATTAGCCTCGTTTTTGGATCCATCTATGCAGCATTTACAGATAATTAAAGATCATTTCAATGACAAGGACGTCGACGTGGATGACGCTTTGTATGAGAAGTGGTCAAACTACGAGTTAACAGCTGCAGGTGAAGTTGTTTCGTTAAATCAAAAGCAATCAGATAAAAAAGTTGTTCCGAAATCAGCCGGAAGTGATGTGAAAAGAATTAGATTAGAGCTAATCGAAAAACACTGTTCAGTTAGTGCTGTAAGTGATTCTCCCTTAGATTGTATCCGTGCAGAATTACACAAATACTCCTCGGTCGTAGGAGTCATTGAAGACCCATTAGAATGGTGGCGGGTAAATCAAATTCAATTTCCGTACTTATCACAAATTGCTAGAGTAATGTTGTCGTTTACGGCGACATCAGCAATCGTAGAAAGGTTTTTCTCAAAAGCTGGAATTTTAGTGACAAAACGCAAAGCTAATCTGGATCCTATGAATATACAGAAAATTTTGTTTGTTCATGAGAACTGTAAACTTATCAACAACTTTTACAATCCATGACTTTGCGTTGCCTTTAAAATAATTTTTGTTTTTTTTTCTTTCTTTCAGTGAGTACTTGTTATGAAAGTATTTATAATACATTAGATAATCGAATACACTGTTTTCAAATGTAAATTGATGAATAAAGTTTTCTAATGAATTACATTTTATTTTCTTTTTAAGAGTCAGCCGCCGCCGCCGACGTTATTGCCCGGCGGCTAGTCTCAGACGCCGCCAGCACTTTCTCAACGGCTTAGCCGTGCTCAGCCGCCGCCGCCGACACCTTTTTGATCGGCTAGACGCCGCCGTCATTTTTTCGACGGCTGTCAGCTCTGCTCACAACCTTCTTGACTCCGAGAAGAAAAGGCTATAAAAATTTTTGGAAAATATAAAAATTCTTTTAATTCAACTTTGGAAGACCTTTTCAAAATATCATCTAAAGTATACAAACCTCACCTCAATTGAAAAAATGCTGCCACCAAATTCCTCAACAATTTTGCCTTCGGAAGCGTTTCTCTGTATCTCTTCACGAAGTATGCATTAAAAGTCACTATCTACTTCACAAAACAACCACTGATATTTCGAGTAAGAAAATCAAACAAAATTTTTGAATCGACCGACAGACTAAATTGTCTCTCTCTCCATCTCTCTTACGCTTTTGAAACTACTTGGATGTAATGACGATAGTGATATGACAAATCCACACGGGTGATTTTCTAGGGTTCTTCGAAATTGACACCAAAACGTGCCAATACAGCAGCGATAATTGATTCTGTATACGAGCTTGGTTGGCAACAAATTTCCTCCTTCCCGTTCTTTCTTCTTCCAACTGACAGTATCTCTTGTCACTCTAGAGTGTTACGTACTTTTCAATAATGTTCAGCGTCAGCTGTTTACAGTACAGGTGTCAACTTAGGACATGTGGAAGTCAAGGCGAAAAATTATTTCGTCGTTGGGTCTGGCATTTGTGACGCGATTTTTTGACCACAGGGTAACGTTGTCGTCAAGGAAATGTATGCGTATTTTCAGCGCAAGCGTCACCTCCACTGATATCATTAATTTTGGAAGTAGACATTAGGGACTGCGTCACACTTTACCTTTTAAAAGGTTTTTGTTGGGATATCATTAATTTTGGAAGTGGACATTAGGGACTGCGTCACACTTTACCTTTAAGAGGTTTTTGTTGGGTCTATCGATTCCGACGAAAAAAAATTTTTGGCGAAAACTTTTGTCTCAATTTTGGCCAACTTCCGCACCTCGGCGACCCCACTTTCTATTCATCAAAATGATGCGCAAGTCAATATCTATCGATTCCGACGAAAAAAATTTTTTGGCGAAAACTTTCGCCTCAATTTTGGCCAACTTCCGCGTCTCGGCGACCCTACTTTCTAATCATCAAAATGATGCCCAAGGAGTCTATCGAACTTTCCCGAAAGAACCAACTCTCTAGCTATTCTAATTCAGAAGATAGCAAAAATTCCAAGATGGCGTCACTTTGACGGTTGGCAGCCATTTTCTTAGGATAACGAAAAAATTCTCCTCACCAATCTCTATAACTTTCCCGAAGAAACCAACTGTCTGGCTATTCTAATTCAGAAGATAGCAAAAAATTCAAGATGGCGCCTTTTTGACACCCGGCAGCCATTTTTTTATGATCCCAAAAAATTCTCCTGATCAAACTCTATAATAGCTCGGAACAAACCAACTCTCTAGGTATTGTCACTCCGGAGCTAAAATTCGAAAACTCCGACCACTACGTGAAAAACCATGAAAATTGACCACTTTTCCACACTTTTCACTTTCCAGAGTTTTCCCGGAAAAGCGGCCGATGAAATTTTTCATTTTAGGCCGAGACTGACGTTCCCTGAAAATTTCAGGAAAATCGGCTGTCTAGTTCTCGAGACCGAAAATTATTAATAGAACAGAGATAGATAGAACATAGATAGATTGATAGATAGAAACCGACAGATCAGGAAAAAAGTTTTCATAATAATGAGAACAATGGATTTTGGTAAGATGTATGGAAAAGTACCATCTTCAAACCTACACATCTCAGCCAATTTTCAACCGATTTTGATGAGTGAGGGCTTGTTGGAAAGCTGTGCGACGTAGTTTTTTTTAAAATAATTTGGAGGGGCGAGGGGAAAAAACTCAAAACTTCGCCTATACATCGTGTCTTGTCCCAAAGGTTTTTGTATGGAGGGTTTTGGGTTTGTGGACG
>CM055404.1:54244654-54284098 GCA_029228625.1 Pseudolycoriella hygida | reverse complement strand
AAAAAATTTTTTTTTGAGAAAATTTTTTTTGGAGAAAAATTTTTTCAAAAAATAGAAACTTTTTCAACAACTGAAAACTTCCAAAACGACTGATATCACAACAAAAACCTCTTTAAAGGTAGAGTTTGGGGCAGTCCGTAAGTCCGCTTCCAAAATTAATGATATCGCTTGAGGTGGCGCTATCGCTGATAACACGCAGAAGTTTGTTTGAATGGAACCTTGTGTTCAAGGTTTTGATTTCCTGAAAAAATTATAGCGCTTTCTTTGAAACAAAATTACGTTGTGTTAAAAAAAGTGCGTCACAAAGGTTCCATTCAAACAAGCTGCCTATTATCAGCGATAGCGTTACCTCAAGCGATATCATTAACTTTGGAAGCGGACTTACGGACCTTTAAAGAGGTTTTTGTTGTGATTTATTATTTTGTAGTTATTTCTTGAATCAAAAGAAAAAATTGCCAAAATGCGAAGAAACGCCAAAAAAATCGACAAAAAAGAGAAGAAACGCCAAGATGATTTTTTCAGTTCAGATCGCTATTTAACAATTGCTAGTGGAACTAATTTTTTTTTTAGATTTATCAGGTTGGGACGACCCACTACTGATCCACTACAGATCCTTTGTTCCTTTCCCGTTCATCACGTAAGTCCTTCGAACCTACGAGTACCAGCGAGGAACTTGTCGAGTACAATTGGTCCCAGCTTTAGTACATCCAGAGGCCTGATCACATGACCACCCAGAGTCCTGAGTCTCAGTTGAGAAAACTTTGGACACTCACAAATTACGTGATATCCGGTTTCGTTCCCGCACAGGTACATTCGGGATCGCTGACGATTCCCATCTTTGACAAATGACTGCTTAGCCCACAGTGCCCGGTAGTCTCTCCCACTACTCTTCTTATGCGACTCCGGTCCATGTTCAGCAGTGCATTTGTTCACTTGCAGTCGGGCATTGGAACTGCCTTGTGTGCCTTGCCTCACCATATTCACGCCAACGCTTTATTCCCTCAGCTGGTTCAGTGTGCTTTTGAACTCCTTCATTAATTTCATAACTTCATTATCGCTCTGATCATTTTTTCGCTATCGGAAAGGATTGTGACTCTTTCGCCTACCATTTCCGGTCTCAATGCACTTCCGCAATCCTTCCATCGCTGCAAACGTTTCTGCCTGAAGTATACTGGCGAAATTTCCTAAGTGGATGCTCTCTTCTGTCATAGGTTTCAGGGTTAATACCCCAATCCCCACTCCAGTAGAGTTTTTTGATCCATCTGTGAAGCAAATGAGTCCATCCGTGGACAGACTATCTGGCCAACCTCTCAGCCATTCTAGTCTATCAGGTATGACAGCCTCGTAGTGCTTCACAAAGGTAATTTCCGGTTTTATCCGGTCCCTGGGCATGTTAAAAATAGGATTGGCTATTGCCACCCTGATTTTTCCATGACCCGTGTTAAAGTTCCTCATCCAAAGATCATTAAGTAAGAGTCTGTCCGCAGTTGTGAATGCTCTCGCCTTGATGATCGTTTGGATGGGTGCAATATTCAGCAGCGCTTCCATGGCTATCGTTGCTGTTGTTTTCATAGCTCCGGTCATGCAGATGCATACCAGTCTTTGAATTTCGCTCAACTCCTTCCTCGCGATCTCTACTTCGAGCCTAGGCCACCAAACGACACAGCCGTGGGTGGTCATAGGTCTCACTACTGCTTCATAAATCCACAGTATGGCCTTGGATGGAAGGCCCCAATTTTTACCAAAGGCACTTCTACATATCCAGAATACTGTAAGAGCTTTACTAGCTCTGTCTCTCACATGCTCGGTCCAGTATAGTTTGCTGTCGAGCGTGACTCCCAAGTACTTCACCTTGTTTCCAGGAGTGATGGTGTCTCCAAACATCCTGAATTTCCCAATAAGTTCATGACCCTTTCGTCTTCTGCTGAAGAGAACTATATCAGTGGAACTAATGGAACTAATTTTAACTTTACTTGATGTGGATAATTTCTTTTCAACTTGTTACGGCGAAAGCAGCGACGGAATAGAACGATGATGATGAGTCACTATGCCTCGTTTTCGTAAAATTTCGGTCGTACGATAATAAAAACGATGATGAGTCGGTCGTTTCGTCTAAATAATAATACAGAAAGTGGTGTGGTGTGGTGTCAATGTTATGTGAACCACGTTTCTCTCACTTTATATTAAAACGGTAAAACTAAATATGTCTCAATCGTAATGGATAACCAGGAACATGCGGCAAACCCGCATATTTCAAGTACTAAATGAAGTCTACATTTTTGTTCGAATTTCGTTCCTTGATATTTCTTATTTGGAAAATAGTCTTTTCTTATAGGTTTATAAGTTGGAATGATTAGTTTGGTGATCTTGAAACACATATCTTGCGATAATTTGTTCCGTTCCTATGCGTAATTTAAATGATGTGAGTCTTCCAGTCACTTCCAGGCCGCACAACATAGTCTCCTAGCAGCCTGCGTCTCAGTTGATAGAAATTGGGGCATTCACATTTGAAGTGAACTCCTGATTCTTCTTCTGATCCAAATGGACTTTGGGAGTGCCCGACAACCTCTACTTATTCATGTGCCCGTTCAGCCCACTATGTCCGGAAATCGCACCCACTACCATTCTTATGCTTTCCCGGTCCATTGCTAGCAAACTTTTATCCCTTTCGGAGTCTGGTTTCGTAGAAAGTGCTTCGTCTGAGCACCTCTATCGTACGCTTCTCAGCGTTCTCCATGCCTTAACGCCACCCAATCCTTCAATGCTTTCCCTCAGACTGTTGGGGCAGCAGAGCCCGCCTTAACTAGCTCATCTGTCTTCTCATTTCCTTCCACGCCCGAATGCCCAGGTACCCAAACGAGAGTTATCTGATGCTCAGACCCATCAAGTTCAGGGTCAAGTTGCAATCTCTCACCAGCTTGGAAGTCGCGACAAGCGACTTCATCGTCAAACTTCAAAACCATCTTTGTTTTAAAATCTCCATTAAGGCCCATCCATCCAAGCACATAAAGACAAAATTCCCACCACCCCATTTTAAGTCCGATTTATGACGTCAAAGTTGAAAAATATGTATGAAAAGTGATCTTCGGTAAATTTAACAGTGTGTAACTCGGAGACAATGTCTCTTCAATGTCTCTAGTAGCTATTCATACTCATTATTATTTGAAATAGAAATTAGTGTCTAAATGTGATCAATTCGTAAATCAAGCCTAAAAACCAGTTTTCCGCTTCCCTGCAATAGTAGATCGAATTTTTAAAAAAATCCAAGTTTGTAGACCATTCTGGGTACAATCTGACCTTAGCGTTTCCGAAAAAAAAAATAAAAAAAAATAATTCGACCCACCCTATAACGTATCCGCCGTGATTTATACGATTTTTTCCGTTTATATATCTATATTTTTTGATGGCTCAGGTATTACACAGGATGTATATGTTTTATGACAAATATATTTACAATTATGAACGTCTTTTTAATTTCCTTCTTACTTCAGGAGTCGTTCATAAAGGATATCACTCTAAAAGGGTCACAATTTTGACCCAATTTTTTTGGAACCGTCACTCTCGTCTCATACGTCCCCTCCCCCTTCTTGAGTGACATCCTTTATGAACGGCCCCTTATTCCACGGCTATGCCAAAATCGTCTCAGCAGCAATTTCCTCACTCAAGAACAACAAAGCTTCCGGTCCGGATAATACACCAGATGCACTGCTGAAGATGGGGGAGGAATTGTTTAAAGTTCTGGGTTTTACAGATGACTTGGATCTCGCCAGTCGTACAAATGCAGCATCAGTTGACACTTTCACAAATCGATTTTTTTTTAAATCAGCCCTACGGATGAAAAAAAAAATGAAAATCTCGTATAGATACATGGGAAAGGATCTGATTGGAATCAAGTGAAACCTGTTTTGAACTCTATTGGAGTCCGTGGAAAAACCACAACAAATTTGTGGGTATCTTTTCAAAAAAACTTTTTTCTCTTTCAGCAGCACCGTGTGGTGACCACACACCTGAAATTCACTAACGTATCATGGCGGCAAGCAGATGCTATTACGGTCTAATCAAACAAAGTGATGAACAGTTGCTCCGAACGTTCGAGCGCAAGGTACTTCGAACCATATTTGGAGCGATGCGCGAGGGTGAAAGGTTGCGACGGCGATGTAACTTTGAATTGGAACGTGATTTTGGCGAGCCGCGGATACAGCGGCGGTGGCGAAATACCAAAGGTTGAGATGGGCGGGGCATTTAGCACGCATGGATGAAAACAGAGCCCCTCAAAATTATTCCGTAACGGTCCAGAAGGGCAAAGAGGAGTTGATCGCCAAAAATTAGATGGATTGATCGTGTCGAACAAGATCTTCGGACGCTCGGAATACGCGGCAAACGAGCGGCAACGTAGGCCAAAGCCCACAAGTGGCTGTAGCGCCGAAAAAGTAAAAGTAAGCCAACATTTTCTGATCTGACCTGACCTCACAGTTCAAGTTTGGTGCCTTTGCACTTGACCATTAGAAGTTGGGCATTGAGTCTTTGGTAGCAGAGCCTATTTTTGGAAAATCGTATTTCGAAATTTTCCAAATAATTTGCGAATTTTCAAAATAATTTCCAAATGACTATTTGGAAAATTTTTGAAAAATCCGATTTTCAAAAAATAGACCTTGTTTGGTTGTGGTAACAACCGACAGACCTCTCTTTTCGCAACCCATGTTAAACTTGAGCCTTCCGTATAACAGTGCTGGAGTGCAACATGAAATGTTTTTGACTTAGGGGTCATTCATAAAGGATGTCACGCTTGCTATAAACTCCACAAAGTCCATATCTCCTAACTGGTCAGAGATTTTGTTTATAGTACTCCGGCTACCCCCCCAAACACCCCCCCCCCCTATTTGGGGGGGGGGGGTAGTCAAAGTTCTATAAACAGAATTTGCTGTCCTGACTGAGTTATTACCTTTTTATGGATACTCATTTTTTATAGCAAACGTGACATCCTTTATGAATGACCCCTTATGAACTACGAAGCAAGCATCGTCGTGGGTGCGATCACTGGGCACTGTGGACTGAGCAAGCATCTCACTAAAATGAGTCTATCTAACCCCAATTTCATCTATGACCTCGGTTAGGAGACGCGCGCTCACGTTATATGTGAATGCCCGAATTTTGTTCTCATTGAGGAAGCCGTGTGGTCCATCCCAGTGCTGGAAGTGCCGCATTAGACAGGTTTCTGACTAGACGGTTCACAGCATTTACATTAGACCTGTGCGCGGGCGCTCAGCCTCGCCGATCGCCGCCGAAAAATGTCAGAAAAAGTGCTTCGCCGCCGCCGCCGCCGCCGCCGAAAATTGAAAAACTGTCAGCCGATTGCGCCTCCGCCGAATGTTAAATAAACCCTCCGCCGCCGCCGCCGCCGTTGTTTTTCGTCGGCGCAGAATTTAGATGTTAGGATAGGATGGGATATTAGTCGGGGTCGGGCATAATTATATCGGACCTGGTATGGGTCTGGATTTTTTCTTTATTTTGGGCCCGTGAACGGGTGGGCTCGGGCATTATTCTATATGGCTTGATTTGGGTCAGGACAATTTCGGCTTTTCGGTACTTCGTTGTTGTACCACTAAAAATAAAATTATTTTGTAAAGAGAAAACTGATTAATACCTCCACCTTGTTTTAAAACGGCACGGGCAGTTGTTTGATTTTTTTAAAGCGGCGGGTGAACACAGGCCGTTTTCCAAAATTTTAAAAACACCGGGCTGTGCTCGGGCCTGCAAAAAGTCATGCCCGCCCACCTCTACCTATAACCCGAGAAAACCAACTACAAATTTATCCGCAGCGGCAAGCAAACCAAACGAGAGATTGTTTTGAATAGCTGTGGTAGCAGGAAGGACATACAAGATGGTTTCAAGTGCTCCCAATATATAGGCAACCCACTAGACTGGACTCTAGCGTCACCCAACCCAAAATCACCTAGCATTCCTTACATTCCCGACAATCTGTTCAACATGTTGCACTCCTTTGAGACAAACACCTGGACTTCATTAGATTCTAATGCGAAATCTATCAAACAAAATGCAAATGTACTTGACCAACTTCTAACTCGTTCTGACTTCAACTGTTCGTCGAAGACTCAATCTATTCTTCAGCCTTGGTTAACACGATTTAATGTGACAATAGATTAGACTCAATTCATGTCAACATTTGTGCTATGAAAGAGGACCTCAATTCTTTCATTGATAAATTCAAATATCATGAAGTACACAAGCAAACGCAGAATGAGGATATTGACTCAGATGTATTGGATTTTCAAATGTTGGAACGCAGGTTTGATCATTTGTTAACTACAACAGCAGATGATCCGCCTTCTACTATCCAATACGTTCCACATTCCCTTCCTTCGACCTCAGTAAAAACACAAACAATTGATCAACAAAGCTTTACATCAAAACTTCCTTCGAACCAGATCGCCAATACGAAATCTCGAGAAGTCATCAGCAATATCATAGAATCAGAAGTAAATGCGATCAAAAGTATACATCTTCTTGGGAAAAATGTAAACAATTCAAAGACAAAACACTTTCACATCTCACCGTTCGAGACTGATGTCACTCCAACGAACATAATTGACTTCATTGCAGAAAACGCACCTGTAAACAGAAAACACATAAAAGTCTATCGCCTAACGAAAAAAGACCAATTCATTACAACCGACAAATGTTTCGCTGCATTATAACAACATTCGCGGCATGACTGGAAAGAAGGATACAATTTTTCTCTCTACCTCATCACCTGTTCATGACATCATCGTCTTAACAGAGACTTGGCTGAGCCAAGACAAATTTAGTGCGGAATTTTTCGATCCACGATTCATTGTTTATCGCAAAGACCGTGTTGATTCAACAACTTACGCCGAGAAAGGTGGTGGCGTTCTGATAGCTGTAGACTTAAAATATGACAGCGACATAGTAACCTTGACCGAAATGGATCCATTAGAAGCAGTATGTATAAAACTCAACCTGAAACAATCATCATCACAATTGTTCGTATACAGCCTTTACATTCAACCAAATGCATCAGAAGAGACTTATTTATCCCATTTGAACACAATTATGAAAGCTCATTCGATGATACAACACGGTGATATTTTTATTGCTGTCGGCGACTTTAACATGCCGATCATAAAGTGGTCTCCAAATGAGGATGGATTCGATATGCTTCCTGTAATTGGAAGCTCGGATTCTGTTGAAGCAAATATTGCAAGAAATATAACCTCTTCACTCCTTGACTGTGGTCTGTTCCAGATGTCTAACTTGCAAAATAAAGCGGGTAACGTACTGGATCTTGTGTATACAAACATGCCAGAACTATTTGTCTTATCGTCTGCACGAATGTCGCTTATACCCGAATCAATACAAGACAAGGCGCATGTACCGATCGACTGTTTGATTGAATGTGAACCAACAACGTATCCTACATCACCATCATCTGAGCACATTTATTGCGTTAGGAAAGCCCCATTCTAGAGAAGAGGTAATCAAGACAGATTTCGACGCTTTGTTTGCCAATAAAGATTCAGCCGATATGGTCCAAGCTCTTTACGATAGATGCTACGGTAACCTTGACGAATATGTCCCGAAGTCAACCATTCGATCAATAAATCATCCAATTTGGTACGATGGTAAATTGATAAACCTTACAAACCGACGAAACCGTACCCATTCTAAGCTTCAAAAGCGGTTGAAGAAAAACAACGGTGCTGTTAGTGATGAATCTTTCATCTTTGCAAAAACTGAATTCGAATCATATCAAAACGAGCTGTTCAATGGTTTTATGTGCGACTTGGCGATAAATTATAAGAAAAAACTCCAAAAGTTTTGGAATTACATCAACTCCAAATACAAAAAGAACATTTTACCCGGTAAAATGTACCTCGGTGATGAACATGCATCAAATGACACCGAAAAGGTCAATTTGTTCGCGAAATTTTTTGCCTCTGTCTACAAAATCCACCCCGACGACAACAAAGATGGTGCTGACTTTTTATCTTTGATCCAACACAGAAATGATAATGCATTCCTTAACATCGTCATTACACCCGACATAGTTAGTCAAGTGTTAAAAAAAATGGATCTTAGTAAGGGAGTTAGTCCGGATAAAATGGCCCCACTTTTTCTATTTTGGCTCAACCACTCGCATCAATTTATTCCAAATCTTTGGTAGAAACTCAATATCCGCGCCTTTGGAAAATTAGTCAATTAACTCCAATTTACAAGTCTGGAGGCAAAACAAACATTGCTAATTATCGCGGTGTCTGTGTGTCACCGAATTTTGCGAAGGTCTTTGAAATCATCGTTTTCGACCAGATAAAATTCAACATTCTTCCACAAATCGCTTTGGACCAACACGGGTTTCTCCCAGGTAGAAGGATCGAATCGAACTTGATGGAACTTTCAGTCTTAGTCAACGAATCCTTTGAAAATAATTGTCAGACATCCATAAGGCATTTGACGTAATACGCACTTGCAAACTTCTATTCAAGCTCTCACAAACAAAATATCTATTGAGCAATTGTCTATTACTATGGTTCCGTTCATTTTTCCATAAGCGGATATAGATTGTAAAGATCAATTCAACAAAATCGGAAGAAATTGATGTCAAATCGGGCGTCGGTCAAGGCTCGATTTTGGCTTCATTGTACTTTCTTGTTTTCTTCAATGATTCCAACAGTAGCGATAGCATTACTAAGGATATTGACTTTGCTGATGATAAAAAAATTATTCACAATAGTATCTCATCAGTCGAAGACACACAATATCAACAATAGACAATGTCCTATTTCGTGGTGAAAATTTCGAAATCGACATCCACAAGCCTCTTGCCCCACTAGTACAAGACTTCCTCTTTCCAATGATACCCATATTGCCTTTGTACATTCTAAGTTGTGGGAGAAAATCGCATAAGGAAAATGCATGTTTTCGACTTTCAAAGGGATTAGATTTCCACAACTGCGACACAAAAAATGTTTTGATCACGGTTTTGACGTTTGGAGACCAGTGTGTGTTTGGCCGCATAAAAACCGCAAAAAAACCTCTTACAGAGGAGGTGTGACGCTAGTCTTTATGTCTGCTTACAAAAGCTGTGAAATCAGAAAAGTGTGACGCATTAATCATCTAAGGTAAAACTTTTTTCTTCCCGTTACAAAAGTTCTGAAATCAGAGGGGGTGACGCATTAGGCTTCGATTCGCAAAGAAAATTTTTAAACAAAATTACGTTGAGTTCAAAAAATTGCGTCACAAATGCCAGACCCAACGACGAAACAATTTTTCTGTACTTTCAGTTTTACGCTGCAAAAATTTGACTTTTATTTCTTATCACATCGTTTAGGGTAAATTTAAATTTTTGCGTGTAAAAACTGAAAGTTCTGAAAAATTATTCCGCTGGTGGGTCTGGCATTTGTGACGCAATTTTTTGAACTCAACGTAATTTTGTTTAAAAATTTTCTTTGCGAATCGAAGCCTAATGCGTCACCCCCCTCTGATTTCAGAACTTTTGTAACGGGAAGAAAAAAGTTTTGCCTCTGATGATTAATGCGTCACACTTTTCTGATTTCACAGCTTTTGTAAGCAGACATAAAGACTTGCGTCACACCTCCTCTGTAAGAGGTTTTTTTGCGGATATCAGTACTTTTGTAAGTTTGTAAGCAACTTTTTAGATGCCATAGTTCTGGTATGAATCATCCCTCTGGAATCTGGAAGTGACGCTATCCCGGGGTTAGGCCATATTTTCCCAAAACCATGAAACACTTGTTCGCTTAAATTTAATTCTCTACAACATCGCCTTTGGAACCAACTTTCTAACTCTCATAGTTCAGGAAATCTGGGTCATCCTGCCAAAAATTGCCACAAACAAACAAAGAAAGAAAGAAAGGTTTACCAAATTGACTAGTTAAAAATATTCGATTTGAGTCCATTTCCATACAAAATAGCAAAATTGTATAATTCATATCTCCGGAACGACTGAACCGATTTTAATGCGTGAAAAGGCACTTCAACCTAAAATTGTCCGTAGAATCCGGGAAAAATATTTTCCGGGGGGTACGTCGCTCGGGGGGGGAGTCAAAAAGTTCCTGTATATATGTTCCTTAGTCTACGAAAAAATTTCTTGTGAATTTTTTGGCGTCACGGCCCCTTACTACCGTTGGGCCATGATAATTACATAAAAAAATACGACCGATTTTGGTAGGCTGTTTTTTCAAAGAATGCCTGTTTTGCATTTAGTGACAAAAGTGTGATTTTTGGACCATCATGTGCGAAAGTGCTGAAACATTGGGTAATGTACAGGCATGTAGAGTGCTGGAAGAAAAGGTATAAGGGAGATGCTTACAAAAACACTTTTATACTGAGTTCAATGGTCCTTCCGCAATAAATGACGGAATCGGCTTTTACTCACCTTAATTCTTAAGAACTAACCCGTTAATGTCTCACGTGCGTTACAAACCCAGAACAACATCAAAAATCTTGATGTGAGTAAAAGGTACGTTCCAGAGTCCTATAGATTGGAACAGCGTGAATTTTCAAGGGAAGCTCCTAATTTAGGAACTAGATCGGGAATATTCCAATTAAGTTCTACGTCCAGGATAGACCCTAAAAAGTCTTAAGCGTTCAAATATCCCCTGGGGTAAAAGAACCGATATTATTGCACACATAGCGTGTCTATTGATGTTCTGAGAGGAGCTGGGAGCATTTTGTTTGTACAACAGACAATTGCAAGCAATTGTGTTCATCGGAAATCTTCCACAACTTTGCATCGTAAATTCATCTTTGCACGTAGGATTGTGATCGGTCGGTTTGAACTCCTCCCTTTTTTACATGAAAAATGTCAGTGCTCACGTATTTCGAACAGAATGAAGAATAAAATTTTTTTCTAAAAAATCCAATTCAAAATTTATTCAAGTTTAAGGTCAGGAAAAAACTAACTTTTTCAAATAAATAAGAAAAACCGCCCGGAAAATGAAAAATTAGGGCCATTTTACCCTAAAACCACGAAACACGTTTTCTCTAAAATTTTATTCTCTACAACATTGATTTGGAAGCAACTTTCTACCTCTCATAATTCTGGAGATTCGGGTCATCCTGCCCAATTATGGAAGTGGCCATATACCCGGATTGAGCCATATTTCTCCAAAATCCTAAAACACATGTTCGCTAAAATTTGATTCTCTACAACTTTGTCTTCGACAGTAAATCTCCATGTTGCATAGTTAAGGAAATATAGACGAAAAACTGTTTCCTTATATGACCAAGAAATTCAATTTCGTCCATTCCATTGGTCCTAGTGACCAGACCCCTGACCCGATTCCCACAAAAAATGTGACATCAAATACTTTCACTTGACACCAAAATGAGGAATTTCCGTGCTATACTTGCTGAGATATTTACGAAAAAGTTTCATCGACCCTCGAAAATTTCATGTCCGACCTCCACTTCTTCGACCATATCTCTGGAACTACTTGACCGATTTTGCTCATTTTCGAACTTGAATCATGTGAGGCGTGTACCTTTCTGCTGATCGGTTGAGCCGTTTGAAAAAAAAAAATGGAGACGGACGGACGGACATTTTTTATTGCTGAT
Organism: Pseudolycoriella hygida; assembly: GCA_029228625.1. Lineage (NCBI taxonomy): Eukaryota > Metazoa > Arthropoda > Insecta > Diptera > Sciaridae > Pseudolycoriella > Pseudolycoriella hygida. Next base: position 54,272,485 of record CM055404.1, on the reverse strand, counting down.
TCGTCATCTCTGGACGATATTAGATGCATCTCCCCAATTCCAAAGTGTTTGTAGTAAACGTATAGGACTTTTGTATTTCGTACGGGTCCAAAAAAAAGAACTTTTAGTCTATATGTTCACCCGGCTAGGTGCCCGTAATTAAGACTCCTAAATGTGGCAGTTTATTTCATGTGTGTTTAACCACCGCAGATTATGTGAAGGTAGAAGAAAAGCAAGAAAGAGGTTACTCAGACAACAATTCAAATAAATAAAAGAGTTTAATTATTTCTGTTTTTATAACTACGTTGCAGAATTACACTTCCCATTAATCGAAATAAAAAATTTGTAACATGAACCAATTTCCTAGCTGACTCTCTCGTTAACAATACAATCAGTTGTTCCAACGTTTGAGGTCGAGCTTGATTTTCTGGTTCGTCCTCGCTGAGGTAGTTCCACAATTTTTTCGCTTCAATTATTGCTTGTTTCGGATTGGTCAATAGCTACAATTTCAACATAAACAAAGAGGCAGTTAAAAGTTTCGTCGTATCAGTTTGAGGCTTAAGATTGTTTGTCACGAACTCACCAGTTCAGCAGCATAGACCAATATGTGTATGGCTTCTTTACTTTGTTTCTTCAAAGCTTTAGCTTCAGCAACAGTACGTTGTGTTAATCGTCTTTTCAATTTTTTCGAAAATTGTTTTCCTTTCTGAAATGTGTGAACAGCTTTCCTGCTTGCTTCTTCGTTGTTTGGTGAATCGCAACCTGTAATGGAATTGAAACTTAGCGGGCGTTACAACTATCTAAAAACGCTTACAGTCCGTGGAATCTTCACTGGGTAAATATTTGTCGACATATTGATCAGCAGCATCAATTGCCCCATCGATTCGATCAGTTGCATAGCTTGACGCAACACTTCCGATTTGCTTCATTGAGTTAGCTCTTTTCAGAACTGGCTGCACAATGTGATCGGACATGTACTCTTTGGTGTTGAAGTAAATCTGCAAAACAATTCACAAATTCGTTTTTCTTCTTTTTTCTTTTCTTTTCCTTTTACCAACTCCGGTGGCATGTAAACGGATGGAACTTTTAATGCTACAAAATCCAAAGTTTTGCATAAGAAATTGTCAAGTTTCGTCACGGGTTCTTCGAATAAATCAATAAGCGGCTTAATGAGTTCGGCAGATGAAAAGAAAAGTTCCTCAGCTGAACTTAATGGCCAATTGAGCACACGGTTCTTCTGTGTAATTAAAAAATAAACTTTATGAGACCGCTGCCTGTTGGCTAAAGTTTCAATGCTTGGGTTTTTGCTATCATCCACATCCGCAATCACCTTTGGATTAGATGCAAGTGTCTTAAAACCGGAAGCTAATGTTTCTCTTCATTTCCAGCAATTCCCTTCAAAACTAAGCCATTCTTCATAATTTCTGATAGTAGCCAAAATAAGATAGCGTCACATGCCCCCCTCTTTACAAACTGTTTTGAATGCATTTTGAGTAGAAGGTTACTGAAGGCGCTGCAGACTGTATAATAAGTTAAAAAATTAGCGCTCTACAAGAAGGGAAGTAAATAGACCCCCTTGCAACACAGCAAGAGCAGAAGCTCTAACAGCTTTTGAGGTAGTAAATGTAGACCGACAGGAGGGTGTAGCGACGATTAAATAAGATACTACATACACAACACAACGATTGACGTTTTGTAGTACCTTCTTATGAGGTAATATTAACTTGCTGAGCATATAGGTTGAAATGCTAAAATCTTTGACGCATTTGCAATACAAAACATAAATAAAACGGATTGAGAATGACGTCTTTATAGAAAACTTCATTAGATTTCTACAAGGTCAACTTTTTGTTCCTTTTTGTAATCAGTAAATTTTTTGTTCATACGAATTGGCCGGATAAGACGTATGTATTTTTAGCATTTTGCTTATATTTCCTTAGTGAAACAGTGGTAAATTCAGAGTAATTTTCCGTTTCAACCAGTCGGTGGAAATATTTGTAAAAAATGTGTCATCGGATTGAAAAGATAAATTAAGTGGAACTCTTCAGTTTAGAGCGGAGTCTATTTTCGCGAATTTTAGTTCTCGAAAATTTACAGAAATTTCCAAAAATAATTTTTTCTTACCGAAAATTCCTAAAATTTAATTTCGTTAATTTTCAGGAATTTTCGCAAATTAATTCCCGAAAATAGGCCCTGGTTTAGAGGCCATTCATAAATTAAGTAACGATAAAATTGGCAAAATGCCAATTTTTCAGAGCCTGTAACGCTGGGTGTGCGCCGCCGAAGAAAGGGTCACGCCGATGCCTCGCCGCCGCCGACAAAAATCTGTTCACGCCGCCGCCGCGAAAATATTTCACCGACCTTAAAAAAAAACACGTTTTTGTCCACTTCAACAGTAACTTCGAAAGTTCTTAACCGATTTTTCTCATCTTCGAACTCGGCCTCACGTTTTTGATAACCGCTCAGGAAAAAAAGATTCTGAAAATTGTTGCGACTTTGTCGTGTTGTCAAGTTAAAATAAATTGGTTAAAGTCGGTTAAGTGGTTCGGGCCTTAGGGTCCTTATTGTGGGTCGCTTTCAGCTTTCATACGCAGAAATTTGATTTCTTGTACAAAAATACGCCATACATCCCATAAAGTCAAATTTTTGCATTGTGAAAGCTGAAAGAACAGAAAAACTATAACACTGGGGGTCCGGCATTTGTGGCGCAGTTTTTTAATCAAAAGTGAAAATATTTCAAAAGAGTTTTGTGCGTTCCGAAGCTGCAAGCGCCACCCAAATTGATATCAGTTGTTTTGGAAGAAGGGACGAGCCACCGCCGCCGCCAAACCGAAGCGCGGCGGCTACTACTTCCATGGGCGAAAATGATCCCCTCAACTTCCTCTACAACATATCAAGAGTTTTTTCTTGAGCCGCCGCCAAACCGATGCGCGGCGACCACTAATTTCATGGGCGAAAATGATCGCCCCAAGTTCCTCTACAACATATCAAAAGTTTTTTTCAGCCGCCGCCGCCGCCGCCGAAGCCGAACCGAAGCGCGCCGACTACTACTCCCATGGGCGAAAATGATCCCCTCAACCTCCTCTACAACATATCAAAAGTTTTTTTTGAGCCGCCGCCGTCGCCAAACCGAAGCGCGGCGGCTACTACTTCCATGGGCGAAAATGATCCCCTCAACTTCCTCTACAACATATAAATAGTACATTACATCACAAGGAGCTAAAACGGTGTATTTAGACCCAGGTGGTGAAAAGGTCGAATCCGAGGGCGGAGCGCAGCGGAGACCGAGGAAAGACCTTTTCAACACCGTGGTCTAAATCAGTACCGTTTTAGCTCCGAGTGATGTATACTATTTTTCGCGCAGACGGACAAAAAGTCAGATTCCGAACAAAACACTCAACAAGCTTTAATACAGAATTTGCATTTTCATCATAGGACACTGCGACAGTTTGTTCCTTATTCTTCATCCTATTTTTCATAACAGTTGTTTTCGATGTGAAAAATAATTGATACGATGACCGAAATTGTATCAAAAGTGAAGTGAATTCGGAAATAATTATGTGAGAACTTAGTTTCAGGCATTATTATTGCAATTGATGTGATGTTTTCATTCAGTTACGATATTTGATTGAAGTCAGTAAATTCAACTGGGCAAAAAAGACTTTTCGGTCCTGGGTCGAAAACGACAGGTGGCAAAAAAAATTATTGTTCAAAAGTGTACCGAACAAGCCTACTTTACGGTCTCAATATTGTGAGGAAATCTGACGTTTTTTGTCCGTCTGCGCGAAAAAGTTTTTTTGAGTCACCGCCTATTTTCCGCCTTTTTTGCGGTCACCCTGATACACTACGCACCCAACCCAACAACTTTCCCTTTGACACCAAACCTTTATCTGGAACACACAACCATTGCCTCATACAAAATATGCTATCATACACACTACACACACAAACACATACATGTGGGCTTTATATGGCGCCTTCTAAGAGCCCTGGCGCCCAAACGAGGCCGGTACCCCCCCTTTTTTTAAATCTCATATGACGTAGAATGCCCACCCGAAGGTCCCTGCAAAATTTCAACAAAACTTATGGAGCCGTTTTCGAGCACGAGCAAAAAAAGTCGGTTTTCATACAAATGGCTCTGGAACTAACTAACTAACTTACTAACTAACGTAGGATGTTTCCTTTATATTAACTTGGGCTGATATGAAGCAGCACATTTTTATGGAAAATGACGATTTTCTAAAGGTCATATCTTCCGATCCACTGGACCGATTTTGATGAGTAAAATGTCGATTTCAATCAAAATTTTACAAGAAATCCAATGAACTAGGTCTCAGGGGGGTACGACGCAAGGAAAAAAAGTCAAAACTTAGCTGTATATATGGTTCCGGAGTCTACGAAAAAAAAAATTCTGAATTTTTTGTTCGTATGGGGACTTGCGTCACGGGCGCATCGCTACCGCGCGCCCATGATTGTGATGAATTTTCACAACGAATATTAATTTAATACAACGGGAATACTTGCAACGGCAATCCTTGCAACGGGGATCCCTGCAACGGGGATCCCTGCAACGGGGATCCCTGCAACGGGAATCCCTGCAACGGGGATCCCTGCAACGGGAATCCCTGCATCGGAAATTAAAAAAAAATAAAAAATTTTCAAGAAAATTCCCCTCAAAATTCGTGGAAAAATTTGATTGCCAAAATTTGAAAAAGGTTCAAAAGTGGACTTTCAAGAAAATCGAACGTCTCAAAAAATTGAAATTGAGTTTTCAAAATCAGTTGCTTTATTTTACAATTGAAGATTATCAACTTTCTAAACTAAAAACAGGTTGTTTTCAAAATGGTTCTACGTCACAAAAATGCATTGCAATTTTAATTTTAAATATTCTTTTTGACTAACACGCCGACGGCGCGCCGCCGCCGCCGATGTGTACTCAAAATCGGCGCGCTGCCGTCGACCAAAAGTTTATCACGAGGATTTTTTTAAAGGTTCAAGGTTTTTTCACGAATTTTGAAGATTTTCTAAAAATTTTGAAACAACTTCAACGATTTTCTACAAATTTTTAGTATTTTCATGATTTTCTAAAACATTTGATGATATTTTGTATGACTTAAAGCTGCTTTGGGAGTGATTTCGAAACAAGGCAAGAAATAGCTTATTTCCTTATCTTAACTTACCTTATTTCCTACGAACACTGAAAACATATACGACCATGGTGGATAGAAAAGGTAATCAGTTAAAAAGTACTTTTCATTATAAAATTGGGATTTTCAAGACTTGAGTTAGGGACCATCCATAAATTACGTATGCTTTTTCAGTGCTGTCATCAGATTTAAATCAACAATAACTTGAAAAATATTTACTTTTGAGACATCAAATGTATGGCCGACCCCCCCATTTAGGGGGGGTCGGTCATACATTTGACGTAAATTAGGGGTTGTTTCTTAACTTTCTCAACATACATTTGACGTCTCAAAAGTGAATATTTTCCAAGTTATTGTTGATTTCAATCTGATGACAGCACTGAAAAAAGCGTACATAATTTATGAATGGTCCCTTACCACTGAAGCAGTAAAAATTTCGGTAACGTAAGAAGAATCCATCTGAGCGAAAGCTGATAAAAAATGGCGGGACTAGTAAATAAAAATGATCTAGCCTCTGAACCGGACGGGTTCCAACGGCGGATTATTAATTGTTAGGGTCGACTCGAGTATAATTTTCATTAAAGTCCGACTATAATTTTCGATTCGACTATAAATTTCATTACAGTCCGACTATAATATCATGACGGAAATCTCAATAAAAATCGAGTTGAATAACTAATTATATGCCCAAATGATATAAACTATCGTACTGAAGCGCCATAATTTCCACAACTGTTTGAACATCATTTTGATTGTTTTCACGGACAAACATTTTTGACTTCTTCTGAAGATGTTTCACTTTATGAACGGCATCCTTCTCATGTCTTTATATGAGGAGAGTATGATTTCCCTAATCAAATGCGACATTTACCTTCAATTTAGTGTAGATTTTTCCAGATATTTTCAAACTATTCTCTATGACGGGTATACTGGTAATTCGCACTACAGACTCCATTTGAGGAAACGACCTAAACAATTTAGTGCGTGGATCACCTGGAAGATGGTGGTGTTATTGGATAAAAATTCCATTTCACACGAAAACTTACACATATTTCTTTAAAAAAAAAACCGTTGAGTAAAAAACAAAATAGCACAACAAGAACTTCTTTACACACCCGAAAGGCAACTGAGTTACTGATATAAATAAAAAGAAAATTATAAATAAATTAATCAGTTCCCGATGTCGTTTGATCTTTAGTTTCGTTGTATAATCTCTTTCATTCAAAACATTCATCTCTTTCACTTCAGACTAATCATTCGAGAGACGTTTTATGGTGTCATGCTTTATAAAGTCTGGACGAAATTTTGAACCTCGTACTTGTGGCGAGATAAAGAGAAAGAAATTCTTTTAAAAATGATGCAGTTGTGTCTATCATGCATTTAAGGTCGTCGGATGTTAAAATAAATAATCAGCCGGCGATATGCGTTTTTGAATGTGCGGTAAATGCCACACAGGCAGAAAGATTATGAAAGAACTAAATGATTTATCGACTGTGTATTTTTTTCAAACGTCGTAATATCATATTCGAATAATACCTGTTAGACTAACTTAGAGCGCTTGGAGATGGATTCAATTCACAAATCCATCAGAAATCACCAAAAGGCAAAATTGAAAGAAACTTTCTTCTTCTTTTCACCGGAGCAACGGTGTAAAGAAATCCCTGTACCAACCCTTACTTAATCTAAGCTCAATAACATCCACCAAATCCCCAATCAGTACCTCATAATCCAGAAGCGCGTATAGGGATACACCAATTTTCAGAGAGACGTGACCAATACTTGTAACATGGTTACGAACCCATAATCGACAGAATCAGACGTCCGTCCCTTTTTAGACCCGTACGAAGAACAAATTTCTTCGAAAAGGGGTCTTGTGGTAATTAAAAAATCTTTTTTGGGATTGAATCTGGGCACTATCGGCGTCGGCCCAAGGGCCAATGAGCTAGGGTCGTTTAAGTGGTTTTTGATGTTTTGTACATAGCTCGAGCAAATCTTTTCCGATTTTCATAAATTTTTTTTTGTTTGAAAGGCCTGGGCATACCCGACAATTTATGGAAGAAACTTTTTTGAATTTTGAGCTTTTGGCCAGCAGAGCCCTAAATCTTAATCTCTACTGGGGCCCAACTTGTTTTTTCTACATAATTCGAATAAATCTTATCCGATTTTAAAAATATTTTTTTTCCTGAAAGATATTTACCAAATTATTTACGGGATTGAACTTGGGCAAAATCGGTCGAAAACTTTCGAAGTTACGGTCGAAAAAGTGGTGAAAAACGTAGTTTTTTGAAGGTTGGTGGAACTTTTTCACTTATATCACTGCGAAATTAGAACGGCAGTCGCTCTTCAAGGTTTCGAATGAAAGATGTGGACATCAGAAAATCACGATAATTAAATTAGTGAAAATCTGTTGAGTCGTTCGGGCTGTAGAGTCCTAAGTGTAGGCCCAACTCACGCTACTCGACCACATACGATATTCGGTGATTTTTCGTGAATATTTCTTTAAGGCTGTGGTGGTTAAAAAAGGCTTCTGTTTGTTGCAATTTTACTTCATGAAAATGTTCTACGAGACTATGAAATAAGGAGTTCACGCAGTAGACTGGTCCTTTGTCTAGTGCATGAACTTCTTATGTCACCGTCGTGTAGAGCATTTTCATGGAGAAAAATTGCAACAAGTAGAGGTCTGCATATCAAGCTGGGCAGCTTGGTGCCAAAAAATTTTCTATGGCAATGTTGGAGTGGGGAACGAGGACATTACTATGCACAATGTTCCAAGTCGGCACCAGGCTGCCTACTTGGGACGTTTAAGTAGCCATAAAGAACGCAGCCTCGTGCCGAAAATCTGTTGATGTCATCGTAACGGCAGTAACAAATACTATACGTGATATAAATTTCAACACGGCACCAGGCTGCCTACTTAAGATATTCTACTGTGAATGTAGAGGGCAGCAGCAGTCTGGTGCCGAGTTGAAATTTATGTGACGCATAGTATTCGTTACTGCCGTTACAATGAGTTTAACTGATTTTCGGCAGCAGGCTGCCTTCTTAAAGGCTACTCATACTTTTCAAGTACGCAGCCTGGTGCCGAGTCGGGACCTAGTGTACATTAATGTACTCGTTTCGCCATCCAACATTACCATAGGAACTTTTTTGGCACCAAGCTGCCTTCTGAAATCGACCAGTGCCTTAATTATGTGGTTTCTTGTGCGGTTTTGCAGAGAAAAAAGATGCGAACATTTTTGTTCGTGGAAGTATGGATCAGGGGCCTCTCCCAAGTGCTCTAGGTAGGTGCAATTTTTTTTTTCAATTTGGGATTTTTTTAAGGATTTGTAGAGGTTTTTGTGCTGTTTCTTCGGACGGGTTTTTCAATATTGCCCTATCAACAATTTCCAATTCAATTTAATGTGGACGTAATTTCATGCACTTAAGACTTAAGGCAACATTTACTTTGATATGTTCGAATCTTTTTGCGACATCTATTCTGTTTTACCCCAACATTAACATTTGAAAGGTCATTAACATCGAAAGGTCGGTAAAGTACAACTACGCACAGACAAAAATTTGAGTTTTTGTTCAATGTCGTATGAAATACATCGAAGTAAAAACTCAACGTTATCTGTGTGTAGTGTAATACACTGTTCCATTGTTTCTCTGAATCAGAATCAATTCAGTCGAGAATTTGACCGAAATTTTTGGCTGCTGTCCGAGCTTTGTAGGCATTAACCATTGTTGATGTGAAGAAGATGAAGAGGACGCCGAGTAATATGATGAATTAGAAGAATTTGACGCTTGCTGTATAGATATACGAAATGAGAACAGTGATGAAAACACGTCCCTGTTAACATTGAAAGAAATAGGACATACTTTTCAACATAGCTCAATACACACAAGATATGCATACGTATTCCGCGTGCGTTGCACGAAGGAAGTACACATTTTTTGTGTATTGGGCTATTTTGAAAGAGATTTTTCTGTATGTGCAAGAGTGTGTTGGTGCACATGCAACGAAAACAAGCTTTCGCTGCGTAGCAATAAGAATACACACACCAGTACACTCTCGCTCATACAGAAATAGTATCTTTTAAATTTTTGTTTTGACTCGTATTGGAAGTTTAATGCATGAGCCGAGGCGTCTGCTGTAATTGTACGAGTCAATGTAGTAAGAAGTAATTAAGTACGATACCTATTTTACTTGCAGAAGCGTTCTAAATATGATTTCAAGTTTTATCGCACACCAGTTATGATGCGATAACATAGCTGAAGCAAGTAATATACAATTCCTCCTTGTGTCTTGATGTCAGAATAAATTTCAAAATTTTCTTTACAGAGAGGTAAGTACATTTCGATTTAAACAGTTTTAGGTTTGTTAGAGTTTTATATGTTATTAACTTCAAATCACATTTCTTTTACATTGAGATACTTGGTTTGTACGTGCACGTTGTGTCTCTTTCTTGCGCATACATTTCATGTAATGTGACATTTGAAACTCTGACATATCAAACATATCTAAAAGGTGTTTAAATCGACATGTACCTCTCTGTAATTTAATTCGTTTTTCTTTTTTCGGACGCCCGATTCAATCCGCCGAGATAGGGCCGTTCAAGTGGTTTTTGTTGTTTTGTACATATCTCGATCAAATCTTTTCCGATTTTCATAGAATTTTTCCTTGTTTAGAAGGCCTGGGATGCCCGAAAATGACAATTTATGTAAGAAACTTACTTGACTTTGCGCCATGGAAGTAACCCAGGGCTCTAAAACTGAGTCTCCCCTAGGGCCCAACGTGTTTTTTCTATATAAATCGTGTAAATCATTTTTTTGATTGCAGGATTGAACTTGGACATAATCAGTGGTCAACGTCGTGTTGTTTTGAAGGTCAGTGAATCTTTTCACACCCGTACAAAGAACTTAGTGCTTCGAAAGTGGGGCTATTGCGTTTGTAACCAGTCGATTTTAGGGGGGAGTCATGTTCCTTAAATACCGACTCTGCAAAAAAAAAAAATTGTCTGTCAACACGACACCTCAGCAAAACTGAAACTTTTTTGATAATCGAAATATCTATCTTTTATAACACTCGGGGCTATAATATGCATATTATGCATACTGAGTTTGAGGATCTCGTGTTATAAAATATGGTATAGAACACGGGCTGTAGTTTGAGATCTCGTATCTGGGAGGGTTGAAGAACATCGGAGTGACGCCCTCGGATCTTCAACCCCTCTCAGATACGAGATCTCAAATTACAGCCCTTGTGTAATTATATATTATTATGGAATTGAATCTGGGCACTGTCGTCCCAAGGACCGCCGAGCTAGTGCCGTTTAAGCGGCTTTTGGTTTTTTGTACACAACTCGAGTAAATATTTTCCGATTTTCATAATTTTTTTTGTTTGAAAGGTCTGGGGACGGCCGACAATTTATAGAAGAAACTTTTTTCAATTTTGATTCCTTGGACAAAGCCATGTAGTGCCTACAAACGAGTCTCTGATAGGGCCCTACGTGTTTTTCGTACATAACTCGAGTAAATCTTTTCCGATTTTCGTAATTGTTTTTTGAAAGCCCAACAATTTGTAGCAGAATCTTTTTTGATATTGAGCCTTTGGACTTAGCTAGGGCACTAAAAACGAGTCTTTGCTAGGGCCCTATATGTTTTTCGTACAAGCAAATCTCTTCCAGTTTTCAAAATTTTTTTTGGAATGTATCACAATTTGTGGTAGAAAATTTTTTGATTTGAAGCCCTTAGACTAAAAGTGGGGCTCAACGTGTTTGTTTACATAAATCGGATAAAAATACTAACCGATTTTGTTGATTCTTTTTCTATTTTAAAAACAAATTTGGGTCTGGTGCCTGTGCAGAAGGCTCAAGTGGGTCTCAGATCGGTTATAACCAAAAAAAATGTTTTTGGCTATGTTGCAGAGCAAATTGAGCAATTGAGGTAAACATTTTTGTCTATGAAAGTATGTGTCCGAGGCCTCTACTTAGGGCCATAGGTCGGTCCTTAGGTCGACCATAGACAAAAAAAAAAATTGTTGTTGCAGAAGTATTTGTCCGAGGCTTCTCCTTAGGGCCCCAGGTCGGTCCTAAGGTCTGCCCTACCCCAAAAAATGACTTTTTGCTATGTTTTAGAGAAAATTAAGGGTAACACTTTTGCCCATAGTAGTAAGTGTCCGAAGCAAGGCGCAAGGTCGGTACTGAGGTCAGCCCAAGCCCAAAAAATGGTTTTATTCTAGACATGAGTGAGGTAATGCAATGGGGCTTCCTAAGTTTTTGGGATTCACCCGCGCCGTCGGCGTGTTATTCCAAAACTAACATTTAAAATTTAAATTTCAATGCATTTTTGTGTCGTAGAACCTATTCGAAAGCAACTCGTCTTTAGTTGAAAAGTTCATGAATTCGGTACAAACGGTACAAACCGGACCGAAGCTCTCGGTTGTGTTACGCCGAATATATGCAGATGTATCTTTATTGTCGTTTCAATCAAAAGAGTGCTCTCACTTGCAGTAACTGTGGTAGCTTCTTCTGTTGTAGATTGCAACAAAAGTTACTGAAAGTTAGACTCAACCGTCTGATAGCATTTCAAGCGATTTGCCACCTACAACAAAAGAATTAACCACAGTAATTGCAATAAAGCTCACTGGGAGCAATCTTTCAATTGAAAAGACAAAAAAGATAAAATCTTCGCAACCCAACCGAGACTTTCGTTTCGGTTTGGACTGAACCGAAAGCATCGCTTCGTACCTAACCGAAAGCTTCGGTTCGTACCTAACCGAAAGCTTCGGTTCGTACCTCACCGAAAGCTTCGGTTCGTACCTAACCGAAAGCTTCGGTTCGTACCTAACCGAAAGCTTCGGTTCGTACCTAACCGAAAGCTTCGGTTTGGATCGAACCAAATGCTTCGATTTGGATCGAACCAAATGCTTCGGTTTGGATTGAAGTAAAAACTGTGGTTAGGTTTGGACCAAACAGAAAGCTTCGGTTTGCACCGAACCGAAAGCTTCAGTTTGAAACAAACCATAAGCTTGGGCTCGGTCCAAGCCGAAACTTACGGCTCGATCCAAACTGAAGCTTTCTGGTGGTATCTGGTGGATCCTTCTGTTTTAGGTGGCAACAAGCTGAAGTTGAGTCTTAGGGTCGGGTTGAAACCAATTTCTATTCACCGTTACTTCTAGAAGGTTCTTTGAATTGTAATTTTATAATGAAAATTCTGTATATTATATGAAAACCATTCAAAATAATGTATATTAAATTTTACACGACGCCGGCAAAGAACTGTCGGCGGCGACGGCGTCTACAGATTTTTGGCGGGGGCGGCGAGGCATCCGGTGGACCCTTTTTTCGGCGGCGCACACCTGTAGTGGGGTCATCCAATGGAGAGGTTTTGACGACCCTTTTCGGGCGGGTTTTTCAATATTGTCCTTTCGGCAATTTTGAATACAATTAAATGTCGACATATGTACTTTAGTTCGAGGAACTCATTTTTGGATGAATTTCTTTAGTTCATTGCTAAACTCCCACTCCCTGTATAGTGCTCGGTTGAAGAAAAGTCCATTAGCTGCCGCTCTGGGACTTTTCTTCAACCTCGCACTATGTTGCACATGTAGAACGAGTTGCGTTAATAACTATAGTTTCTCAAAAAACAATTCCGTACGAAGTACAAAGGTCCTATACGTTTACTACAAATTCAGCGCTCCCACACATCCAATATTTAAAAAATTGTCCGTCTCCACTTTTTTTTCGAAACGGCTGCACCGATCACTCTGAACTTTTTTTTTCGCTGAAAGGTACATATGTCCCATGGTTCAAGTTCAAAGATGAGCAAACTCGATCTGGTAGTTTCGGAAATATGGTCGAAAAGGTGTCCATGGTTTTTTGGGGTTAGGTGAGACTTTTTCTCAGATATCTCTAGAATTAAGGCAGTTAGAAAGCTACTTTCTGGGACAATGCTGTAGAGAACAAAATTTTAGCGAACACGTGTTTTAGGGGTTTTCCCAGAAACGTCCCAATCCCGAGATTTAGCCACTTCTAGAATTGGAAGGGATGATTTATATATCAAGAACTATGATAGACAGAAAGTTGCTTTCAAAGGCAAAGTTGTAAAGAATCAAATTTTAGCGAACACGTGTTTCAGGCTTTTCCCCAGAAACGTTCCGATCCTGAGATCTAGTCACTTCTAGAGTTGGGAGGGATGAGTCACATCTCAAGAACTACGACAGATGGAAAGTTGCTTCCAATAGCAAAGTTGTAGAGAATTAAGTTGCAGCGAACACGAGTTTCAGGGTTTTCCCCAGAAACGTCCCAATCCCGAGATTTTGCCACTTCTAGAATTGGTAGGGATGAGTCATTTCTCAAGAACTATACTTACTTACTTACTTATCAGCCTTTCTAACCCAAGCGGGTATTGGCTGACTCTACAACGTTTCTCCATCTGGAGCGATCCTGGGCCAGACTTCTCCACTGCGCAACGTCCAACTTTCGCGCATCTTCTTCAACACCATCTAGCCATCTCTTCCGGGGTCTTCCTCTGCTTCTGTTGTTGTCGAAGTTTCGATCCATTACTTTCTTTGGCATTCGATCCTCGTCCATTCTCGCTACATGACCTGCCCATCGCAGTCTGGCAGATTTAATAGCTCCGACTAGTGTTTCGTCCCCGTAGATGTCTGTCAGTTCTCTGTTTGTTCTTATTCTCCATCGTCCTTGTTCGTATAATGGTCCACATATTGATCTTAGCACTCTCCTCTCGAAGCAGTTAAGTAGCGATTCTTGTTTGAGTGTCAAAGACCATGTTTCACAGCCGTACATTACGATGGGTCGGATCAGTGTCTTGTATAGGCGAAGTTTCGTGTTTCGACTGACCAGAGAGTTTCTAAACAGATGTTTCAGTGCGTAGAAGCATCTATTCCCCTGCATCAGTCTCGTCTTGATCTCTTCGTCTACGTCGTTGTCAGTGTTTATGACTATGACAGGTGGAAAGTTGCTTCCAATAGCAAAGTTGCTGAGAATTAAATTTTAGCGAACACGTTTCAGGGTTTTCCCCAGAAACGTCCAAGTCCCGAGATTTAGCCACTTCTAGAACTGGTAGGGATGAGTCATATATCAAGAACTATGACAGATAGAAAGTTGCTTCCACAGGCAAAGTTGTAGAGAATTAAATGTTATCGAACATGTGTTTCAGGGTTTTCCCGAAAAATGTCCCATTCGTGAGACTCAGCATCTTCTAGAATAATAACTTCTAGGGATAAGAACATTAGACAATGCGTGATTGGTGTCAGAGTTCAGAAAATGTACTTCGGGAGGGCTTTCGACATTACTTTGGGTAATTTCTGAGAGTTGTTTAAATTCTGATAGTTCTAAAAGAACTTGACTATGCATTCTGGTGCGAATTATATTTATGATATTAGTAAGAGTTTGGTACATCGAGGCTTTTCGCACGTGAATGCTTTCCGCACGTGAATGCTTTACGTACGGGTTTTTGCATATGTTTCCCTCTTAATATTCATATATACCTATAGAACACTCTCGATGCAACTAGTACAATTCTGATCGTCCAGTTGTTGATGATTGTACTTGAAACTTATCGATGTCGATGTGCAACAGCGAAATACAGCCCTACCAAACAAAGCAAAAATGACAAGATAACTCGTGTATGCAATCAGACAGAACAAAAGACGCGCTTTCAAAATATTAAACATTTTTTAGTTAGAATTTTTAACATTTTGGCTGTGAAATAACTAAGGGAAATGACTGAAAATAACTCAAACGACATCGCTGACGCTTGGGGAACACCTGGGTAAGTGGAAATTGAAATTGGATGCCTATGTTGCAGAAAATATGCAAAAATTTATCTTTGGCATTAGGGAGGTTTTGGTTCAAAGAAATCTTGCACGTATGCCTGTTGAAAAGTATGCGTCCGAATATAACATGAATCATACGAAACGTGGCATTGCACTGATATTCAATCATGAGGTATTTGAAATACCAACATTGAAACCAAGAGCTGGAACTAACGTTGACTGCGAAAACTTGTGCAAAGCCTTGACTTACATACATTTCGAAGTGAAATTGTACAAGGATTTGCGATTGAGAGATATAATGCGACGTATTGAAGAAGGTCTTTGATACATTTTACCATAAACGGACACTTGTATTGACTTTGACTTCGAATGTTTTTAGTATCGAAATTGGATCACTCGGATGAAGATTGCATTCTTGTGGCTATCTTGTCACACGGTGAAATGGGGTATATCTATGCTCGTGACTGTCAATACAAATTGGATAACATTTGGGGATATTTTACTGCGTCACAATGTCCGACCTTGGCTGGTAAACCAAAGCTGTTCTTTATTCAAGCCTGTCAAGGTGACAAGTTAGACTCTGGCGTGACTCTCATCAATCGTACCGAAACCGACAGTGGAGACTATTCGATGAGTTACAAAATTCCGATTCACGCAGATTTTTTGATTGCCTACTCCACCGTTCCAGGTACGTTATAGCATCCGTTTTTCTTTTTGTTCACGTGTTGTAATGTCAACATTTTCGCTGCGAAAATATTTGACCTTGCATTGTGCGGAAATTGACTTTTAATTTCACATTTGCGTCAATTCCATTGTTCGAACAATATTTTGAAAGATTAGGAAATAGAAAATTTCTTTCGGTAATTGAAAGTTAGTTTCTGTTATTGTTCTATTATACATAATTGATACATTGGAGTTTGTGACATGTGTTGTTATGAGTCAACCATTGGAATCCGGTTACCTATGAGTTATCTAAATTGTTTTCCAGTCAAGATCTGATTCACGTCAATACGTAAGTACTTATTCGTGTAGGTACAATTTAAGTACTTAAGTATTTACGTAGCTAGAGGTTAAGTGTACTCACTTAGTATAGTGCAAATACTAACGAGCAAATTAATTTCTTTGGGTTTCAACATTTGATCGCACCGAACATCGAACTAAAAAATTTTTTTTCTATAAGTTCTTTGTACTTGGCGGAAAAAAATTATTTTAAATGCAATGCTTGCTCAACTCAAAGAACTCAAAGAAAAATTATTTTAAAAGAAATATATTTGCTCGTTTGCTAGTAGCAACTATAGTTAGGTAGATACTTAAGAAGTAAAGTTGTACCTAAGCTGTAAACGCTACAAAAGGGACAGTTTTATTAAATTCAAAGTAGCCAGATATGTCATGTAAGCTTGGCTTACCATCCAAACATTACACATGCACAGTTGCGATTTGTATGCATTTGACAGTTCTTAATTTGTTAAATCTTGAAATTTCGAAGCGTCAGTGCAGAAGATGCACAAACAGTGTTTTTCGACCGGTGAAACAATTTCGAAAGTAATACAATTTTGACCAGTTCTCTTTCTATGCTTGATTGTTCAGTTGTAAATCTTTTTCTAAAAGAATAATCGGTGGAATCCAGCAAAAACTCGCAAATTTCCGCCAAGTAAAAATTGATTGTGAATTTTGTATTTCAACCTTCTTCCTCCGCTTCCTTACAGAGAATCGACAAGAAATATGTTACAGTTTTTCTGTTCTTTCAGATTTGACACGAAAAAAAATTAGTTTTGCGTGATGTGTGGAGTACGGGTAGCCAAATTTTCGGCGTGCGAAATCTGAAAGCGCAGAAAAATTATTACGTTGGGAGGGTCCGGCATTTGTGACACATTTCTTTAATCAAAATTGAAAATATTTCAAAAGAATTTTTTGCGTTCCGAAGCTGTAAGCGTCACCCAAATCGATATCAGATGTTTTGGAAGAAGAGACGAGGACTTGCGTCACATTTCCCTTTTAAAAAGCGTTTTTGTTGTGATATTAGTAGTTTTGGAAGAAAAGAGAAAACAAATTTTTTAGAAAAAATTTCCGACGAAAAAAAATTTTCAGCGAAAAAAATTTCCGGCAAAAACAAATTTTCAACAAAAAGTTTCGTGCGAAAAAATTTTCCGACGAAAAAAAATTTCCTTTGACACGAAACATCTTCAACAAAAAAAAATTTAAAAAAAAAAATCAATTTTCCCCTTAAATCCGTCCCATACCACCGTAAGCCATTTTGTTGGTCACCCTGACACACTACACACCCAACCTATCAACTTTTCCTTTGACACCAAACATCTATCTCCAACTCAAAGAAATTTAATTTTCCCCCTAAGTCCGTCCTATACCACCGTCGGCCATTTTGGTGGTCACCCTGACTCACTACACACAAAACACATCAACTTTTCCTTGACATCAAACATCTAAAAATTTTGCTCATATTTGACACATACTTTGAATACAAAACATTCTGTTATATGGGTTTTATATGGCGCCGTCTAAGAGCCCTGGCGCCCAAACGACGCCGGTACCCGGTTTAAAATCTCATATGGCGTAGAATGCCCACCCGAAGAAAAATTATCGAGCACGAGCCAAAAAAGTCGGTTCTCATACAAATGGCTCTGGAACTTACTAACTAACTAACTCACTAAGTAACGTAGGATGTTTCCATCAACTTTCGCTTCTATGAAATACCACATTTTGTGTGGTATCTGTTGTCTGTTGTCATATCTTCGGATCCACTGGACCGATTTTAATGAGTAAAATGTCGATGTCAATCAAAATTTTACGTAGAACCCGAAAAACTAGGTCTCAGGGGGGAGCAAAAATGGACATTGGTTTTGTGTCATATGTAAACAAAAAAAAAAAAAAAAAACAATCGGCAGATCACAAATTAAATTAGATTTTATTATGAATTTTTTTACTCAAATTCACAAAATGTTAGCACTTCGTTTGTAATAGCTTAGCAATTCTAATAATCTCAAATCTCTTGTAAGTACTGTATAAGGAAGCGAAAGGATTCTGATCCAATTGCGTTTGTTCCTTGCCGCGTATTGCCAATTTTTTTATTCCGAGCGTCCGAAGATCTTGTTCGTCACCATCGATCCATCTAATTTTTGGGCGACCAACTCCTCTTCGTCCTTCTGGATCGTTACGGAATGATTTTGGAAACTTTAAACTTTCACCAATGCCACTATATTCGGCTCGCTAAAATCACGTTCCAATTCAAAGTTATATCGCCGTCGCCACATTTCACCCTCGCGCAGCGCTCCAAATATGCGCTCGAATGTTAGGAGCAACTGTTCATCACTTTTCTTCATCGTCCAAGATTCGCATCCGTCGATGAATACTGGACGAATAAGCGTTTTGTAAATATGGTCACTTCGTTTCCTTTGACATTAACTTTGATCATAACTGTTTGATTAGACCAAAATAACATTTGCTTGCCGCCATGATACGTGTGTGAATTTCAAGTGTGTTGTCACCATCTGACCGTATCAGCGCTCCAAGACAGATGAACTCATCAACTACCTCGAAGTTGAACCCTCCAATGCATATTTTGTCCTCCTGTTGATTGGCTACCGGATTCATCTTGGTCATCATGTACTTGATTTTAGATTCGTTTATCATCAAACCCATTCTCTCGGCCTGGATTTTCAGATTTGTTAAAGTGTATGTACGACTGGCGAGATCCAAGTCATCTGCAAAACCCAGAACTTGAACTGTTCCATTCACCAGCGTTGTGTTGGTTTGGATACCAGCACGTCTCATTGCGATTTCCTAAGCCAAGTTAAAGATTGAGCAAGATAGAGCGTCTCCTTGTTTCAATCCTAACAGCAAATACAGCTGACATGTCGTTTTGCACCTTGACACGACATCTGGTGCCATCTAATGTCGCTTTCACAAGACGAATATACTTTGTTTCAAAGCCCAGCTCCTTCATCGTCGCATACAATTCCATACGCTTGGTCCTGTCGTAAGCTTGTCTGAAGTCGATGAAAAGATGGTACGTCCGGACTTGAAATTCTTTGCCCTTTTGCAGAATTAGACGAAGTATGAATATTTGGTCAGTTGTCGAGCGATTTCGTCTGAATCCGCTTTGACAATCCCCACAGACACTCTCAGCCAGCGGCTTTTGTCTTTCGAATAGTACTCGAGGAAAAACTTTGTTAGCCATGTTCAGCAAGGCAATTCTACGGTAGTTTTCGCATTCAGTTTATCACCTTTCTTGTGTACAGGTAAAATGACACCCTCTAGTCACTCGTCAGACAACTCTTCCGTGTTCCATGTTCCTGAGACTTCCTCTATTGTTGGCGCTGCTAAGATACGACCGTCGTCGTCAAGAAAGGAAACATCGCTATCATCAGTCACATCATCATCCCCCCACCCCTCCCCAAAATCACTTCTTACTTGGCCGAAATTTGCGAATTTTTGCTGGGTTACACCAATTATCAATGTCATATCATATACACCAATCCAACAATCAAGCACAGAACAAGAACGATGGTCAATATAACTTCTAAAATTTGTTTACCTGTCAAAAAACACTATTTCTGCACCCTCCGAAATTCAAGATTCAACAAATTGAGAACTGTCAAATGCTTGCGAATCCTAACTGTGTGTGATGCGGGAAAAGATACTTACAATTAAACGTTTTTATTTTGTTACACAATTACACAATTACAAGATTTTAGTTTATTGTGGATCTTGTCAATTCCACAACTTTGACAGTAGAACCATAGACTTTTTTTGACCAGACGGGAATGTTAGCATGGCGCCAAATTTGAAATGAGAAATGCAGAAGTATAATAATTTGTCGTAGTTTGTGTTCTTCTAACATTCCTCAAACTTTAAAAATTTTAGTTTTTCAGCCAAATTTTTGAAAGTTCTCAAATTTCTAAATTTTTGTGAATTATTATTATTAATTTTATTTACAAAAAATTTGAAATTTCTGAAAAGTTTTCAAATTCATGGAGATCGGAATTTTGAAAAATAATGAAAATTATCAAATTTGGAAGAATTTTCATACAATAAAGAATTTCAATGAGTTTCAGATTTATGAGCACGTCACAAAAATGTGAACTGTCAAATTTGCGATGTTTTTTTAGAACAGAATCCTGCGCAAGTAACAAATTATTAAAAATTATAGCTCATGTACTGTGAGAGGATGACCCTTTCCCAAATAATAGATAAATCAGAATTCAAAAAGTTAAAGTATGAAGGTAAAAATTTGCTCTGAAATAACATCGCAAACGAACTTGGAATGCGATGATTTTTCAGAGCGGCTTTCGAACTTCATATTCACATTTTTTGAATTCTGATTCATCTATTATTCGTGTAATTGTCATTCTCTCACAGTACATGAGCTATAAATTTGAATAATTTGTTATTTAAGCAGGATTATGTTCTGAAAAAACATCGCAAATTTGACAGTTCACATTTTTGCAATGTACTCTTAAGAGCGTGTCAGATATTTTGACAGTTCTACGTTTTGCGATGTTTTTTCATTGCATATTTCTAAGGCAGTGATCATCAATTTTAAATTCCGAAACATCTACTGTTTACATAACACATCCCTTTATAGATTCTCCGAATCAGATAAAACAAAGATAAAACAAATTGCAGATAAAACGTCTGTAATACTTTCTTCCATACAACATATATCTCAAAAATCAAAGTTTCAGTGTGAAGACATCGTTATCTCATAACCTTACATGGAATGGCCCATAAAAATTCATCCAAATTTGATAATTTTCATTATTTTTCAAAATTCCGATCTCCATGAATTTGAAAACTTTTCAGAAAAGACCCTATCGAATAGGACTAAAATTTCGGCCCACAATGTCTCGAGTTCTAGACCTGGGAAGATGTTGACTAATGTCAGGCTAGCTCGGGGTGTCTTCCTTATACTTGACATACTGAAAATAACATAAAACCGCCTTATGGAACCTATGAATCCCATAATGCTTCAGTGGTGATTTAAAGGCTCATGTCTTTTGGTTTTTGCTAAAGTTTAAAAAACATTAGAAGAACATAAAATACGACAAATTATTATGCATCTGCATTTCCCATTTCAAATTTGGCGCCATGCTAGCATTCCCGTCTAGTCAAAAAAAGTCTATGGTTCTACTGTCAAAGTTGTGGGATTGGCAGTAAACTAAAATCTTGTAATTGTGTAACAAAATAAAAACGTTTAACCGTATTTCGCATTTTTGCATTTAATTTTGTTTGTGGACATTTCTTCATCTTTAGCGTCGATTGCAACAATCTTCAATCATGTTTGCACCTCAAATATTCTTCCTCGAATAAACAGATTATTTCTATAATATTTTAATGTTTTAACAACTTGTGAAAACAGTCTTTCTCGGAAATGTTGCTTACTGAAGAAATCGGTTATCAGAAATCGTAGCTAAGGTTTACATATTTGAAAAAAAAAATTTTTTTCTTGTTATTTCAAATATTTAAACCTTATTAGCTACGATTGAGGCTATGCGAAACTGATTTTTTCAGTATTTTGGACAAAAAGCAGCATTTCCGAGAACGACTGTTTTCACAAGCAGTTCAAATTCGCCAAAAAATTTCTTACAGAGGAGGTGTGACGCGTTACGTCATGACGTAAGTCTTTTTGTCTGTTTACAAAAGTTCTGAAATCGGAAAAGGGTGGCGCATTAAGTATCTAAGGTAAAACGATTTTGCTTCCAGTTACAAATGTTCTGAAATTTGACTTTTACTTCTTTTCGCGAAGATACTACTGTGTAAATCAAAATTTTTGCATGTGAAAACTGAAACTGTTGAAAAATTATTACGCTGGTGGGTCTGGCATTTGTGACGCAATTTTTTAAAAACACAACGTAACTTCGCTTTAAATTTTTTCCCTTATGGAACCTGATTTAGTCTCTACAACTTCGCCTTTGGAAGCAACGTCCTAACTCCCATAGTTCTAGAGATAGTGGGTCATACTGCCCAATAGGGTGTATCGATTTTCCACTTTTATGTTTTTTTTTTCTGCCAGACCCCCCGGAATCCTTTTGTTAGCAAAAAAGGAATTTTTCTAGAACATTGTTAGAACTTTTGAGTGGATCTTGTGATTGCCCAAAGCGATTTTCAGAAAAAATGCAGATTTTCTCAAGTCTGCAGGTTTTCACCACCAAAAATTGGGCCAAGATTTGATTGAATGACATAAGAAGCATAATGAGAAAAGCCTGAAATAGAGCAGGGAAAAGGAATGCTAATCAAAATAAAAACAAAGAAAAGTACAGAACCCTTCTGAAAGAGTATAACAGAGCTCAAGAAGAATTCAAAGAAGAGAGTCGTAGGAAATTCTTTGAAGAAGCTAATTCAATAACAGCATACGCGCGTATACACAAACTACCGGCCAAAGACTCCACTGCACAAGTGGGATCGCTCTTGATGGCCAACGGTATGTATACGACAGACGGTAGAGAAACAGCACAACATTTGTTAGATATCCATTTCCCTGGGAGTGTGACGATGACGAAAATAGCTCCCAAGAACCCTCCATTGCAACCTTCTCGCAGAGACTGGAAATATAATGACTAGGAAAGGTCATCCAAAAATTTTACTCCTTCAAGTCAGTGGGCTTAGATGGAGTTATACCTGATATGCTTAAGGAAGGCATGAATCTGCTTTTGGAAAGGCTTATTAGCATTTTCAAGAGCTCGATTGCACAGGAATACATACCGAAACAGTGGGAAAAAGTCAAAGTGGTGTTCATTCCCAAGCCAGGCAAAGCATCCCACGTACAAGCAAAAGACTATAGGCCAATTAGCTTGGCGTCCTTCCTTCTGAAAACAGCGGAAAGGCTGTTGGATGTATACATTAAAGGAGAAGTTCTACGCGAATTTCCTCTACATGCTAACCAACACGCCTACCAACCCGGTAAATCTACGGATACCGCGCTGCACCACCTAACGCAGCGAATAGAAAAGATGTTGAACGAAGGGAATGTGGCTCTGGGCTGTTTTATGAACATTGAGGGGGCTTTTGACAACACTAATTTCGAAACCGTAACGCAGGCCTCCAGATCTCGCAGTATGGAAGAAGTGGCTGTCAGATGGATAGTCAGCATGCTCAGCGGCAGATCTGTCAAAGCAACAGTTTGCGGCACTACCGTTAATATGGGAGTAACTAAAGGTTGCCCTCAGGGTGGTATACTGTCGCCCATACTCTGGCGCATGGTCATAGACTCTCTGATCGTTAACTTAAACGAACTAGGATTCTTTACACAAGGATACTCGGACGACGTAGCCACATTAATATCAGGCTGTTTCGTACCGACAGTGAGGGACCTCATGAAAACAGCATTGAAAATTGTGGAGAAATGGTGTATAGAGAATAAGCTGTCTGTCAACCCGTTTAAGACAAAAATCGTGCCCTTCAGCAAAAGAGGCTCAGCGGGAAACTCCATGGGGTCACCCCTAAATTACGTAACGCTTTTTCAGTGTTGGCACACATTTTAAATCTGCGATATCTCGTAATAGACGCATTCCAGAAGAGTCAAATGTATGGCCGACCCCCCATTTACCCCCCCTAAATGGGGGGGGGGGGGTCACCCATACATTTGACCCTTTTGGAATGCGTCTATTTCGAGATATCGCAGATTTAAAATGTGTGGTAACACTGAAAAAGCGTTACGTAATTTAGGGATGACCCCCATAGTAGGAGTCTTCAACCTCTTTGAAACCGACATTGTACCGGTTGCTTCGGTGAAATACCTAGGGGTGACATTTGATCAAAAAATGACGTGGTTAGTACATCTAGACGACAAGCTCACCAAGGATTTTCTGGATTTGTAGAAACGCTTTCGGCAGGAACTGGAAACTTTCGTCGCATGTAATATGGTGGTTGTATACGGCGATCGTCAGACCAATCCTTTGTCACCGTAGTATTGTATGGTGGCCAACACTTGGATGAGTACGCGACAGTGCACCGAGCAGAGATTTTTGCCATCTCAAATCTATGTGACGAGAAAGAGCTAAGAGAACTCAAAGATAGAGATATTTTCATATGCTTAGACAGTCAATCGGTCATCGAGGCGATCGGTTAAGTCGAAGCAAGTTAGAGAATGTAAAATCAGACTCAATGAAGTTGGGTCCCGTAATAGGGTCTCACTCCTACGGGTTCCTGGTCACGAGAATATAGAAGGTAACGAGTTGTCTGACGAGTTAGAACTCCTAGGAGCTGAAAAGCGACTGGTTAAAGGTTGGCTAACTAAAGAGCATGTTAAGGTCTGGTCAGAATATGAGGGTGGGCGATTCCATTGGTAGGTTGCGAGGGAACCATGTGTTCTTGCTAAACCGTGCACATACGAGATTTGTGTTGTATGAAGAAAATTCCTCTATAGGTTCAATGTGCAACTCCTTCATGCGAAAGAAGTCCAACCTTTGCATTCTGAGCCAGAAAACGGTTCCCTCGTAACACATTTTCCAACTTTTCAATGGAATGGCCCGGGTACTAAACACACCAAGAACTTCTGTGGTAAGCCAAATAAAGAAGTTGGTAAAGCCCTACTAGCACTTAACTGAACTGACATCAAGAGGACGATAGAAGCGCTGACTAACCATTGTGGATTGAATGAATATCTACACAAGATCGGCTATGTCGACAGTCCCAAATGCTTATGTAGTCACAATGTTGAGACAGGCATCCATATCATCTCGAATTGTCCGAGATACAAGCTCTCCCGTAGAAGGATCTTCGATAAGGATGAGCTACATGAATCGGACTTGAGATTGGACGTGGTAATGATTGAAAAGCTAGTAAAATTTCTGAGAGTGGTCAAAAGACTTAATTGAAGGCTTGGCCATCTCTGTCGTGTCGCCAACAACAACAACTACATCATCGAGATCTTAGGAATGTGTCCTCTCGTCTAAGTGCAATTTGAATAATGGACAAATAACTGGAAGGCTGATTTTATTTCGTTCCTCATTCTACATTTACTACACGCAACTCAACTCAACTTGACCTAATATACTATGAACTTTTAAATTCTAATCAGACCTGTTTCGATATTTATTTATTTTATTTATACATGTACTTGAATTTATATGTGTATATGTAATGATTTGACTTTCCTACAATAAACGTGGAATCCACAGGGGGTACAAAGGATCATTGATCCGGGTGCCAGTCAACCGTCAAAATTTGACAACCCGAAAGATTCATTTATCTATTTATCTACTACCATAGTTCCAGAGATAATGGGACATCCTGTCCAATCCTGCCCAATTCTTAAAGTTGACACATCCCAGGATTGGGAAATGTTTTCCCAAAACCCTGGACCACGTGTTCGCTCAAATTTATTTCTCTACAACTTCGCCTTTGGAACCAACTTTCTAACTCTCATAGTTCTAGAATATGGGTCATCATGCCTAATTCTAGAAGTGGCCATATCCCAGGATTCCAGGATTCCATATCCCAAAACCCTGAAACACGTGTTCGCTAAAATTTGATTCTCTACTACTTCGCCTTTGGAAGCACCGTCCTAACTCCCATAGTTCTGGAGATAGTGGGTCATACTGCCCAATAGGGTGTATCGATTTTCCACTTTTATGTTTTTTTCTGCCAGGACCCTTCGGAATCGTTTTGTTATAGCAAAAAAAGAACTTTTCTAGAACATTGTTAGAACTTTTGAGTGGATCTTGTGATTGCCCAAAGCGATTTTCAGAAAAAATGCAGAATTTCTCAAGTCTGCAGGTTTTCACCACCAAAAATTGTGCCAAATACCTAATAATATTGCCTTCATGCATTCTTTGGGGTGGGTTAATATGAGTTGTTTAAACGAAATTCAATTTTTTTTATCCGAAAGAACTACGTTTAGTAAGCGGAAAACATCAGAAACGTTGGTATTCTGACATATTTCTTCCATTTCTTTGGGAGATACGGCTACTTTCAATTTATCGATTTTCTATATTCTAACGCTCTTGAAATACACTTGAAATAAGGCCGTAAGTAGATTTCTTTCAACTGTTTCTGGACGTGTGGATCCATTGTTTGTTTTCAAGGTTGGTAAATAGTGATCGAAAATAAATGGTTCGTCTGACCAAATTACGCTAACAATTTTTTGAACTTGCGTCTAGCAGTGTTTACATACGATAAAAACCAAAACCCAGATAACACAGATCACACTTTTTAATGTGGTTGCTTACTGAATGTACATTAAATGTGCAAAATCCAATGTTGTTGAGAATATGTACATAAAATGTACAAAAAATGTGCCTGTAAAGTGGTACATATTTCGATGTAAATAAAAAGCACATTTTTTGTGCCATTAAAGCTCGAAATTATCACAAGTACATTTTTCGCAATTTTATGTGCTTGATAAGGTGTACACTATTCCTATCACATTAAATGTACCAAAAATGTGCTTGTGATGTAGTACATTTTTCGATGTAAATAAAATCATTGCACTAGATCACAAGTAGATTTTTCGCACATTTTATGTGCGTGATAAGGTGTACATTATTACTATCACATTTATTGTACCAAAAATGTGCTTGTGATGTACTTTCTATAATTTAACACTTTATACAAATTTAACACACCAACACATCCGGTGGCACAATTGGTAAAGCAGTCGACTCATAATCCCTAGCGTCTTGGGTTCAAGCCCCGTAAATTAAAGAAATTTTTCTAAAAAAAATGAGAGCTTGGCATAAAAAATATAGATGGAGGACGTAGCGATCATCAGAATGAGAAAAACCGAAATGGAAAAGTCGGAAAACAAAATTAAATTTTCCTTTCTTTTCTTGTATAACATATGATGTACATTAAATGTGCTAGTAATTTACACTAAAATGTACATTAAACGTACATTAAATGTGTATTCAAGGTGTTTTAAATGTACATTAGATGCACATACATGCACCGCACTTCAGTGTACATTTAATGTACATTAAATGGGTTCAAATTTAATGTAAATTTGATGTACATTAAATGCACTTCTCTTTCCAAAGAAAAGATGTAACGGTAAGGGCTGGAACTGGAGCACATTAAATGGGATCAGCACATATTCCGATGGCAATTTATGTACATTTCGTGGGGTCAATTGTTATCTGGGAAAGTGTATGCTTTTAGTTAGAAGGGTAATAAATTTGTTTTTTCTTCGAGCAATAAAGAAATTTTATAGAAATAATCTGTTTATTCGAGGTAGAATATTTGAGATGCAAACATGATTCGAGATTATTGCAATCGACGATAAAGATTGAGAAATGTCCACTAACCAAATTAAACACAAAAATGCGAAATGAGAAATTTTTCCTGTAGCTTCCTATTTGACTATTTGTTGGCTAAAAAAATTTGAATTTAAAATACGCGCCATAAAGTTCACAGCAGGTGTGTAAATAGTGGAAGATAAGAATTCTAATTCATCAACATTTAATTAAATCAATGAAATCTATCGCTTTTTGGACCCGTACGAAGTACAAGAGGTCCTATACGTTTACTACCAACAATTTTATTGTAACATGGGGTAGATCGAGGTGCGAGTGGGGGGATGCATCTATTAACGTCTAGAGATGACGAATCAGCAATAAAAAAAATGTCCGTCTGTCCGTCCGTCCGTCTGTCCGTCTCCACTTTTTTTTCCAAACGGCTCAACCGATCAGACTAAACTGTTTTTTCCCTGAAAGGTACATGCCTCCCATGATGAGCAAAATCGATGAAGTGGTTCCGGAGATATGGTCGAGGAAGTGACCAAAAACATGGTTTTTCGAGGGTCGGTGAAACTTTTTCGCAAATATCTCAGCAAGTAAAGCACGGAAATTGCTCAATTTGGTAACAAATGAAAGCATTTGATACCAAAAAACTGGGGATTTTTTTTTTTGTTGGAATCGGGCACTGGGCACTGGGCACTGGGAGCCATGGAATGGGCGAAAATAAATT
>CM055404.1:54220494-54244154 GCA_029228625.1 Pseudolycoriella hygida | reverse complement strand
AAGTTGTAGAGAATCAAATTTTAGCGAACACGTGTCTCAGGGTTTTGGGGAAATATGGCCCAATCCTGGTATATTGCCACTTCAATAATTGGGCAGGATGACCCAGATCTCCAGAATTATGAGCGGTAGAAAGTTGCTTCCAAGGACAAAGTTGTAGACAATAAAGTTTTAGGTAACACGTATTTCTGGGTTTGAGGGAAAAACGACTGTCCTTGGATATAAGCTTTTCTAGATTTGAATGGCCTGAGACGTACTTCGGTAGGGCCTTTGACATTACCTTGGGTAATTTCTATGGATCTTTGAAATTCTTACACTCATAAAAGAACAGAAAACGTTAGATTGTTTGCTTATTTGTATATTTAGGTACGTTCGAGTCACTTTGCCACATCTATTCTGTTTGTCACATCTATTCTGATACTTACGGGTCTTTGGTTATGTTTTAGTGTTAAAATCTGTTACTTAAGCATTCACGTGAATCTGACCTTAGCCGAAAAGCTATTGGGCTAACTTCTGGAACATGGAATCCGATTGAAAAGCTCCCTTGCATGGAAAGTTTCTGTAATTGAAGAAAAATATGTAACGAGTCAGTAAGAAGCATTTCAATTGTTGAATCCAATTTGAAATTTTTAGGATTTTACTCATGGCGTAACACAACCAAAGGTTCTTGGTTCATGCAAAGTTTGTGCCATGAGCTGCTGAAGAACGGAAAAAAATTTGATATCCTGACTTTACTAACATATGTTTGCCAAAGAGTGGCAGTTGATTTCGGTAAGTTGAATGTGACACGTTTAGTTGGCATGTGTCGATAAAACCATTCATTCATTGCAGAATCAAACTCACCGGACAATCCAGATATGCATCAACAAAAGCAGATTCCGTGTATAACAACGATGCTTACACGAATTTTGAAATTCACCGATAAGTAAATGTTAACTTTATTTCTCGTCCACTGCCATCGTTCACAAAACTTTTTCCGCTGACGATCAAATATTTCTACTTTTTTTAAACTTTAAACCCGTAGCTGTAAGACCTTCTAGATGATTTTTTTACTAGAGCTGGATTTAATGTTGTGGTAGCTAATTTCCCCTACTACTGATAACACGCTGAGTGTTTACTTCATTATATTTTTAATTTTTGCATTTAAGCTACAAAGTTTGATCTCTTTTTCTAATAAAAATCTTTAAATTAGTAATGACGTCTTGCCTTCATGTGTTTCCTAAATTTGATTTTAGCACAACACATTAATAAAGCCTTTACTCGAAAGTAACCAACTTTTTCATATTTTTTATTGTAACGGCTGGTTTTTGATTTTTCAAAGATTCTTTCCACAATTTAGCTCAATGTTTTATTTCTTTTACATAATTTTGATTGTATAACATTTCCAGATTAAGGAAATGTGTCACACTACTTGATGTATACTTTGTAAATCTGATTGCCGTATCATTCCTTATGAGAAGGAGAACAATTTGTTTTAAGAGCAATTTATTTTTATACACAAAATTATTGTAATTTCTTTTCTTGCATAAATTTTTGAGAAATAAAATGATAGCAAAAAATTACGTTTTCTCGAAATCATTATTATTATGGACAACGCGTAGAAGTAATCAATAAAAAATCGTAGGACTCACTGGTAGGTTCATGTTTACAACACCCTGAGTTTGTGCTGGAGAGCTGTTAAACCCATAATCACCCGAGAGGCATTCTGGAACCTGCGGGAAAAAGCCTTACTACAGTTGTAGCGGACTTCGTTCCTACAACGTCATTGCATATTCTCTCACACTAACACATGCAACATTATCATGTGACATCATCTCATTATCATTGTAAATAATTCATTCCATCATAGAGATTCAATATAGCAACATCACATTCAGTACGCTCGTGTTTTGTCTTTCCATTTTGTTACATAGAACACAGAGTTCTATACAGTCACGGAAAAGCTAGAAAACAGATTCTTCCTTATTAGTGTCGTTTAAATTGAACATTTAGTTAAAATAAAACTTTTGTAACACTTCCACCATTTCACAATATTGACAATATGGTCGCGAGAACCATTCGACGTTATCAAAGCTTAAATCCAAGAAGAAGAAACGGCTGCTTCGGATGTTTTGTTTTTATTGTTTTTGTCGATGTTTTTATAGCTTTCAAAATATGTTTTCCACAATTTCATGGATTTTTCATAACGACATAAAAATTTAGACTTTTCGAAAACCTAAACAAACGCCCCTGCGTATAGCACTCAGAGCCGTAGCCACATGTGGCGCCGGGTGGGCGGCGCCCCCCCTGAAAAAAGTTGCGCCCCCTGAAAAATTGTCTGTATTCTATCAAAATTTGCACTTCTTAACAGATCTTCACCTAAATATATAACTTATCGTTTTACAATTTCACATGTGTACAAGTATATTAAAGTTAGCAGTTAAACTTCAAAAAAAAAATCTCGCTGCGCGGCTTTTTTCCTTCCTTATTCATCATTAGTAAATTTGGTATAATATTAGCTAGGTCAAGGCCTTGAGTCCTGATACAAAAGGAATAGTGGCATATTCGGCTAATAATCTCTGTAGAGAAAAGCTCATACTTTCTGCTAGTTTAATCTTCGGAAACTAAAGAAAGTTGGAAATACAACGGACGCTTAGAATTATTGATAAAATGTCATTATATATGGCAAAAAAAATTTCGCTCGCTCCGCTCGCGACTTTCATTTATAAAACTTAACAAGTGAAGAAGTTCGTGCCACACAAAAATTAACATTTGTACAACCTGTGCGTTATGCTTCTATTGTATTTTATGTGTGACTGTACACCATAAGTTATACGAACAAAATTGCTTTGGGGCGCGCGCCCCCCCCCCCTGAAATTTTGGTCTGGCTACGGCTCTGATAGCACTATCGCCTACAAAAACCTCTTTAAACGTAGAGTGTGACGCAGTCCGTAAGTCCGCTTCCAAAATTAATGATATCGCTTGAGGTGACGCTATCGCTGATAATTCGTAGAAGTTTGTTTGAATGGAACCTTGTGTTCAAAGTTTTGATTTCCTGAAAAAATTACAGCGCTTTCTTTGAAACAAAATTACGTTGTGTTACAAAAAATTGCGTCACAAATGCCGGATCCACCAGCGGAATAATTTTTCAACACTTTCAGTTTTCACACGCAAAAATTTAAATTTACCTTAAACAATCTACTCAATAAGAAACAAAAGTCAAATTTTTGCAGCTCAAAAACTGAAATACAGAAAAATTATTTCGTCGTTGGTCCCCCCGCAATTTCTTTAACGCAACGTAAGTTTGTTTTAAAAAAAGCGCCGTAATTTTTTCAGGAAATCAAAACTTTGAAAAAAAAATTTTCTCAAAAAAAATTTTCTCCAAAAAAAATTTTTCTCCAAAACAAATTTTCTCCAACACCTTCGGCTACCATCGCAACACTTCGTATCACCTTCGGCTACCTTCGGAATGCTTCGTGTCACCTTCGCCTGTCTTCGGAACACTTCGTGTCACCTTTGGCTGCCTTCGGAACACTTCGTGTCACCTTCGGAACACTTCGTGTTACTTTCGGCTACCTTCGGAACACCTCGTGTCACCTTCTCACTGATTCATATAACTTTCCTGAAGAAACCAACTGTCTAGGTATTCTTATTCAGAATTTACCAAAAAATCCTAGATGGCGTCACTTTGACAGTTGGTAACCTTTTTCTTAAAATGCTAAAAAATTCTCCCGACCAAACACTATAATTTTCTAGAAGAAACCATCTCTCTAAGTAGTGTCATTCCGGAGCTAAAATTCGAAAACTGAAAAAGCATAAACGAAAATCCAAGATGGCGCCTCTATGACAGCTGGCAGCTATTTTCTTATGATCCAAAAAAATTCTCCTGATGAAACTCTATAACTTTCCCGAAGAAACCATCTCTCTAGCTATTGTCACTCCGGAGCTAAAATTCAAAAACTCCGAGCATTACCTAAAAAACCCTCTAAATTGGCCTCTTTTCCACATGCCATGGCTTTTCCGTGTTGGTTTATATACAATCGAAGTGCACTAAATGAATTTTAATTCACTTAAAATCGTAGTGCTCTGTTACTAATTTTACTTAAAAGCATAATTTCATTCCTTAATAGAACATCATTCTGAAGGGTCGCATTTTCATTTGAGTGAGAAACTAAAACCGAAATTTCCCGGAAAAGCGGCATGTGAAATTTTTCATTTGAGACCGAGACTGACGTTCTCTGAAAATTTCAGGAAGATCGGCTGTCTAGTTCTCGAGATCGAAAATTATTAATAGATAGAACATAGATCATACTCGGAGCGGTAGCGGAGAGCGTGACGCAGTCCCCACACCCCAAAAAAAACGTCCACAAACCTTTGGGACAAGACACGACGTATAGGCGAAGTTTTGAGTTTTTTCCCCTCGCCCCCTTCCCCTCCAAATTATTTTTAAAAAAAACTACGTCGCAGCAGCTTTCCAACAAGCCCTCCCTCATCAAAATCGGTTCAAAATTGGCTGAGATGTGGAGGTTTGAAGATGGTACTTTTCCATACATCTTACCAAAATCCATTGTTCTCATTATTACGTAAACTTTTTTTCTGATCTGTCGGTTTCTATCTATCTATCTATCTATCTATCTATCTATCTATGTTCTATTAATAATTTTCGATCTCGAGAACTAGACAGCCGATTTTCCTGAAATTATCAGGGAACGTCAGTCTCGGCCTAAAATGAAAAATTTCATCGGCCGCTTTTCCGGGAAAACTCTGGAAAAGTCGGAAAGTGTGGAAAAGTGGTCAATTTTTATGGTTTTTCACGTAGTGCTCGGAGTTTTCGAATTTTAGCTCCGGAGTGACAATACCTAGAGAGTTGGTTTGTTCCGAGCGATTATAGAGTTTGATCAGGAGAATTTTTTGGTGTCATAAGAAAATGGCTGCCGTGTGTCAAAAAGGCGCCATCTTGAATTTCTTGCTATCTTCTGAATTAGAATAGCCAGACAGTTGGTTTCTTCGGGAAAGTTATAGAGATTGGTGAGGAGAATTTTTTTGATGAATAGAAAGTGGGTTTGCCGAGGCGCGGAAGTTGGTCAAAATCGAGGCGAAAGTTTTCGCCAAAAAATTTTTTTCGTCGGAATCGATATTCATTTTGATGAATAGAAAGTGGGGTCGCCGAGGCGCAGAAGTGAGTCAAAAAACAAAAAACTTCCAAAACTACTGATATCCCAACAAAAACCTTTTAAAAGGTAAAGTGTGACGCAGCCGCTAATGTCTACTTCCAAAATTAATGAAATCAGTGGAGGTGACGCTTGCGCTGAAAATACGCATACATTTCCTTGACGACAACGTTACCCTGTGTTCAAAAAACCGCGTCACAAATGCCAGACCCAACGACGAAATAATTTTTCTGTACTTTCAGTTTTTACACTGCAAAAACTTAACATTCGTGTCTTTTTGCGAAGATTGTTTTGAGTTTTAAATTTTTGCGTGTGAAAACTGAAGGTGTTGAAAAATTATTACGCTGGTGGGTCTGGCATTTGTGACGCGATTTTTTGAACACAGGGTAACGTTGCCGTAAATGAAATTTATGCGTATTTTCAACGCAAGCGTCACCTCCACTGATATCATTAATTTTGGAAGTAGACATTAGGGACTGCGTCACACTTTACCTTTTAAAAGGTTTTTGTTGGGATAGATAGATAGATGAGAATAATAGAAAAATTACAGCTTTTAAACGCAAAAAATTTTTTTGGAATGTTTTCATTTTTGATTAAAATATGCGTCACAAATGCGGGACCCACCAATGTAATAATTTTTCAACGCGTTCAGCTTTCATACGCAAAAATTTGATTTCCTGTACAAAAATGGGACATACATCCCATAAAGTCAAATTTTTGCGTTGTGAAAGCTGAAAGAACAGAAAAACTATAACACCGCGGGGGTCTGGCATTTGTGACATTTTTTTAATCAAAAATGAGAACATTCTAAAAAAATTTTTTTGCGTTTCAAAGCTGTAAGCGTCACCCCAATTGATATCAGTTGTTTTGGAAGAAGGGACGAGGACTTGTGTCACGTTTCCCTTTTAAAAAGGGTTTTTGTTGTGATATCAATAGTTTTGGAAGAAAATAGGAAACAAATTTTAGAGAAAAAATTTCCGGCGAAAAAATTTTCAATAACTCGGACGTATTATAAAATTTTCTTCGAAAAAAGTTTTCCGGCGAAAAAAATTTTCGTCGAAAAAAATTTCCGGCCTAAAAGTTTTCTGCCGAAAAAATTTTTTCTTTGACACGAAACATCCCATACCACCGTCCGTCGGCCATTTTGTTGGTCACCCTGACACACTACACACCCAACCCAACAACTTTTCCTTTGAACCCAAACATCTATCTCCAACTCAAAGAAATTTAATTTTCCCCCTAAGTCCGTCCTATACCACCGTCGGCCATTTTGTTGGTCACCCTGACTCACTACACACAAAACACATCAACTTTTCTTTGACACCAAACATCTAAAAATTTTGCTCATATTTGACACATACTTTGAATACAAAACATTCTTTTATATGGGCCTTATAGTGCGCCTTCTAAGAGCCCTGGCGCCCAAACGAGGCCGGTACCTCCCCTTTTTCAAAATCTCATATGGCGTAGAATGCCCACCCGAAGGTCCCTGAAAAATTTCAAAAAAAGTTATCTAGCCGTTTTCGAGCACTAGCCAAAAAAGTCGGTTTTCATACAAATGGCTCCGGAACTAACTAACCCACTCACTAACTAAAACGTGGGATGTTTCCATTAACTTTGGCTTCTATGAAATAGCACATTTTGTATGGAAAATGACGATTTTCCAAAGGTCATATCTTCGGATCCACTGGACCAATTTCAATGAGTAAAATATCGGTTTCAATTTAAATTTTACGTAGAATCGACGTAGGGGTACGACGCAAGGGAAAAAAGTCAAAACTTAGCTGTATATTTTTTGATCGTATGGAAACTTGCGTCACGGACGCACATGATTTTGGGAATTACTGTTTAAATTCTAAACAAGTTTTCGCAGGGGCTAGATTTTACATGAAATTTTTACTTTGAAAATTCATATCTCGGGTAAAAAACAACCAAAATCTTATTGTGACACAGTTCTGAAAACGTTGGGATGTGTAGAATAAGGTAAAAATACATGTTTGTGAAAAAAGTTGGAAAATTGAAATTTCGCTGAACAACCAAAAAAAGCTTACACTTAACCTCACTTTTTTCGATTTTTCCCGATTTTCTCGAATCCGTACGAAGATTTCTAAAGGGACTTTTGGGACATCATTCAGGTACCTAACGTCTACCGAATCCCGTTTAGTTTGCTTTTGTCCGAAAGTCTAACTTTCTTCCACTATAAGGGGCGTGACAGTCTTTTTTTTTGATCTTTTCAAGTAATACTCAACGTGAAGTTACGACCAAAACTCTTTACTCTGAGTTAGTTGCAATTTTTACATTCCATTCACAAAATGAATATTAAACAAATTTATATAGTTGCAACATTGCAACCAACTTCATGTCGAATAGCAAATCTATAATATAAAACCTAAAATACACTGCACCTCACCGCACCTTGGTGCACCTCACTACACCTAGGTGCACCTCACTACACCTTGGTGCACCTAGGTGCACCTCACTACACCTTGGTGCACCTTACTACACCTTGGTGCACCTCACTACACCTTGGTGCACCTCATTACACCTTGGTGCACCTCACTACACCTTGGTGCACCTCACTACACCTTGGTGCACCTCAATGCACCTTGGTGCACCTTACTGCACCTCACTGCACCTTGGTGCGCCTCACTACACCTTCGTGCACCTCACTGCACCTTGGTGCATCTCACTTCACCTTGGTGCACCTCACTGGACCTTGGTGCACCTCACTGCACCTCACTGCACCTTGGTGCACCTTACTGCACCTTGGTGCACCTCACTACACCTTACTGCACCTTACTGCACCTTGGTGCACCTTACTGCACCTCACTGCAAGAAAGAAAATGGCTGTACCTTGAAAAATTACTTTTTTCATCTGTCTTCTTATTCACTTCAATCGCAAAGTCACGTTTGTTTTATGCGATTTGACTTTCAAAGACGAGCAAAATCTGGCGATCGGACGGGCAGAGTTATATGAGAAAAGCGTTTCTTTGAGGGTAAAAAATTACGCCACGCAAATTGTGAGGAAGATCTCAGTTTTCGGAAATCTGTTGAGTGTTTTCGGTAGGAGGGTCTATGTAGTTGACGTGGGCCTAACGATACGCATGTACGCATGATACGAAGCAAATTTTCAACTTTTTGCCGGGTCAGAGCTCAAAGTAGGATACTAAAGTATTTTATGTAATTGGAGGTTTCCTAGAAACTTTCAGCAAAGAACTGATTGTAGACGTAAAAGTTTGAAATCAAAAACATGTTTACTGGTAACCAATTTTCATAAATTACTGACACCATATCCCGGGCGAAGTCCGGGTAACCAAGCTAGTTTTGAATATATTTAACAAGGAACTGTCACCCGGGGAGTCCCATTTAAACATTTCACATTTTTATGTCTCTTAACTTTGTAACTAAGTATTACGATATTTTTATATGGTGAATGTAACTTTGGTATTGACAGAAGCCGATGTCGGACTAATGCGTATATTGTTTGGACCACCTACAAAAGCCTACCGAATTACGATCAATGCATTTATAAATCTAATATACTCGTAAGTTTTCCCTTTTGAGTCTCTGATGTTACCTCATACCTGAAATCCCATGAAGCTCTTCATCGGAACTCCTTCAGATCATAAGAAGGAAAATTCTGAGCAAACCCTAAGGAGGTGAATATAAAAAATGTTGTTTCTATTAATTTATCACAACAAAAACCTTTTTAAAGATAGAGTGTGACGCAGTCCGTAAGTCCGCTTCCAAAATTAATGATATCGCTTGAGGTGACGCTATCGCAGATAATACGCAGAAGTTTGTTTGAATGGAATCTTGTGTTAAAAGTTTTGATTTCCTGAAAAAATTAGAGCGCTTTCTTTGAAACAAAATTGCGTTGTGTTAAAAAAATTGCGTCACAAATGCCGGGCCCAACGACGAAATAATTTTTCTGTACTTTCAGTTTTTGCGCTGCAAAAATTTGACTTTTGTTTGTTATTGGGTAGATTGTTTAAGGTAAATTTAAATTTTTGCGTGTAACAGCTGAAAGTATTGAAAAATTATTCCGCTGTAATTATTCCGCAATAATTTGGAGGGGAAGGGGGGCGAGGGGAAAAAACTCAAAACTTCGCCTATACATCGTGTCTTGTCCCAAAGGTTTTGGTATGGAGGTTTTTGGGTTTGTGGACTTTTTTTTTGGGTGTGGGGACTGCGTCACGCTCTCCGCTGCCGCTCCGAGCATGATCTTGTCTGACAACCTATCCCTATGTATAAGCAGAACTTTGACCTAGGCATGTTAATCTAATATTACAAGGTAGAATTAAAGTTGTAGCAAATTAATGAGCAACAAATGTCTTTGAGTTTGTTTGTTTTATTTTATTTTACATACATTAATATGGCACTTACATCTTTATCGTGTCATTAACAGAGAACATCTTAAAAATTATACAAAACGGTAAAAATACATAAAATTATTTGTAAATTTATTTGGCGAGTCTAAACATTTTCGTTAATTATTAAAATTGAATTTTAACACCAGGTTTTTTTTCCGACTCAACATTTTAACCAAAATGAATTTTTAAGAAAAACATTCATTCACTGGACGAAGGCACAGGACTTGGCAAAGTCTCAGTATCAAAGGCTTATAGTTGATCTGTTGTAGTTTCATTTTCTTTGTTACTGTTGTGCTTTTTAGTGCGTTTTCCTCTTAGCTCCCAAAATTTAAGTTGATCTTCTGGCGATAAATTTTTTATTCTTTCTTTTAGTTTAGCAATCTTATCTCTTCTATTTTTTTCTTTTATTCGCAAAACTTCATCTTCATAACTGTCATCAGTTTGATTTTCTTTCATTTTCTGTCTTTGTCTCAACTCTTCCTTTTTACGCCTTCGATTTTCCTCTTCTACTCGTTCTCTTTCCGCTTCCTGTCGCTTCTTCTCTTCTTGCTCTCGCTGTTGTCTTTCAACTTCTTCTAGAAGCTTTCTATTCTCTTCTTGTCTTCTTTCTTCGTCTTCACGAAGTCTTTGTTCCTCCTCTTCTCTTTGCTTCAATTCTAACTCCCTCAGTCGCATTTTCTCCTCTCTATCTCTCAAATGCTCTTCATGAATGCGTCTCGTTTCTTCATCTCTTCGACGTTCTTCTTCTTCAATTTGCAATCGTCTCAACTCTTTCTCCTGCTCAATTCTTAATGTTTCTTCATTTATTTGATTTTGTAATCGTTCTTCTTCAATACGCTTTTCTTCTTCTTCTTGCTGCTCTTTCAATCGTTTCTCTTCCATTTTTTGCCGTTCTTCTTCCCTTCTTCTCAACTCATCCCTTCGTCTGATTTCATTCTGTCGAATCTCTTCTTCTCTTCTCCTCTGTTCTGCTTGTTCTTCTTCTTGCTGTCGACGACTTTCGAATTCTCTTCTTTGTTCCATTTCTATTCTTTCACTATCTTCTGTATTGACATAAGCTTCAGTTGTCGTAGGCGTTGAAGTTGTCGTAGAAATTGTTTGTCTTGTGTAGGAGTTCTCAAAACGTCCAGTTTCTAACAATCGCCTCGTTTCCTCAAGGCGTTTCTTCTCTCTTACATCAACTGCTTTGTTAGCTTTGTGTCTCCTTGGCGGTGATGTCGCAACTTCTACC
Source organism: Pseudolycoriella hygida (assembly GCA_029228625.1). Lineage (NCBI taxonomy): Eukaryota > Metazoa > Arthropoda > Insecta > Diptera > Sciaridae > Pseudolycoriella > Pseudolycoriella hygida. Next base: position 54,233,403 of record CM055404.1, on the reverse strand, counting down.
GGATCTTGACGTCTCGTTGGATTTTCACGGCTAGTAACAGATGTAACGGGTGACGTCGCAACTTCTACCGGATCTTGACGTCTCGTTGGTGTTTCATGGGTTCTAACAGAGGAAACGGGTGACGTCGCAACTTCTACAGGATCTTGATGTCTCATTGGTTTCTCATGAGTTCTAACAAATGGAGCTTGTGTGACATGCTCCGGCTTTTCGAAATCGTCTACTCTATTAGTTAACAACGGTCCTCGGGCGATTTTCTTCTTTTTTTCAAATTGAATGAAATCATCTCGTCCTATACTTGGATTTCTTCGCCTTGAAGATAAACGATTAGGTCTCTGTGGTACCCTTCTTCCTATTGCGTCATTTAGATTTATTTCATTGGGAACCGCATTTCGATTAATAACTATCTGCTGTGATCGGTATTTCCTAAGCCATTGATTTGCCAGATAATTTCTATGGTTGAATAATCGTTGAGTGTTCGTTGATCGACCGTTTACTGGAGTACTTTGGCGATGACCTCTGTTGAACGGAAAGACATTTTAATCAAGTAAGTTTCCATATATTGTTTACCGTCTCGTTTACCGTCTCAGCATGTCAGCGCCATTCAGTACTACTTCGACTTGAGTTGCTTCCTCATTGGGATAGGTTTGATTCCATCTTGCGTAAATTCGCGATCGATGCTTCTCATTTACGAAAGGCATTCGATGTTGACAGATGTAGTGATGCTTTTCAACGCACGAACTAGCGGACCATCTGTATTTGAGGCTCGGATTCAAAATAGCACAATGATACTGAAGTTCTTCGACTCTTCTGGAAAGTTATGATAAATAAATCAACAAATTTACAAGAAGTGAGAAGAAAAGTTCGGAAGAAAAAAGAAATTTGGGGATTTCAAAGTAATTTTATTCATCTATCCGCAAACTGAAAGTTCTGAAAAATTATTCCGCTGGTGGGTCTGGCATTTGTGACGCAATTTTTTGAACTCAACGTAATTTTGTTTAAAAATTTTCTTTGCGAATCGAAGCCTAATGCGTCACTCCCCTCTGATTTCAGAACTTTTGTAAATGGAAGAAAAAAGTTTTACCTCTGATGATTAATGCGTCACACTTTTCTGATTTCACAGCTTTTGTAAGCAGGCATAAAGACTTGCGTCACACCTCCTCTGTAAGAGGTTTTTTTGCGGATATCAGTACTTTTGTAAGTTTGTAAGCAACTTTTTAGATGCCATAGTTCTAGAGGTACGAATCATCCTTCTGGAATCTGGAAGTGACGTTATCCCGGGATTAGGCCATATTTTCCCAAAACCATGAAGCACGTGTTCGCTTAAATTTAATTCTCTATAACATCGCCTTTGGAACCAACTTTCTAACTCTCATAGTTCTAGAGATTTAGGTCATCCTGCCTAATTATGGAAGTGGCCATATACCAGAATTGGGCCATATTTCCCTAAAACCCTGAAACACGTGTTCACTTAAATTTACTTCTCTACAACTTCGCCTTTGGAACCAACTTTCTAACTCTCATAGTTCTAGAGATTTGGTTCATCCTGCCTAATTATCGAAGTGGCCATATACCAGGATTGGGCCATATTTCCCCAAAACCCTGAAACACGTGTTCGCTTAAATTTAATTCTCTGTAACTTCGCCTTTGGAACCAACTTTCTAACTCTCATAGTTCTAGAGATTTGGTTCATCCTGCCTAATTATGGAAGTGGCCATATACCAGGATTGGGCCATATTTCCTTAAAACCCTGAAACACGTGTTCACTTAAATTTAATTCTCTACAACTTCGCCTTTGGAACCAACTTTCTAACTCTCATAGTTCAGGAGATCTGGGTCATCCTGCCAAAAATTGCCACAAACAAACAAAGAAAGAAAGAAAGGTATACCAAATTGACTAGTTAAAAATATTCGATTTGAGTCCATTTCCATACAAAATAGCAAATTGTTTAATTCATATCTCCGGAACGACTGAACCGATTTTAATGAGTGAAAAGGCACTTCGGCCTAAAATTGTCCGTAGAATCCAGGAAAAATATTTTCGGGGGGGTACGTCGCTCGGGGGGGAAGTCAAAAAGTTCCTTTATATATGTTCCTTAGTCTACGAAAAAATTTCTTGTGAATTTTTTGGCGTGTAAGACTTGCGTCACGGCCCCTTACTACCGTGGGGCCATGATACCTCCTCTCAGTTATCTCACAAAAAACCTCATTCAAAAGGGTTCATCCATAAATTACGTAACGCTTTTTCAGTGTTGCCACACATTTTAAATCAACGATAATTTGGAATAATTCCAGAATGGTCAAATGCATGGCACTTTTGCAATGTTGGAAGAAGGTCATGAGAACACTGATTCGGAAATGAGGCAAGCTTGCCCATTTCTGGTTATCGCAACATGTGGGAGGGAATATTGTTTTCATACAGTATGCACCGAAATCACTACTTTTCATCGATCGTTTTGGTTCGAAAAGCAACGATCAGAGGTCTGCGATGTGTGTGTGTCCTAGTACGGAAAAGTGATTTCTAGGACGGAAATTGTGTTCTCTGTACCTGATGTTGTGCTATGTGTTCTAAATTGCGTATATAATTTATTGGAGAAATATGTGCAAATGAATTATGTATTAAATGTTGATTGATGTGTTTGTGGATTTCGGTGCGTATTGTATGAAATATTTTTCGAATATCTAAAACGTACACTTCGCAATTCCCATGTGTCTCTGTATTTATATACCTCGAAACTGATTGTAACATTCGTGTGAATGTGTTGCCTCGTCTTCGACTCGGCACGCATTCACACTCATGTCACAATCATCTTCTCGGTTACAATACAGAGCCACATGGAAAATCCTCACTTTCAGACAGAAAGAGTGAACCGCTTTTCGGAGTAACGGAAAATATAGACTGTCTATAGTTTGGGAGAGGATGAGATTTATCTAATTTAGAATGTTAGATTGGAAACATGTGGGGACCGGTCCAGATAAAGAGAGAGAATGGAAACCAGAGAGAGACACAGAGAAGAATAAAGAAAAAATCAGAGCTACACTATAACTGGAAACGGATTCGTAAACGCATTTTTTTCATTAAAAATCCAATTGAAGGGATCCGAACGCACGAAATCCGGAAAGCACAAACTTGGTATTTCTGGATCCGTACGAAGTACAAAGGTCCTATACGTTTACTACAAACAATTTTATTGTAATATGGGGTAGATCGAGGTAGGAGTTGGGGGATGCATCTTTTATCGTCTAGAGATGACGAATCAGCAAAAAAAAACACTCACAATTCTTCATTCTACTTCCAATTGTTTAACAGAAATCAAAAGTGCTGATTTCGTCGTTTACGACTCATCAGTACACATAGTCTGAGTATCATTCTATGGCCATCGTTGCTGATATACACATATGGTCTTAAGACAAGGTGTACTGATGAGTCGTAAACGAAGAAATCAGCACTTTTAGTTTTTCGATTTTTGTTAAACAATTGGAAGTAGAATGAAGAACTGTGAGTGGCTTTTAAATGTTGATTCAAGCGTCTGTCCGTCCGTCCCGTCTCCACTTTTTTCCAAACGGCTCAACCGATCAGCCTAAACTTTTTTCTCTGAAATGCCTTCTATGATTCAAGTTCGAAGATGAGCAAAATCGGCAAATCGGCCAAGTAGTTCCGGAGATGTGGTCGAAGAAGTGGAGGTCGGACGAAATTTTCGAGGGTCGATGAAACTTTTTCGCAAAGTTATTTCACTATGTTCGCATTCTGAGAGCGGCCGAGATTGGTCAGAGGAGCTGCCGTTGTCTAAAACTTCTGTTGGCTCTATAAAATCTAATTTTGCTTCAATTGCTTCACAATGCTAGGGCAAGTCAACCCGCACGCATCAGAATAGCCATTGCCAAAGAATAACTGTTGCAAACACTTATTTACATAAACACTAAAATTCTATAGAATATTAAGGAATGTTATACAATTTTATTAGATCAAAGTCATTGGAAATCGCCGAAATGGCAATTTGGGGAAACCCTCCCGTGCCTCACCGACCTATGGACCTAAGGGACTTCGTGCGGGTCTAAAAATATCATGAATTCTTTGTACCTTTGATGATATGAGAAAAATATAAAAATTAGAGAATGTATGTAGGTGGCGCAGTTATTCAAGGTAAGGGCCATCAATGCAAAAGTAGGAACAACTTCGTCGATTCAAGTTCGCTTTAGAGGACTCAACATTTTAAGAAAAGAAAACTCAATCGATAACACAATTTTTCACTAAAAAAAAAATCCAAAATCACGTCCGTTCATGAAAAAAGACGCGAATGTTGAGTATGTAAACGGTCCAAAACCTTTGTTGGCTCCAATTTCATCGGAAAAAATGCAAAGAATTGTTTGAACCTTACCACCGTGACGGCGATGACAAATGCTTTACAGCGCACTAAATTTCAAATTGACAACAGGTTGCTGCTGCCATCTACATTTAAGCGGACTTAGCTCAGGAACGCAGCCTGGTGTCAATGTGAAACTAAGTGCGTTGTGAAGCATTCGTCATTGCCGTCACGGTGATATGCTTCAATTTTTGACACCAGGCTGCCTTCTTTGTGACCTTGAACCATGACAAAGTGTGATGCCCGGTGTCAAATTGACAATTATTTTCCCATTCGCTATTGGCTCTGACATTTCCTAACATCACTTTTTGACACCCGACTGCCCGGCCGAAATAACAGTCTTCCACTTGTTGCAACTTTCTGAAGGCTGCGTACTTCGGATTTAAGATCCAGTAGGCTCATGCACTAGAGTAAAGATCAACCTAATGCATGATCGAACCATAATTGCTTGCTGATTCGAACATTTTCAGAATAAAGTACGACATCAATTTGTGAGACATCACACGTACATTGTGTCGAGGAAGGTGATGTCTCACAAATTGATGTCATACTTTGTTCTGAAAATCTTCGAAAATTGTCGAAAATAATTTTGGGCGATAATGTAGTTCCCCAGCGCCACTTACATACATTTTCTAGTTTTTATATTTTTCTCATATCAGCAAAGGTTCAAAGAATTCATGATATTTTTTGGACGCAATTGAAGCAACGGCGGCTCCTCTGACCAATACCAGCCCTTCTCAGCATGCCCACATGGTGAAATAACTTTGTCTTCTACCTCTCTACATTGATCATCAATTCAATCGCTTTTAACCCAAAATAAAAGCGAGATGGGTTCACTATACAATTAACTTTTGAACTTGCAACTGCGGTGAAACTGATAGCTGTGAGTAAAAAACTAACTATTGTTCTTAATCAGCTGTCATTTTCCCCCCAGTTGTAAGTTCAAAAGTGAACCGTATCTAAATTTAAACACTCTAATTGAATTTTCTTAGTCATTTTAAAATCATTTCCTATAGTTCAAAAGAAAGTGTAAATATTCATTGTTTTAGAGAAAAGATTACATAAACGAACATTTTGAAATTTTTTGAAGTTTGCGCCGAAAAATGTCCAAAAATAAAAGCGGCGGCTGGCGGCGGCGGGACGTTTTTTTTTATTCGGCGGCGCCGCGATCGACTAGCCGATTTAGAATTTTTCGGCGGCGGCGATGCGATTTTTTCAAAAATTTTCGGCGGCGATCGGCGCGGCTGGCACAATGGAATGGACGAAATTGAGTTTCGTGGCCATTCCTTAACTATGCAATATGGAGATTTACTGTCAAAGGCAAACTTGTAGAGAATTATATTTAAGCGAACACGTATCTTGGGTTTTGAGGAAATGTGGTACAATCCTGGTATATGACCACTTCCATAATTGGGCAGGATGACCCAAATCTCCAGAACTATGAGAGGTAGAAAGTTGCTTCCGAAGGCAAAGTTGTCGAGAATAAAATTTTAGAGAACATGTGTATCAGGGTTTTAGGGGAAAATGGCCCAATCCTTGCATATAAGCTTTTCTAGATTTGAATGGTCTGAGATGTACTTTGGTAGGGCCTTTGACATACCTTGGGTAATTTCTATGGATTTTTCAAATTCTTAGAGTTATAAAAGAACAGAAAACGTTGGATTGTTTGCTTATTTGTGTATTTAGTTAGGTTCGAGTCTCTTTGCCACATCTATTCTGGTCTATACGTACGGGTCTTTCGTTATGTTGTCTACTAGCGTTGAGAGCAAATGTGTGGTCGTGTTAGAAAAGCAGCGTCCAAGGCAGTCCAGGGCCAGGGATGCTGGTAGAAAAACCGACATATTTCGCGAGTAAGTATGGGAAGAGGGAAAAAAGCAGGTTCACCGACGGCGAATCATGATATTTTTCGAAATTTTTTCAGAAAACGTTTCACCTAAGTGTCGATTCACATTAACTTGATTCGCTTTTAGCATATGAAGAGACTAGAAATTGGTACACCTTTCAATGTGATATTGCCCATATTACAGAGTTGACAGAAAAAGATAGCGTTCATGATTCGTCTTGTAAATCGCTAACAAAGCTTTTTCAACGATTAGCGAAGTGAGTAAATTATTTTCGTATGAGAAATCATTTAGGCAATTAGTAGAAGAAGCGAGGAGTCAGTCGAGTGAAGACGAAGATGATCCAGTTCCAGATAAGGGGCCGTTCATAAAGGATGTCACGCCAAAATCGGCTTTTTTCGTACCCCCCCCCCTCCCCTCTTGTCACGCTAGTGTCACGCCAGACTCATCCCCCCCCCCCCCTCCTGGTGTGACGACGTCACGCTAACTTACCAATTAGCATGACACTCAAATTTCAAGAAGTATTAGCACTAAATGTTAATGAGTATGTTACAGTACGTTGCATGACAGAAGAACAAAAGTTAACAGAATAGAACCATTTTTGGAAATTCGCCGTACCTTACGGTAACAGAGTTTCACAGTTGTGTGGGTCAGTTGTTGTTCTCCCGACTGAGCTACATAGCTGTTTTTTAGACCCGTATGAAGTAAGTGTCTACAGTGTTTGTCACTACGTTTGTAACATTGGGTTCTGAAAAACGAAATCTGCAAAAAATGTCCTTTACACTGTTCGTCTGTGCCCCTATTTTTCGGCCAAATCTGAACCAACCTTGTTATTCGTCGTATTGAATTTGAGAGATTGGGTCTTTCGATCATGATTTTGCAATCACTGTTCTTTTGACACGAATCGTACGGGTCTAGCGTAAGCCCTACGCTTGATTGTATGATTAAGTGACTCCTTTCACTGTTGCGCCTCCCCCGACCCGAATTCGGCGTTCGAAGCTTTTGACGTTCGGGTGCAACTACTTTTATTGTAATTAGCGTGACGTCACGCAGCTCTCGAATCCTTGTCCCCCCTGTCACGCTCTGTCACGGATATCCTAGACCCCCCCCCTCCCCCCCCCTCGGCGTGACATCCTTTATGAACGGTCCCTAATGCTCAAACAGAAATGGTGAAGGTCAGGGTTCCCGGACATTTCCCCAAAGCAATATTCGCCACTTACAGTTCCGTGGTAATTGATAAATGGCTTAACAACCATCCGTTATACTACAATATCATGAATAGGGAGGAGACGGATACCGTAGATAGGATTGATAATGCACCGTTCGTGTTCTCGTGTGGTGGATTATGTGACGTATACTCGGTCATTGGAAACATGTCTAATGCAATTCAAATTTCCACCACATTGTAGATATAATCCACTAAACGAAAACACAAAAACGTCGTTGCCAGTCTCAAAATCGAGGGGTTATCCATTTTTTTTTTGGTTGTTGATGGAATTTCCATGGAATTTTTGGAATTTCGATGGAATTTTTGGAATTTCCATGGAACTTTTGGAGTTTTTGGAATTACCGAACTCCGGAATTTCGATGAAATTTTTGGAATTTCTGTGGATTTTTTGGAACGTCTGAATTACGGAAATTTTGTGGAATTTCGATGGAATTTTTGGAATTTCTGGAAATTTTTCTATGGAATTGGAATTTTTTGTACAAATTTTTGACAAGTGATCCTTGATCCTTTAACTAAAGGTTAATTATGTTCCTATGACTATCACTTTGTAACAACTGAGAATTTCATGCCTGGGAACAATGAAATCCGTGGAATTGCTCAGGTACTTATTTAAATATATTAAAAGAAATGACGAACACCCTTCATTCTTCCAAATTAACAGTTGAGTCTGTTTCTGATTCTACTGTTTTTCCGACTTTAGCGTTGATGGCTAAAGAAGCTATAGAAAAACATTAGTATAAAGGTTGTCCTCTATTGACAAAAGTATACTCTGTCGATTCAACTAGCGCAACAATGTCGAAAGAATCATCGCAGTGCGAGGACGCTGAGGCTGCACTTAAGACCTCAGGAAAACCGATATACGTTCTCTAATTGAAAATTTCACAAACAACTTTGAAGATAGAATGTCAAAATAAAATTGAAATCTTAAGCGATGTAAGTGACCTTTTCGATATTTCAGAAATAGTCAAATTAGACGCAAATTTAGCTAAATTAACCGATAACTTGACTGACGACGTTACAACAGGCGAGCTTTTAAAGAATACGATATCTTTGTAAAACGAGTCAAGGAGATTGCTCCTAAATTTTTAGATATACCCGAGGGGTGACGCACTTCTGCGGTTTATGGAATAAATGGAATAAATGGGAATAAATGGAATAAATGGGAATAATTGGAATAAATGGGAATAAATGGAATAAATATTGGAATAAATGGAATAAATGATAATTTTTTCAAATTCGTCAAAACCTCAAATAGACTTGATTTTGATGGCAACGCACATAACAAACCATACTAATGTGTCAAAAAGTGAAGAAACCCACTTTTGAAAACTTAAAAGAATTTTTGTTGAAAAATGGAATAAATGGAATAAATGGAATAAATAAATTTATACCATTTATTCCAAAAAAAAAATAAAATTTAATCTCAACATGGTTTAGATGCTTTATAATTTGTGCAAACCTTTTTTTGAACTTATTTGTCTAACTTGTGATATATTTGGTTAAGATATTTCACAAAAACAACAAAAAAATTTTGGGAATAAATGGAATAAATGAAGTGCATCACCCCTCGGATATACCGAAAGAAAAAGATGACGGGAAAGTTAGCAAGGTTAACATTATTTATCCCACAGCCACACGATGCGATCAATTATACAAAAATTTTAAAAACTCCTGATCTCTACAAAGACATATAAAACATTTTACATTTAGCTCCAACTGGGCTTTCAAGAACGCATTGCGAAGCCGTCGTCGAAGGTATGGGCAGTATTCTCTGTCTTAATAATGCAAGACCAACATTTTTAGATACTAAAAACTATTAGAAAGAAAACAACTATCAGATGGCAGGGTCCATCCACACCCTGGGAAAGGAGCAACTAAACGAATAGAAGAGTCTTTAGATAGGTATTTTAAAGGCAATCAGGAAGTTTTTCTGAAATGTGCTGCTTACGGGAAGTCAAGCGCTTTTTCCACCAGCGGCCAGGGATGGGGGAAATACTGTCTGCAAGATGAAAGGGACAGAGTGTGTCTAGTGATTTTGGAGCAGTGTCCGATGCACGTTAGGCCAGTAGAGCCAGTAGAGGAAAAGGAATACTCTTGAAACATATGCAATAGATGTCGCAAAAAGATTCCAACTAAATCTAAATGAATATTGCCTTAACTCTCAATTGAATTAGAAATTGCCGAAAGAACGATATTGAAAAACCCGTCCGAAGAAACGGCGCAAAAACCTCTCCAAAATTTGAAAAAAAAAAATTGCAATAGTCCCGATCCTAGAATCGATCTAGAGCGCTTAGGAGAGGCCCCTGATCCATACTTCCACGGACAAAATGTTCGCTACTTTTTTCTCTACAACACAGAACAAAAACCTCATCATTGACGAAATATTCGCGAAAAGCCCAACTCTACAGCCCGAACCACGCGTATGGAAAAAATGTGATATGCTGATGTCCTAGATACCGGAAAGTTTGGGAGCCGCAAAATTGGATACCGGGAAATTAGACTAAAAAATAAAACCCGACGCGTCGAAGAAATAGGGAAATAACTAATAATCGGGAAATAGCTAAAATCCGGAAATGACTAAACATCGGGAAATAAGTAAAATGCGGGAAATGACTAAAAATCGTTAAATTACTAAATGTTGAAAATAACTAAAAATCGGGAAATGACAAAAAAAATCGGGAAATGGCTGAAAATCTGGAAATGGCTGAAAATCGGGAAATGACTAAATTTACTAAAAAACGGTAAGTTGCTAGAAGGTTGAAATAGTTAAAAATCAAAGAATAACTGAAACTTTTCAAAATATTTTTTCTCGCTTCCCTCGCGAATTTTTAGACCCGTACGAAGAACGAAGTTCTTCGGAAAGGGGTCTTATGCGTTTACGACGTTTGTAACCACCCCAACTTCGACCGGGGAGTAGGAGGGGAGCATCGATCAAGGTCCTTAGACGACGAATAAGCACTAAAAAAATGTCCGTCCGTCCGTCCGTCACCCATTTTCGAAAAATCTTGTATGGGATTGAATCTAGGCACTGTCGGCCCGAGGGTCGTCGCCGAGCTTGGGCCGTTTAGTGGTGGTTTTTGTCTTTTGTACGTAACTCGTGTAAATCTTTTCCGATTTTCAAAAACTTTTTTTGTCTGGGCATGGCCGACAATTTATGGAATAATCTTTTTTGATCTTGAGCCCTTGGACTTCGCTAGGGCACTAAAAACGAGTCTCTTCGAGTAAATCTTTTCCGATTGTCATAACCTTTTTTTTGTTTGGAAGATATGGGCACGGCCGACAATTTATGGAAGAACCTTTTTTGGATTTGAGCCCTTGAACTTAGTCTCTACTAGGGCCATACGTGATTTTCGTACATATCTCGAGTAAATCTTTTCCGATTGTCATAATTGTTTTTTTAATCGACAGGTCTATGAAAGCCCTACTATTTGTAGAAGAAACTTTTTTGAGATTGGGCCCTAGAATATAGCTAGGGCGCTAAAAGCGAGTAATTGCCAGCGCTCTACATATTTTTTGTACATGACTTGAGTAAATCCCTTCCGATTTTCAAATTTTGTTTGATCGAAAGGTCGAGGACTGTCTCCCGTTTTATGGTAGAAAATGTTTTGATTAGAAACTGTTGCACTCAGTCAGGACCCTTAAACTGAGTTTCGACTAGGGCCCAACGTGTTCGCTTACATAAGTTGGATAAATCCTAACTATTTTGTTGATTCTTTTTCTTTTTGAGAGGTAATCGAGTACCGAATTATATTCAAAAACAAATTTGGACCCGGTGCCTGTGCTAGGGGCTGAAGTAGGCCTCAGGTCTGTCCTAAGATCGGCCATAACTAAAAAAAATTGTTTTTGCTATGTTGCAGAGCAAATTAAGGGACGGGTTATATTCAATATTGCTCTCTCGGCAATTTACAATACAACTTAATGTCGACGTAATTTCATACACTTAAGAGTTAATGCAATATTTACTTAAATACGTTCGAGTCTTTTCGTAACATCAACTCTGTTTGCCACATCAATTCTGATACGTACGGGTCCCTTCATATGTTTATTAACTACTTTACAAAATATAATGAGTTTTGTTCGCTAATAAAATCTATTTGCCCCGAGACTCGACCAAATAAAGAGAGGAAAAGAGGATCACTTTTCCCTGCCCTAGAATCTTTGCTGGCTACACTCATCATATGCTGGACGGTTAATCATATGCTGGACGGTTAAAATATCCATCGGTTGTTCTTTGTGCTCAATCCGCAACTAAACGAGGAAGGTACGTCCAGGTACGTCCTATCTTCAAAATCTGTTACCAAAATCGGGAAATTTTACTTTCAAAAAACGGGAAATTAAGCCTGATTTTAGCGGATACCGGGAAAAATCGGGAAATCGAATTTGGATACCGAAAAAAAACATAATTTCCACACGCGCCGAACCACTCGTCAGATTTTCACTAATTTAATTTTCTGATCCTATTCCTTTTATTGAAAACCTTCAAGAGCGTTTTCCGTTCTAATTTCGCGGAGATAAAAGTCAAAAAGTTCCACCAACCTTGAAAAAACCACCTTTTTGACCGCTTTTTCAACCGTAACTTCGAAAGTTTTTTACCGTTTTTTCGCAAATTCAATTCTGTTATAATATTGTCAATTATCTTTCAGGAAAACAAAATATTTTGAAAATCGGATAAGATATACCCGATTTATGTCGAAAAAACACGTTTGGCCCTAAAAGAGGCTCAGTTTTAGGACCGTGGCCGAGAACAAAGAAAACTTTATGAAAATCGGAATAGATTTACGCGAGGTATGTACAAAACATCAAAAACCACGACCATGCTCGACAATGCTTAGATTAGAGAAATTACATATATTTCGAGACATTTCACAGCTTATTGTCGCATCTTCAGTCTTTGGGCGATTCCATTGGTAGGTTGCGAGGGAACCATGTGCTCTTGCTAAACCGTGCACATTCGAGATTTGTGTTGTATGAAGAAAATTCCTCTATAGGTTCAATGTACAACTGCTTCATGCGAAAGAAGTCCAACCTTTGCATTCTTAGCCAGAAGACGGTTCCCTCGTAACACATTTTCCAACTTTTCAATGGAATCATGCTCGGAGCGGTAGCGGAGAGCGTGACGCAGTCCCCACACCCCAAAAAAAACGTCCACAAACCCAAAAAACTCCATACAAAAACCTTTGGGACAAGGAGCCATATATAGGCGAAGTTTTGAATTTTTTCCCCTCCGAGCGATTATAGAGTTTGATCAGGAGAATTTTTTGGGATCATAAGAAAATGGCTGCCGGGTGTCAAAAAGGCGCCATTTTGAATTTTCCTAAGCAATCAATTGCGTTTTTTTGTGTTTTCAAATTTTAGCTCCGGAGTTACAATACCTAGAGAGTTGGTTTGTTCCGAGCGATTATAGAGTTTCATCAGGAGAATTTTTTGGGATCATAAGAAAATGGCTGCCGGGTGTCAAAAAGGCGCCATTTTGAATTTT
>CM055404.1:54200805-54219994 GCA_029228625.1 Pseudolycoriella hygida | reverse complement strand
ACCGTTTCGTAAAAGGAGTAATGTATCTTTAAAGCGGCTAACTCAGCGTAGGTGTAACTAATTTTGCCCCTAATTAAGTTTTGTTTTGTATTGGTGATCAAAATTGTATTTTCAGGTGATCAAAAATTATTTTTGGGTGATCGATTTTTATAATACTGCGACTAATAGCACTGGCTGTTACAAGAGTTAGCTACAGCCGCTTCAAAGTTACGTTGAACACTCTTTTGAAATTTATGACTTTCAAAAGTCAAAGGGAATGGGATGTGTTCACCAAACGGGCGCTTATTTGAATTCACATAAAACACGCGTACGTTCGATGCAGAATTCAACAAAAGAAAATGTTAACGTGAAGATATCTCATGTTGTTGACAATTAAAAATCTGATAATTCATTTAGTGTTCAGTCCAACCTTGATGCGTCTGTAATTCTTCCTTTTACAAAATACTACGAAATAGGAGTTAGCTAGTACTTCAGAAGATGAGTCCTTTTACAAAAGCCGACGAATGGCATCGGGGCATTGCTTTCCCTTTTGAAATCGGAACATCATTTTGACGGAAACCAAATATGAAATTTACTCACACTTATTTACTCACTGTCATGCACACTTTCTGCAACACCAATAACTTAATTGATCGGCTTAGTAGAGAGTGAGAAAAGAAACCTTGAGTGAGTGAAAGAGACGTCCGGTATTGGCAAGAAACTGAAGACTTCGGGAGAAAAACAAGATAAAGCAATTGAAAGTGAACGTACTCTCATATATTATACATGAGAGCAGGTTCACTTTCAATTGCTTTATCTTGTTTTTCTCCCGAAGTCTTCAACTTTAGAGCGCGTTCGAAAACTAAAATTCTCAGTGAAACCTGAGCAAAACTGAATATTAGACAAGTTTCTGACATAAACCGTTCAGTAACTAAAATGTTTCACTGGGTTTCCTTGAATAAAAATATTTGACAATATTTCAAATACCATCAAATTGTCTTTCATGCTTTAAAATTAATTTATTACATTCAATAATCGTCCCTCGCACTCCTAGCCACTATACTGACAATTTTAATTCAATTGACGGACTATGTTTACTAACGATGACAACAACAAACATTCTTCATGACATTTCTCACATTCTTCACGACCGATTTTGGCCATGAACAATCTAACCTTAAAGTTAACAATGACAGCATTAACTGAGCAACTCTGTGAAACATTTTACTTTTCGAACGTGCTCTTAAGCCATTTCGAACGAAGAGTGCTACATCTATTATCCTCGTAACGTCGATATCATAAACTAAAGATAGTATGTTCCAAATGTCAAAATTCTCAAATAAGGTTTGTCTGCTTCAAATGTCAAGTGTATATAGCTGCCATCTATTTTCGTTAAGAGCTGCCTATTACGTATTTGTGGCTCACAGCTTAATAAAAGTCAGATTCATGACCTCAGTTGTCCAAATGGTTAGAGGACTTTCTCGAGACATATTTAAATCAAACATATGATAAAGAAAATTAGCACCAGTCCGTCTCAGCTCCTCCGATGTTCGAACAGGTGACGTTGGTAGACGTCTGAATCCTGGATTGTGGCAATCCACCTCCTTCATCTAAAGGATAACGATAACGACGTATTCACCGGTTTGGGTGAAAGTTTCGTATTCGTTGGGTTAGAAGTTACGTGCGTTAATAGTATAGTAGTTTTTGATACAAGCTACGTATAAAGATAGTTTAGCGCACTAGATGTGAGATTGCCGACACGAGCTGAACTACCAGCATACGTAACGTGTATCAAAAAACATTTTTTGCAATTCACCGACATAAAACGAGCTCTTCACTGCGTGTTTCCACTTGCGAAAATTTTTCGAAATTTCAAATATTTTTTCGCACAAGTGCGTAAAAACAGATTTTACGCACTAGTGCGATAAAATTTTATGGCACTAGTGCGTAAAGGCGGTTTTTACGCATTAGTGCGTCAATAGTTACTTATTCACCGCTGTGCTTCCCTGGGAAGTCAAATTATACATTATTTGTTGATTTCAGACTTTGTTTCGTTGATTTGTTGCTTTGGTGAATAAAATAGCATATGCAACTGCGGGATAATTTGTTTAAATCCTCTCGGGGGAATACATCCCTCACTTACGGCTCGGGATGGTAACCTCCACCTCGAAGATAAAAAAATTATCCCACAGTTGCATAATCTATTATGACAATGATGTCAGATAAATGAATACCAGAATATTTCTTCGGAAAGAACTTTAGAGTTTCAATACCGCAGAGAGAATTCTGGGAGGGACGCAACCCGCTCAATCCGGGGGACATAAACAATTTTACAGACGGTTCAAAAATGAATTCAGGTGTAGGTCTTGGAATCTATGCCACTGAACCAATAATTGAAGTCTCTGAAACATTAGACAATTACGCCACGATAACACAAGCGGAAGCTTGTGCAGTAGGGGTGTCCAAAATACAAAAGTGTCGAAAAGTTTGGGTCACCAACCGAAAAACAAAAGGTTTTTGATCCCTGATCAAAATTGTTACGTCCATAAACTTGATCAGAGACGATTCAGGGGTAGCTCAAAAGCGTTAAAGTAAAAAATTGAACGACTTTCAAAGGCACATATTCACTGAAGTAATGAGAGAGTCCATCGGTTGTTGTGGTGTAGTCGAAAGGTCTTAGGACATCCTTAAAATGGGAATAAAGAAAGTAGATCAGAGAGTGTTTTCGTCCATATGATTTTCTTATGAATTTCAATCATGTGGGACATATGGACGAAAACACTGCCTGGTCTAATTTCTCTACGACAATTTTAAGGGTGTCCTAAGACCTTCCAAATACACCACAACAACCGATAGATTCACTCATTACTTGAGTGAATATGTGCCTTTGAAAGTCGTTGAATTTCTGACTTTACGGCTTTCAAGCTACCCCTAAATCGTCTCGGATCAAGTTATGCCCATATACAATCTTCATCAGGGATCAAAAACCTTTTCTTTTTCGGTTGGTGCCCCAAACTTTTCGATACTTTTATTTTCCCATACATTTTTGGACCTCCCTAAACGTGTAATATCCTAAGATCAGGTAACATTTGTAACAGGAACATAAACATCTCCTCAGATAGTCAAGCCTCACTTTAGGCCCTTAACGGGCATTGCTTCACCTCAAAGCTTATGATAGAATGTTTGCCTTCATTGAATGATCTATCCCACTATAACACATTGAATCTTATCTGGGTCCCAGGACACAGCAATATAGGAGAAAATGATAATGCGGATAAATTGGCACGAGCAGGCAGCAAAAAACCATTCATTGGTCCGACGCCCAGTATAGGTCTCACATATACAAGTCAGAGAAGGATTATAAGGAACTTCTACAAGGAAAAACATAAAAACCTGTGGATCAGGCTCCCTAATTGTAAACACAGCAAAACCTTCATAGATGGCCCAAACGAAGGAAATGCGAAATTTCTATTGGACAAATTGGACAAGACCTCGGAATCATCATTGGGGCAATCACAGGACACTGCAGCCTTAACAAGCACCTACACAGGATGGCACTAGCACAAACAGCGTCGTGCAGGAGATCGATGAAGACGATGAAACGCCACTACATCTACTAACGGTATGCCCGGCAGTGACGAAATGGAGAGTGGATACTCTAGGAAGCCACACAATTTTGGAGAACGAAATCACCAACCTCAAAATGGAGGATATGTATACGTTTTTCAAACAATTTGAGATAGCAAATCATTATTTGCTTAATATATAATTGGTAACAAAAGAGGCCCAACATAAGGTCTAATTGTGATCTAAGTTTTTATTAATTTGGAGCCAAATAAAAAAAAATGTTATGCAACTAGCTGCGAAATTGGAGTTGTTTTTATCACTAGATGAGAAGTCAACTTTTGAATGAACTTTTTATCACCCCAAAGGGTGATAAAATAGTTATTTATGCAACTAGTTGCGAAATGGAGTTGTTTTTGTCACTCGATGTGAAGTTATCAAACGAGCGAAGCGTGTCACATCGTGTGACAAAAACAACAAATTTCGTGTAAAATTCTAAGAAACAACAAATTTAGACATAAGTGAGCTTTCAGTTGAGTAACCGAATAGACGGTCCTAATTTTCCATTGTTCTATGGATTTGAAAAGCATTCGAATCAGACACTGTTTCGTCAAAAGTAACTTTTTATCACTCATTTGGGTGATATGAAGTTACTTTTTGTCACTAGTGATAAAAAGTAACTTTTTATCACTAATTTGCATGATAAAAAGTTACTTTTTGTCACTAGTGATAAAAAGTTACTTTTTATCACTCATTCAAAAGTTCACGTTTCACAAGTTCTTGCATAAAGTCTTGTATGAAACACGTTGCGAAATTTGTTGTTTTTGTCACACGATGTGACACGCTTCGATCGTTTGTCACTAGATGTGAAGTTATCAAACGAGCGAAGCGAGTTGGATAACCACATCGTGTGACAAAAACAACCAATTTCGCAACGTGTTTCATACAAGACTTTATGCAACAACTTGTGAAACGTGAACTTTTGAATGAGTGACAAAAAGTTACTCTTTATCACGCAAGTCAATTATAAAAAGTTACTTTTTATCACTAGTGATAAAAGGTAACTTCTTATCACCCAAATGAGTGATAAAAAGTTACTTTTTGTCACAAGTGATAAAAAGAAAAACCAGTTATAAAACGACCTCTCATAACGTCACCGAAACGATGCATGAAAAAGTTCAATTTTCACAACGGCGTTGCATAAAATTACATAAAAAAACAACTCCATTTCGCAACTAGTTGCATAAATATCTATTTTATCAACCAAATGAGTGATAAAAAGTTACTTTCACTAGTGATAAAAAGTTATAAAATGACCTCTTTACAGTCACCGACACGATGCATGAAAAAGTTCACTTTTCGCAACGGTGTTGCATAAAAACGTTTTGTCGCACTAGTGCGAAAAGCAACCTCATGCAACACCGAAATGACACACGGAAAAGCGAATTTTTCTTTTGTGAATTGCAAAAATTTATTTTTGAAGTTGCTGCTTTTCGCAGAAAAAAGTGACGCGAGTGTTTGTTTGTGAAAACAAGATGTACAATGCAACTGCACAAGCGCCGCAATGTGGCCTTTCGAGTACACTCAAAATACTTGATTGTAATAATAATCGAGTCAAAAGTATATCGAGAATTAAAATGACGAATCATCTTAAAATATACAAATTGTGCACTTTAAGTGTGGCAAAATGCTAAAATCTTCCAATGCGAATTATTTATTTATGTAAAGACATTTGTTTATATTTTTCAGTATTCGTTGACTCGACTAATTTCGATTGAAACATTTCGAGGCTAACAAACGTAACATAAGAAAAAAATTCTCGATAATCATAATTTAAAAATAATTCGATTTTATTATTACTGACCAACCAAAAGTTCGTTTTTAATAGGATTCACACGTGGACTAGGTGGAGACGAGTCAGTTATCTATTCTAGTAGAATGTGTAATTGACGGTATAAGAAAGAAAAAAATAAGTAGAACCTAACGCACACCACACGCCAGTTATATCGAATGTAGCTTCGGTTCCCCCGCAACTATAAATCAATTAACTTGAAACTAAAGAACTCCAACACATACCTGTTTCGTACGCTCATACGGAGAGTCAATTTTTTTTACTGATAACGCATTTTCTGTTATCATTTGCGTATCGTTAATATTTAGATCATAAAATTACTTAATACCATTTTTTTGTCGTCGTTTATCTTGGACGAAAATGTGAAAATCATTTAAATATCGAGCAAAAAAAAAAGAAGTGTACGGTATATTCGTTCTGAAGTACCATGCCATACCGAACATGAGCAATACAAGTTGCATGTTCGAAAGTTAATTCAGTTGCGAATTGTCTCTTGTCTTGTGCCGACACGTTTTGGGTTATATGGGAATATTTGAAACGCGCGGGTTTTTGAAGCCGATGTATATTGTGTAGGTAAACCGATTTTCTTTTTCACTTAGTGAATTGAATTATTTTGGTGTGGATCTAAAAAAAAGTGATGCAGATATGATTATTGTTATCTACATTATGTAGAGGAGCTTAACATAAAATTATCATTGTGCAAATATTTTATCACTTTTCGTAAGGTTTTACAGAAGAATTTTTTTTTTACATGGAACCAACAAGTGCTAAATAAACGGTATCACAGTTGTGCATACATTGCATCATTTTGCCCATTGAAAATTATTAAAACAAATTTTATTGGAGGAATTTGGAATAAGAATTGGCTCATCAATTTCAATTATTTATAATAATAACGAATCGAGTTTACAGATATATTGTTATGCATAGAATAATGACGTGTTGACATAGTGTGTGAATAATTTAGATTGGTGAGTTTTAATTTATTGTCTAACGAATATCCTTCAGAAATAGTACGTTACAACACTGGCTCAGTAAGTGTCATTACTGTTCCGGTATTCAAATTTTATTAGGCATAGCGATTTCATATTTTTTGACGGTGATTTAGACTAATTTTTTAAAAAAAATTGGACGATAATTTACTGAACGCCAAAGTGACGATCGTAGTTAGGAAATTGGGAATATTGACCGTAGTTATTTGTAGTTATTGACCGTAGTAAGATAAGATGCTTTAACTTTCCTTACTTGAGAAGCTACGTAATTGTTCTTCAATGAAAGTAAGATCAACCATAACGTTTTAAATACTCAAATTTCCTAACGTGAGTTGGATTTTTGTAATGCAAGATTTTCAGTGAAAACTGTAGTTCAGAAATAAGTACAGCGTCTCGTTAAAAATAGCAGAAACTGGCCATTAAAGTGAAAATCGGCTGAGTGATTCGGGCTTCAGGGTCTATGGAGCGGTCAACTCAGTCGTTGTTTTTTGTATGAATGCAGTGACCGGAATTTTAATAAGAACTTTATATATCTGCGCATGTTTTTGACACCGTAGCGAAGAAGTTCAAAATTCTTATTTAAATCTCGGTCATAAATTACGTGATTCAAAAAATTGCTTTTCAAAATTAACTTGTTTTGTAGAGGATTTTTTTCAACAGAACCATGGGCCTTAGAGGCCAGTGGCCAAGCTCGATGTCAAAATCCGTACTCCGGCAAAACTGTTGGGTATAATTTTTGTGGATCGTTTAAAAAATTGGATTGAAATAGAAATGGAAAATTGTCAACATCTCGAAATTATTAGACCCGTACGAAGAACCGCCCCTAGTTCGACCGGGGAGTAGGGGGGGGGGGGGCACCGATCATAAAAAAACTGTCCGTCCGTCCGTCACCGCGATAACTTGAGTAAAACCAGGCAAACGTTATACCGAATTGATTTTTGTTACTCCGATTAACGTTATTTCAGTAACGAAATTATTTTTGTTTCTGAAATAACGTTATCAGGAAAACGTTTCTATTTCGTTACGGAAATAACGTTATTGGAGGAACGAAAATAATTTCGTTACTGACATAACGTTAATCTATTAGGGTTGTAACGCTAAACAATAACGTTATTCGTATAACGAAATTAATAACGTTACTGAATAACGTTATATGCTTGGAACGAAATTGTAAAATTAAAATTATACTAAAATCGAAATCATTTGGTTACGAGAATAACGTTATTCAAATAACAGAAGAATTTAGTTACATGAATAACGTTATTTGAAAAACGAAATATTTTCGTTATGATGAAAAACGTTATTCGAGCCTTTCGTACGTAACGTAACGCCAATAACGAAAATAATAACGTTCTTGATAACGTTATTCGGGATCCCTGAGTAAAACTCGACTGATTTTCAAAAACTTTTTTTCCCTGAAAGGTAATCGGAATATCTTTGATGGAATTGAATCTGGGCACTGTCGGTCTAAGGGCCGCCGAGCTAGGGCCGTTTAAGTGGTTTTTGGTCTTTTGTACATAACTCGAGTAAATCTTTCCGATTTTCAAGATTTTTTTTTGTTTGAAAGATCTGGACATGGCCGATAATTTATGGAAGAAACTTTGTCCTTGGACTTAGCTAGGGCACTAAAACTGAGTCTATTTCTGGAGCCATACGTGTTTTTTGTACATAACTCGAGTAAATCTTATCCGATTTTCATAAACTTTTTTTTGTTTGAAAGGTTGAGGCATGCCCGACATTGTATAGAAGAACATTTTTTGATTTTGAGTCTGTGGACGCAGCCACGACCCTAAGACTGAATTTCTGCTAGGGCCAAACGTGTTTGTTCTACATAAATCGGGTAAATCTTATCCGATTTGCAAAATCTTTTTTTTTTCAGAAAGGTAATTGAAAAAATGATTACGGATTCGAAATTGTGCAAAATCGGTTAAGAACTTTCGAAGTTACAGTCAAAAAAGTGGTCAAAAACGTGGTTTTTTAAGGTTGCTGGAACTTTTTGACCTATATCTCTGCGAAATTAGAACGGAAATCGCTCTTTAAGGTTTTGAACGAAAGATGTGTACATCAGAAAATCAGGAAAATTAAATTAGTGGAAAGATGTTGAGGTGTTCGGGCTGTATTGTCCTTAGTGCGGACCAAACTCATGCTACGCGACCCTACACGATATTTGGTGGTTTTTCGTGAAAATTCCTTTAAGGATTAGATTTTTTGTGCAGTGTAGTAGAGAAAAAAGAGGCGATATTCTTTGTCCATAGAAGTATGAGTCTGAGGCCTCTCCTAAGTACTCTAGGTCTTTTCTAAATTCTGGGCTTCCAAACCCTTAATGCAGAGGTTTTCAGCGCCGTTGCTTCGTACGGACTTTTCGATATTGCCCTTTCGGCAATCTCCAGTATATGCTTATGATTAGAAACTCTTGGACTTAGTCAGGACCCTAAAACTGAGTTTCTGCTAGGTCTTACGTGTTATGTAAGATAAGCTGGATAAACCCTAACTGATTTCGTTGATTCTTTTTCTATTTGAGAGGTAATCGAGTACCGAACCATATTCAAAAACCAATTTGGACCCGGTGTCTGTGCTTAGGGCTGAAGTGGGCCTCAGGTCTGTCCTAAGGTCGGCCCTAACCAAAAAAAATTTGTTTTGCTATGTTACAGATAGAGATCAGCGGGTTGCCCGAAACTTGTTTTTTTCGGGTTCATGGGTTTCGAGAGTTTCGAAAATTTTAATCGGGTCGGGTTCGGTCCGGACCGGGTTTGGAAACTGTTCGAGTTTCGAAAAATTTTATCGGGTCGGGTTCGGTCCGGGTCGGGTTGTTGTATTATTTTATTCGGGTCCCGATCCTTTATTGACTTTTTATATTTTACAAAGCTCGTCTAAATTTTATCATCTTACATTGCACTATATTTTGTTTCAGTCTAAGGTCCGTGAAGAATGCAGACGTCGTGCCTTGAAATAATTTTTGTTTCGAAGTAGTTTGGGTTGTGAGTTTCGAAAAACTTGAGTGTCTGGTTCGGTACGGGTCGGGTTTTGAAACAGTTCGGGTTTCGGGTTTAGACAAATTTTATCTGGTCGGGTTCGGTCCGGGTCGGGTTTTGAAACAGTTCGGGTTTCGGGTTTCGAAAAATTTTATCGGTTCGGGTTCGGTCCGGGTCGGGTTTCGAAAAATGGTCGACCCGCTCATCTCTAGTTGCAGAGCAAATTGAGGGAAATATCTTTGTCCATGGAATCCTGTGTCCGAGGCATTTCCTTATGGCCCTAGGTCGGTCCTAAGGTCTGCCCTAGACAAAAAAATGGTTTTTCACTATGTTGTAGAGAAAATGGAGGGCAAAGTTTTTTCTATGTTGCAGAGCAAATTGAGGGAAACAATTTTGTCTATGGGAGTATGTGTCCGAGGCCTCTACTGAGGACCCTAGGTCGGTCCTGAGGTCGGCTGGTTTTTTGCTGTGTTGTCGAAAAAATTGAGATGAACATTTTTGTCTATTTGGGGGTCAATTTTGTACTTTCGAAAGGCTTTTTTTACACCGTTTCTTCGGACGGGTTTTTCAATATTGCCCTTTCGGCAATTTCCAATACAATTTAATGTGGACGTAATTTAATACACTTAAGAGTTAAAGCAATATTTACTTAAATACGTTCGAGTCTTTTCGTAACATGAACTCTGTTTGCCGTATCTATTCTGATATTCTTGCATATGTTTTGATAAGGAGACGTACCGGTTTTTGTTTACTGTTGAATTCCCAGTCCTAGTGTTGAAACGGCATCAAGAAGACGCACGAAATAGCATCTTTTTTTGTCTGAATTGCGAAAAGTTAACTTAAGACATTCTAATTTATTCCGAAACTGATATGTTAAAGTAACACTTTTCATATTTAAATTTCATTTGTAGACATTTTTGGTTATTCATAAAAAAATATCGAATGTACGATGAAAAATGTCTTAACTAGTTCACTTATCGTCTCATGGTCGTTTCACTGTAAGTGCTCTTTGATGTTCGTACATTTACGGGTGGCATAAAGGAGTGTGAATGCCTTTTCATTCATATTATTCATATTGCACGCGAAAACACATTAATTCACATTTATTGTGCGGTTCGCCTCACCGCATTTTTGTTGTCGGAGGACATGAAAACTGGAATTAATTTTGTTTTCTTTTTCGTTCCAAAAAAATCTTTGTTTAAACAAAAAAAATGTTAACTTTTAAACAGCAAAACGTTATAGAAAATAGTTTTTGGTTTAAATTATCCCGCGTGTGTTTATCATTTTATTTTTAGTTAAATCGTGCGATTAAATTATTTTTTTGTTGTATAACGTCTGCAAATGTATAATAAAGTTGTTTCAAAATTCAAAGCAATTTTCTTATACTGGAGCATTGATGTTTAGTTGTCCGAAAATAGATTAACTTTACTTTATTTTGATAAATTTTCAACATTTTAGAGACATTGTGATGAAATGATAATGTACACATTCTAACGAGGACAAAAGTTCATTTATGAGATGAGTGTTAATTTTAAAGAAAATAAATAAAAACTAACGGTTTTTGTTGAATATTTTTGGATTTCTTATTGGGATGTGCATAGCCGGAAAAAATAAATAAATGAAGTAAATTGCACGAATTTCATTCAATTCAAATATTTATTGTCTACAATTCAGATTGACACATTGTTGAAAGAGGCCATTGAAAGCGTTGCCATTGTTTTCAATTGGCCCATCGATTAAACAATAACAAAGAATTATTTAATTATTAAGTTGTAAAATTCTTTTTATCTGAATTTAACGATTGCTTAGCCAGTTACTTTTCCTATAGTTAAAATAAAGATCAATCAATGAACGAATCATATTTTCAAAACATTTTAAGGCTTAATAAAAATAGACAAGAAAATATTTTAAAAGTCGTTAAGTTGTTATCAAGACGAAAAAAAATATTAAAACTATAAAACCGCTATCCATTTCAATGCTACGAACTTTATTTTAGCAACCCAATATTTTGCAAACATTGTGGGAGTATTGCTCTGAATAAGCAAGGTCAACTTCAAGGTTAAATCAGTTTATATTATGTATAGATGTGTGTATGAGTGAATACTACAATTGGAACAGGATTTAAAGAAATATACAACAGTTAGGTCAATGAGTGTATTTTAAGAGGGTGTCTGAAGATAGGTAAAACCTTATATTCAAGGCAGCTTGGTGCAGAAATTCTTACTACGCCTAACTGGAAGAAAAAGTGAGGTTATTAGTTAGTAACGCCATCGAAGTCGACACCAGGCTGCCTACTTGAGACCTAAAGCTGGGAATAAGTAAGGCAGCCTGGTGCTGAACATCTGTTCTCACTAAAGGGGAGGCAGGAGTGAGTTCTATACGTTACATAAGTTTTAATTCGACAGCAGGTTGCTGTTGTCCTCTGCATTCAAAGTGTCATAGCTGAAGGGCGCAGCCTGGTGCCGAGTTGAAACTTATATGACGTATAGATCTAACAACCTTCGACTCTTTGGTAAAAACAGATGCTCAGCACCAGACTGTCTTCTTTATTCGCAGATTACGGGCTCAAGTACGCAGCCAGGTGTCAAATTATAAACTAATACAATGTAATGTACTCGCTATTTCCTTAATTTTGGCATTTTCAAATTTTCGGGACCAAGTGTCCTGGCTGAAAATGTAGACTTATCTTCTAGCGAAAAGTTTGTTGAAAAAACTAAGATATTTCAAAAAAGTAGCTCAACTACTAGATGAAAACAAATGCAGGGAACCCGTACCCATCAGAATAGATGTGGCAAACAGAATACATGATGCAAAAAGATTCGAAATGTTGCCTTAACTCTTAAGTGCGTGAAATTACGTCAACATTAAATTGGATTGGAAATTGCCGAAAGGGAAATATTTAAAAATCCGTCCGAAGAAACAACGCGAAAACCTCTCTAAATCCTTAAAAAAATCTCAAAAAAATTGCACTGGGGCCGATTTTAGAACCGACCTAGAGCACTTACCTCTATGAACAAAAGTGTTCTCATCTTTTTTCTCTGTAAAACAAAAAACCTCATAATTAAAGAAATATTCACGAAAAATCACTAAATACACGGAAAAAAAATATGCATGAGAGACGGATTGTAGGTCATAGCCGCTATTTTTTTTGATAAAGGCTGTGTGCTGCATTATATTACTGTGTGATGTATATAATTATAATTTGTGAGTCAGGTATAATATAGCTGTGTGATGCATAATATTCTAATATTCTTCACACATGTATATACAATTTTTCTTTTATTGTCAAAAAAAAGATTTTTTTTATTATTTTTATGGTTGCATCTATCGAAGTGTTTAAAAGCTTTTTAACATATTTTTTTGATTAAAATTTTTCACCGGAATTTCATGATTTTCTGGTCATCCATCTGAGTACTAACCGCGCCGATTGATGCTTAACCTGAGAATGCGACTTGCACCTACGCTGCTGATGTGTCTGTCTTGGTTGTGTATGTTGACTGTCTTATTTTGAAGCGTTGTTACCGCACAATAATCTTCATCTATGTATATTATACATAGGACACGCGTATATCAAAAATTCAGTAGGAAGAAATTTGAAAGTCGATTATAATGTTATTACTATGTCAGTGTTTATTTGTCGCAATGAGTGTCGTTCCAATCGGACGATTTTTGATACACGTTACTGAAAGTGAAAACGAGTTTGTTGTGCGTCTAGTTACGTTGGATTCACGGGAAGGGTACATTGGCAAAATAACAAAAGCGTATCTAACGGAAATTGCTAATTCTTTAGAAGTACCAGTTGAAGAATATATAAACTATATAAGACCGCTTCCGAACAAATTCTAAAAAAATATTGCTGTGAAATGCCATTGAACGAATCTGTTCAAACCACTAAATTTGCACACTTGAATGGAGTCACATTTAAACCGGGATACGTCGCTCAAGTCGGTACTGATACCGACGAGACACCCAAGTTCGCATTAATTATTGATATTATTTTGAATGGGGAAGAGATTCTCTTAGGGTGCCAAAAGCTTTTAAACTTAGGATTCCATAGCCACTTTTATGCTTGGATTGTCGAAAAAGATAACTTTTTTTCATAAAATCTATAAACTGGAATTATACTAAATCTAGTTACATTTTTTCGCCAAGAAATCTACAGTTAGTAAAGTGGGATTGAAGAGAAATAAATTTGTAATTAAGTAAGAAAGTTTGCATTTTATTAAATATGGATTACTTTGAGATATAAAGAAAAGGTGGTTCAACTTCTGGTCAAAAAAATCTTTCATCTATAATTATTACGCTATACTGCAACGACTTACATTATTCATCATGGCAGTATAGTTTTCACAGAAGTAGTATAAACATTATTCATCATGCAGGTATAATATTCACAAAAGTAATATGCATTTCACATGAAGATAAAATATGCATGGATTTATTTATCGCTGCGCTGAATGTTATATTTGAGGGCGGTTTATTATTCATGCGATAAGTATAAAAACAAAATATTCATTTGATGTGCATATTTTTATACATATTGCACTTGTATTTCTCAAAACACAGGTATATTATACAATACACAGCCTTTATCGAAATTTCTTTTTTTTTTCGTGTATCGTATGTGGTCGCGTGGCGTGAGTTGGGTCCACACTGAGGACTCTACAGCCCGAACCACTCAACAGATTTTCACTAATTTAATCATCGTGATCAGATTGGTCATCTAAGGACCATGATCGATGCTCCCCCCTACTCGCGGGTCGAAATTGGGGTGGTTACAAAAGTCGTGGTAAACGCATAAGACCCGTTTTCGAAGAACTTCGTTCAATGATTGTATATAGCTATTGAGGCACTTTTTTGAAATTGAAAATTGTTTTTAACAAGAGTCCCGACTTGTTTACCGTCAATGGGGGGCAAGCAACATTTTTTAATTTAATGATGTGTATTTGGCAAACATGCTAAAGTAAGCATTGAAATGGTAGCTAATGTTTGCTTTTATAAAGAAAGTTGTAAGAGACTTTTTGAAGTAATAGATTCCGAAGAAGCTGCGGTATTTGCGGTTTAGTTGACAGAAGCGAGTGTGCACGCGAGCGAAGCTGGCAAAAAATTTTCTATTTTTGTTATTTAATGGAACCCACAGCAATTATAGATTTTATAAGAAATATTCTAAAGTCCTAAGATACCCTATAATTTGAGTCTCTCAATTTGTGAAACGAGTTTTTTTTTAATTATTAGAAACTTTCGAAAAACGAGTCTGTTCTGGCCATTAGGGTGCAATTCTGAGACATTCTCACAAAAAATTCAGGTCCGTTTCGTTGAAAACTCTGCAGATATATGCTGCTTGTTTTGGTTTGCAATTATAGGTGCGGCCTAGGTGCTGAACCTCAGTTCACCAACGTAACCTATACATCAAGAAGTGACTTCAAAAATGTATGGGCTAGAAGTTTGGAATAACACTTCATCAATACAAAATCGAGCTAGGTATTCCAAAATAGTAAAAAAAAAAATTTGTCGGTCCTTGAAAAAACGTCAAATGTAAAATGGATTGCTAATCCTGTAGGATGGAATATTCATTGAATGTACAATTTCTATTCAGAAAGTGATTAAATTTACCATCCGTTTAATTTGTTATGTTTATTCCTTTCGTCATGGGGGGCGTTGGCCCGCATGGATCATTTCATGGGGGGGCACTTGCCCCCCTTCCCCCCTATACTCGACGCCGCTGCAAGAGTCGTTTTTATCGGACGCGCTCTGAGGGAAGTTGAAATTCATCGTCTTAGTCAGAGATCGTCATTCTAAGCCCGATAGTCTGGTCCGACAGGTATACTAGTTTTTGAGTTTTAATTTGTTGCTAGAAGTTCTTTAATATAAGCTCGACCTAAGACCAAACGCGAGAACATGATGGCATGTAGTTTTTCTCATCGCACTGCCAGTCAATGCTTAAAATTCAGCTCAAACGGATAAAAAAGCTGCAGTGATCCAAATTACATAAATTTTAGAACCAGTGAAACAGTGAAAGTGTAACGGCTTTAAATATGCCATTTGCAAAGAATGTAAAAGTGTCTCGAATTTATTTTCAACTGAATAACAAATTAATTGAAATAATTTCAATTCTAATGTCTCATAATATCATTTACTGCATACGCGAAGTGTTTTCCCTTAAAAGCTATTCTAGTAATATAAGTTGAAATTATTAATTGCTGACACTGACACTTGTCATTCGCCTTTTTCTCTTTTTCGCTTATGTAATAAAGCATCATATTGCCATTTGAGGGGACATCTCGGCAAGCCTCAATTGTTCCTCTCAAATGGCAATAAGATTATTATAACACTCGGTGCTATAATATGCCTATTATAGTACTCAAAGCAAAGTTTGAGGCACTCGTGTTTTAAATATCGTATACCACATGGGCTGTTTGAGATCTCGTATCTGGGAGGGTTAAAGAAGAACGTCGGGATCTTCAACCCCTTCCATATAATAATAATAAAAAATATAATAATAATAATCCGTCCTTACAACCCGTCCGGGTCAGAGACTAGATCATTTTATTTGACTAGTTCTGCAATTTTTTGTGAGCTTTTTTTTTGCTCACATGGATTCTTCTTAGAGACCCTTTCGTTACCGAAGTTTTTTTTTACTATGTCAGTGGTAAATTGCACCCAAACCTAGTGCCACCCAGACACGAGACCTCAAATTACAGCCCTTGTGTTATAATATACTATTATTGCATGGGTTCCTATCATAAGCCAATTATAGCACTCAAAACCACTAAAAATAGGACTATTATATGCCGATTATAGTCGAGTTCCATACATCGACACATTACCATAATAGCGTTATCATAATCAGCGTTATTATGGTCGAGTTGAATAAGTTATAGTCGAGTTAAATAAACTTTGTCACCGATTTTCGTGAATTATACAATACACGTCATTTCTGACTGTACGTTCAGTGATATACAATCATAGAAAACGTCAGTTGAAGTTCATTTTGAGTGATTGGTATCGAAATTGCATGAAGTTTGTGCATGAAAAAGTGGATGTGGATGTGGACATTGTTATGTTGAAATGCAAGGATAGAGATGAAACGCGTAGCACTTTTTACATGTTTCTGCCCGGTAAATGCGTTATTACCTCGTCGCAAGCGACTCGGAAAACGCATTTACCGAGCATCAACATGTAAAATATTGCACGTAAGTGCTTCCAAATATTTCTTTTGAATCTTAGGATTACAGCATTTGCTTTCGGCTCATGCGAGTCAAAACAACCAATTTGGAATCACATATGTTATGTACTATTACCTATTTTCTTTGGTAATGTATGGTATGGTAGATAAATAAATCTTCAATTATTTTTTCGTTGTTAAATCCACAGTTTCGTGCATGATTGGTCATTCTAGGCACCAACAATAAACTATCGTATAACACAAGTACCAAATCGTTTGGTGATAGTCTCGATTAGAGGTGTGCGGGCCGACCTTTTTTCAAAACTCGTCCCGACCCGAACCCAAAAGTGAACATCGGGTCGGGATCCGCAGCCCGAAAAAATGTATAACGGAAACCCGACCCGAACCAAATCCAAAGTTTCGGGTCAAACTCGAAACCCGATTTTTTGTTTTATACACTCACGGAAAAGTGAAAACCGACACATTTTGCTTTTGTGTTTTACTTGAGTTTGTGAATTTTTGCATGTATTTTTATATGGAGAAATCAATAAAGTCAGTAAACCACAAAACACAAACATGTCGGTTTTCACATTTCCGTGAGTGTAAAAGCCCAAACCGACCCGAGTCCGATCGCAAATGATATAAGATTTTATAGTATTTATTTGAACTTTTACTTTTGAAAATTGATAACCAAAACCCACAAAAGGCCGATTCCATGCAAAAAGTGGAAAATGCGTTACGTGCAAAAGCTGTAACGGGTAAAATGTTTAGATATTAGAATTCCTTTGTATGGAGAAGTTGAAGATTGAACATTTGTAGAAACTCCTTTCATATAACAAGCCTCGTATGTGCTTTGTTTAGCAAGAAAACAACGTTTGCACATAACCTACCAATGGAATTGCCCAAAAGTGGATGTGTGTCACAAGTCTTTATGTTTGCTTACAAATCATCTGATATCTAAAAGGTGTGACGCATAAAGTTTTAACTTTTAAAACATTTTTCTTCCAGTTACAAAAGTTGTGATGTCAGAGGAAGTTGAATCATTTTGCTTCAAAAGAATGTTTTGTGAGCAGACATGAGGACTGGTGATATTAGTAGTTTTGTAAGTTTTTGACATTTGCCGGGAAAACCCTGAAACAGGTGTTCAGTAAAATTTCATTCTCCGGGCACTTTAATTTTCCGTACTTGATCTACTTGATGAGTGAAAAAGCAATTCCGTCTAGAATTTTGCGTAGAATCCAAAAATCCTAGCTTCAGAAAGGTACGTCAAAAGGGGGCTCTGCTGCCTCCATGACCTATTATGAATATTACTGGTACAAAATTTACACTTAATATGTTACTGACACGAGATTCATATACTTTACATCAGATCATATCTGCAAAATTATATTATTATAATTATTAATAATTTATAATTATATTAATATTAATTATTAATATAATATAATATTATATATTAATAACAATTATTAATATTAGCTGATTAGGCTTCATCATTCAAAAAAAAAAAAAAAATAAGTAAGCTGGCATGGTAGCGTACTTTGTATGAAGTGCAGAGATACGACTTGGTGCTTTGTTTTGTAGTTCGTTAAGGCGGGTTGCAACCTGACCCGACCTATCCTTAATCGGGTCTGATCCGTGGCCCGACAAAATCAAAGTAAAACCCAACCCGACGAAGTCTCAACCCGACCCGACCCGTGAAATTAATTTGAGTTCGGTTCCCGCTCACCTCTAGTCTCGATACGTGAAATGACCCCGGGGCGAAGTGCAAGGTCTCTTCACGCCCCTCGATACGTTAATAAACCTCAGGCTAACGCCCTCAGTCAATAACTTCATCTCTGTGCATGAATACACCTTGCACTACAACTCTCGGATCATTCACTAAAACTCGACTATAATCACGCGATTATAGTCCTTGTGTTTTAGTGTTTATTTATTTAAAATTCGTCCCACTAATGAATATAAATATCAGCTTTCACAACCCTAGTCATGAAAAGCTTTGTACATAACTGATTTACTTAAAGTATAAGGGGAAAGTGATTTTTTGGCGAGTATGCAGTGTTGCAACCCAAGGATGGTCGCCCAAAAAACATTTTACCCTCATTTTCCATACTCGCGGAGAAGATGGCGTTTTGTTGACGTTTTATCTGATGTCAATTTGAGTGAGAAAACTTTTACTTTCTCAGTTTTTGTTCTCTCGGTGGTCAAAGTAGCAATTTTCTCGCCTGAACTGTCAGTTTGTTTATAAAAATGTTATAATAAATTGTGGTTTTTGTTTGGTGAATAAAAAGGGTTATTCACTACGCGCACATACAAAAGCATTGTGTTACCCTTGGGGAGGATAGTGAATTCCAATTCGAGCGAATGGCGGCAAACTTGTTGGAATTCACTGTTTTCTCCCCATGGATAACAAATAACAAGACGGACAAAAAATGCCAGATTTTGTCACATAATTTAGATTCTAAAGTAAGCTGAATGTGTCAAATGCCATTTTTTATCACAGAGGCAGCGAAAGTTTATTCTTTCGCCCCTCAAATCAGGGACGAAAGTAGAAAAATGCATCCCACGGGGCGAAAGTAAAAGAAGGAAGCCAAGAGAACGAAAATATTACAAATGAACAACTTTCGTCCCTCTTTGCGTCAATGAACTACTAAAATTTGTTCAC
>CM055404.1:54176835-54192773 GCA_029228625.1 Pseudolycoriella hygida | reverse complement strand
AGCTGTCAAAGTGACGCCATCTTGAATTTTTTGCTATCTTCTGAATTAGAATAGCCAGACAGTTGGTTTCTTCGGGAAAGTTATAGAGATTGGTGAGGAGAATTTTTTCGTTATCCTAAGAAAATGGCTGCCAACTGTCAAA
Source organism: Pseudolycoriella hygida (assembly GCA_029228625.1). Classification (NCBI taxonomy): domain Eukaryota; kingdom Metazoa; phylum Arthropoda; class Insecta; order Diptera; family Sciaridae; genus Pseudolycoriella; species Pseudolycoriella hygida. The sequence continues at coordinate 54,192,631 of CM055404.1, read as the reverse complement.
GTGGCGCCATCTTGGAATTTTTGCCATCTTCTGAATTACAATAGCTAGAGAGTTGGTTACTTCGGGAAAGTTCGATAGATGACTTGGGCATCATTTTGATGAATAGAAAGCGGGGTCGCCGAGGCGCGGAAGTTGGCCAAAGTTGAGGCGAAAGTTTCGCCAAAAAATTTTTTTCGTCGGAATCGATAGATATTGACTTGCGCATCATTTTGATGAATAGAAAGTGGGGTCGCCGAGGCGCCGAAGTTGGCCAAAATTGAGGCGAAAGTTTTCGCCAAAAAATTTTTTTCGTCGAAATCGATAGATATTGACTTGCGCATCATTTTGATGAATAGAAAGTGGGGTCGCCGATGCGCGGAAGTTGGTCAAAATCGAGGCGAAAGTTTTCGCCAACAAATTTTTTTCGTCGGAATCGATAGATATTGACTTGGGCATCGTTTTGATGAATAGAAAGTGGGGTCGCCGAGGCGCGGAAGTTGGTCAAAATTGAGGCGAAAGTTTTCGCCAAAACTTTTTTTTCGCCGGAATCGATAGATCGGAGAAAAATTTTTTTGGAGAAAAAACTTTTTAGTATAAAATTTTTTTTGGAGAAAATTTTTTTGGAGAAAGTTTTTTTCGGAGAAAAATTTTTTTCGGAGAATTGTTCTTTTTGGAAAATTTGTTTTCGGGAGAAATGTTTTTCTAAGAAAATTTTCTTTTTTGAGAAAATTGTTTTCAAAAAATAGCAATTTTTTTAACAACTGAAAACTTCCAAAACGACTGATATCACAACAAAAACCTTTTAAAAGGTAAAGTGCGACGCAGTCCCTAATGTCCACTTCCAAAATTAATGATAACAGTGGAGGTGACGCTTGCGCTGAAAATACGCATACATTTCCTTTACGACAACGTTACCCTGTGTTCAAAAAATCGCGTCACAAATGCCAGACCCACCAGCGTAATAATTTTTCAACACTTTCAGTTTTCACACGCAAAAATTTAAAACACAAAACAATCTTCGCAGCGTAAAAACTGAAACTTTTAAAAGGTTTTTGTTGTGATCTTTATGAATCCTAAGAAAATGGCTGCCACCTGTGAAAGTGACGCCATCTTGGATTTTTGCTATTTTCTGAATTAGAATAGTTACGCGTTTGGTTTCTTCGGGAAAGTTGTTGGTATTGATCAGTAGCATCTTTATGAATCCTAAGAAAATGGCTGCCACCTGTGAAAGTGACGCCATCTTGGATTTTTTGCTATTTTCTGAATTAGAATAGTTACGCGGTTGGTTTCTTCGGGAAAGTTATTGACATTGGTGAGTAGCATCTTTATGAATCCTAAGAAAATGGCTGCCACCTGTCAAAGTGACGCCATCTTGGATTTTTATGCTTTTGAAAGTTGAGAGACAGACCATTGGTTTCTTTGGCAAAGTTTCAGAGTTTTGTGAGTAGAAGTCACCAGCATTAGTGAAAATGTCGGGCAGTTGGACATTGGGTCAATTTTTATGCTTTTAAAATTATTTTCGAATGTATGGGAGTAAGACGATAGGTTTGTTTGGTAAAGTCTCAAAGTTTTGTGAGTGGAAGTCACCAGTATTGGTGGGGCAGCTCGGGGGAAGAAGCAGTACGGGGGTAACCGGTTGTATGGAGAAATGGTAGTACGGGGAAAACAGTAGTGAGGAGAAAATGGTATTACGGGAGAAAAGGTTGTACGCGAAACAGTAGTACGGTGGAAACGGTAGTACGGGTAAAACAGTAGTGAGGAGGAAATTGTAGGACGTTAGAAACGGTTGTACGGGGAAATAGTAGCACGATGATAACGTTTGTACGGGGAAATGGTAGTACGGGGGGAATGTTAGTACAGGGAAATGGTAGAACGGTGAAATGGTAGTACGGGGAAAACAGTAGTGAGGAGGAAATTGTAGGACGGGAGAAAAGGTTGTACGCGAAACAGTAGTACGGTGGAAACGGTAGTACGGGTAAAACAGTAGTGAGGAGAAAAAGTAGCACGGTGCTAACGTTTGTACGGGGAAATGGTAGTACGGAGAAAATTGCACACTCTTACATACATTTTAGTATTAATGTCGCAAATCTCCGACCTAGCGGACAAGAATGCTTAATGTCCGCGTAGCCCCTAGGGGCGGGGGTATTTACTAGTATAAACTAGATCTGTCCAAAATTCTGTGTTGTCGAAAAGTTAGGGGCCCGCCCGGAAAACGGTATCAAATGGTACACCGAAAAAAAGTTTCTATGGATCGCATGAAATCCGGAGCGATTTAATAGGTGCTCAATGGCGTTAAAGGAGAAAAATGACCGAAATCCGAGCATCAATATCTTCGTCGGCAAGTGTCCGAATATATTCTTGTTAATGAGCTTGTCTTCTAGTGTTTTTCTTCCTCTAAAAATGGTTTCTAAGAAGCTAGACTGGAAATGAATCCCTTGTATGAGTTCCATACAACTAAAGTAGTGCAGCATTTTTGCAAAAATTGTATCACTTTCAATTAAGCGAAAGTCATACTGGGAATTGCTTTAGAGTCTAGCTTTTTAAAAACAATTTTTAGAGGAAGAAAAACCCTAGAAGACAAGCTCATTAAAAAGAATATTCGGACATACCGTTTTCCGGGCGGGGCCCCTAACTTTTCGAAAACTTAATTTTTCCGTACATTTTTGGACAGGTCTAATATACACCTTAATGTTTCTGATGACGCAAGTGAACAAATACAATGGTGTTGTACGAATCATTAAAAAGCCCCAAACAAAGTTTTGAGTAACGTCGAGGATATCACAACATTTTGTTTAGTTACTCACTACGTCCTCATTAAGTTCATTGAAAATTTTTCCGAAAGAAACCAAATGAACCCTACAAAACGAACCACTCAACCGGTAAAAACATATACAAGAGACCCGTATACACAACAGAATAGACGTGGCAAACTCTGAAGCAAGTAATTGTGTCCACATTAATTGGGTTGAAAATTTCCGAAACGGCAATATTGAAAAACCCGTCCGGAGCAATGGTGCAGAGAACCCTTACATGCTCGCAAAATTTTGAAAAAAAATGATCCCTACAACTTCCCGAGGGGCCATTATATACGCATGTAATATATTCGTATCGAAAGAAATCAATGATGAAAGCATAGTCTTCTACACAGACAGTCAAGAATGGCTAAATTTTCTAAAAGCACATTGCTTCACTTCCAAGCTAACTATAGAATTACTACAACAACTAAACTGCTTAGCAGAAAGAAATAATGTAAAGTTAACCTGGGTTCAAGGCCACAGCGGTATCGTGGGTAACGAGGCGGCAGATCAGCTCGCAAAATCAGGCAGCAATGTCTCATTCTGCAGACCTAGCCCCTCTATTGGACTATCCTACTTAACCCAAAGGGATACGATCAGAGAATTCTTTAGAACCAAACACGACACAGTCTGGAATAACTTGCATAATTGCAAGCACAGCAGAAACATTATTAATGACAGAAGTAAGTCTAATTTTAAATACATATACAAAACAAATTCAAAACGGACCTAAGATTGCTGATTGGAGCGGTTACGGGTTACTGCACACCAGATTATTCGGAATTTTAATTCTCAAAAAATTCTTAAATTTCCCAAAATTCTGAAAAAATTCCTAAAATTCTTAAAAGAAATTTTTTCGTAATTCTTAAAATTTTTTGAGAATTTTTTAAGAATTTTGGGAAATTTAAGGATTTTCAAGAATTAAAATCCCGGATAATAAGCCCTGCTGCACACTCAATGATCGCAGGTGCGGCGAGGAGGATGAAACACCAATTAACCTCATGACATCGTGTCCAGTGTTATCAGGACCGCAGCTGGAAATAGTGTGTATCCTTGGTATCTAGGATACCGGGCAGTTTGGAGGCCGAAAAACCGGATACCAGGAAATTGCTCGAGCGAAGCTCGAGTGGTTCACGTTTCGGGAAATATGCTCAAGCGAAGCTCGAGCGGTTCACGTTTCGGGAAATATGCTTGAGCAAAGCTCGAACGGTTTGCGTTATGGGAAATCGCTTTAAGATGTGAAATGACTAAAAAATGGGAAATAACGTCAAAGTGGGAAATGACTAAAAAATGGGAAATCGCTTCAAGATGGGAAATGACTAAGAAATGGAAAATCGCTTCAAAGTGGGAAATGACTAAAAAATGGGAAATCGCTTCAAAGTGGAAAATGACTAAGAAATGGGAAATCACTTCAAGATGGGAAATGACTAAGAAATGGGAAATCGCTTTAAAGTGGGAAATTACTAAAAATGGGAAATCGCTTCAAAGTGGGAAATTACTAAAAATGGGAAATCGCTTCAGGATGGGAAACGACTAAAAATGGGAAATCGCTTCATGGGAAATCGCTTCAGGATGGGAAATGACTAAAAAATGGAAATTGCTGAAAAATGGGAAATGAATGAAAAATGGGAAATTACTGAAAAACGGGAAATAAATAAAAAATGGGAAATGGCTGAAAAATGGAAAGTGAGTAAACAACTTAGTTGAAAAAAATTATGAAAAGTTTCGCTAGTCCGCCTGCGCCTTTTATAAATACTTAAAATATCTGATTGAGATTTTGATGACTTCCTTCAAAAAAATCTCGCTCGCTTCGCTCGTACAATTTTGATTGATATGTCAACGATTTTTTAAAAGTAAAAAATTGAGAAAATTCTCGTTTTGGTACAATTGCACCCATAGAAGTAATATTTTACTATGGCAGCTGTACCTTCGGCAGATTAAAGTCCACCCGCTTGAATCAACATTTAAAAGCCACTCACAATTCGTCATCCTACTTCCAATTGTTTAACAAAAATCGAAAAACTAAAAGTGCTGATTTCGATTGGATGCATGCCATTTCGTTTGAACAATTTGGAAGTAAAAGAATTGTGAGTTTGTTTCGGTTATTTTTGAATTTGGATTATTCTGCTAAGCAGATTACCACAATTCAACGACTACCGAAGATAGTATTTACGTTGAATATTTCGGCTCCAAGGGGCTAACCATACCCTCTGTGCAAAGAAGCTTTTAGCTTTTAAATGTTAATAACGATTTTTTAAAAAGTATTCAAAAAAATCTCGCTCCCTCCACTCGCGGATCATAAATTTTTCTTTGTAAAATTTCGATTGATATGTCAACAAGTTCGTTAAAAAGTATTAAGAAAAATCTCGCTCGCTCCGCTCACGATTCATAAATTTTTCTTTGCGAAATGTTGATTGATATGTTAACAATTTCGGAAAAAATTATTTAAAAAAAATCTCGCTCGCTTCGCTCGCTATTCATAAATTTTTCTTTGTATTTGTTTTGATTATCACTCATGGTTTCATATGTAAGCGGGAATGATTCAAAAATGTTGTAACACACACAACAAATGGATGAGAACAACTTTTTTAGACTTTCTCTCCATTTGTAATTAGCGATTTGTCGAATTAAAAAAAAAAACAAAATTTTCAAAACAAAACATTTTGACACTCAGTCCAAAGCATACTTTTCAATAGGTTGTACTTGAGTACGAATGTATGTATGTATGTATTTATTCATAATAATGTACACAAAGCTATTGCCTTATATAGAATGTACAATTCAGATTTTAGTAACTATTTTTTTAAAGTATAAACAGGATTGCTGCTTCAAATTACCTCGCTGAAATGGTTTTTAGCATTTTCCATGACAAAATGATAAGAAAAGAGTAAAGAGAAAAAGTGAATAAATGTCTAAGCTATCCTTCAATCAAGATCTTCTTTTTTCAATGTTCATGAGGTAAATCATAGAAATGCTCAAGGCAGGCCCCAGCAAAGGTGGCGAGTGTAGGCTTTTTCTTAACAACGATAGGTAATGAGTTCCAGGTGGAAATAGCGTGAGCGAAGAATGATCGACCAAAGGACTCCGTATGTGTAACCGGGACGATGTAGTTTAAATTGCGTATTGACTTGGCTGGAGTTAATATTTCAAATAAGTAATCAGGACACCTACTGGAGATCAGTTTATATAGAAATTTGCACTCATCAAACTTTCTGCGATTTGTTAATGTACAATTAAAAATAGATTTCGAATATTGGGACACGCTCTCACTTCTTCTGACCGAGAAGACGAACCGGAGACAGTCATTAAACGCTACTTGCAACAATTCTCGCGAGGCTGCATCAAGGACAGGCATTACAATATCGCAGTAAGTGAAGTGGGGAATAATACATGCCCTGACCAACTTCATCCTAACATGGAAAGGAAGTGACGCCTCGGCTTTTCGCAACGCCCAGAGCTCGCGGTAAACTTTCTTCCTGACTTCATAGCAGTGATCGCTCCACGTTAATGACTCATTGAACCAAACTCCTAAAACTTTCACCTTTTTTACAACTGGAATATCACATCCCCCAATTTTAAATTTACCCTCTAACACCATATCCGGACCAGAAATAATCAGCACTTTCGATTTTCCAGCATTCAGTGAGAGGCAATTTCTCATAGCCCAGTCCAAGATAAGACTAAGTTCTGAGTTTATGATATTGATTGCTTCATTAATTTCGTCGACTGGGTGACTAAAATACAATTGGAAGTCGTCTGCAAACATGTGACAGTCGCAATGCCTTAATACTCCAGGTAGGTCATTTATAAACATTGAAAACAAAAGAGGGGCAATAACTGTTCCTTGTGGGAGACCACAATTTATAGGCAAAAAACCTGATCTACAGCCGTCTATCTCCACACACTGCGCCCTCCCGGTTAGATAAGATTTGATGAGGTTCAAAGCTGTACCATCAAAGCAAAAACTGTCACGGAGTTTGTCAATCATTAAGGCATGGTTTACGGTATCAGAAGCCTTTGTAAAGTCGAGCAATAGTAGAAACGATACCAACTTTTTCTTCCCTTGCTTTACATTTTGGGATCTAAGGATGTCATGTGCAACCTTTAGCAAGGCAGTTTCTGTACTATACCCAGGCCTGAAGCCAGACTGGTGGGCGTGCAGAAGGCCATGCAACGAATTGAATTCTGTAATTTGCTATTTCATTAGCCTCTCGAGAGCCTTAGAGAGGGAAGGTAGCACATGAATACCTCTGTGGTCTTTTAAATCGTAGGCTGATGAGTCTTTGTGCTCTAGAAAAACCTTAGACTTCTTAAAAATTGTTGGGAATTTTGACGACATGAATACATAGTTAAATATGCGGGTAATAAAAGGAAGAATTACAGGTAAAGCCAATTTGATAATCGTAATCGGGATGCCATCAAGTCCCACCGCCTTGGACCTTATAAGAGTAATAGCACGCAACACTTCCTCCTGGGTCACTATACGGAATGCGAATGACTGCTTCCATCAATGAATCATTTGATGAGTGATTTTTTAAATTTGTTTTCCCTCAAATTCTCTTGTTTTTCCATATTTAGTCGAGAATGATAAAACATTTTAAATCCAACTTGTACTACATATGTCCAATATAGTGCTTGGTTGGATAAAAGTCCACGGGCTGCCGCCCTGGGACTTTTCACTAATCTCGCACAATATGACCGATATGTAGTACGTGGTGCATAAATAACTATTATTATAAGAATTTTATGAATTTTTTAGAAATTAAATTCTGAAAAATAGGCCCTGGGCGTTTGTGTCTTTTAACTTTGTATATGTACAATGTACACCTGCCGCACCACATGGTTGCATTTTGATTTTTAAAAGTAATTTTGGCCTTCGAAAAAAACACTGAGGCTCATTGTTCTCGGATGTGCAATGGACAGAATATAAATTTAATGATTTTACATGTTTATTGAATGTAAACACGTCATAACTGTCCACCAACCGTGGAGATTGTTTTTCGTGTTTACATTTCATTAGCATATATGTACAGTACACGCTTGTAGCATCGTGTAGCATCTCAAACACCAAACACACGTCCAATATTGATTTAGGCTCCGCATCGTTTCTTTTTAAAGATTTGTTCCTAACGCTTATCTCTTAGATTCAATTCGTGTGACACATCCATTGAACAGAATAGTTCTCTCAATAAATTTATTGAAACCAGATCCACGTTTACTGTCACTTCGATAATTTTAATCAACTTTAGTAGAGAACGTGTTAGCAAATATTTACATACACCGTTTATTGTTGGAGAGTAATTGCTCATTATATGTCCATGTTGATGTCACCAATTACAATTTATAGCAAACATTAGAAGATGTTACCTTTGAATAGAATGGCAGTGTCACCGATTCTTATGTAGCACACAATTCGTTGTGAGTTTAATTTTTTTTTTATTTCTATTTTATTTCAGATATGATAAACGTATTAACAAGCCTATATGTCAACGACACACTGACTGTATTATTTAACTATGGATCTATTTGATTACTGCAAATGTTATCATAATCATACAGCAAGATATTAAGACACCTACTGTAAAAAATTCATTAAACAAAACGAATATATTACCTACTTATTAGTCATATAGAAATATATTCTCGTATTGAAATAAGACACCACACAACACAGTGACGTCACCACAATGCTACCGGGAAAAGAAATACTTTTATTATTTGTTGGTAAGTAAAATGCATTCTTAGCCCAAACCTAATGTCTTTTTTGTTGCTGTTAGTAAAATATTAGCATAACTAATCATTTCAATTAACAACATAATTTAAAAGAATTTTCATTGTTTCGATTAAACGAAATAAAAAGACCTTTAAGCCATGAAAACAACCAGCCCAAAGACAAATAAATAAAAACCTTAATCTGTCCTTAATTAATTTATTTTTTCGTCTAATAAAAATGGAAGACTTTATTAAAATGCAATGTAAAATTTGAATAATAATTGACTAACTCTATGGCTAATTTTTCGATTTTGTTTCCAACAACCACGAAATTAAATAATTATTCAAATTTCATTTCACATACTAAAAAGTTAATTGCTTTTTCAATTTTTTTTCTGTCATATGTTTGTATATATAAATTTTGTTTTGAATAGAGTGTGAAAATGCTAAAATTAAATTTCAATTTGCATAAAGACAATTTGACTGAAATATTGAGATAAGAGGAAACAGTTTTTTTAATTAAAAAACCATAAATTGATGTTAAACGATACATTCCAATTACTTAAATAATGTGCGATCTCCAGTCAAGTGCAGATATAAAATCGTAGAAAATTCTTATCAGTATTTTTTGTGCAAAATTTGTGTTACTATACTTGAATACAGTCTGTGTCAATTCTTAATGTGAGACGAGTTACTAAGTAAAGGTACCTACGCGCTATTTGAGCTACATATATTACAAGTATTGCAAAAATACATTCGAAAGAAAAGGGGATGGGGTCAACACTTTATACACTGTTCTTGACCCAACTGCACCCCTTATGAGTCTACTTTCGCAGATCGATTTCTCTGACAAAAACGACAAAAAAAAAACATATGAAGGGACCCGTACGTATCAGAGTAGATGTGCCAAACAGAGTTGATGTTACGAAAAGACTCGAGCGTATTTAAGTAACTATTGTCTTACGATGACATCAAATTGTATTGGAAATTACCGATAGGGCAATATTGAAAAACCCGTCCGAAGAAACGGTGTAAACAAATTTTTTGAAAATAGAGCACAAACAGAGAAATATGTTCTCCTTAATTTTCTCTACCTATAACACAGCCGACCATAGTACTGACCTAGAACCCTAAGTAGAGGCCTCGAATACATACTTCCATAGACAAAAATGTTTCCCTCAATTTGCTCTGCAACATAGCAAAAAACATTTTTTTATGTTAGGGCCGACCTTAGGACCGACATGAGGCCCACTTGAGCCCTAAGCAGAGGCAAAAGTTTCTGCTTTAAATTGTCGGTTGTCCCTAGATCTTTCAGACAAAAAAAAGTTTTTGAAAATCGGAAAAGATTTACGCGAGTTATGTAGAGCCCTAGCAGAGACTCGTTTTTAGTGCCCTAGCTAAGTCCAAGGACTCAAATTCAAAAAAGTTTCTTTCATAAATTGTTGACTATGCCCAGGTCTTTCAAACAAAAAAATATATGAAAATCGGAAAAGATTTATTCGAGTTATGTACAAAAGACGAAAAATCACTTAAACGACCCTAGATCGGCGGCCCTTGGGCCGACAGTGCTCATGCTCAGAGTCAATCCCATAAAAGATTTTTTAATTACCTTTTAGGGAAATTTTTTTTGTTGAAAATCGGTTGAGTTTTACTCGAGTTATCGTGTTGACGGACGGACGGACGGACGGACATTTTTTTTATTGTTGATTCGTCACCTAAGAACCATGATCGATGCTCCCGCCCCTACTCCCGGGTCGAAATTCGACTGGTTACAAACGTCGTGGTAAACGCAGTAGACCCCTTTTCGAAGCACTGCGTTCTTCGTACGGGTCTAAAAATGTCCGTCCGTCCGTCCGTCCGTCAACACGATAACTCGAGTAAAACTCAGCCGATTTTCAAAAACTTTTTTTCCCTGAAAGGTAATCAAAAAATCTTTTATGGGATTGAATCAGGACACTGACGCCCAAGGGCCGCCGAGTCTTTTGTTCATAACTCGAGTTAATATTTTCCGATTTTCATAAATTTTTTTATTTTGAAAGATCTGGGCATGGCCGACAATTTATGGAAGAAACTTTTTTGGATTTGAGTCCTTGGACTAAAAACGATTCAATGCTAGGGCCATACGTGTTTTTTGTACATAACTCGAGTAAATCTATTCCGATTGTTTCAAAGATCTGGGCATGGCCGACAATTTGTAGAAGAAACTTTTTTGATTTTGAGCCCTTGGACTTAGCTAGGACACTAAAAACGAGTCTCTGTTAGGGCTCTATGTGGTTTTTGTACATAACTCGAGTAAATCTTTTCCGTTTTTTTTATTTGAAGAGCTGGGCATGACCGACAATTTGTGGAAGAAACATTTTTCGATTTGAGTCTTTGGACTTAGCTAGGGCACTACAAACGAGTCTTTGTTAGGGCCCGACGTGTTTTTTGTACATAACTCGAGTAAATCTCTTCCGATTTTCAAAAACTGTTTTTTTGTTTGTAAGATCTCGGCACGGCAGACAATTTATGGAAGAACTTTTGCCTGTGTTTAGGGCTCAAGTGGGCCTTAACGAAAAAAAAAGTGTTTTTTGCTATGTTGCAGAGCAAATTGAGGGAAACATTTTCGTCTATGGAAGTATGTGTCCGAGGCCTCAAGGTTAGTGCTAAGGTCGGCCCTAGCCCAAAAAATGGTTTTTTTGCTATGTTGTAGACAAAATTGAGGAGAACATTTTTCTCTATTTGGAGGTCAATTTTGTGCGTTCGGAGAATTTTTTACTTTTTTTGTTTTTAGATTGGTGTCTCAGCTTTGTTCTGTTTCAAAAAATAGATTACCTTTGACAGCAGTTGAACCAGTATCTAAACGGTCGGTATCTTTTCCCACCTGCGATGACCCTTATTTTAGTCCCTGGCGCGGTGGCCAGTCAATTTAGGTCGCACGTGTTCAACAAAAGGGAATGAAACAAAGTTTGCTATCCGCAGGTCAATTTTCAGGCCGACGATTCTGTATGTTAGTGAGAGTTGGATGGACTGCGGATATCTCGTGCATGACCTGGAGGTTTCAGATATGAGGGTTCTTACTATAGTATAGTATAGCGAAGGTTAATCGGAAAGAGCAGTGAGATGATCACATTAGGAACGGCGACATTAGGGAAAACCTAAGAGTTTCTTCAGTGGAAGAGGAGGCAAGGGTTAGTCGTACGCTGGTTCGGGCACGTTCAAAGGATGGGTAATAACAGGCTCCCAAAATAAAATTAGATGCACAGGTCCCGGGAGTTAGGCCAAGGATAGACAAAGGAGAAGGTTTGTGGATTCAATTAAATCAAATTTAGAAGTTAGGGGACTTTCTCTAGGTGAACAAACCATCTCCTTGGCGGGCGAAATGAGGACATGAAGGGGAGTTTTATACCTTCCTGTGGTTGTGTCATAAATACCTCACTCCGAAAGGTACATAATGGTCTATCAATTCTATAGCAGGGTTTAATGTATAGTGTCTTATTGCCCACCCGTGCGGAAGTTGAATTTTACGTAAAAATATAAGAAAAATATTCCTGGAATGTTCCACCATACAACACCGTATATCATTTCCGCAGAGGGCATATCGCTATGTAATGCTCAATTTTCACATGGGGTAGTTAGTAAAATTCATTTCTTGCTTCGCTCGCACATCATTTTTCGTACTCTAATCATTTTTCTTGTAAGAGTAGCAAAGAAAATTGGTACTCAAAATAAGTAGAGTAAATGCACCAGCTACCGACCATGTAGTAGTCTCCGGCGAGCACCAGTAACCGGCAATATTTCAATGTGGCCGGTCACAAGTAAAACTATGGTTTGGCCGGAGACTCTACATGGCCGATAACTGGTGCATTTACCCTATATGCTGTAAATTTTTTTTTACAATTGAAGCTATGAACAGAAACTACGTAGCTTAGAAGATAATAAATTCGCAATAGTCGTTTAGTAGTTTTGAGATTGCATTACTTTGCATGTAAGCATTTTTATTTTGAAAGGAAATTTTTACCTTGTACGAATCAACAACACAGAGCAAGAATCTCGCTACTTAAACCTTTCTAGAAATAAAAATTTGCGATTTTTTTTAGAGTTCATTCGATTTTAGTAATACTGTTATGGGGCACTGCTAATTCCTCCTGGCTACGGGCCTGATTACTTAATAAAATTAATTGCAGTATGAAAAAATTTCGTTCATTCTATTTATTGAAATGCATTCGTAAACTTGGAATGCAGATCGATCGATTGTTGATTTTCATCGTAACGCTCGTGGTAACGTAATACTTAATGCTAAAATTATCAAATAATTTTCAGAATCATATCACAAAACTCATTGTAGCAACAAAAGCGTAATTTTAAGTTCCATTTTTCAGAGCTAAAAGTTGTAAACAGATTAACATTTACCACTTAGATATAAACAGCTGTAATAACTCTGTAACTCTAAAGTGTTCTTTCATAAGAAAATGTTTTCATTGCAATTTCAAAAACATAAAACACTCAGATTCAAGTACAACATCGAGCTCGCCAGTTTAATTTTCTTAGTCTTATCTTTAAATGTTTTTCATAAGTTTGCAACTTGGTTTAAATTCAACATTAAACCAGAAAGTTTTATTACAAAGCTATAATGTCGTCTACCTAACACTGTAAGAAATCTAATTCGAACTAAACAAGAATGGAATTGCGATTTCGCTTTCTTTGAAAACGTAGAAATAGTCTGAAAGTTAATTAAGAAATCCCATCTTGACTGAAACTTCATTGAAACCTCACAATGGTGGTATACTGCATTTTTGGATCCTAGACCCTCTTCAAATGTATATGTGTGATGTATGACTTACAGACTGGAGAGCCGCCAAATTTTAGCCGCCGAAAATGGCGGCTAACGGCTAAAACGGTTCATGGCAATAGCCGTTATACCATTCACCATCCGCATACATACGTCACACACGTAGCATCGTATCGAGTCATTCTAGTCGACACGGTCAAAGCGTACGGACGTGTATCGACCAATTCCATCAAATATATTTTGTTAGTGTAAGAGAACACGGAGTTTTATTCTCTTTACCTACAATAATAAGAACCCATGAAGGGCTAGATCATTATTTACTAGTTTCGCTACTTTTTTGTGCTTCTATTTTTTGAGATCCTTTCATTATCGGAAAGTTTTTACTGTACCAGTGGTAAGCTGTGCGACAAACCCAGTGCCATCTGAGATTTACTAAGAGCGAAACTAGTAGGAGTAGAATACCAGCACCTCCCAACAATGCCTTTCTCCGGTAAGTCGCTACACTACGATGGCGCTATACTCATACTTATGTATTATATTTGTATTTTGTATTTTAGAGACTCCACTAACAGCTTTTTACAGCCAATAACAAGTGTTGTCTGGACCACCGGCTTAACGTGACTTCCGAACCACGTCTCAGAGTAATGCGAATGTAGCGTCTTTGTTATTGTGCAATTACTCCAAGAATTGTTAGCCGCTTGATTATTATCTCGCCTAAATGTAGGCTTAGATATTTCGTGCACAAATTCGTCGTATATGGGTTACGTCATACGATTCATTCAGTGTGTACGCCGTTATGGGCACCAAACACACCACAACTACCCAACTTTTGAAGCTTGAGTGAACTTTAGGACGTTATTAATGCACTACACTTGCTAGAAAAATTCCATGTAGAATTTTTCCGACACGGGATTTGAACCCGGATCGTTTTGGTGGAAGGCCAGTACGCTAACCACTGTGCCAACCCACCCGTCTTATACCGACAAGACATATATATATACGGTTATTTTCATCAAACTGAAGTCGGATGGAATAACGTGAGGGGAGTCATGAAATCCCAACGCAAAGACCACCCCAAGGGTTAGCCTGGGCCAATCTACATCCACGTTCATTGGTCTTCAAACACCACCTTTCGATGCGAAACATTGAAGTTATGGAGATTTATGCCCTACAGTGTAGGGCTCATCCCAAGGGAAATTTATCCCACCCCTAGCCAAGAAGAGTTAGGGTTAAAATTGGAGGTCGTGGATTCCTAACCCTAAAAGGTCAAACTTCTTTCCACTTCTTATCCCTCATAGGGTTGGTAATGGACGTTTCGAGTCAACCCACCAACTGATCTCAAACGGATGAGCAGCGGACTGGCGAACTGACTGTCACACCGGGGGACGTTTTTGGATGACGTTTTGATTCAATTTGGTTTTCACTTTATTTCGTTGTTTTTATTTGTTTTATTTAGTTCTGTCTTTAAAATGTTTGTATTCACTTGTCGAATCTTCTAAATAATGAAGGATTTGGCGGGGGTGGTACAAAGGATTATTCCAGGTGCCTGTACCCCAACTACTCCATATCTATCTATCTAAATGTCACAAACGAAGCTTAGCGAAGAAGTTCTGTGTTTGGATGCCATAGTCTTTAAAAACTCAGCTTCACGTTAACTGAATTTTTTCCTTAAAAAAGCGGTAACGTAATAGCTTGTAAACCGGATCATGCCCGGAGCGGTAGCGGAGGGCGTGACGCAGTCCCCACACCCCAAAATAAACGTCCACAAACCCAAAAAACTCCATACAAAAACCTTTAGGACAAGGGCGAACTTTTGAGTTTTTTCCCCACGCCCCCTCCCCCTCCAAATTATTTAAAAAAAAAACTACGTCGCAGCAGCTTTCCAAAGAGCCCACACTCATCAGAATAAATTTTTCTATTGTTCTCATCATTATGGAAAAATTTCATATGCCGCTTTTCCGGGAAAATTCTGGAAAAGCCGTGGCATGTGGAAAAGTGGTCAATTTTGAGGGTTTTTTAGGTAATGCTCGGATTTTTCGAATTTTAGCTTCGGAGTGACAATAGCAAGAGAGTTGGTTTCTTCGAGAAAGTTATAGAGTTTGGTCAGGAGAATTTTTTGGGATCTTAAGAAAATGGCTGCCAGCAGTCAACCCGGCGCCATCTTGAATTTTCCCAAGCAATAAATTAAGTTTTTTTTTGGTTTTCGAATTTTAGCTTCGGAATGACACTACTTAGAGAGTTGGTTTCTTCGGGAAAGTTATAGAGTTTGGCCAGGAGAATTTTTTTGTATCTTAAGAAAATAGCTGCCAGCTGTCATAGCGGCGCCATCTTGGATTTTATACTTTTTCAGTTTTTGAATTTTAGCTCAGGAATGACACTACTTAGAGAGATGATTTCTTCTAGAAAGTTATAGAGTTTCATCAGGAGAATTTTTTGGGATCATAAGAAAATGGCTGCCAGCTGTCATAGCGGAGGCATCTTGGATTTTCGTTTATGCTTTTTTGGTTTTCGAGAGACGGTTTACTCTGGAAAGTTATAA
>CM055404.1:54141162-54176815 GCA_029228625.1 Pseudolycoriella hygida | reverse complement strand
TTTTTTGGAGAAAAATTTTTTCGGAGAAAATTTTTTTTTGTGTTAAAAAAATTGCGTCACAAATGCCGGACCCAACGACGAAATAATTTTTTTGTACTTTGACATTTATTTCTTATTGCGTAGATTGTTTAGAGTAAATTTAAATTTTTGCGTGTAAAAACTGAAAGTGTTGAAAAATTATTCCGCTGGTGGATCCGGCATTTGTGACACAACGTAATTTTGTTTTAAAAAAAGCGTTGTAATTTTTTGAGGAAATTAAAACGTCGAACACAAGGTTCCATTAAAACAAACTTCTGCGTATTATCAGCGATAGCGTCACCTCAAGCGATCTCATTAATTTTGGAAGTAGACTTACGGACTGCGTCACAATCTACCTTTAAAGAGGTTTTTGTTGTGATAGGTACTTTACCGTCACATTCCACGTAGAGATGTGAGCAGGTCAATTTTTCTCGGTGGTGGCCAAAAAATTTCCCGAAGCATTGAGAAAAAATTGACCGACGCACACCTCCAGGTGGAGTGTGGGGCTAATGTATCAGCCGGGGTGGATTGAAATCGTTGGAATACGCTTAAACATTAATATTGTTCGGTATTAACGTAACACTTTCTTTAATTCAAATCTGGCAGCATTCTTGAAGATACATGAGCACCTCCTGTTCTCTCCATGACATATTTTCGGATTTGAAATTGAAGCTTCCCAACTTAGGCCCTTTTTGAGGAAAATATCTACAAGTGACGTAGGAATTGTGTCTATAATATACGCTGCTAACGTATTTTATCCACAGTGCACGTATTACGAACGCCATGCACGTATTATGTGAGCTCATTAAACGTTCTTTACGTTTGGCATAATAGACAATACTTGCATAAGGTTGATAATACATTCACCGCGTATATAATATGTCGACGACGAATATTATAAACATCGCTTGTAGATATTTTGCTCACTACTCAAAAACTTAAAGGTAAGAAATGATGATATGGAGCTTATAAGGTTAAGTGTGCTTCTTTGACCAATCTCAAACTTTCAGATCAATTATTTTCACAGAAGGTGAAAAAATTGGGAAAGATTCGGAAGAAATAGGTCAGGGAATGCCGAGCCAGAAAGTGTTGAATACTCTGAGTTATTTCTTGTGATACTTGTAGTCATGAAATCGATAAAATCAATAAAGATGAGTGACACGCTTACACCAACCTTGGAAAGAAATTATTTTGCTGTTATTGTAACATTATTTAAATACTTGAAGGTCATTATGAAAGATGTTTTGGTTGAGGGTCTGATTGGTTTAAATGATTTTGATTTGATTTCAATATTTAACGATAACGCCGTCTAGTACATATAAATTATAGATATTTGACTGCTTTATTACCGTCAATTAAATAATTCATCGATGGAAAGTATTCTCTTTAGAAAATGTTTTGCCTCATAGCTCGCTACGTGGTATCCAATTATTTTATTCCCGGCTTATTCCGACTGAAGACGAACTGCACAAAAATTAGGTTCGGGTAATAAATACATTTTTCTTAATTGAACAAAAATCACCAACACTTGAACTCACTTTTACAATTACTGGAAAGATTTTCGCAGAAAATCAAAAGCGCACTACCGGGTAGCCGGAATTCCTAAATTGTTTTGAGCATTTTTACATTTTTGTAACGTTGAGTTTTACTTTAAGTAAACTATTTTCTATTGGACTCGTGTTATGTGAAATAAGTTTAAATGATAAATAAAACATAAAATTTTCTCGCAAACATCAAAACAGGGCGATGAAAATTTAGTATAATTTTCAGAGTTATGTTCATACTATCCGGTGTTGGTTCGTTCATTTAAAATTTCTCATGCCAAACATATTACACGTACGAAAGTTACTAAATGCACTGAATTCGTTGATCATACATAAAATGCAGTTTATTGAATGATCGACGCAGCAGCATCAAATGTCTCGTCGATGTGAAAAAGTGAATTGAAAATGTTATTTTATTTATTTATTTTTTTGTCCGATTTAAAGAAACAAATGATAAGAAATTGTTCACATTGAACATAATTACACTTGCAAATCGAAAAATGTTTATTTTTGTTGTGAAAATAAAATACATTTCAAGATTGCTGCAAATGACATGTAAAAATGTATTTTAATGTTTGAAATTTATTTGCGGACGTGCAATCTACAATGCATTTAGCGCAGAATTTTAGATTCAATTTGAATGAACTTGACTCAAGGGAACCATTTAAATGGCAAACATTTCAAATCGGAGCAATCTTTATGAATGTTTTGTATACACATTTGGTAAACTCATTTGTTAAAACATTTGTTGAATAAAAAAAATGCGAGTGAACACGTTCACAGTGCTCCCACTTTTCAGAAACTGTAATAGTTAATAGAGAGACTACTGCTTCTTATTTAAATGAAGGAATTCAGTTCAGCACTAAGTATACCTAATGAACGTTCGTTAGTGAATTTCGAACAATGCGATAGTTATTTACGCAACAAAGGAGTAGGCCGAAAATTCTTTCCCGCGTTACATATTTCTGCTCGGTAAGTGCGTTATTTCCTTACATTTAATGAGGATCAACACGTAATAGTACATTATATTGGACACAGTGTTTAGTGATAAGAGCCAAACTCACGAGGGTTTTTTCAGTAACAATTTTCCAAAACGAGTTGCTCAAAATAAACGAGTGACTTTGCGAGTTCACAGAATTGTTTTCGAAGGAATGAATTATGTAGCAGGGTCCAATGTACAATGTTTTATTGTCTGCCCATGTGAAAGTTGAATTTTACATAAAAACTTACGAAAAATGTTCAGAAAATGTGCCATTATGTGATGGATCATTTTCGCATGGGGCTTATTGACATGTAATTATCAACTTTCGCATGTGTCGGGTAGTAAAGTATTGTACGTACATGTACGTCAACGCACTTAATATTTCTTTGACTCATTGGATTACAACATTCGCCTTCGGCTCACTCTAATTAATGTGGTTTTTTAGTACTATTGAACTTGAAGAAAATTTGCCTTCAACAACTGCGGTTCCTATTGTGGCTTAAAGTCCACCCTTGTATCAACGTGACAGTACCTTTCATAATTCCTTTATAACAAACGAAGCTTCTTCATAAGATTTTACAAACTAAACTGCTGATTTCGTCGTTTACGACTCATCAGTACACCTTGCCTACTAGACCATGTGTATTTCAGCACACTCGGTCACAGAATGATGACTTCTATGAACAGCGCCCTTTCTTATCTACCAGCTAAATCAAAACGAACGACTAGGTGTGCTGATATACACATGGTCTAGTATGTAAAATGTACTGATGAGTCGTAAACGCTCGCGTAAACGATGAAATCATCACTTTAGTTTGCTAAATCTTGTGAAGACGTTTCGTTTGTCGTAAAGGAATTATTGAAGGTACTGCAATGTTGATATTTAATGTACTATTAGATTACAGCCGAAATGTTTGTAACAAAAATACAAATTCCATTCAAAAACTCTATTAAATGTCAAAAATTCCATTTCATTTTCAAAATTCCATCAGCCAGTATCAAAATTTTAACCAAATTATATCTCACAGGAATTATCCTAACCTAAAACAGGCCCAAGGGAAATAACTGCGTTACTTGTTACAACAACGATCATGGGCGCGCGGTAGCAATGCGCTCGTGATGCAAGTTAACATACGAACAAAAATTTAAGAAAAATTTTGAAAACAACATTTTCCAATTTGAAGAAAAATTGTTTTCGTAGACTGCGGAAACATATATACAGCTAAGTTTTGACTTCCCCTCATTGCGACGTACCCCCAGAAATTTTTTTCCTAGATTCTATGGAAAATTCTAAGGCGAAGTGTCTTTTTTCACTCATTGAAATCGGTTCGGTGGATCCGAGATATGACCTTAAGAAAATGATCATTTTCGATGCAAAAATTGCATCTTCATAGAAGCCAAACTTAAACATAAACATAACCAAAGACCCGTACGTTTCAGAATAGATGTGACAAACAGAATAGACGTGGCAAATAGACTAAATCTTGCAAAAAGACTCGAACGTATTTTAATATAGGAATAAGCCAACAATCCAATGTTTTATATGCTTTTATAACTATAAGAATTTCAAAGATCCATAGAAATTACCCAAGGTAACGTCAAAGGCCCTACCGAAGTACATCTCAGACCATTCAAATCTAGAAATGGTTATATCCAAGGATTGGGCCATTTTCCCCTAAAGCCTTGTACCACGTGTTCTCTAAAATTTTGTTCTATTCAAATTTGCCTTCGGAAGCAAACTTCTACCTCTTATAGTTCTAGAGATATGGGTCATTCCTCCCAATTCTAGAAGTGGTCATATCCCAGGATTGTGGCATTTTTACCCAAAACCCTGAGACACGTATTCGCTAAAATGATATGCTCTACAGCTTTGCCTTTGGAAGCAACATTCTACGTCTTATAGATCCAGAGATATGGTCATCCCTCCCAATTCTAGAAGTGGTCATATCCCAGGATTGTGGCATTTTTACCTTAAATCCTGAGACACGTTTTCTTTAAAATTTTATTTTCTACAACTTTGCCTTTGGAAGCAACATTCTACCTCTTATAGATCCAGAGATATGGCCATCTCTCCCAATTCTAGAATTGGTCATATTCCAGGATTGGGCCATTTTTACCCAAAACCCAGAGATAGGTGTTTTTTAAAATTTTATTCTCTACAGCTTTACCTTTGGAAGCAACTTTGTATCTCTTATAGTTCAAGAGATATGGATCATCCCTCCCAATTCTAGAAGTGGTCATATCCCAGGATTGAGGTCTTTTTACCCAAAATCCTGAGACACGTGTTCGCTAAAATGTTATACTCTACAGCTTTGCCTTTGAAAGCAGCTCTGTACCTCTTATCGTTCTAGATATATGGGTCATCCCTCCCAATTCTGGAATTGGTCATATCCCAGGATTGTGGTTTTGTTACCCAAAATCCTGAGACGCTAAAATGTTATGCTCTACAGCTTTGCCTTTGGAAGCAGCTTTGTATCTCTTATAGTTCTAGAGATATGGGTCATCCATCCCAATTCTAGAAGTGGTTATATCCCAGGATTATGGCATTTTTACCCAAAACCCTGAAACACCTGTGCCCTAAAATTTCATTGTCTACAACTTTGCATTTGACAGTGCATCTCCATATTGCATAATAAACAAGAAAAACTGTTGTGTGGGCATTCTACGCCATGCGATTTTAAAAAAAGAGAAGGCGCCATATAAAGCCCATATATGTGTGTGTAATGTGTGTATGGTAGCACAATGTATGAGACAAGGCTGGTTGTTCGAGATAGAGGTTTGGTGTTAAAGAAAAAGTAGTTGGGTTTTTTGTGTAGTTTATCGGGGTCACCGCCAAAATGGCGGAAAATAGACGGCAGCTCAAAAAAAAAGTTTGTGATATGTTGTAGAGGAAGTTGTGTGGATCATTTTCGACCATGGAAGTAGTAGCCGCCGCGATTCGGTTAGGTGGTGGCGGCGGCTCGAAAAAAATTCTATATATAATTCGTCAGAAACAATTTTCCTACTTCCAAAAGAAGTTATATCACACCAAAAACCCTTTGTAAAAGGGAAATGTGGTGCAGGTCCTTGTTCCTTCTTCCGAAACAACTGATATCAATTTGAGTGACGCTTGTAGCTTCGGAACGCAAAAATTTCTTATGAAATATTTTCACCCCGTTCTACCGCCCGCCCCGATCTACCCTATGTTACAAAGTGCTTTTAACTATAGTTTACTAACTTTACACTCCAAAAATAAGTTCATTGATCTTTCCTATAATATCGTTGGAACAAATTTCTTCGACAATAGATAGTGGTTTGCATCACTTTTCATCAAGCAATAGCAGCCGCATGTCGGTGGCGTCATCCATTTATTTTCAAAAATACAGATCATTACCAAACCAAAGTTCCCCTGTTGGCGGCGCCATAAGTGACGAAATATTCATGTGAACGTTCGTACCCTTCCCACTCATTCCATTTTCACTAGTCTTTCTTTCGGTGTTGTGTTGTTTTAATTCTACGAATAGCATTTTCCGCAGTAAGTGGTAAATGAGTTGGTTCTATGATATTGGAATTATAGTGGGAGGCCTGTAAATAGGATTAATAAATTATTCGTTAGTGAGGCTGAGTGAACAATTTGTCTTGTCTTCGACTCACATTGTGCATTAATTTGAAACTTTCAATCTTTGTTTGGGTGATGTAGCAAGTGCAAAACTTATTTATAGAATTTTATATTTCCGTCTCCGTCTTCGGAGTGGTTGCATGAAAAATAATGTTCATCGGCATCCGCGGCATTTATTGCACTTGAATACTACAGCCATTCATGCGTAAAAATAATATATTTCATTCAATTGCTTTGTGGCATCTCATACATTTTTTACAATGTTGTGAAGATTGACAATAACTTGCCCTCAATTTTATGACCAGAGTTAGTAGATTCGATGCAGAGAAAATGAAATATCACGTGAAAAAATAACAATGTATCGTTAAGAGTAATTTCAAATATTCCCTTTCTCCCATACACACTACGTATGTACAGTACACCAACAATGATAAACTGGGTGTGTTAAATATTTGGTTCTGATGTTAAGTTTCTATTTCGTTGAAAATCGGTAAATATGTGGTCAGTATATTCGGGGCTTATTGCATGTTTGACACAAATATTTATTTCAGTCCCTCTGGCTTAGTTAATTAATTTAGGGAAAATACGACCGAACCATACAAACAATAAAACTTTCTACTAGTCATGACAAAATAAATCATTGCTTGATTGCTCTGAACAATAATTTATTGAGATTTGTCGACTGATTAAGTAAATTGTCTCCATCCTCACAATGAGATGTATTTAGAGCTAACTCAATTACTAAGATGTTATCATTAATTTCATGCTGGTATAGAAAAATTTAACTCAATCCAGACTCAATTCACAGGTTCGTTTTTGTTACACTTAACAAAAGCCGGCAACACAAAACACATGTACGCTCTATGTCCGCCTGATTTTTTTGGAATTGGTACGGAATGCTACCACATATCACAGAAGAAACAAAATTGGTTGGATGCCCATTTCGATTGCAAGGATCGGAAAAGTCGTTTAGCTGAACCGAACCGATATGAAGATCGAATGATTCGAAGGTTCTTGGTAAATAATGATTTCAGCAACGAGAGCAAATGGATTGGAGGCAATTACAATTGGGCGAAGAAGAAATGGCAATGGCAAGATGGAAAGGAGTTCGTTTATCAATCTTTCAGCCAAATGCCTGGGTATTTCATTTTTCAATAAAATTCTACTTTTATTAAAGAACAATTGACTGCAAAATTCGATCTCAATTCCAAATTTTTTATAAATCCAAAAACTTCTACGATCCAGTCAACCAAATTCTTCCGATTTGAAAAATCGGATGTCCTTCAGAAAAAGAACAAAAGATACGTCTATTGTTCTCTGCCAGCCGACGTCCGATTTTTCAAATGGGAAGAATTTGGTTAATTCGCTCGAAGGACTTTAAAAACAACTATTTCAAAATTCAATTAAATCAATTAATTCGACCTTAAACTTTTTTAAAACCGTCGAAGAGCACTGTGCTTCATTGCTATCGGGTTGACCACTACGTTTGTAACTAGTCAAATTCACAAATTCTGACTTGGTACACGATCGCTTATTGTTGAATCTTCTGTCTTTATTCATCTCCTACTTTTGTAAGCTTTGACTGAGATGAATAAAGGGACCAACAACAAAAACCTTTTAAAAGGTAAAGTGTGACGCAGTCCCTAATGTCTACTTCCAAAATTAATGATATCAGTGGAGGTGACGCTTGCGCTGAAAATACGCATACATTTCCTTGACAACAACGTTACCCTGTGTTCAAAAAATCGCGTCACAAATGCCAGACCCAACGACGAAATAATTTTTTTGTACTTTCAGTTTTTACGCTGCAAAAATTTAACATTCGTGTCTTTTTGCGAAGATTGTTTTGAGTTTTAAATTTTTACGTGTGAAAACTGAAAGTGTTGAAAAATTATTACGCTGGTGGGTCTGGCATTTGTGACGCGATTTTTTGAACACAGGGTAATGTTGTCGTCAAGGAAATGTATGCGTATTTTCAGCGCAAGCGTCACACTTTACCTTTTAAAAGGTTTTTGTTGTGATACAATCTAGCTCTACCAAACCTTAGGGAATAAAAATAGGTCCCGACTTTTAGAGGTCTTTCCTTTAAAATGTTCAAAAATTTGATTTTTTCTATTTAAACGGACTGTCTCAAAATGGCAATTGGCACGGTTTTTGCGTATGGACGAATTGCCGCAGTTCCATTGTACAAGTATGATGTGTATCATAAAAGAAGTACAATGTGCGTACATTCTATGTCTGATGAGTACATCATACATTACGGATGAACGTGAAGTACATCCATGTAACAGGTGATACGTACAATGTACAGTTGCATTTTTTCGAAGTGCTTCGAAAAGTGATTCGTTAGGTTTACCACTACGTGTGTAACGTGTCAAATTTCCCCGAGAGAAAATTTGAGCTGAAAAAATCTTTTCAACTCAAACTTTTACTCGGGTTGACCCGGGAGTTGGTTATTTTTTCGTTTTGAGACATAGACAAGAAAAATATATTTTGAGACATAGACAAGAAAACAATATAAGATTCCAAGCAACACGAAATAGTTATTTTCATGACAAGGGGAGAAAATAGAAAATTGCTTAACAAGGTTGACGTCTGCGGCCAAAGCAGAGAAAATTGCAACGAGAGTAAAGTTTGTGGCACAAGCAGAGTAAATTGCAACGAGAGTTGCAATTTTTTGTGCGACCGAGTGAAGAATTTTCTATTTTCACCCGAGTTATGAATTAAACTTTTCACATTTGTTAGGCGAAAATTCATATTTTCTCCCGAAAAAGATGCACTATTACAATTATTGTAGATAACTTCACACATTTAAGCACATAAAAGATGAATTTCACAGAAAACATAGAAAGTAACTCAAAAACACATTCGACTGTGTTGTTTTTCCAAACTCTTATATCTCGAGAAATATTTGCCAGATTAGCTAATGAATTACTTTAGAGTAATACTGTGGCCATGATACTTTGTGTTAAGTATTTATTTTCTCACCTCCTTTTATTTTCTCACCTCAAATGAGGTGCGAAAATTTATTTTTCAACCCGCTACAAACTACCCATGCAAAATTCAATTTTCGCACCTCATTTGAGGTGAGAAAATATCAATTTTCGCCTAACAAATGTGAAAAAGAACTTTTTAAAGTTCTTAAATCGATCAGAAACACAAATAAATAAGGTGACTGTGACATGTCCTATCGAAAAAGCGACATAGTTGTCCGTGCAAATTTGTATGTAGCGGATAACTCAACTCACCATCATATGAACCAGGCCCGGACTGGCCATACTGGGCGATCGGGCGATGCCCGAAGCGCCCCACGGTCTTGGCGCCCCACACACGGTCAAGCGCCCTTCTAAAAAAATGTGTTATAAATTCGCAACCAACGTCAATTCTTGAATTTTGACGAATATTCAAATATTGCAAGAGATGTTACTTGTGTCGTTGATAAAACTAGATGAATTTCTTCCTTGCCGATACATTTCATTACAGCCCGCAAATGAAGAAAAAACCAATGTCTATGCTCTAATTTTAAAAATTTTCGCCTGCGGCGCTATAGTCATTCAATTATTATATTAATAATCTTACATACAGAGATTTTCAGCTTAAAAATTTCGCTGAAATTAGATGTTAATATATGCGAAGTGAAATACGAAAATGGAATGTAAGAAGACCAAAAACTAAAAATTTATGAAGAACGTTCAAAAAAATTTCGCTCGCTCCGCTCGCGTCTTTGCAGAAATTGTATTCAGCCTAATAATCAAATCTATGGCGCTTAAAAAATGTAACTGTGTAATGTCTAACTAAAACGGAGTTATGATAAAAGACTGTAACAACGTCAAATTTAAAGAAAAATTTAAATGAAGTACTCGAATGATTTACATTCTTAAAATTATGAAAGCTCGACATAACTATTTTTTTGGGTGATCACCTTGCACCTTTTAATACGCACTTCGGGTGTGTGCCCGATACTTGCGCCTTTAATCTCAATTTCGGCGCCTTTTAGTCTCATCGCCCGATGCGCCTTTTGGTAGCCAGTCCGGCCCTGATATGAATATTCATTTGTAATGCGAAGTTTAGTGCATGAGACAACTCAAGGTTTATTGAATTGGTACGATATAGCACATTCCACGGTACCCCTAGCACTCCTCGGATATCTCATTGATTTGGATTCAAATTGGTGTTAATAAGCTAAAGCAAACGCAAGTCTTTGCAATAAGAGTAAAATTTGTTGCTTCATATTTAGAAATAATGAAACAAATTTCGTATAAAGTTCAACCTTGTCGCATTACGACAAGTCAACGATAGTTGCCTTAAGACAAATCTGCAAAAACAATTTTTTCCGTCTGTCTGTCTATAGAAGCATAACTTAGAGCCTCTCCTTATGGCCTTAGGTATGTACTAAAGGCTCCCTAGGACGCTAAAAGCGCCTCAATGTTTCCAAGTTTCAAAAACATCGTAGAGACCTTTCGGCCCGAAATTGTCAAAGTCGGAAGCGTTTCTCACATAACCAACTAGATTTTTATGAAATTATTTTTGTCGAAAATCCTCTACAAATACCTATCTAACAGTACCCTACTTGAAAAAATCGCTTCAAAAGTGAAGTTTTGGCGACTATTTGGATGAGAGGAATCACAGCACAGCTCAACCGTTGAGAGTAGTCCAAATTAGATTTAGACTCAAAATGGACCCAATAATTCAAATACATAAAACTGACTTTAAACACATTCTTCGACCAGAGTACCGTTGCTGATGGCTTTTCGTAAAAGATATTTTCATGATATTTGGGTCAGGCGTGTGAAAATTAAAATCGAAAAACATAACCAAAGACCCGTACGTACAGAGTAGATGTGGCAAACAAGATAGATGTTGCAAAAAGACTCAAACGTTTCTAAATATTATAGAAAACATAACCAAACCCGTACGTATCAGAATAGATGTGACAAACGGAATTGATGTGGCAAATAGAATAAATCTTGCAAAAAGACTCGAACGTATCTTAATTTCGTATAAGCAAACAATCCAACGTTTTCTGTTCTTTTATAACTGTAAGAATTTCAAAGATCCATAGAAATTACTTACTTACTTACTTATCAGCCTTTCTAACCCAAG
Organism: Pseudolycoriella hygida; assembly: GCA_029228625.1. Taxonomy (NCBI): domain Eukaryota; kingdom Metazoa; phylum Arthropoda; class Insecta; order Diptera; family Sciaridae; genus Pseudolycoriella; species Pseudolycoriella hygida. Next base: position 54,165,570 of record CM055404.1, on the reverse strand, counting down.
CGGGTTTTGGCTGACTCTAAAACGTTTCTCCATCTGGAGCGATCCTGGGCCAGACTTCTTCACTGCGCAACGTCCAACTTTCGCGCGTCTTCTTCAACACCATCTAGCCATCTCTTCCGGGGTCTTCCTCTGCTTCTGTTGTTGTCGAAGTTTCGATCCATTACTTTCTTTGGCATTCGATCCTCGTCCATTCTCGCTACATGACCTGCCCATCTCAGTCTGGCAGATTTAATAGCTCCGACTAGTGTTTCGTCCCCGTAGATGTCTGTCAGCTCTCTGTTTGTTCTTATCCTCCATCGTCCTTGTTCGTATAATGGTCCACATATTGATCTTAGCACTCTCCTCTCGAAGCAGTTAAGTAGCGATTCTTGTTTGAGTGTCAAAGACCATGTTTCACAGCCGTACATTACGATGGGTCGGATCAGTGTCTTGTATAGGCGAAGTTTCATGTTTCGACTGACCAGAGAGTTTCTAAACAGATGTTTCAGTGCGTAGAAGCATGTATTCCCCTGCATCAGTCTCGTCTTGATCTCTTCGTCTACGTCGTTGTCAGTGTTTATGATTGAGCCGAGGTATTTGAATGACTGGACAACTTCAAAGTTGTAATCGTCAATTGTGATGTTTTGTCCAATACGCGATCCTTGTTTTCTGTTTAGCGTAAGATATTTCGTCTTATCCTCACTGATTACCAGTCCAATCGTCTCTGCTTCCCTGTCCATTTCGGCAAACATTTCCTTGATCGCGATCGTCCCTCGTCCCATCAAATCGGCATCGTCGGCGAACGCAGCAACTTGTTTTGAAGACGTAAATATCGTCCCGTTCCAGTTCACTGTCATAGCTCTGATGACCTTCTCCAACGCTAGATTGAATAGGATTGTCGATAGGTTATCTCCTTGACGTAGTCCGGTGTTTATGTCGAATGGGTCAGATTGGACGTTTAGAATCAGCACTTTACATTTGGTATTGGTCAAGGTTGCTTTCGTCAGGTTTATTAGCTTCTTCGGTATTCCAAACTCCTCCATAATACCGAATAACGCTGGTCTATCAATCGAGTCATATGCTTGTTTGAAGTCTAAGAATAGCTGGTGTATGGTCACGTTGTACTCCCATGCTTTCTCCATTATCTGCCAAATTGTAAAAATCTGGTCGGTCGTCGATCTGCCTCTCCTGAATCCGCACTGGTAGTCTCCAGTGATTTCTTCGGCATAGATCTCCAAGCGGTTATAAAGTATCTCCGCCAGTACTTTGTACGCTACGTTGAGCAAACATATACCTCGATAGTTTTTACACTCCACTCTTGCACCTTTTTTAAAAATCGGTATCATCAGCCCCATCTGCCAGTCCTGCCCAAGGTAATGTCAAAGGCCCTACCGAAGTACATCTCAGACCATTCAAATCTAGAAATGGTTATATCCAAGGATTGGGCCATTTTTCCCTAAAACCTTGAAACACGTGTTCTCTAAAATTTTGTTCTATGCAACTTTGCCTTTGGAAGGAAATTTTTACCTCTTATAGTTCTAGAGATATTGATCATCCCTCCCAATTCTAGAAGTGGTCATATCCCAGGATAGGGGCATTTTCACCCAAAACCCTGAGACACATGTTCGCTAAAATTTTATTCTCTACAACTTTGCTTTTGGAAGCAACTTTCTACCTCTTATAGTTCTAGAGATATGGATCATTCCTCCCAATTCTGGAAGTGGTCATATCCCAGGATTGTGGCATTTTTATGCAAAATCCTGAGACACGTGTTCGTTAAAATTTTATATTCTACAACGTTACCTTTGGAAGCAACTTTCTAACTCTTATAGTTATAGAGGTATGGATTATCATTCCCAATTCTAGAAGTGGTCATATCCCAGGATTGTAGCATTTTTAATTAAAATCCTGAGACACGTGAAAAACTGTTTTCGTATATGGTCATGAAACTCAATTTCGTCGATTCCATTGGTCCCGGTGCCCCGACCCCTGACCCGATTCCCACAAAAATTTTTTCCCAATTTTCTGACATCAAATCCTTTCATTTGACACCAGCATGAGCAATTTCCGTGCTATACTTGCTGACATATTTGCGAAAAAGCTTCACTGACCATATCTCCGGAACTACTTGATCGATTCTGCTCATCTTCGAACTCGAATCATGAGAGACATGTATCTTTTAGAAAAAAAAAAGTTTAGGGTGATCGGTTGAGCCGTTTGGAAAAAAAAGTGGAGACGGACAGACATTTTTTTATTGTTGATTCGTCATATTTAGACGATAATAAATGCATCCCCCAACTGCCACCTGCCACTGCCATTAAAATTGTTTGCAGTAAACGTATAGGACCTTCGTACTTCGTACGGCTCCAATGAGCAAACAATCCAATGTTTTATGTTTTTTTATAACTATAAGAATTTCAAAGATCAATAGAAATCGTCAAAGGCCCTACCGAAGTACGTCTGAGACCATTGATTTTGAAGACCGAAATGTTCTCCTTTGCACCATATGAACGGTGTTCTGCAGTAACTGAGTGTTTTCATTGTAGTAACAATAGAATGACAAAGATGGTGCAGAACATCGTTCATATCACAAAGAGGATCAACGTAATTTCTCTAAGAAGTCCTGAAACTTCTTTCTCTAAAATGTAATTGTCACCAAGTTTGATTTTAGAAGCAAATTTCTAACTGCTATAGTTCTAGAGATATGCGTCATCCCTCACAATTCTAGAAGTTGCTTTATCCCGGGATTTGATAATTTTTCCCTAAAACCCTGAAACGCGTGTTCTCTAAAATTTCATTGTCTACAACTTCGCCTTTGGAAGCATCGTTCCTAATTTCATAGTTCTAGAGACATAGACAAAGCCCTGAAACACGTGTTATCCAAAATTCTATTCTCTACAACTTTGTAGAACAAATATAGACGAAAAACCATCTACTTTTGTATATGGCCAAGAAACTCAATTTCGTCCATTCCATTTGTCCCAGTGCCCAGACCACTGACCCGATTCCCCAAAAAAAAATTTCTCAGTTTTCTGAGATCAAATGAACGATTTCCGTGCTCTACTTGCTGAGATATTTGCGAAAAGCATATCTTCGGGACTACTTGACCGATTTTGCTAATCTTCAAACTTGAATAATGGGAGGCATGTACCTTTCAGGAAAAAGAAAGTTTGGGTTGATCGGTCGAGCCGTTTGAAATAAAGTGGAGACGGACGCTGATTGCTGATTCGTCATCACTAGACGATAATAAATGTATTCCCCCACCTCTCACTTCGATCTCCATGTTACAATAAAGTTGTTTGTAGTAAACGTATAGGACCTTTGCACTTCTTACGGGTTCAAACACCCCAGTTCAACAAGTGATATGCACAATTCACACATCCGTTGTGTAACGGACAAGTGATATGTACAATGAACAAGTGACATGTACGATGTACTTTCTACAAAAGTAATATAGCGACAAGATCAGCTCGATCAGCTCGTACAAATTGATTGTACGATTTACTAACGCATTGTACATTGTATATGGTTAACCAATGCATTAAGCAACAATGTACGACCCGCACGTTTTCTACTTACGGGTGTAGAACCAATTCAGCGATTGGAGTGTTAGTCGAATAGTTATTTTCATTGCATGTGTCATCCCTAGATACATTGAAACAATTTCGGAACTGCCAAAATATGGTAAAAAAAACAAAATTCAACCGTAAATTATTCACAAAATCAAATTAAAATCTGCAAAATGTTGTTCTATTTTCTACTTGGTTATAGGGAAAGATCCTTTTATTAGAGCAATGTTATACAAACGAATGTGCACGTTCTTAACTAGTTGAATAAAGGCTAATGTAACCCGCGATGTACGATAAATTATGCTTTGAAACGCCGTTTGTTCCAAATGGCATCTCCACAATTTCATGCATACAAATGTAACACTCAAACAAATTAAAATTTTGTTTGCATAAAAGAATCGAAAACAGTTTAACGGTTACAAATGTGTAATTTCTTTGATAAAGCAAATGAACTACAAAAACATGAACAGTTTAACGAATTCAACTTGAGATTTTATTTCATTTGTGAAACCAAACACCCATTGCGCCTTCCTTTATTAAGTCGTCCACATTTTCATATGGAGTTGATGGACGAATTTTTGTTTCTTGTGATTCATTAGTTGTTTTTGGAGTAAAAGGTGCACGACTCTGAATGGCAACCGCTGGTAGCAAATTTTCATGTTCAATAAATGATTTTGTAATGTCGATTATAGTTGAAGGACGACGGCCACTGTATTCATCAAGTGTATGTAAATTCAATTTATCTTCAATTTTGATTTCAAGTGGTGATTCTGTTTTAATTAAACTTTTTTCAATGTCTTCATCTTCGCTATTTGTTTGTTGACTAAATGTTATTTCCTCTTTCGACATAGAATTAATTTGTGGTGAATGATTTGTCCGGTTTATTTCTCCTCTCTCCACTTCTTCAGTTTCTCTATTTTCTGATAGATCATTCGTTGAAGGATTTTCAGTTGTTTGATTTTGTGACGAAACAGACTGTGGTGTTGTCCGTATGAAATCGATCGGAATATCAATGATTTCTACTGATGATTCTTTGCAAGAAATTTCCTTGTTTCTATCGTCATTCAAATCCCACAAAGTAACTTCAATCATTTCGTCATCATCCCCATCCATCTCAAGTGTGGTAATAATTTCACCAGCATATGTCCCGTCATGATTCACTTCAATAACAGATTGAATGTCGTCCTCACTTTCGCTAACATTTGAAAAATCCGAATCCGTTAAAGTCGTGGCGTAGTACCCTCCATCGTGGTCATCGACTTCATCGATAATGATGTGAGGGAGAGGGTACATATACCCCTCTGTCGCTTCTATTTGATTAGCGTCTAAAAGTACAACCTGTTTTTGAGCAATATTCCGTTCGATATCGTTAGATAGTTGCCCTTTGATTTTTTGTAGCTCGAAATAGTATCGATCGAAGTCTTTGTTTTCTTCAAAGCTGGATGGTAACGATTGTATAACATTCAGATCTAAATATGCAATTTCAATCAAATCATTTAGTTCCCTTTCATGATGGTACTCATCGCTGTCAATCTGTTCACGAATACTAATGTTACTTGACTGCCGGCGATACGCATTATTTAACTGATTTTCCGTATATGCCTTCCAGTCATCTCGTCCTCGAATATATTCTAATGCATCAGCTGTTGCACTGAATCTATGATTGTGGTGATACTCTTCGCTGTCTAATTCGTCCTGAATGAAACTACTGCAGCTGTCCGTTCTACCGTAACCGTGACGTAGGCACTCTGCAATGGATTCGTTGCAAGTCGAATTGGAATCGCTTGAAATGGAACGACTGTATACCGTCAGTGACCTTGCATCACGTGATTCGTCGCTCTCGATGGCGTCGTTAAAATATTGGTTCAAGTTGGACAAATTATTCACTTTTTTTATTACGCAATTCAGTTCGGACTCGGGTTCGGTTGCTTGTAAAGGACCCACATTTTCACCTGTTACTAATGTTTCATCTTCAGTGTTTAACGTGCACAATGTGTCAACTTTGTCAAGTAGCTCGCATGCATGGGAAGCGCATTGTTCCTGTGTCAATGCAGGAATTATAAAGTGAATTTATTGACTTTAATTCAAACTATGAACTCCAACCGCAACTAATTTTACTTACATTTTCACATGATGTTTCTTTTGTCGGTTTATCTGCTGTTCCCTAAATAGAAAACGTATTGAAGCGAAATCGAAAACAATAATGATTAGAAAAGCATGTTCGAAATGAAATTTCTATTTTAGTTTTGCCAATGAAACGATTTTAGATTCGGACATTTAGCAGTGAATACAGAACGGACTGATGTTTCGATTTTTATTTTATAAAGTCACAAGAGAAATTGTGGTAATTAATGGTTACGCACTATGTCTTCGCCCTGACATTTGTGATGCTGTTTTGTGTGTTCTTTCATGTTAATTGTCGCTTTAGATGAATTATCCATTCATTTCTTTGAGAAAGGAGGGCTGTCCATAAAACAACTTTACGATCTCGGAAAGGACTTTGAAAACTTTAGCAAAAATTTGCATTTTAAATATAATTCACTAAACTTGAAGGTGTTGACTTTTTTATATGACATTATGTGCATTTTTACAATCTCTCTTTTAAACGACATAAGAAAGGTTTCCAGATCTACGTTACAAGAATTTTTTTCTGGGTATTATTAACGCCTTCTGGGTGTTATTAACGCCTTCTGGGTGTTATTAACGCCTTCTGGGTGTTATTAACGCCTTCTGGGTGTTATTAACGCCTTCTGGGTATTATTAACGCCTTCTGGGTGTTATTAACGCCTTCTGGGTATTATTAACGCCTTCTGGGTGTTATTAACGCCTTCTGGGTGTTATTAACGCCTTCTGGGTGTTATTAACGCCTTCTGGGTATTATTAACGCCTTCTGGGTGTTATTAACGCCTTCTGGGTGTTATTAACGCCTTCTGGGTGTTATTAACGCCTTCTGGGTATTATTAACGCCTTCTGGGTGTTATTAACGCCTTCTGGGTGTTATTAACGCCTTCTGGGTGTTATTAACGCCTTCTGGGTATTATTAACGCCTTCTGGGTGTTATTAACGCCTTCTGGGTATTATTAACGCCTTCTGGGTGTTATTAACGCCTTCTGGGTGTTATTAACGCCTTCTGGGTATTATTAACGCCTTCTGGGTGTTATTAACGCCTTCTGGGTATTATTAACGCCTTCTGGGTGTTATTAACGCCTTCTGGGTATTATTAACGCCTTCTGGGTGTTATTAACGCCTTCTGGGTGTTATTAACGCCTTCTGGGTGTTATTAACGCCTTCTGGGTATTATTAACGCCTTCTGGGTGTTATTAACGCCTTCTGGGTGTTATTAACGCCTTCTGGGTGTTATTAACGCCTTCTGGGTATTATTAACGCCTTCTGGGTGTTATTAACGCCTTCTGGGTATTATTAACGCCTTCTGGGTGTTATTAACGCCTTCTGGGTGTTATTAACGCCTTCTGGGTGTTATTAACGCCTTCTGGGTGTTATTAACGCCTTCTGGGTGTTATTAACGCCTTCTGGGTGTTATTAACGCCTTCTGGGTATTATTAACGCCTTCTGGGTGTTATTAACGCCTTCTGGGTGTTATTAACGCCTTCTGGGTGTTATTAACGCCTTCTGGGTGTTATTAACGCCGTATTGATGTTATTAACGCCTTCTGGGTATTATTAACGCCTTCTGAGTGTTAGTTACGCCTTCTGGGTGTTAGTTACGCCTTCTGGGTGTTATTAACGCCTTCTGAGTGTTAGTTACGCCTTCTGAGTGTTAGTTACGCCTTCTGGGACAATCATCTAATAGAAAAGAGCGAAGATGGAGGACAGGAAATTTCGATCAAGAAGTTTTCAAGGAATATCAAGGAATCAAAAGACGACCAAGAAGAGAAATCTTCAGAAGAATTGACGAAAGAAATGGTAAATGCATGCGACGCGGCGATGCCAAGAAAGATAGAACCGAGGAATGGACGACAACCGGCATTTTGGTGGAATGACGAAAAAAGACTCTTGCGATCGACTTGCTTTAAGACAAGAAGGAGGATGCAAAGGGTCAGAAACGAGAGCGTCAGAACGGTGAGATGCGAGAAACATCGTAATGCAAAATTAGCATTGAATCGAGCAAACCAGTCGAGTAAGAGGGATTGTTGGAAGAAACTGTGCCAGGAGGCAGACGCGAATCCGTGGGGCAAAGTGTTCAGAATAGTAATGACGATGATGAAAAGTACATCGGGGCCAAAAGAAAAGTGCCCGGAGAGGCCAGGTGCCATAGTGAGAGAGATCTTCCCACAACACGAAAAGATCACATGGCCGCAAACCACTTATGACGATGAAGCGAAAAACAGACATGAATGGTCGGACACTGCGGAAGAAATCCAGATGGCTGCACAAAAGTTAAAGAATAACAAGGCGCCAGGACCAGATGGAATCCCCAATGTAGCTCTGAAGACAGCAGCCTGCGTGAAGCCTAACATGCTCAGATTGACAATGCGGAAGTACCTCGACGACGGAAATTTTCCCAAAATATGGAAGAAACAGAAGCTGGTCCTTATACCAAAACTAAGGAAACCGTCAGATAAGCCATCATCATATAGACCTATATGCTTGTTGAATGGATCGGGAAAAATGCTGGAAGCCGCGATTCTGAATAGACTAAAATACACAGAGTGCGACCACGGACTGTCAGACGAACAATTCGGATTTCGAAAAGGGAGATCGGCGATTGAGGCCATTAAAAAAGTTATAGAGATAGCCGTCAAGGCGCGGAAGCAAAGAATACGGGGTTACCGCTTCTGTGCTGTAACGACGATAGATGTCAGAAGTGCCTTTAATAGCGCAAGCTGGATGGAGATAGCCAAGGCGTTGTATGTAATGAGAGTCCCCGATTTTCTCTGCAGGATGCTGAAAAGCTACAGGAACGGAAAAGTGAAAACCGACAAGTTTCTGATTTGTATGGTAAATTCGTTTGATAAATCAGAAACTTGTCGGTTTTCACTTTTCCGTTCCTGCACTTCGAGCGACGAGTGCTAACGTACGATACTAATGAAGAGAAAAAGACAGTAGACATCACAGCTGGAGTACCACAGGGATCCATATTAGGACCAACGCTGTGGAATGTTATGTATGACACAGCGCTGAGGCTGAAACTGCCAAGATGCGCTAAGACGATTGCTTTTGCCGACGACTTGATCCTCACGGTATCCGGAACGTCGAAGATGGACGTGGAGGTAATTACGAAAACTGGCTGAAAACGGAAACCAAGATCATGCTAGTGAGTAGCTGCAAAAAAACTGAGCGGATCGTATTGAAAATCGACGGGGAAGACATTACATCCACTCGCCATAACTTGGAGTTGTGCTTGACGACCGCAGAAATTTTAATAGTCATGTGGACTACACGTGCGAAAAGGCAATAAAAGCCGCCGCAGAACTGGCCAGAATAATGCCAAAAGGCTTTGGACCGCGCAGCAGCAAAAAGAGGCTCCTAGTAAGTGTCACCCTATCAATATTGCGCAGGGCACCAGGGCACCAGCGTGGATACAGGCGCTACATACGAAGAGTAATCGGAGGAGGCTTTATAGAACCGAAAGACTGGCAAGCATAAGAGTAGCAAGCGCATACCGAACGATATCCCTAGAAGCGGTATGTGTCATAGCCGGGACGATGCCCATATGCATAACGCTGACGGAGGACCGCGAATGTCATAGAAAGAAGAGAAGGGAGGGTCAAACTACCAGAACAGTTAGGACATAATTAAGAGCCGAATCACTGAGACAGTGGCAGCAAGAGCGGGACTCCTCTGACAAGGGAAGGTGGATCCATAGACTCAAACCAAACATAACGACATGGGTACAGAGGAAACATGGAGAGGTTAACTTCCAATTGAAACCGTTTCTGTCGGGCAACGGATTCTTCAGGAAAAATCTTTACAGGTTTGGATTCACATTGTCACCTTTCTGCATGACATACGAGAGGGAGGAAGATACTGCGGGGAACGTGTTACTTGCCTGCCCCCGCTTCGAACAACAGCGAGGTGAGCTGATGACGGTGAGTAGGTCAGAGGTAACCGCGGAAAACATAATATCGGAGACGTGCCGCGATGAGGAGGTGAGTAGCGGATAATGTAGTTGCGAAAATAATGGGGAAACTGCAAAGTGTATGGAGAAACGATCAAAGAAGACTGCCAGTTGATTTGAGATAGTAGGTGTGAAAGTAATAGTAATGCTGTGAGGTGTTTCCGGGGAGAAGAGAGCATGAAGACTAAGCGGACGACCGCGTGTCTATGAAGATTTCCCCACCTTTATTTAAAAAAAAACGCCTTCTAGGTGTTTGTAACGCCTTCTGAGTGTTATTAACGCTTTCTGAGTGTTATTAATGCCTTCTGAGTGTTATTAATGCCCTCTGAGTATTATTAACACCCACCTAGATGAGGGCTAAAAGCTCTGAACTGAAACGGAAGCAGCACTTTAAATTGTTAAATCTTATGAAGACGCTTCGTTTGTCAAAATGGAATTATGAAGGGTTCTTCCTCCGACAAATTGTTTCTTAGGTTTTGGCTCAATGTTTAACGATAACAAATTAAAATTTGACGTCGTTAGGAAGAAGACATCTCTTCGAAATAGCGAAAATTTTACTTTATCGATATTTCCTGCCAGCGAAACACAATAGTTGTGCTTTTACGTCAAAATAATATTTTGTGGGTATCCCCAAACAATTATAGGCTACTCTCATGAACACACTGAAACGGGCTAATGAGCATATGACGTACTTATTTCCAGGTGCTAACTGTGTAATTTCATTTTTAATTGAAGTCAATTTGCGGTTCTGTCTTTACCGAAATTATTATTCCCCCCTATTGGGAGTGATGTGATATGATACGCACGAGCATAACACACACGATTTTTTACAAGATGTGAAAAACCAGCAAAAAAAAAATTCACGTAACATGTAACTGTCTTAAATACTTTTGAGAAGTCTGTATACGCGCTACATAGCCATTTAATAATTCAAACAAAACATTTGTTTTACTTTTCGCCAAAATCAAGTGTTTTAACACACTTAAGTCAGTACAACGGGGAAAATAAAACGACATGACATTGACTATAAAAAAACGCAGGTTTTAAATCAGACACTTTGTATATAAAACAAGTGACATGAGCATTTCAAGAACAAATTAAACTTGTTGAAGAAGTCATTTTCCTGAAATAGATTGTTTAAAATGTTTGCTTGAACTCGCAAATTGTGCGGTTTTGTAACGCCATTGTGTACGAATACTTTTTAGTCGCTAAATGCGTGCAATGATGGTGTGGCTATGTAATAAATTAACGACTTAACTTAAGCGTCTTGGGCGTCACGGACTAAAACGTTCAATACTTACATGCATTCTTGATGATGTCTTATCAGAAGAAGTGGGCAGATTTTCTAAAAAGAACCGAAATTAATTCAGTTTCGAATCTCAATGGTGAAACTACCTTCTCTTTCCTCTTCAATTGAAGTTGCTCGTTCACGTTTCCACAACTCAGAATCGTGATAGCTACTCGGCTTCTTATTACTCAAGGCATCGATATCGTACTTCGATTTTTCGTGGAATGATGCGTTGGCATTTCGTTGAGGGTCATTGGAGTAATTGATCGGAGTAAACGAGGAATTTCTGTTCTCTTCTTCCTCTAATGAAGAAAACATTTTAAGTTCTTATTCTCTAGACAATCGAATAGAATCGCTTGAACTACTCGAATGTCTTTTTTTAAAAGCTTTCCGTCTACCTGAGCGATCATCTCGTACAATTGGTCGATAGTTGTTCTGTTCGTTTAGTGTGACATCATTCAACATCGATTCATCATCTGCTGTGGTGCATTCGAATTCGTTTGGTTTTTTCGTTCGTTCGTTTTGAATTCCATTTCCAATGTTATATACGTTGCTACCTGTTGATTGAGGTGATGACTCTATGGTGTTAAGTTCTGCTACACACAAAACTTTTCTACGTTCCTCCCACTTTTGGGCAATTTCTTCCACTGATCGTTCGTTTTCGATTCGGTAGCCGTCTTTGTATAAGACACCATCTTGCATTTGTTCAACAGACTCAATATCAACAGTTTCAAGTGCATTTATTGATGCTTTAATCTTGCTCTGCAGTTCACTAGTATCACTTTGTCCTTCATTCCTTAAACGCATTTGATGGAGAGCGAGTTGGTGCGTTATATCGCGTACAATAAACACAATTTCTAATGCTCCCATATAACTACACAAAACCGATAGCAAAACACCCATTTTCAATGATTCGATTTTTCTTTAAATTAGAAAATGGAAACAGTCTTATCACTCAATCACAAATATTCTCCAATTGCTCAATTGAAATATTCCTTTCACTCAATCACAAACATCTTCCAAGTGAACATCGAATTATTGTTTGTTTGTTTTTAATTCGTCAACGTTTCAACAAGAATATTCACCACGAATTAGTTCAAGCTCAAATATTGCATAAAAAGTGACATACTCGATGCAAAATGCGCAATCGAAAAAAACACAATTATTTATTATATACGTTTTGCGAAGCACTTGGCATTAATCGTCACATGGTTTTAATTGAAAAGGATGTTTAAGTTCGAAATCAACATTGGCACGTTTGTGTTTTTATACTTCAGTGATTCGTGACTTGTTGGTCATCTAACGCTGACATGACAAAAGCCAGACTTTTTAAGTATTTAAGTATTGGTGTTTTAGAGACTACACGAACAGCTTTTTATAGCCAATAAGTGTTGTCTGGACCACCGGCTTAACGTGACTTCCGAACCACCTCTCAGAGTAATGCGAATGTAGCGTCTTATTCAATTACTCCAAGAATTGTTAGGCTTGATTATTATCTCGCCCAAATGTAGGCTTAGATATTTCGTGCAGAAATTCGTCGTATATGGGTTACATCATACGATTCATTCAGTCATACCTTACCATGCAGAGAGGCATCTACCCTGACGGCCTGAAAATAGCATCGGTCACCCCAAATTTTTAAATCTGGTAATAAATCCGACCCAAACAATTACCGACTCATATCCATCCTCTTCGCAGTTAATAAGTTGTTTGAAAAATTATATACGAGAGCACGGCTTTCGTCGGAAACCCGGCACGCACACGGCTACCTACGAACTCATCGATATACTCCACAAAGTCCATATCTTCTAACTGGTCAAAGATTTTGTTTATAGTACTCCGGCTACCCCCCCCCCCAAACACCCCCCTATTTGGGGGGGTAGCCAAAGTTCTATAAACAGAATTTGCTGTCCTGACTGAGTTATTACCTTTTTATGGATACTCATTTTTTATAGCAAACGTGACATCCTTTATGAATAGAAATAAGGATGGAGGGAAAGTAGTCAGTGCCCTTTTCCTGGATATTAGGAAGGCGTTCGATTGTGTTGATCACGTGATCCTGCACCGTAAGCTAGAAGCGGCAGGTGTTCGAGGAGTCGCCCTAGAGTTAATTAAGGATTACCTAAACGGTAGAAAACAGTGTGTAAAAATCCAAGAAGGCAGCAGTCAGATGCTTTCAGTCGAGTACGGAGTCCCACAGGGTAGCGTCCTTGGACCTTTACTATTTCTAGTTTTCATAAACGATATGCACTGCCTACCGCTTAAAGGCACAGTTAGCCTATTCGCGGATGACTCAGGAGTGTTTTGTTCTAACATGTCATTTAGAGAAAACGAGGAAGACATATTCCATGATCTAAACCTCATCAGCGACTTCCTTAGCCTAAACAAACTTGCCCTCAACCTAGACAAAACGAAAATTATGCATTTCAGGAAGGGCAATTCCTCGACCGGGGCAGGAGATTTGACCTTTGGGGGGGGGGGGGTTCGTCGATAAAATCCGTAGAAACGTTCAAATATCTGAGACTTATCATAGACTCTAGGATCAACTGGGCCCCTCATGTGGCACACGTGAGCAAAAAGGTAGCTGAAAAAATTCGTCCCTATGACAGTAACTTTGCTCATTTACTTCGCACTAGGGCACTCCCACCTGACCTACCTTACAGGAGCCTGGGGAGCCGCAAGCAAGAAGAACTTGAAACAGCTTCAAGTGCTGCAGAACAGATGCCTTAAGCACGTGTGTAAGCAAGCCTCGAAGACTCCTACATCCGACCTCTGAATGGCTGAGAATGGCTCGTGCGCCAGCGGTTCCCAAGCTAGGCCTGTAGGGCTAAATTGCTTATTGGCTCAAGACGTCCTGTTTACAGCTGTTTTAAGAAAGAAAGATGAAATATAAAGTATCGAGCTAGAAGTGGGGGCATGGTGCTCTTTCTGAGAGCGCCGGCCGTCTCATCGCTACTGTCCCACTGTTACCGACGCTAATGTCAATACGCTACTCGAATTTGAATGAATGAATTAATTTAAATTCATAAGATAAAATTTCTTGTTTAAACTTATAAGTTATCATTAGTCTAAACGTTAACAAGCTTCTTTGAGGTGCCATGCACATTGAAGCTAAAAATTATTACTATTATATCGTATTAAATAAATAAATAAAAAATAAATAAAAATAAATAACGTCGTTATGGACACCAAATACACCACAACTACCCAACTTTTGAGTGAACTTTAGGACTTTATTAATGCGCCACAATTCATAGAAAAATTCCATGTATAATTTTTTCGACACGGGACTTCAACCCCGATCGTTTTGGTGGAAGGCCAGTACGCTAACCACTCTGCCAACCCGTCCGTCATTGTTCTTTCATCTAGTAGTTGAGCTACTTTTTTAAGATTGCTTAGATTTTTCAACAAACTCCTCGTTAGAAGATAGGTCTGCACTTTCAGCCAGGACACTTGGTGCCAGAAATTTGAAAATGCCAAAATTTATGAAGTAGCGAGTACATTACGTTGTACAAGTTTATAATTCGACACCTGGCTGCGTAGTTTGGTCCCTTACCTGGGAATATAGAAGGCAGCCTAGTGCTAAGCATCTGTCTTCACCAAAGTGTACACATATGTCATATATAAGTTTCAACTCGGCACTATGCTCGGTCCTCGAGTTAAGACTTTTTGAATGCAGAGGGCAGCAGCAGCCTGGTGCCGAATTAAAACTTATGTGACGTATACAACTCACTATTGCCTCCAATTTGGCGAAGACAGATTTTCAGCACCAGGCTGCCTTCTTTATTCCGAGCTTTAGTGTCCCATGTACGCAGCCTGGTGCCGGATTCGATCGTGTTACTAAGTTATGTGTCAAAATTGAAACACCAGACTGCCGACGAAATGTAAAACCTTGTCTGACAAAGGTAGTCTGGTGCTGAAATTCTGACAAAATCTTTAAAAAGGAGCGAGGTTATTAGTTAGTAACACGATCGAAGTCGGCACGAAGCTGCGTACTTGGAACCCTAAAGCTGGGAATAAAGAAGGCAGCCTGGTGTTGGAAATCTGTTTTCGCCAGATTGGAGGCAATAGTAGGTTGTATACGTCACATAAGTTTCAATTCGGCATCAGGCTGCTGTTTCCCTTCGCATTAGAAATTCTTATCTCGAGGACGCAGCCTAGTGCCAAGTTGAAACGTATATGACGTATAGATATCACTAATGTGTACACTTTGGTGAAGAGAAATGTTTAGCACAAAATTGCCTTCTATATTTCCAGGTAAAGGACCAAAGTACGCAGCCAGGTGTCGAATTATAAACTAATACAGCGTAATGTACTCCCTACTCTATGAATTTTGGCATTTTCAAATTTTCGGCATCAAGTGTCCTGGCTGAAAGTGCAGACCTATCTTCTAAAGAGGAGTTTGTTGAAAGCAATCTTAAAAAAGTAGCTCAACTATTAGATGAAAAAAATGACTTTTTAGCTATTGAGGTACTTTTTCGAAATTACCATTTTTTTTTTAACAAAAGCTTCGCTGGAAAAACATCGTTTTTATCAGGCCTGCTCTTAATCAGAGTCTATTTTTGTAATTTAATAAAATTTACGAAAAAATTCATTAAAAAAAGGCATTTTGTAAATTTTTCTTGCAATTTTTTCTCAAAAATATGCTTTGCATAAATTTCACGAAAAATTCAAGAATAGGATTTTTGTCATGAATTTTTTCGTGAATTTCATGAAATTATTTCACGAAAAAAGGCTGAAACCGGTGCAGTAAATCCAGACGAAAAAGCCGAAAAAACAAATTTTGAAAAATGACAGAAAATGTATTTCGTCCGCAAACTTTACACTTTTCTCAGTATTCTACTCAAACTTTACTCAGTATTCTACGCAAACTTTACACTTTTCTCAGTATTCTACTCTACTCACTACATTCAGTCACATTGTCAGCTGCTTGAGGTCAGTCACATTGAGATTGTTTGAGACTGTTGAGCATGCTAAATTTGATACTATTTGAGACTGTTGAGTATACCCATTTTTATACTATTTGAGACTGTTGAGTATACCCATTTTTATACTATTTGAGACTGTTGAGTATACTCATTTTGAGACTATTTGAGACTGTTGAGCATGTTCAATTGTGAAAAAAAAAATTTAGCCAATGAGACTGTTGAATGTACTCATTTTTGTCAAAAATATTTTTGAACATGACAAAAATATTTTTGTCGAAAATGAGTACACTCAAGAGTCTCATCGGCTAAATTTTTTTTTTCACAATTGAGCATGCTCAACAGCCTAAAAAAGTCTCGAAATGAGTATACTCAGCGATATCAAATAGTCCAAGTGAGTGTGCCCAATGACCTCAGTCAGTCTAAATCTAAAAAAATTTAAAATGAGTGTACTCACTGGTCTCATTAATGATGATTTGATAAAAAAGCAAAATTGAGTACTTCTGAGTTTTTTTTCCAAAATTGAGACTGATTTGAGGCTGTGAGTACACTCAATTTTAGTACTCACTGAGACTGCCATTTTCACGCGGGGTAACATGTGTAAAGCATCTTTGGTGCAGTTTCAGTACCGATGAGCATCTGAGCGGTTGATACTTTCAAAACGACAATAAAACGGCCAAATACTTACGATTGAACTCGCCAAATTTTATGATCAGCATTGACAAAGCAATAATCAAAAGGAACATTAAAAACTTGACGAATTCATACAACAAAAGTTTAACTGCATCATTACGTAACGTTTGTGAACAATGTCACAAGTCCGCACCTAAAAGTCACCTAAAGTGAGACGATTTACGTTTATATTTGGTGTGAAAACACCCCAAAATGGACGTAATAGCGTAAATTAATAGAATTTAGCTACGATTTCATGAACCGATTTGCAAACAGTATGAGAGTACACCAAACATATTTCTTTACAAATTTTATGAACGTTCACTCATCTTAATTGATATCATTTAATTAGTTTGGGGAAATGTAGCAAGGTATATAAGGTATATGAGCAGAAAAGTGAATTAAACACAGCATGATTCAACTTGTGAACACGTTGTACATAATGTATGAACCTTTCATTACTAAGGTTGAAAGTGACTATAAATAACCAGTAAGGTGCAGTTTCAGTTGAGGATGTATATAGCAGTTATAAATAAACATTTTTTATTCAAGGGTCACAGTGTCACTTTGCACCTTACGTTGGCATATTTTACTATTTTGCAAAATGAAATGTTCGTTGACTTTGTTTCATAGGTTCGATAGGTCATTTCACATGATAAAACGTCATTTCCATCCCTATGAAGCACCTTCAAAAGTGAGGAGATGAATAAAATTGCAAACTTCATTCAAACTAAACTATTTCTACTCTCATAATCTACACATTGCACGATCATTAGACTCTACTAACAAGCCCTTTTTGAAATTAGCGAAAATTAGCGGTCGCTAAAACTCGATAGTTTCGAGGGCAAAAAACCGGTATGGAATCTTGCCAGCAGTGGTAGTGGGGGCGTGATGTGGTCCCCACACCTCAAAAAAAGTAAACAAGAAGTTTTGGGACAAGCTACTTATCTAAAGGCGAACTTTTGAGTTTTTTTCCCCTGCCCCCTTCCCCCTTCGAATACTTTTTGCAGAGTGCTGTGACTCAAGAAAATCTGTTGGAAATGAGCTGAGATATATAGATGTTTTAAGATGGCATTTTTCCATACGTTTTTCATTATCCTATTGTTCTCATTATTATTAGCAAAAAAAAACCGTTCAGTGAAACGTAGATGAGAAGTACATCTCAGACGTTGTAACTCTACATAGTCCAAAATGTACATCTCACTTCATCTAGTGTGTCTAGGGTATAAGGGGCTCAAGATATATGCAACATCTCATATCATCTGAGATGTAACATCCCAGAACAGATGCAACATCACATCTTGTCTGAGATGTGTGCTCTCAAGAGATACAACATTTGAGATTTACTTTTTAACTCACTTTCCGGTTCGATTAGGTTCTCCATTATAAAAACTGATTTCCTGATCTGTCGGTTTCTATCTATCTATGTTCTATTTATAATTTTTTTCTCAAGAATTGGCTAGCCCACAAATAGAAAATTTTATCGAACGTTTTTCTGGGATCGAAGTTTTCCATACAATTCCATATACTGAGCACTGAAATATGCTATCTGAATTACAATATTAGTTAAAGGAAATACTAGTAGTAGGAACCAATAACAAAAAATGGAAACTCAAACGAAAATTGAGATGTCGATCTTTGATGGCACATCTAAATTCTGATGTTCCATGTTTTTAATAATAATATAATAATCCGCCGTTACAACCTGTCCAGGTCAGAGATCCTTTCGTTACCGACGTTTTTACTGTGTCTGTGGTAAATTGCTATCTATGATGTACAAGGGCGGAAACTAATAGGGCTTAGAATGCCGGTCTGCCCCATCAATTTGTTTTACTGGCAGGCATTTTGGGACCACATGCTTAACGTGAATTACGAACCACGCCTAACGGAAGCTAGCATTTTACCATTAGGATTTCTCCTGGTGCTAAATATATCCTCGCCAAAAGTTAGACTCAGATATTTGTACAAAGAATTGATCGAATATGGGTGACGTCATATTTGCCATTCTTCGTTGTACGATTCGTTGCGGCACCAAATTCACAACTACCCAAATTATGAAGCCTGGGTGTGCCTAGGAACGTTACTTACGTATAGCATGAACATTGACGAAAAATCCTATACAGAATTTGTCCCCAACAGGATTGAACGCGGATATTCTTGGTGGAAAGCCAGTACATTACCACTGAGCTAGCCCGTTTATAATGATATTTTAAATATCAACGTTTCCAATAATCCGTAAGAACATCTAGCCACTTACGAGATGGTAGTATGAGATGTCAGATGTTACACCCTATAAAGAACATGTTAACTAGATCATGTCTAAATATACCAGTACGCTGCCGTCATAAGGAAAAGAACTTAGTTAAAAAGACAAGAAGATGAGATTTTGATAAAATTTTAGACACAAGAGTTCTTTTGTCTCATCTTCTTTTGTCTTTTTCACTAAGTTTTTTTTCCTTATGACGGCAGAACGGTTCATCGGTCATCAAAATAATTACCACCTAAATCGCAATTAATGTTCAGCGTAGGCCTCTCAATCTTCGCCAAATTTCGGATTGCCGTTGAAATCATAATAAAGTTGATTTCAGATTGTTTTTGTCAATTCGCATAAATACAAAGACTTATTTACATTTATGAGATTATAGTAAGGGTATAGTAGTAATAGTAGTAATAGTAAGGGACCGCTGTTTAAGCTTTCTAAAACTCGATATAAAGAAGACTTTGCAATTCGTGTATAAAAATCACCGCCTAAAATATACATACACCAATATGTAAGCTTTACACTCGAACTGTAAAAGTATATAAGTTTTACAGTAGAACTGTAAAGTTGACGTGTCTATATGCAAACAGAATGTGTGTTCTGTTTTCGATCAAATAAAGTGCGTTTAAGCGCTCAATATATAAAACTATTTACACTGCAAGAACTCTACGAGGATTTTATGTTCGAGAATTGGTAAATGGTTTGAGATGCAGTCGAGAACCTATTTACTATTTCAAGAACATAAAAATACCCTTTACAGTTCTTGTAGTATAAAATACTATTATGCTCGACTTTAAAACATAAAAAATAAGGATCTGACAGAAATTGAATAACAATGAATCTTTCAGTATTTTGATAATAAATACTACGCAAGTAGCGTTGGAATTGGACTTTATTCCCTTGACTGAAAGTCAGGGTCTATGCCAAAAAATACCGTAAAATGTCTGTTACCACGATTGATGAAAAATGTTATGAAAAACGTTTAATGTCTGTTACCATTTTCGTTGTGCTACGGATAACTAGAGTAATTCTCGTCCGATTATGAAAAACTTATTTTTAATCGATGAACAATCAAAGTACCGAGGCTAAGTTCGAAGTTGGGCTATGTGGGACCAAGGATCTGGAAGCTATCTCAAAAAAACAGGATTTTCCACTGGTCATAATTCAATGAACCGAAATCGGTTACTTTGACGATTTTTTGTTTTTTTAGTCAGTATTAGAGTCAGTAGAGTTGAAGATGTAGGCCCTTGTAAGTATTTCCAGATGGATGGTGGCTAGATATCAATGTAGCGGTAGTTGTTCAACTGTCAACTTGATAGTTGATTAACTACTAACTTGATAGTCGGCTGACTACCAACTTAATACTTGATCAACTATCAAATTGATAGTTGACCAACTACCAACTTGCTACTTGACTAACTATCGACATGATAGTTGACTACCAACTTGATAGTTGACTAACTATCAACTTGATATTTGACTAACTATCAACTTGAAAGTTGACTAACTATCAACTTGATAGTTGACTAACTATCATCTTGTTAGTTGACTATGTTGATAGTTGACCAAGTATCAAGTTGATAGTTGACCAACTATTAACTTGATAGTTGACTGACTACCAACTTGATAGTTGACTAACTATCAAATTAATAGTTGACTAACTATCAACTTGATAGTTGACTAACTATTAACTTGATAGTTGACCAACTTTCAACTTGATAGTTGGCTAACTACCATCTTGAGAGTTTCATGATAGAAACAACAGATAGATTATTCCCTTGACTGAAAGTTAAGGGTCTTACACCATAAAATACCGAAAAGTGTCTGTTACCACACCACGATGTATAATGAATGAAATGTTATGAAAAACGTTAAATGTCTGTTAGCATTTTTCGTTGTGCGCACGATAACTTGAGTGATTCTTAAACGATTTTCAAAATTATTGTTTTCATCGGCGCAGAATCAAATTCCTGAGGCTAAGTTCGAGGATGGGCTATATGGCACCAAGGATCTGGATACTCTAATTTGGGATGGAGTAGTTGAAAAATAGTAGAACGATGTAATCATAAAATAGAAAAGCAATAGAATAAAATAATTTGATTTTTGGCTGGTTGCTCAGTGTTTGACGTCTTCTTAAGCATTGTGGGAGGCGACCTTTAACTATCGCAATGTTACTGTGGCTATTGTGGCGATGGTTGAACTATCGTGGCGATAGTTGAACTATCGTGGCGATAGTTGAACTATCGTGGCGATAGTTGAACTATCGTGGCGATAGTTGAACTATCGTGGCGATAGTTGAACTATCGTGGCGATAGTTGAACTATCGTGGCGATAGTTGAACTATCGTCACGATAGTCGAATTAGCGTGGAGATAGTTGAACTATCGTGACGATAGTTGAACTATCGCGAATAGTCGTGGTGATAGTTGAACTATCGTTGCGATAAACTTTCGTGGGGGTCCACTAAAACAGCGGAGTAAAATTAACTAATAGCTGACTATCACCATTATAGTTGACTATCATCATTATAGTGGACTATCACCATTTTAGTTAACTATCACCATGATAGTTGGCTATCACCATGATACTTAGCTATCCCAATGATAGTTGACTATAACACGAGTAAAATTAATTGTTTGCGAATAAATTAATTTAGGGGTGCTGAATTGACAAACTTGTACGAGTGTGAGGCCGTAGTCACACGAGTTAAATTAATTATTTGCGAATATAATTTAGGTTCTGAATTAACAAACTTTTGCGAGAGGGAGATTTGCGTGCGCAGGTAAGCGAGAGTCGTAAACGCTTAATTAAAATAATTTGTTCACAAACATAATTTAATTGCTAAGTTAAAAATGTTGAAAATGAGTGCAAAGTTTGCGGGCCAAGCGAAGTGAGGGCCGTAATCACACGAGCTAAATTAATTGTTTGCGAATAGAATTTAGGGATGATGAATTGATGAACTTTTGCGAGTGTAAGGTTTATGTGCTGAGTAACTTAAATTATCACGATAAATTAGAATTCTTTCGCGAGTGTGAAAATTGCGGGCCGAGTGAAGGGAGGACCGTAATCGCACGAGCTATATATATTATTTGCTAGAAGAATTTAGGGATGCAGAATTGACATATTTTCACGAGTATGAGTTTGCGGGGCGAGGCAAATGAGGGTCCTAAGCCCTCGACTTAAATTATGTCTTGTTGGATAGAATTTAATCGCTGAAATATAAAACTTTTATAAGTGTAAAGTTTAGCTGTACGTACTGTGGTGTATTGTAATGTAGTTTAGTATGAAGTACTGGCCCTAACGAATTTTTTTTGAAGCACGGAGTAGTTCTTCAGAAAACGGAGCAAGGTGAAACTGGAGGCAGGTGGGTTGAAAAATCGAAGAAAAAGCGGACGGGATTTGTGTAGGACCAAGAAGAACAAATTACAAAACTTATACGAATGTAGTCTTTGCGCTCGAACACATTTGTTAATCCAATAGCAACAACTTATTTGGTAACGAAAAGGAACGAGTTACTAAAACATATTTTCGAAGGACTGACGATAAAAATTTGAAACTGAAACGATTTTCACGATCTTTGGCTTGACATTCAAACTTTTGCACAATTATTCATGAATTGGGGAGGTCTTGCTAACGTTTTCAAACGTTTCGTAAAAAAAAATATTTTTACTAATTGATTCTGCAACTTTCCCAAACCTAGTCCTTACGAAACAAAAATTTTCGTAATACATATTTTCGAGTGAGAACCAATTTTCTCGGAAGACGCATAAGATTTATCTTAGCAATACAGTCGTGCATTTATAACTTTCATCGTTTTCATTAGAAATCTTTTGTATTCTTTTGTTTAAAATTGAAGATTGATGAAAGTTATAAATGATTGGCTATATTTGAATAGAAAAAAGTTCAAAGAATAGCAGTAATTGTGTTGAGTTTTGGTTCAAATCTGACGTAAACCTTTTTTTTATTTTAACATAATGGTAAATAATCAGTCAACGGATCTGACCCACCCAAAAGGTGGGACCTAGTTATTGAAATCCGAAGATCCGAAGCTAGAGGCAGTCAGCCGGAAAAATTTATTTGCTTACATTTAGCGTTATTGAATGGCAAACAAAACATTGACAGCTAATAGCGTCGCTACTAGTGGCGCAAATTATTAGCGTCGCTAACCCATCCTTGTTCCGAATATACGTATTTTCAAGAACCGAACGCACTTGTGTTAAAATTAGACACGGAAAGAAACATTACGAAAAATTGACAGCATCGTAAAATCGACTAGGCTAAGATGTTTTTTGCAGTTCATTTCATAAAAAATGCATTTCTGTACACGCCATTCCTTCCAATACTAATATTGACAAAACATTTCACAATTTTCCATTAACCTAATAACATATCAAGAGATAATAAAAAACTCACAATCTTATCTACGAGTTAACATTTAGTAAACCCTCGTGTGCGAAACAAATGAATATTTTTCTTTTAGTGTTTCTAAAAAAGTGGCGGCTATATTTGAGTTCTTTTACTCCGAATTTTCCATTCCTTTGCTATGAAAGGCAACTGTGGTTATTAATAATCACAAATAACATTCGTGGAGCATCGTTGAAGTTTAAGTTCTATGACGGACTAAATACCTACACGAATAAATTGTATTGCATAAGGTAGGTAGGAAGTTTCATTGTCAAACTGTGTAATACATAAGATTGCGGACAAAGCAACTAGTGCGTGACACTTGACTAAAATCAAAAACAAGCATTGAAAGACAGGTGAATGTCGTCAGCCCCCCCCCCTCCTCCCCGCCGTTAGGGCTGGCTCAGGACAAGGCCTATAATTAGGGGGCCTGAATTAGGGCTTTCTAATGGTGCAAGTCATAGAATTTATGCTCATCTAGGAGCCTAGCACAAATTTACCTAACATTGTATGCATGTCATTTTCGTCGCTTTTGTACAACTTACACCGTTTCTTCGGATGGGTTTTTCAATATTGCCCTTTCGGCAATTTCCAATCGAATTTAATGTCGACGTAATTTCATACACTTATGAGTTAAGGCAAGATTTACTTTGATACGTTCGAATCTTTTTGTAACATCTAGCAAAAAAACCTCTTACAGAGGAGGTGTGACGTAAGTCTTTATGTCTGCTTACAAAAGCTGTGAAATCAGAAAAGTGTGACGCATTAATCATTTAAGGTAAAACTTTTTTCTTCCAGTTACAAAAGTTCTGAAATCAGAGGGGGGTGACGCATTAAGCTTCGATTCGCAACAAACATTTTTAAACAAAATTAACCAGCGGAATAATTTTTCAACACTCAACACACGCAAAAATTAAAATTTACCCTAAACGATGTAATAAGAAATAAAAGTCAAATTTCCGCAGCGTAAAAACTGAAAGTACAGAAAAATTGTTTCGTCGTTGGGTCTGGAATTTGTGACGCAATTTTTTGAACTCAACATAATTTTGTTTAAAAATGTTTGTTGCGAATCGAAGCTTAATGCGTCACCCCCCTCTGATTTCAGAACTTTTGTAACTGGAAGAAAAAAGTTTTACCTTAGATGATTAATGCGTCACATTTTTCTGATTTCACAGCTTTTGTAAGCAGACATAAAGACTTGCGTCACACCTCCTCTGTAAGAGGTTTTTTTTGC
>CM055404.1:54123681-54140662 GCA_029228625.1 Pseudolycoriella hygida | reverse complement strand
AATTATGGAAGTGACCATATACCAGGATTGGGCCATATTTCGCCAAAACCCTGAAACACGTGTTCGCTTAAATTCAATTCTCTA
The DNA here is from genome assembly GCA_029228625.1 of Pseudolycoriella hygida. Taxonomy (NCBI): domain Eukaryota; kingdom Metazoa; phylum Arthropoda; class Insecta; order Diptera; family Sciaridae; genus Pseudolycoriella; species Pseudolycoriella hygida. The sequence continues at coordinate 54,140,578 of CM055404.1, read as the reverse complement.
CAACTTCGCCTTTGGAACCAACTTTCTAACTCTCATAGTTCTAGAGATTTGCTTCATCCTGCCTAATTATGGAAGTGACCATATACCAGGATTGGGCCATATTTCGCCAAAACCCTGAAACACGTGTTCGCTTAAATTCAATTCTCTACAACTTCGCCTTTGGAACCAACTTTCTAACTCTCATAGTTCTAGAGATTTGCTTCATCCTGCCTAATTATGGAAGTGACCATATACCAGGATTGGGCCATATTTCGCCAAAACCCTGAAACACGTGTTCGCTTAAATTCAATTCTCTACAACTTCGCCTTTGGAACCAACTTTCTAACTCTCATAGTTCTAGAGATTTGGTTCATCCTGCCTAATTATGGAAGTGGTCATATACCAGGATTGGGCCATATTTCCCCAAAACCCTAAAACACGTGTTCGCTTAAATTTAATTCTCTACAACTTCGCCTTTGGAACGAACTTTCTAACTCTCATAGTTCTAGAGATTTGGGTCATCCTGCCTAATTATGGAAGTGACCATATACCAGGATTGGGCCATATTTCTCCAAAACCCTGAAACACGTGTTCGCTTAAATTTAATTCTCTACAACTTCGCCTTTTGAACCAACTTTCTAACTCTCATAGTTCTAGAGATACGGAATACATTTCATGAAACTTTCAAAACCTTACAACGTCAAAAAAAAAAATTGCCACAAACAAAGAAAGAAAGAAAGAAAGAAGGAGAGAAAGAAAGAAAGGTTTACCAAATTGACTAGTTAAAAATATTCGATTTGAGTCCATTTCCATACAAAATAGCAAAATTGTTTAATTCATATCTTCGGAACGACTGAACCGATTTTAATGAGTGAAAAGGCACTTCGGCCTAGAATTTTCCATAGAATCCGGGAAAAATATTTTCCGGGGGGTACGTCGCTCGGGGGGGAAGTCAAAAAGTTCCTGTATATATGTTCCTTAGTCTACGAAAAAATTTCTTGTGAATTTTTTGGCGTGTAAGACTTGCGTCACGGGCGCATTGCTACCGCGCGCCCATGATATACACCTCTTGCCTTTGGCTAGGGCCACAATGCCCACACCTAAAAATAACAATTTTGGCTAAAGTTAGCCATTCAAGTTCAGTTTTTAAGTGGCAAATTTCCTTTTACATTTTCAATAACTAGTGAAGATGGGACTTCTTTTGGACCCGTACAAAGTACAAAGATCGTATACGTTTACTACAAGACATTTTATTGTAACATGGAGTAGATGGAGGCGGGAGTGAGGGGGATGCATTTAATATCGTCTAGAGGTGACGAATCAGCGAAAAAAATGTCCGTCTGTCCCTTCCATCGGTTTTTTTCTAAACGGCTGCTCTGATCACGCTAAACTTTTTTTTGCCTGAAAGGTACAACATAATATGGTTTTTCGAGGGTCGGTGAAACTTTTTCGCAAATATCTTAGCAAGTATAGCACGGAAATTTTTTATTTTGGTGTCAAAAAAATGGAAAATTTTTTTTATGGAAATCGGGTCAGTGGTCTGGGGACTGGGACCAACGGAATGGACGAAATTGAGTTTCTTGACCATATAAATACGCAAATGGTTTTTATTCTATTTTTACTCAACTATGGTATATGGAGATTTGCTGTCGAAGGCAAAGTTGCAGAGAATAAAATTTTAGAGAACACGTGTTTCAACGTTTTAAGCAAAAATGGCCCAATACTGGAATACGACCACTTCTAGAATTGTGAAGGATGACACATATCTCTAGAACTATGAAAGTCAGTAAGTTGCTTTTAAAAGCAAAGTTGCAGAGAATATAATTTTAGAGAACACGTGTCTTTCGGATTTTCCCAAAACATGTCCAAATCCTTGTGATCCAGTTAGTTCTAGAATCAAGAGGGATGACTCTTATCTCTAAAACGTTTGCAGTTATGAAGTTGCTTACAGAAGAAAAGTTGTAGAGAATTAAGTTTTAGTGAACACGTGTCTCAGGGCTTTCCCGACAAATGTCCCAATCCTTGGGATTCAGTCACTTCCTGAACCAGGAGGGATGACTCATATCTCTAGAACTATGGCAGTTAGAAAGTTGATTCCAAAAGAAAAGTTGTAGAGAATTACATTTTAGTGATTACGTCTCTCGGGGTTTTCTTGAAAAATGTCCCAGTCCTTGGCATTCAGTTACTTCTAGAATTAGGAGGTATGACTCATATCTCTAGAACTGTGTCAGTTGGAAAGTTGCTTCCAAAAGAAAAGTTGTAGAGAATTCAATTTAAGAGAAAAAGTGTTTCAGGGTTTTAAGGAAAAATGACCCCATCCCGGAATATATCTAGTTCTACAATTGCCGTACTTCGCGAGGGTTTCCGACATGACCTTGGGTAATTTACGTAGGTCGTTTGAATTCTGATTGTTTTAAAAACTTTGCAACAATTTACGATTCTGATAACTTCGCACCTATTTGCAAAATCTGTTCGGTTTACCACATCTTTTCTGTTTGCCACATCTATTCTGGTATGTACAGGTCATTGGTTATGTTTTAGATTTGACTTAAGAAACGGTCACAAGCCGAATTTTTGAAAGAAAGCGGAACAAATTTAGGGAAATTCTGCATACACAAGTTTTTTTTAAATATTTTTGTCTTTTAGATATAATGTTTTGTAGCGAATACGGTAGTACAGGGGCCGTGATGCAAGTCTATCACGACAAAAATTTACAAGAAAATTTTTTCGTAGAGTAAGGAGTATATATACAGGAATTTTTTGACTTCCTGCCTTGCGACGTTCCCCCCGGAAAATTTTTTTCCCCGGATTCTACGCCGAAGTGCCTTTTTACTCATTAAAATCGGTTCAGCCGATCCGGAGATTTGAACTAAACAATATTGCTATTTTGTATTGAACCGGATTCGAATCGACAATTTTGAAATAGTAAAATGATTTTCTTCCAGTTACAAAAGTTCGGAAATCAGAGGAGGGTGATGCATTCAGCTTCGATACGCAAAAAAAATCTAAAGCAAAGCTACGTTGAGTTTCAAGAACATATGAAGGGACCCGTACGTATCAGAATAGATTTTTTGGGGAAGGACCGACCTCTAGTCTAGTAGAGGCCTCTAACACATACTTCCATAGACAAAAATATTTCCCTGAATGTGCTCTGCAACATAGGAAAAACAAAATTTTTGGCTAGGGCCGACTTTAGGACCGACATGCGGTCCACTTGAGCCCTAAGCACAGGCAAAAGTTTCTTTAAATTGTCGGTCATGCCTAGATCTTTCAAAAAAAAAAACATTTTTGAAAATCGGAAAAGATTTACTCGAGTTATGTACAAAAAGCACGTGGGGCCCTAACAGAGACTCATTTGTAGTGCCCTAGATAACTCCAACGACTCAAATTCAAAAAAGTTTCTTCCATAAATTGTCGGCCATGCCCAGATCTTTCAAACAAAAACAAATTTATGAAAATCGGAAAAGATTTACTAGAGGTTTGTAGAAAAAACATAAAGAGCCCTAGCAGAGACTCGCTTTTAGTGCCCTAGCTAAGTCTAAGCACTCAAATTCAAATAAAATTCTTCTATAGATTGTTGGCTATGCCCAGGTCTCTCAAACAAAAAAAAATTATGAAAATCGAAAAGATTTACTCGAGTTATGTGCAAAAAACCAAAAACCATTTAAACGGCCCTAGCTCGGCGGCATTTGGGCTGACAGTGCCCAGATTCAATCCCATTAAAGATTTTCCAATTACATTTCAAGGAACAACAACATTTTTTTTATTGTTAATTCGTCATCTAAAGACCATGATCGATGCTCCTCCCCTACTCACGAATCGAAATTTGACTGGTTACAAACGTCGTGGTAAATTGCAATAGATCCCTTTTCGAAGCAATACGTTCTTCGTACGGGTCGAAAAATAGCGTCACAAATGCCATACCCAACAACGAAATAAGTTTTCTATGAATGAATTTATAATTATAAAATTCAAAAGTTTGTCTGTCTGTCTGTCTGTTTGTCGGTCACAAATTTCCAGCGTGAACCAACATAGGTCCGACCTGCTTGAAGAGTTCCGAGGAACTAAAGCAAAAAGTCGTTTTGCATTGCCTTATATGATTTAAAAAAAAAGGCAATGCAAAAGAAGATTCCCATGCGAATCTATCTACGTCCGACCTGCTTGAAGAGTTCCGAGGAACTAAAGCAAAAAGTCGTTTTGCATTGCCTTATATGAATCAAGAAAAAGGCAATGCAAAAGTAGATTCGCATGTGCATCTACCTACGTCCGACCTGCTTGAAGAGTTCCGAGGAACTAAACCCTTTTGCATTGCTTTTTTTTAACCCAAAAAACCAATGCAAACCTAATTTCGAAGGGGAAGAGAAAACCACAAGTGAAACCTAGAGACAGAGAACGAAATAAGTTCCTTTTGACCGCAATGAAGCAGTCCAACAAAAATAAAGCGCTCTTATTATGGGTACAGTCTCCCATAATAAGAACAGTATCGCCATCCGCACCCAGCATCGTTTTACAACGACGCTTAGCGCTGGACATCACCAACCGGCGATACTTTCAAGCGAATTAAAAAGTGGTATTTATACATTTGGAACTGCGTACTTTCTGTGAAGTATAAAATTTATACAACGAAAAATGATTAGAAATTTTGTATGAGAGATTTGTTCAAGTAATTTCGGGGAGAATATTTATGTTATGTGTGTGTGTGTACACATGTAAGAAGCAATAAACGAAAAAACTATTTTATGCACGTGGCTTCATTCAGTAATATTCTCAATGTATTTACGTTTGTTTATTAAGTGGCGTATTCAAATATTTTTTTTATTTGTATGAAATGAAGTCATGTGGCGTATTCAAATATTTTCTTTGTAAGGAATTATTTGTATGGAACGAAATGATGCATTGACTTTCTTTATACATTTTTTTGGTTGGTTCCTTCGGCAAAGTCTTAGAGTTTAGTGAGTAGAAGTCACCATGAATCCTAAGAAAATGGCTGCCACCTGTGAAAGTGACGCCATCTTGGATTTTTGCTATCTTCTGAATTAGAATAGTTACGCGTTTGGTTTCTTCGGGAAATGATGTTGATGAGTAGCATCTTTATGAATCCTAACAAAATGGCTGCCACCTGTGAAAGTGACGCCATCTTAGATTTTTTGCTATTTTCTGAATTAGAATAGTTACGCGTTTGGTTTCTTCGGGAAAGTTGTTGACATTGATGAGTAGCATCTTTATGAATCCTAAGAAAATGGCTGCCACCTGTGAAAGTGACGCCATCTTGGAATTTTCTGTCTTCTGAATTAGAATAGTTACGCGTTTGGTTTCTTCGGGAAAGTTGTTGACATTGATGAGTAGCATCTTTATGAATCCTAAGAAAATGGCTGCCACCTGCGAAAGTGACGCCATCTTGGAATTTTCTGTCTTCTGAATTAGAATAGTTACGCGTTTCGTTTCTTCGGGAAAGTTGTTGACATTGATGAGTAGCATCTTTATGAATCCTAAGAAAATGGCTGCCACCTGTGAAAGTGACGCCATCTTGGATTTTTGCTAGTTTCTGAATTAGAATAGTTACGCGTTTGGTTTCTTCGGGAAAGTTGCTGATGTTGATGAGTAGCATCTTTATGAATCCTAAGAAAATCGCTGCCACCTGTGAAAGTGACGCCATCTTGGATTTTTGCTATCTTCTGAATTAGAATAGTTACGCGTTTGGTTTCTTCGGGAAAGTTGTTGGTGTTGATGAGTAGAATCTTGATGAATCCTAAGAAAATGGCTGCCACCTGTGAAAGTGACGCCATCTTGGATTTTTATGCTTTTGAAAGTATTTGGAAAGGTATGAGAGACAGAACATTGGTTTCTTTGGCAAAGTCTCAGAGTTTTGTGAGTGGAAGTCACCAGTATTGGTGGGGTAGCTCGGGGGAAGAAGCAGTACGGGGGTAACCGGTTGTATGGAGAAATGGTAGTACGGGGAAAACAGTAGTGAGGAGGAAATTGTAAGACGGGAGAAACGGTTGTACGGGGAAATAGTAGCACGATGATAACGTTCGTACGGGGAAAACAGTAGTACGGGAGAAACGGTTGTACGCGAAACAGTAGTACGGTTGCAACGGTTGTACGGGGAAAACAGCATTGCGGGGGAAACTGTTGTACGCGAAGCAGTAGTACGGTGGAAACGGTTGTGCGGGGAAAACAGTAATGCGGGGAAAATGGTAGTACGGGGGAAACGGTTGTACGCGAAGAAGTAGTACGGTGGAAACGGTTGTACGGGGAAAACAGTAGTGCGGGGGGCACGGTTGTGCGGGGAAAATGGTAGTACGGTGGAAACGGTTGTACGGGGGAAATGGTAGTACGGTAGAAACGGTTGTACGGGGAAAACAGTAGTGCGGGGGAAACGGTTATACGGGGAAAACAATAGTGCGGGGGAAACGTTTGTGCGGGGAAAACAATAGTAAGGAGGAAATTGTAGAACACGAGAAACGGTAGTACGGAGAAAATCGTGGTACGGGGAAACGGTTGTGCGGGGGAAATGGTAGTACGGGTAAAACAGTGTAAGACGGGAGAAACGGTTGTACGGGGAAATAGTAGTACGATGATAATGTTTGTACGGGGAAATGGTAGTACGGGGGAAATGTTAGTACGGGGGAAATGTTAGTACGGGGAAATGGCAGTACGGGGAAATTGTAGGATGGGAGAAACGGTTGTACGGAGAAAAAGTAGCACGGTGCTAACGTTTGTACGTGGAAACGGTAGTACGGAGAAAATTACACACTCTTACATACATTTTAGTATTAATGTCCCAAATCTCCGACCTAGCGGACAAGAATGCTTAATGTCCGTGTAGCCCCTAGGGGCGGGGGTATTTACTAGTGCAAATATAAAATCTTTCAAAAACAAATTAAAATATTGGCTTCTCGAAGAAGACCAAATCAAAAAATTACCGAAATTGTTAATTAATTAAGTTAACCTTTCATTTTTTTAATTTAAAGAAAATAAGGCAAACTCTTAATGGCACGCAGTAAGCCCCCATTGATACCTTACTCGCTAAGAACCACGAAAAGCTTCTGCCTTGGTACTCGGTCGAATGCCTTCTCCAACTCGATGAAGCATAAGTATAAATCCCTGCTCCTTTCATAAAGTTTTTCGATTTTCTGCGTGAAGTAGGAAATCTGATCCTGACATCCTCTCAGAGGCCTGAAATCACCCTGAATGGCATCCAGTACACCTTCCACTATGTTCCTAATCCGGTCAACAAGTGCACTCGCCTACACCTTACCTACCACGCTCAGCAGCGACATTCCCCTATAAATTGCCCTTAATGAATTCTGTCCTAATTTCATCCACCACTGAGGCTTTTCCTGCCCTTAATCTGCCGACCTTTCGGATTGACAGATGTAAATAAATCTTGAAAGTAGTCCCGCCAAGTCCTCAAGACCTCACATTTATTTGTAATTAACCCGCGGTCTTCATCTAAAATGCTAATACATCCCTCTTTCTCGCCACCGTGCCTAATGTCCTTAATCATCGACCATAATTGCTTACCCCTGCCTTGACCTTCCTTTTCCAATTCCTCTCCAAACTTCTTCCCTCTCGGTCCCCTGCTTCCTTGACTAAATCCTTAACCAGTTTCATACAAAACTTTTAAGTCTCCCACTTCATAATCCGTTCTCAAGATCAAGTGTAGCTTCTTTTTTTCCAAAATAATCCCCCTTAATATCGGAGTTGCACCAGCCAGTTTTTTAGTTTCGACCTCCGCTATTGACACTGCCTAGACATTCCTCAGCTGCACCCAAAAAAAAAACTCAAAATTCCCCCACTCAGTGTTTAATGTCTCTGCAGTCAACTGGAAACCCCTCAAATGCCTTGGCATAAAACTAGACCTAACTGCCTCGCCCCTAAATTAGCCTACACGAAATCTACGAGTTTACCCAGAGTTTACCCTCAATTGTTCGTAGCAAGTGTCCAAGTCTACTTCGTCCTACAAATACATATGTCTAGTCTATAACCGAAAACCCCGATTAACGTTCAGACTCCCAATAAACAAAACATGAACAATTTTGAACTGCCTGATCGTCCTGCCATGTGCCGCGTTGGTGGTATCCCGTGACACTAGTCTGAGGCTGTGCCCAATTATTTTTACCGAGTATGAATACAGTGGGACGGACTGGTAAGCCGAACTGCTCCCGTTTCGAAATAATTTAAGAGAGAAAATCTTTATTTACTCGTTGTCTCACCGAAAACTTGTTATTACATATATATGTGCGTGCACCCTCCGGAAGTTATTCATTAATTGCTTTGACAATGTTGAATGATGAAACGAGTGCATAAATGTTCACTTGGTTCCGACTCGGCACCAGGCTGCGATCTCGAACAGGAGTGTTTTCACTGGTCGAAACAAAGCAAATTGAGTGACCGTTTGAATTCGAATATGAATCGAATGAGCAATGATTTATGTGAAAAAGTAATTTTCATCAGAATAAATACGAACGTTGCAAGGGCAACACGCCCGAAATAAGTGTTTCTTCTCCGCCCAAAAATCCACAATTAAAAGGAATTTAGCCAGATTCTAGCTGGTAGCTAGCCTGGATCCAATATATGGCGCCCCCGCGTGGACTTTTTGGGTGCAAACCGAAAAGTTGGTCATTGGCACAATTGAACCTGTACCAAAAGGCGTCAGCGAGTTTACCGAATTGGTCATCGTATGATGCGTACAGAATTTGTCATTGGTCATCGAATTGGAGTTGGTTGGAGCAACAAACGATTGCCATCCGTAATGCCGAAGATTGGAGTTGGTTGGGCAACAAACGATTGCCATCCGTAATGCCGAAGACGATTGCCATCCGTAATGCCGAATATTGGAGTTGGTTGGAGCAACAAACGATTGCCATCCGTAATGCCGAGATTGGAGTTGGTTGGAGCAACAAACGATTGCCATCCGTAATGCCGAAGATTGGAGTTGGTTGGAGCAACAAACGATTGCCATCCGTAATGCCGAAGATTGGAGTTGGTTGGAGCAACAAAACGATTGCCATCCGTAATGCCGTAGATTAGAGTTGGTTGGAGCAACGAACGGTTGCTATCCGTAATGCCGAAAATGGAGTTGGTAGGAGCACGAATTGAAGCCATCCGTAAAACCAGAGAAACGAATAAATCCAATTGATCATCGCTGGAAGTGGTTTTCGACGAAAGAAATTAATTTTACTCTCGTAAAGTTGTGGGAGGATTGATCGTCGAAAATATCAAAATGGACAGTGGCGAAACATGGTCAGTGGTGGAACATATGGACAAATAGAGAGCCGTTCGAGATTGGAGTATTTTCACTCACATGAAAATAGTGGGAGAATGTTGGATCTCGAACAGGAGTTGATTTAGCAATGATTTATGTGAAAAAGTAATTTTCATCAGAATAAATACGAACGTTGCAAGGGCAACACGCCCGAAATAAGTGTTTCTTCTCCGCCCAAAAATCCACAATTAAAAGGAATTTAGCCAGATTCTAGCTGGTAGCTAGCCTGGATCCAATAAATAGTATTAGCAGCCTTATAGAAGGCAGCCTGGTGCCGACAATCTATTAAAGTCAAACGTAATATAAAATTTAATTTGGCACCAGACTACTGCTGCGCTCTAAGTCGACTGTAAAATATGTTGAGTAGGCAGCCTGGTGCCGCGATGAAATAACTGCGCTTTCGATAACATTAATAGATTTTTGGCACTGGCCTGCATTATTTATGGTCACTTAAACTTTTTATGTAGACAACCTGGTGCCGAGATGTAACCGAGTACATAGTAATGTACTCGTTTTCCACTCCAGAATTGTCATAGAAACTTTTTGGCACCAGGCTGCCCAGCTTGAAATGTAGACCTCTGTTCTGTTACAATTTTTCTCCATGAAAATGTTCTAGACGACGACAAGTTAAGGATTTCAGGCACTAGACAGTGGACTGGTCTAGTGCCTGAACTCCTTATTTCATTGTTGCTTAGCATGTAGTAAAATTGCAACAAACAGAGCCCTTTTTTAAGAGACACCACCAAGAAGAAGAATGAAAAATTAAAGACGGAATACGAGCGACTTACATTGACAACACTGAAAGTAAACATCACTAATGGAAGTAAAAAATTGTTAAATAAATTTCAAAGAATTGTCCTAACATGTTGTGACCACGAAAACGACTCAAAGAAAAATGTCAAGTTCCTAATGGCATTTTCTAAAATTAATCCAGTGGCAATGTGATTCGGTGTTGACGGTATTAGAGATTCATCCTCCATCTCGTCCTCCATTGTATGAGCGCTTGAAACATCTCGGCAAGTTAAACATAAACTATTCAACTTTTTTCAGATTGAGCATTTTTCGGACCCGTACGAACAATTTTATTGTAACATGGGGTAGATCGAGGTAGGAGGGGGGGATGCATCTATTATTTTCTAGAGATGACGAATCAGCAATAAAAAAAATTCCGTCTGTCTGTCCGTCTCCACTTTTTTTTCCAAACGGCTAAAACGATCAGCCTAAACTTTTTTCCCCTGAAAGGTAATGCCTCCCATGATTCACGTTCGAAGATGAGCAAAATCGATCAAGTTGTTCCGGAGATATGGTCGAGGAAGTGACCAAAAACATGGTTTTTCGAGGGTCGACCTTTTTCGCAAATATCTCAGCAAGTATAGCACGGAAATTCCTCATTTTGGTGTCAAATGAAAGCATTTGATGTCACAAAACTGGGAAAAAAATTTTGTGAGAATCGGTACAGGGGTCTGGTCACTGGGACCAATGGAATGGACGAAATTCAGATTCTTGGCCATATACGAAAACTTTTTTATTTTTTTTTACAGGTTTTTATTTAAGCGAAAAAAAAGACTGCTCACAATGGCGTCTATATTTCCTTAACTATGCAATATGGAGATTTCCTGTAAAAGGCAAAGTTGTAGAGAATTAAATTTAAGCGAACACGTGTTTCTGGGTTTTGGGGAAATGTGATACAGTCCTTGTATATGGCCACTTCCATAATTGAATAGAATGACCCGAATCTCAAGAACTATGAGAGGTAGAAAGTTGCTTCCAAAGGCAAAGTTGTAGAGATTTTGTAAAATTTTAGATAACACGTGTTTCAGGGTTTTAGGGAAAAATGACTTAGTATTTGGATATAAGCTTTTCTAGATTTGAATGGTCTGAGACGTACTTCGGTAGGGCCTTTGACATTACCTTGGGTAATTTCTATGGATCTTTGAAATTCTTACAATTATAAAAGAACAGAAAATGTTGGATTGTTTGCTTATTTGTATATTTAGGTACGTTCGAGTCACTTTGCCACATCTTTTCTGTTTGTCACATCTATTCTGATACGTACGGGTCTTTGGTTATGTTTAATTCATTTTTTTACTTTCTTCTCATTTACTGTGTTATTTTGCGGTAAAATGGCCTATACACCGTTTACAAAAATAACAGAATACTATTTCAGTTTCGTATAAATCCGCGTCAATAACATTTTCTATTTTTGATGGAAAATCGATTTTCTTGAAATTATTTTGGGATTTAGTGGCTAAATGTTTATTGTTTAATGTTGTGTATATGGATAGTTCCATTGGGAAATGTTGGGAAATGTAAGGTTGGAAACACTCGGATCTCATTAAGTGCATACCGCGATTTTTCCTACTAAATCGCATATGACCTGTTGGCCTTTCTAGAAGATTGTAAGGCTGTATCTCATTTAGAAAACAGTGATATGAACGTTTCTTTTATCATCACGTTACAATTTATCCAAATATACCGTGGAACTACCCATTTTTTTATAAAATAAAGTCTTCTAATTTTGTCTGCATCGAACGGCGCGACTAATGGTCGATTCTAAAGTTTTGGAATAAATGTCTGATTTTTCCATTCGTGTGGTGATTACCGATTTTTTTTTTCATTTTCAAAAGAATTATCTTCGCCTTATTCAACATCGAAATCATGTTTATTCGATCCGTCTCTTTGCTTATGAAATAATATAAAACAACACAGATCAATTATGTAGTTCATAACCAAGTTATGTACATAAGAACACAATACAAAAGAAATCAAATATTTACAACGAGCGCTTTAGTAAATTTTCGTTTCCTTTTGTATTGTGTTCGCGTGTACATAACGAGGTATGTACTGAACTACATAAGTTATCTGTTTTGTTCAATACGATAGAAAAAAAGTATTTTGATGTCAGTTGGGGAATATTATTTTTTCATTATTGTTGGTTTTCGATTTATTTTGTGCGGGACAAATTTTTAAACAAATGTTTTTATGTGTGTATGACCTATGCATGCGCGGCCATCAAACTTTAACAATTCTTTTTAATATTTTTTTTAGATTTCTGGTCGAGGCGGCCAACTGGCCTTGAAACACAGATACAATGATCCTTTGTTCCTTCCCCGTTACTCTTCTATCATTCCACCAAGTCATGTATTCTGTCTTAGTTAGATTCCCACATTAAATGTTCACATTTCGGAAGGCATAGTTGTAACCGATACGCCGAATTAGCCTCGTCGTCTGAGCACACGTACTACTATACATCTTCTAGCCTCCGGCACAAGCCGTACACGCCAAATGAATCTCGCTGTTTGGGCCCAGACATTACAATACATCTTCTATCCTCCGCCGAAACTATGTTTATTCTAAGGGGCCGTTCATAAATTACGTAACGCTTGAGAGGGGGTGGGGGGGTTCGTGCCTAACGTGACAGAGTGTGATAAGGGGGAGGGGTTGAGGTCCAGTGTTACGTCACGCGAAATTTTTGAAAATGTTTACAATCAGTGGAAAGCTGTTTGACAAATGTCAGATTTACCGAGCTCTTCTAAGTGTTTCATATTCCATCTGGACACAAAAGGACAAGAGCCCGTTACGCCAGAAAAACTTGTCCAAATGTGAAAGAGTGAATAGAATGACGTTTTATCAAAAAGTGTTCAACCTATTTCCATTACTAATGGTAAAATAATTTAAAATTTCCTCGCTTTGTTGAGAAGTCACACCCCGACTGAACCGTGATAAAGTTTTATCTACAGTGCTCCCGCAAAAACAAGCGTATTTTGAAAAGAGGTACTCAAACAAAGTTCAAAACACGTTTCAGTTGATTCCATTCAGATCCTTCGGCTTGTATCTATAAGAGATTTTCTTATATTTTTGACCCGTAGGGCTGATTTTCTAAATTTCTGAATTCTGAATTCCTAACCATGCCTATATATTGTAGCTGCATATATAGGATTTCATCAGGTGTTCATTATATCTCCGCCTTAAGACAGACTCAGATATCTGTACACAAAATTCATCGTGTATGGGTGATGTCATACATGTCGTTCTTGTGTGTACGGTTCGTTGTGGACTCCAAATACCACAACTACCCAGAATTTGAAGCTTGGGTATGCTTACGAATGATACTTTCATGCTACAAGTTGAACAAAAATCCTTTGCAGAATTTCCCTCACCAGGATTGAACCCGAATATTACCAGTACATTACCACTGAGCTAACCCGTTCCCAGACACGTCTTAGCAGTTGGTCAAATCAAACATATCGACCTCTGACAGATTGAACGTTTTTGAAATTTTTTCCTCACACGTTGGACTTTTAGCCATCTGAAAAGTCAAATTGAAGGTACATGTCGCTGTACCATGCACTCCTCGTTGAAAAAAATGTGGCAAGTGACATAAATGATGATTTTGACATGCTTTTTTGCGTTTTTGTTGAATATCTTTGGTCAGATATCAGCCCTAAACTCGAGATTGGTATCAATCGTCAGCCCTTAATATTTCCTAAGCGCCAAAATGCACTGTTCGTTGAAAAAAATGTTGCTAGTGACATAAATGATGATTTCGACATGCTTTTTTGCGTTTTTGTTGAATAATTTTGGTAAGACATCAGCCATAAACTCAAGATTGGTCTCAATCGTCAGCCCTTAACTAGCCCCTTTGGAATAGCTCAAGAGTAGTCTACAAATAATGACCAGACAGTAGAAAACACATTTGACATGATTCGACCCATTCAACCATTAAATGCTCGAGTCCAGTAACAGCCCTAAACTTGGAAGTTGCAGCCCCGTTCAACCCTTAATCAGCCCCTTTCGTTTTGAGCCCTCCCAAAAAAAATTAAGGGGGTGGGGTTACAGCGACATGTACCTCAAATATGATGCAAAATAACTTAAAATTCACTAAAAGAATCAGTCAGTAATCAATCAATAATCAGTTCGGAATAAAAATTAGCAGCATTTTCGCTAAAAACTTTCCTGGTAACTTATATTTTGAATGCATGGTGTATACTCTAGTTTCCTGACAAGTGTTGAAAACGAGATAACCGAGTGGTAGCTAGAAAATGTGCCGTGAGACACACACAAAATATGATCCTAAAGGAAGTTTTTACTAGCAATTTTTCCCTTTGAAAACTTCTCATGGCACCCTGTCTCAGACGTTGAATAAAATTCTACTTGGAAACTGACTGATTTTCGTAACTAAACATTAGACTTTTGTTCCACAAAGAAACATGCTTTGTTTTCCATTCCAAGTTTTGTGTTAAAGTTAATTCATCTGGTTGGGCCCCTCTCGTTGCAATTTTTCATAGGAATTTTTCACGAAATACTCGATGAATTGAATAAGAATTCTATATGGATGGAGAATTTTCTCAATTTTTATCTTGATTACAAGTTTGTGTACTTCTTTGCACAGAGGAAATGGTTAGCTCCTTGGAGCCGAAATATTCAGCGTAAATACTATCTTCGATAGTCGTTGAATTGTGGTAATCTGCTTAGCTTAGCTTCCTGTTACATAAGTTTTGAAATCAGAGGAGGGTGACGCATTCAGCTTTAATACGCAAAAAAAAAATTGAAGCAAAATTACGTTGTGTTTTTAAAAACTTGCGTCACAGATCCACCAGCGTAATAATTTTTCAACATTTTCACTTTTCACGTGCAAAAATTTAAATTTACTACGCGAAAAGAAGTGAAAGTCAAATTTTTGCAGTTTAAAAACTGAAAGCATAAAAAAATTATTTCGTTGTTGCACCTCTGTGCAGACAGAATTGAGTGCCATCTACGAATCTGAGAGCTAAATTATACTACAGAAATGGCCTCAACGGATATAAAAAAATCTAAAAAATGAGACTGTTCAAAAATATAAAAAACCGAAAGAGATGATAAGACTACTCAAGGTCTCAAAAAATATAAAACATACAGGAGAGAAATATTTATTTAACATAAACGGTGCTGCTTACATAATATAAGTTGCTTAATTTACACAGCATATCGATCAATCCGGTGGATATCGTCATTACAAACAAAAAGTCGAATAAGGTTAATTTATGTAGAACACTAGAAGTGACTATGTCATTATCCATAAATGTGGTTATTAATTATATGAATTGTCTTCGCTAAAATTTCTACAGATAACTGCTTAAGGGATGCATTGTCTAACTTTACCTCAAGAAAAAATTCAATTACGCTATTGCCGAACGTTCCGCGACTTCCAAACCACAGTCCTCGGACGCACCAGTCTCTTTCACCAAATAATGGCGCATATTTTTCGACGTAAAATGGGATGCATTTGCGATATATATTTTGTTTTTCTTCCTTGATTTCTTTGCCTCGGCCTAAGTCATTCGTTTCATATCGAATTGTTGGATCTATGATATACGCCTTATTCGAATTCGGTTGGAAGAGAATAATATCGCTAAATCGGCTACGACCGTCAGAATCAACAGCGTATACTTCTACTGGAACTCCATTCAGATTTGCGTAGTTCGTGCTCATCCTGATTGCCGATACCCATTCGGATGATGAATGCGAGTTTTTGTTATATACAAGCTCGTTGCTGGGTGTGTAGTTTCTAAAGATAAGCACACCGGAGCCTTGATAACTCAACTTACACCAGTTTTCGAACGATTCGTTGCGTAGAGCAGCTCGCAATGACCGTGACGTGCCCCCTAGAACGTTTAGTGATTGGATGCTTTGAGCCATTTCCTCACGGCAGTCAAACGCACTGTGGAGAATTCCATCATTTACTTTGGAAAGCCTATTCGCTAGACTGAAATGTTGAAGGTGGACCTCTCATGCAGCTCTGAATAGGAACAGGCCACGTAGATTATCGTTTGTTCTTGTTGGCAGGCCAATGATTTCTTTGACAGTTCGGCGTATCATTACGTCCAGACCGTTCGTGACAGTTGAAGGGATTCTGTTTATTGGCGCCGCTTGCAATGGGAAGACTAATACCGGGAAGACGTATTGGTTGATGACATTCAGTTTTTGGTCAGGCTTCAGTAGCGGTGACGTAGATAATTTCTTCAAGTTTATGTTAAGCTTCGTGATGCACGTATCGTCGGCTGTCAATTCCGATTCGAAGGAGCAACCAAGATACTTAATGCTTTCATTCTGTCTAATACCAACAATTTCACTTCCATCTGCTAGTTTGAGCGTGCCAGAATCCAACTTTCCATTTCTTATAATTATTGCTTGACTCTTCGATGCGTTTAAAACAAGGCCAATCTTTGCGAACAGCGATTGGACGGGAGAAATCTTTGCCTAGGGTGATCATCACATTCATGATTCATCACATTCAACAGCAGATTCATTATTGAGTCGTGCAGGTTTTTTGAGACACCTTTCGATTTTAGCTTTTTCGAGATGTGCAAGTGACCAATTTTATCAAAAGCTTTTGTCATATCAAGAAACGCAATTGCACAGTTTCTTTTGCGTTTCTTTGCATCCGATAGGCAGGCATTGATCAGTCTAGCATTTACGTGACACCCAGGGATACCGTTCACGAAGCCACGCTGGTTACAGTTGATGGTAATTTGTGATCGTAGTTTCGAATCTAGTGCTTTTTCAATGATTCTTCTCAGAACCGAATAGATCATCAGTGGCCTCCAATTGCTCACAGAGGTGATGTCTTGCCTTGCCGGAAACCAGTTGGAACAAAAGAAGACCGAA
>CM055404.1:54112859-54123181 GCA_029228625.1 Pseudolycoriella hygida | reverse complement strand
CTTTACCTCAAGAAAAAATTCAATTACGCTATTGCCGAACGTTCCGCGACTTCCAAACCACAGTCCTCGGACGCACCAGTCTCTTTCACCAAATAATGGCGCATATTTTTCGACGTAAAATGGGATGCATTTGCGATATATATTTTGTTTTTCTTCCTTGATTTCTTTGCCTCGGCCTAAGTCATTCGTTTCATATCGAATTGTTGGATCTATGATATACGCCTTATTCGAATTCGGTTGGAAGAGAATAATATCGCTAAATCGGCTACGACCGTCAGAATCAACAGCGTATACTTCTACTGGAACTCCATTCAGATTTGCGTAGTTCGTGCTCATCCTGATTGCCGATACCCATTCGGATGATGAATGCGAGTTTTTGTTATATACAAGCTCGTTGCTGGGTGTGTAGTTTCTAAAGATAAGCACACCGGAGCCTTGATAACTCAACTTACACCAGTTTTCGAACGATTCGTTGCGTAGAGCAGCTCGCAATGACCGTGACGTGCCCCCTAGAACGTTTAGTGATTGGATGCTTTGAGCCATTTCCTCACGGCAGTCAAACGCACTGTGGAGAATTCCATCATTTACTTTGGAAAGCCTATTCGCTAGACTGAAATGTTGAAGGTGGACCTCTCATGCAGCTCTGAATAGGAACAGGCCACGTAGATTATCGTTTGTTCTTGTTGGCAGGCCAATGATTTCTTTGACAGTTCGGCGTATCATTACGTCCAGACCGTTCGTGACAGTTGAAGGGATTCTGTTTATTGGCGCCGCTTGCAATGGGAAGACTAATACCGGGAAGACGTATTGGTTGATGACATTCAGTTTTTGGTCAGGCTTCAGTAGCGGTGACGTAGATAATTTCTTCAAGTTTATGTTAAGCTTCGTGATGCACGTATCGTCGGCTGTCAATTCCGATTCGAAGGAGCAACCAAGATACTTAATGCTTTCATTCTGTCTAATACCAACAATTTCACTTCCATCTGCTAGTTTGAGCGTGCCAGAATCCAACTTTCCATTTCTTATAATTATTGCTTGACTCTTCGATGCGTTTAAAACAAGGCCAATCTTTGCGAACAGCGATTGGACGGGAGAAATCTTTGCCTAGGGTGATCATCACATTCATGATTCATCACATTCAACAGCAGATTCATTATTGAGTCGTGCAGGTTTTTTGAGACACCTTTCGATTTTAGCTTTTTCGAGATGTGCAAGTGACCAATTTTATCAAAAGCTTTTGTCATATCAAGAAACGCAATTGCACAGTTTCTTTTGCGTTTCTTTGCATCCGATAGGCAGGCATTGATCAGTCTAGCATTTACGTGACACCCAGGGATACCGTTCACGAAGCCACGCTGGTTACAGTTGATGGTAATTTGTGATCGTAGTTTCGAATCTAGTGCTTTTTCAATGATTCTTCTCAGAACCGAATAGATCATCAGTGGCCTCCAATTGCTCACAGAGGTGATGTCTTGCCTTGCCGGAAACCAGTTGGAACAAAAGAAGACCGAAGCATTATGTTTCCAATCGAAGAGATTGATTTGGCTATATTCAGTTGTCGAAGCGTTTTCACTAAGATACGATCAGAGCCGGCAGACGCATCCAAAGCAATTCTTTTGATTTGAGTTACAATCTCCTCTTCGCACAGTGGGATGTGAGGCTCTTTATGTGGATACATTTCTAGGCATTTGTTGTTTTCCTGTTCAAAGATGCCTTTAAAGTGATTTTCCAATACTTCCATTTTAATTTTGCATTGCTTCGGCGCTCCTTCACTCATTACCATGCGACTGATTTTTTACGTTGGTTGTAGTACCAGTACTGAGCGAGGTCATACTGGAATTTATCACGTCTGGTCAGTCTGGCCATTTGCTTCTTTTGCATGCCTGTTCATGTGGACGGCAAGTCCTTGTTTCGAGAATGTTTGACCGCAAACCTTGCAGGTGTGTGTGGTCAGTGGTAGGTCACTTTGGTTGGTTGGGCCCGTACGAAGTACAAAGGTCCTATACCCTTACTACAAACAATTTTATTTTAACATGGGGTAGACCGAGGTGGGAGGGGGGGGGGGATTCATCTATTATCGTCTAGAGATGACGAAAAAAAAATGTCCGTCTGTCTGTCCGTCTTCACTCCAAACGGCTCAACCGATCAGCCTGAACTTTTTTTCCCTGAAAGGTACATGCCTCCCATGATTCAAGTTCAAAGATGAGCAAAATCGATGGAGTGGTTCCGGAGCTATGGTCGAGGAAGTGACCAAAAACATGGTTTTTCGAAGGTCGGTGAAGCTTTTTCGCAAATATCTCAGCAAGTATAGCACGGAAATTCCTCATTTTGGTGTCAAATGAAAGCATTTGATGTCACAAAACTGGGAAAAAAAGTTTGTGGAAATCGGTACAGGGGTCTGGGCACTGGGACCAATGGAATGGACGAAATTGAGAAAGAAAATAGTTTTCGTCATATTTCCTTAACATGCAATATGGAGATTTACTGTCAAAGGCAAAGTTGTAGAGAAATAAATTTAAGAGAACACGTGTTTCAGGATTTTGGGGAGATATGGTCCAATCCTGGTAGATGGCCACTTCCATAATTGGACAGGATGACCCAGATCTCCAGAACTATGAGAGGTAGAAAGTTGCTTCCAAGGACAAAGTTGTAGACAATAAAATTTTAGATAACACGTGTTTCTGGGTTTTAGGGAAAAGCGACTTAGTCCTTGGATATAAGCTTTTCTATATTTGAATGGTCTGAGACGTACTTCGGTATGGCCTTTGACATTACCTTGGGTAATTTCTTTGGATCTTTGAAATTCTTACAGTTAGAAAAGAACAGAAAACGTTGGATTGTTTGCTTATTTGTATATTTAGGTACGTTCGAGTCACTTTACCACATCTATTCTATTTGTCACATGTATTCTGATACGTACGGGTCTTTGATTATGTTTTTAATGGTCGATGGTTCCACTGAATCTGTGTCTTGTGGGTGGTTCGTCGAGTAATTTCGTGATTGAAGCATCGTCTGCGATTCTTTTAATGAAGATTTTGTTGGCATTGTCAGAGGTGATTTCGTATCTTCCATTTCGTATAATCACCGGAGCAATAGATGGTTCAAGACGCCTGAAATGTCCTGCGTCTATCGGTCCAGAGAACAGCAGTAATATTTTTGGCTTCTTTTGATCGACGATCTGGTTTCCGGTAAGACCGAAGTCATAACAAACATATTCGTTCTTTTCGTTTAGTTGGAAAGAGCCGGTAAAACCATACAACTCAGCTGCTGCACACAGTTCACTAAAGGTTTCGAAATTACCTGATTTCGTCATGTATCTACGGTATGACAACTTTATTATTTCGTCGTTTCTGGCGCTGCTGTCATATTTGTCTAGACCATCAAGCCTGGTTTCTAAGTTGTACCTGATGCTTTGAAGAAATTTGTCACAATTTAGTTGTAAGCCAGTCGCATTCTTTGAGAGCATGTAGTCAACCGTTTGCATTCGTACTTCATTTTTGGTTTGGGGTGGGTGTTTAAATCCAGTGGATTTATGAGTAATGAAGTCATAAATCGTGGTGAATAAGTAGTCTCCATCGGATTTCGTTTCAACAATGTTAAATACGCCGCAATTCATTGATTCGTTGGCTGTCAATCTCTAGTTGACTTCGTGTTTTAGATCTGTTTTCTATCGACGACATTTATAAACAAAAAACAACTTTTGAGAAGATCTCCTACAGCCAAGTTTTCAATGCATCGCTCTGGACTATGTACATTCCCAACACCAAGCTATGCAACTATTTCATCCACAAGTTTAGAGAATTTGCCGCGCCAAATAAGAATAGATGTAGCTGCTATGTGGGTTAATACAGCTTTCTCTAAAGCTCTGTGACAGATGACGTGTCATATACAACGTATGTTTCACGGCGCCGTGGGTTAGATCGCTGATAACCAGGTAAACAAACAGCAATTTGTGCAATTTTTGTGCTTTCCAATTGACTTCTAGGACGCAATTCTATGTTCAACGGATGGACGATATATACGCTCTCAAACAATGCAATAACAATTGCGAGACAACAAGATTTTAACTCAAATTAAAACAAGAAATATTTACGTAAGAAAAGTACGTGTTGTTACCTAGACTACTATCTACTGTCGAAATGAGACTACTATAATACATATTTATGTACCTCTTGCTAAAATTGTTATTTTGACGCGTGGGCATGGCGGTTCGAGCCTTAATAAGGGAATTCACGTCAAAAAATATCCGGAAATATGCAGGAATATACGCTTGTATATCTTGTATATTTTGTATATCTTGTAATTCTGTATAAATCTGTATATCTAACCACCATAGATAACGCAAAGCATGCTTGGTTTCAAATATACAGATTTATACAGAATAAACGGGATATACAAGATATACAGCGTATATTCCTGCATATTTCCGTATATTTGTTGACGTGAATTCCCCTAATATATTTGTTGTTAGCTTTTCTACTTTAAATATATGTAAAATATCAGTAGTCAGGATTATTTGACGAAATAAATAAATTAAAAAAATGTTTCATTTTCTACATCTTCAGACACTACACATAATCAAACAAAAATCATCAGGTTCCGAAACACATTCAACACACTCCGAACTGCAGAGTGTGCCTTCGTATATACAGACACACAACAATCACAAAAGAGATAACAAAAAACGAGTTCAATGCGTGTTTAACTTCGCAAGGCCCATTAGCTCAGCTGGTTAGAGCGTCGTGCTAATAACGCGAAGGTCGTGAGTTCGATCCTCCCATGGGCCAGATCTTTTTTTACTTCTGACACTTTCCATAACAATCCACATTATATTAATTGACATTGTTTCCGGATAAAAACAAGAACCGGTATATAATAAATAAATAATAACAAGAACCGGTATAAAGAAATAGCACTCCTATAGAAGTATGCGACATTCGGTGGTGTAGTGCTGCAGTAGCGTAGCGTTAAAGTGTTTATTTTTTTCAACGATACCCGCTGCCATCGGAAACGCGTTCCGCCAATTTTTTTCAATTTGCCATCGATCTAAAGGTCTACCCAGTACACCCCTCCAACTAAATTCACAATTTCACCACCTTTCGGTGCTGAGCCGACCTTGAGTACAATACATTGCATTACAATGGAGCTGGGTTATTTGACAAAAAGTCATAGATACTTGTCTGAAAATGATTATTACGTACATTAAAATTAAGAAAAGTACCCGGAAATATTTGTAATTAATGTAATCAAAAATAAAAAAGTTACGCACCCGTTACTCACTCTACACTGTAGAGTCTACAGCCGCCAAAAATTTGGCTGAGGTCGTTTGCAGCCACAATGAGTGGAACAATACTCTGGATGTTTTTCCGCAAGAAATGTGACTTATACGACTTTCTCAATTCACAGAATATCTTTAAATTGATTAAAATCAAAAATATTGGTTCGGCCAGTTTATAATTTTTTGCAGGCGGCTGCATGGATTGATGTTTTTAGATTTTTATAAAAAAAACAGTACATTTTAGAGACATACCGTAGAATAATTTTTTGTTCAGAATAATCTTCTGAATCGATTAAAAATAACTTGCACCAATAGCCAAATTTAATTTGAGAATGCAGTACCGGGTCGGTTCATTGCAACCGGTTCTCTGTACTGAAATCGTGGAAACGGTATTGAGCTCGGTATGACGTGTGAACCGTGCTAGATTTTTACGATTTGTCGGTGTCCTTAACGGCGTATACATAGCTGTGGTGAAAACGGTTTTTGGAATGAAAGCAACAAGTGTGTGTGTGGTTAAAACGATTTTTGACACAGTCCGAGGTCCGAGCTCGTTCCAGCTCTACGGCGTTCAACTTCACACCGCACTTATGAATTTTAAGTTTGGTATGAGAAATAACTGATTTGTTTGCTATATAACCACGCAGTATAAGTATAAATATAAGTTCTTTTATACTCTTCTATTTGTGTTAACAATCACCGGTGAGTCATTTTTGTGTATTTCCTGACGCGTCGCTTCAGATATAATGGGGAAACTCACGACAACGAAGGTGTAGTGACAAGAAATATCTTCAAGAAATATATTCAAATATGAATATTCAAATCAAACGTAATTGAGCGCGATTCATAAGAATCAATCGGACTCATTAGTTCGATACAAGTGTGACACGATGTAAGTTGTCAGTTTCTCATCTAGGTAGTTGAACATTTGAAGAGAGTTCTTTTTCGTATCAACCACAGCAGTGAACGGGTGTGCTTAATATAAAGGAATAAATTGTTATAAGCTGAAACCATTAAATTATTAATTAGTGAAACCAAAAATTAACGCTAAATTGGTGACCCCGTTGTTCGTAAATGTTAACATTTCAAGTTAACGCATTCAAATTAATGTGTTTTGAAGAAATTGAATTTAATTTATTCGATAAAGTTAATGCTGAAATAGTTCACATTCAAGCGAACAAAAGGACACGTGCATACCCTCCATTTGATCAAAGGATTGATAAGAATTTTCATTTCATTTTTGATACGAATTACTTACATTCGTGCCCAACATTTGTATTGAAGCCAACAGTAGAATTCCACTGTGCTTACTCCATTCGAGATTGGGCATCGTAGGTGCGGACGTGGATTAAAGAGCTGTTGGCAGCCGTTCATTGGACACTCATTGGAAAATTAAATCAAGGTTTTGTCATTTGGAAATCTCTACAGGACCCCCTGTAGAGATACAAAGGTATTTGTTTGTTTAATAAAGTCGGAATTATTTTACTCATGAAAGCACGATTTTCATGAAACCAACGACACCTCATATTCTTGGGCCGAATTTGAAATTGGACAACGAAAGGCACTAAAGACAAGGGTTGCATCATTATCATAAACGCCGACTAAACGACGAGGTTTTTCCAAGGTGATTTAAAATCCAGGACACGCGGTAGCAACGTGCAAAAATCAAAGGTCAAGAAAGGTCAGCGTAGGAGCAACGCAAACGAAGTCAAAGCCATCGAGTCATTCATAGGTCATACACTTGTTTTCATCTTCATTAGTTTTATATAGCATCACATCATCCGTTCACAAAAGCTAAAGTAGGGAATTTATTCTTAATTTTTTTGAGTAGGTTTTACAAATTCTTTGATTTTGTAAAGGTGAGTACAACAATTTACATATTTTCCACTTGTATTTTTGATTCATGCCACACACATCATTGATTTCGGTTGTAACCCGAATTGTGATGAATTTTTATTTTTTTATTATTTCGATAAAATGAATTCCGATAGTAACGATAACGGGAATAACGCGAAAAACGCAAGTTTATTAGGTGACGTGAGCGCGTTAATTGTAAAACTCCCACAGTTTTGGTCAAATAGCCCGGCGTCTTGGTTTATTCAAGCTGAAGCTCAATTCAGTTTAGGAAAAATAACATCAGACATTAGTAAATATAATTATGTGGTATCCGCTTTACCACAAGATGTGGCGGAAAAAAATACAGATTTACTTATGAACCCTCCTCTTGACAATTTATATGGAAATTTGAAAACGAAATTAACCGAAAGACATTCACTTACAATAGAAGAAAGAATTAAGAAATTAATATCGGATGAACAAATGGGAGATAAAAAGCCTTCTGATTTTTATCGTACGTTACACCGGATTTCGGGAGATCAGAGTACAGTTGGTTTAGATCTTTTGAAGAAAATATGGATGAATAGATTGCTTCAAGTAGTTAAACTAGCATTGATTCCCCTACAAGAATCCGAAATAGAGGACTTGATGAAAACTGCTGATAAGATCTGGGATGCCGTTAATGGTACCAGTGCAGTCAGTTCAGTAAATTCACTTAGTCCTATGCAAACCGTGCCTTCAACAGCAAGTAATAGCCCCAACCTGTTATCATTAGAAGGCCTCTATCAAGAAATATGTAATTTGAGGCGTAGCATCGAAGAGAACAGATCGTTCCGTGGTAGGTCTAGACAACGTGACAACTCTAAGTCGAGATCTGACAGTCGGTCCAGAAGTAAGTCAAAGAACCGTCGAAATTTTAATCCCAAAGGAAAATTTTGTTTTTATCACTATATGTTCAAAGACAAAGCAGAAAAATGCACGAAACCTTGTAGCTTTATAGATCAAACACCAAAAAACTAACGCATCCAACTATCGCAACGGCAGGTACTTGGAGTAAGAATTCGTGCCGTCTTTTTGTTAAATGTAAAAAGAACAAGACTACATTTTTAATTGATACTGGGGCAGAAGTTTCTGTCTTACCCCGCTATTTTCTACTACATCCGTTAGCAACTTCGTGCCACTCACTAACCGCAGCAAATGGCTCGTTAATAAAAACTTACGGCAATAAATTTTTAGAAATAGATTTAGGTTTCAGAAGAGTTTTCTTACATAATTTCATAGTAGCAGATGTCACACGACCAATATTAGGTGCAGATTTTCTTAGCGTATACGGATTGTTACCCGATTTAAAAAATAGAAAATTAATAGATCCACTTACAATGCTCAGAGTAGAAACATTTTCGGCGAGAGGTTGTACAGAGGTCACACCAAAATTGTGTGTTATTGCGTCTGAGTTTGGACAAATTTTAAAGGAATATCCTAGTTTGCTCAAACCTCCAGATTTCAAATTAGACGTTCAACACAATGTAGTACATCATATATACACAAAAGGTCATCTACCTTATTCAAAACCGAGAAGGCTTCACACTGAGAAATATGATGTTGCAAAGAAAGAGTTTAAGTATATGCAAGAAGTAGGAATCTGCCGGCCCTCCACATCTCAAGCATCCTCGCCATTAACCTTACCACAAAAACCAAGGTCCACAGAATTTAGACCCTGTGGAGATTATCGGAGATTAAATACTGTTACTGTACCCGACAGATACCCACTACCCCATATACAGGATTTCACGAGAAATTTGTATGAAAGTGTTATTTTTTCAAAAGTAGACATAGTCAGAGCTTACCACCACATTCCGGTCGCAGCTGAAGATATACACAAGACAGCCATTACCACACCATTTGGCTTATTTGAGTTTCCGCGTATGCCATTCGGCTTAAGAAACGCGGCTCAAACGTTTCAACGTTTCATGAATGAAGTGTGCAGGGATTTAGATTTCGTATTTGTCTATTTAGATGACATTCTAATAGCAAGCAAGAGTGTAAGTGACCATAAAATGCACCTCAATAAATTATTTCAGAGATCATCTGATTATGGTTTAAACATCAACCTATCAAAGTGCATACTAGGAGTAACTAGTCTTCAAATCCTAGGACACGAGGTTACAACGGAAGGCATTACACCAATGAAAGAACGTGTAGAAGTAATAGTTAACTACGAATCGCCTAAGTCAATCAAACAAGCTCAAAGGTTCGTGGGCATGATTAATTATTACTTTCGCTTTGTACCTCGGTTAGCTGAAATACTGATACCCATACATACTTACATTGCTGAAGCGTGTAGAACAAAGAGACAACTCAAAACTAAATTCGAGTTCAAGTGGTCGCAGGAATGCGACAACGCGTTTACAACAGCAAAACATGCGCTAGCCAATGCAACAATGCTAGTCCACCCCAAGAAGAAAAATCTATTTATCAGCCTTTTCACCGACGCTTCAAAGGAGGCAGTCGGAGGGGTCTTACAGCAATTTGATCAGAATGTTTGGCAGCCTCTAGGTTTCTTTTCTAAGAAACTTCAGAAACATGAAGTTAAGTTAGGTACAATTGACCGAGAATTACTGGCAATGTTTCTTTCAGTAAAGCATTTTAGGTATTTTTTAGAAGGAAGACATTTCATTATTTATACAGATCATAAGCCGTTAACGCACTTAATGACTTCAAACGCCGAGCGCAGTCCCTCTCAAGCAAAGCATCTCGAATACATATCACAATTCACTACAAACATTCAGCACGTTTCGGGTAAAAATAACGTTGTTGCTGATTTTCTCTCACGAATATACGAAAGTGAAGAAGGAATAAATGCAATTGCGAACAGTAAAAACTCGTTGGAACTTCAGTCCTTCGTTGAAATGCAAAAAGAAGATGACAAATTACAGGCTTTAGTCAAAAGCCAGACACCTGATTCGAAATACGTGTTAAAGGAAAAAGAAATTCCACTTGTAGGTAAACTTTGGTGCGAAACTAGTACCGACAAGGATAGACCTTACGTACCACAATGTTTGCGACGAGTAGTCTTTGACAAGTTACACTCGTTATCGCACCCAGGCATTGGGCAAAATCATGTATACCATGCCAGAAATCAAAAATTTACAAACACACAAAGTCAGGTATAGGATCTTTTCCAATACCGGAAGGCAGATTTGAGCATATA
>CM055404.1:54053501-54112359 GCA_029228625.1 Pseudolycoriella hygida | reverse complement strand
AACTAGTCGTTCTGAGACAAGGTTCAATCCCAAAAAATAAGTTCAGTTGCTTTTCAAAGGCAACATATTTAGGAAGGGAAATGCTGACTTACTTTTTTGAAACTGCATCGTTGTCCACGGATATCAGCGAAAATATAATATTTGAGCGCCTAAATGTAGCCTATATTTTAGCACACAATTTATGGGCCTTAAGTGGATCCCTTTTGCCCATGGAAGTAGTAGCCGCCGCGCTTCGGTTCGGCGGCAGCGGCAGCTCAAAATAATGCAAAACATTACAATCACAACGAAAACCCTTTTTAAAAGGGAAACGTGACGCAAGTCCTCGTCTCTTCTTTCAGCTTCGGAACGCTCAAAATTCTTTTGAAATATTTTGAAATGCTGGATATGTAATATGTAATAATATATATATATATATATATATATATATAATATATATGTAATAATTTTTCTACGCTTTCAGCTTTCATACGCAAAAATTTGATTTCCTGTACAAAAACACGCCATACATCCCATAAAGTGAAATTTTTGCATTGTAAAAGCTGAAAGAACAGAAAAACTGTAACACTGGGGGGTCCGGCATTTGTGACGCATTTTTTTAATCAAAAGTGAAAATATTTCAAAAGAATTTTGTGCGTTCCGAAGCTGCAAGCGTCACCCAAATTGATATCAGTTGTTTTGGAAGAAGGGACGAGGACTTGCCTCACGTTTCCCTTTTAAAAAGGGGTTTTGTTGTGATAGCCATTTCCATATTTTCTGACTATTCGCCGGCGCCGGCGAACAGCCATTTTCATTTTTTCTGGCTATTCGTCAGCGCTGGCGAATAGTCACTTCATACGTTTTTGTGAAAAAGTGAATTTCTTACTTTTTAATAGTCAATTCGCGAATTCTTCGACCAGTTTGAAAACAACCCAACTCTGATTTTTGTTATCTATCTGACAGACGTAGTGCAGCAATAGCGTGTACACACGTCTCACCAGGTAAAATTATATTCACCTGAAGACCTGAACAGGTTCAATAGAAATAACTTCAAACGGTACTTAAACGTCGCCAGTCCTTTAATATCTCGTATATTTTGTGGAAGGTTGTTAAAGAAACGAAAGCCACGGTTTACTACGGTACATTGACCGGAGCGAGATCGAAAAAAGGAAGGGTAAAGAAGGTTACTTCCTCGAGTATAGTGATCATGAATGTCTGAACCTACTCGAATAACAAAGTCGTTTTTAATAAGATCATTCTTCAACATATACACCAACGTTGCAGTCTGCATCGCATTGTAATATTCAATTGGCAAGATCGTGGCATTGAAACATAGCCTAGCAGATCCTCTGCCTTTCAGCCCGTAAATATTGCGCAGTGCTTTTTTTTTTTGCAGAAGAAGCAATTTGTTCAGCGCGTAACGGGGAGCACTGTTCCAAATCGGGTTGAGGTAACTCAAACGAGAATGTACGTACGAAAAGTACAGATTGAACAGAACAGTCCTGGGAACAAAGTGCTTGAGGCGTCGCAAGACGCCAATCAACGGAGAAACTTTCTTGCTAATTCCATTCACTTGGTCATTCCACGTTAAATATCGATTCATTTTCAGGCCCAAATATTTCACTTCATTAACTCTTTTTACAACTTCTTCCCCTACATTCAACACAAAACCTTCCAACCCATCCTCTTTAAATATTATGTAGTTTGTCTTCGCGTTGTTTACCGACATCATATTCTCAGTTGACCACTCACTTAAAAGATTCAAGTCACGTTGCATAGCGCATTTCAGATCCGTCTTTGTACCCGCCGAGTATTTGAACGCAGTATCATCTGCGTATAAATATAGTTTACCCTTAAAGCCCATCGCAAACAAATCGTGAGAGAATATAACAAACAAAAGAGACGATAGAGTTGATCCTTGTGGAACTCCGCAAACGACTTCCCTTAAAGAGCTAGTTGCTCCGGTCACACTAACAAATTGTTTCCTGCTGCTCAGATAATCCCTGATCAGCTCAAAAGCGGCTCCACCGAGGCCAAGGTTTCGTAGTTTATCCAATAGATTCAGATGGTTCACGGAGTCATAAGCTTTCCTAAAATCAACAAAAAGACACCCAACTATGAGCCGCTTATCCATGTCGCTAGCGACTTCAGAGCACAGATCTAAACAACAGGCTAACGTGTTCGACTTCTTCAAAAACCCATACTGTTTCATCTTAAAGAAACGTGTAGACTCCAACTTTGTATATAATTGCTCATAGAGAACTCTTTCTAAGAGCTTTGAAAGTGTCGACAATAGAGAAATAGGTCTGTAATTGCTCATATGAGTTGAGTCACCGTCCTTTGGGATAACAACCACCTTGGCTACCTTCAAAATGTCGTCAAAATGGGAAGACTCGATACATCTGTTTATCAATGATGTAATGCAGTTGCATAACAAATGTTTGTTCCGTTTTAAGAATCGAGCAGTGATGCCGTCGTTTCCGGCCGCTGAACCTGCCTGTAACTTATCAATTTGAATTGACACAGTCTCAGGAGTGACTGTTTCGAACACAAAGTTGTTTAGGAAATTTGAAACTGGTTGATTTTTTTTACTACTAGGAGTTTCGGCTCTATTCGCATTACCCACAGTTACAAAATATTTATTGAACTCGTCTGCTACTTCTTTTGGTTTATCAATGATGGAACCGTTAATTGACAACCTGGGACATTGTTGAGGGTCGGGTGATTTATTTGAAAGAGCCCTTTTAATTATTGTCCAAAATTTCTTCGGGTTGTCTGCTGTACTGAATTGAGCAGCGTAGTATTGTTTTTTCTTAAAACGGATTCTATAAGAGATTAAACGTTTCAGATTGGCCAATCGGGATCGATGCGTGAAGTCGTTTGGAAATCGAACAGAGAGATGATAAATTTTATCACGACGTTCGACTAGTGATATAATTTCATCGTCTATAAATGGTTCAGATGTCTTTCTCTTTGTTGTTTTAACCGTTTTCTTATGCTTTTCCGTGGAATTTTGCAATATCGTGATAAACGAGTCAAAATTAGTGATCTTCGAGAAATCTATGGATTGTAATTCTTCCGTTAAACTCACGTGATCTACCTTGTCTTTATAGTAGAACTTCTTATTCTTTGGCATCCCTAATTCCAACCCGACAACCACTCCTCTGTGGTCACTGATGTGTGGTTCTATCAATTTGATGAAATACTCAATCCCACTCTCATTCGAAATCACATAGTCTAGGATCGTACGACTTGAACCTGTAATTCGAGTTGCATATCTTGGATCAATCTTGTTCAAGAGTTCAAATCCCTTGGAATTGACTACGTCTTGATAATGAGAAACTTCGGAGCCGCTGTTCAACAGATCCAAGTTCATATCCCCGAGCAATATCATCCGCGCGTTGGTTGTCAAAAGATTGTCAAAAAAGTCCATAAAGTTCAGGAAGTCATTCGACGTATCTCGGTCTAATGGACGATAGAATCCACAAACATTCAAACGAAGTTGTGGAAGTGATACTACCACTACGTTAGAGACGCCAGAGGAAGTGTTCAAGATTTGGTTGGATTGAAGCATTGAGTTTACAAAAACACTGGCTCCACAACCTTCTTTTTGTTCTCTAATACCGTGGTAGGCTGTGTAGCCATTCAAGTTGTAGTAACCTTCCTCACCCTCCCTCAACCAGTTCTCGCTGAGGACAATGACACTGGGTAATTTGTAAAACCTTGCCAATATAATTTCTATTCTTTCTAGTTTATTTCGCATACTACGAACGTTTAAGTACAGTATAATAAAGTTAATAAAGTTGTACTTGCCTGGGATTGCCACATCATTGCTGTTATTATAATTTACGTCAAAAATTGTCATTTTCAAAATTATTTCAATATAACTGACAATCTCTTGTTTTATTCAGTTGAAAGAAGTTTACGCTTCTGGTCGTTGATATGGATGGGTGTGGTTGTTGTCTATACTAATGCCCAAATTGATCAAATCGACAATCGATTTAATTTTAACGATCGGTTTTTTGTTATCCTTTTTCATCAAAACGGAATTGTTTTGAAACCAAACGTATTTGAATCCTATCTGATGCTTGTTTTGGTTCGCACTGTTGTATAAAAATTGGTTGTATCTCGTCATATGATGTAGAAGATGAACCGTTGAATTTTGTTTTGAAGATATGTTCTTAACAATTTGACTGGCACGTAATTGACCAAATGTTTTCTTATAGGTTAGCTTTCCCAAACGTCAAGTTGTGCAGCCGCCTTCATAAATTTGTAAATTGGCCGACCAAATATTTCTGACTTTTGAGTTGTCCGAAATATTTTTTTGATTGCAATTGTCTAGGGACTTACATTTCTAGCCAAAAACTATTTCAAACATAAGTAAATTCATTGTGGCTACAAATGGCTTCAGTTAAATTTCCGGCGGCTTTCAAGTGCTGTCAAATTTTGGAATAGACATTGCTTTCAAATGGCAGTTCATTAAACCAGGTTTTTTGCATCTAAACTGGTCAGGTTAAAGAATCAGTTAGGAGGAAAAGTTGAAGAGTCTTCTTTTCTACTGAAATTTGCTGGTTCGAGGTGAAGGCAACCTTAATAACAACCACGGCATACATAAGGACGTCGAAAGTTCATGACATTGTACCGAGTAAACGCACTTATGTAAAAGAGCACCCCTTCGTTTCGTTAACCCTTACGAAATCAGAACAACCAACAAGGCAATTTATTATTTTTTGTACATTGAAAACATTTTATTTCAATTTGTCGCATCTTCCTACATAAGCACTTCTAATAAGTAAAATAACTTGTCTGAACTGTCTGTTGTAAAGAATGCAGTCGTTCGCTGTTTAAGCAAGATAACTGAAAATGTTTTTTTTTGTAATGTCAGTAAAGCAAAATTATTAAGCAACAAATAATTCACTGACTATATTCAGTTTTTATGAATCATACATATGTTCAGACTGTTCACGGAATTTACTGTCGTCATTGTCAGCCGTTCGTTGTCCAGTCTAGCTATACGTTCTTACATTTAAATTGCGGATTCAGAGATTTTGTTGAGTGAACCAACTATGAAAAATCATTCGTTACTCTTTAAAACTCTTCGAGATTAAAGCAGACAAACTTGGAATCAAGGAATCAATCATAACATATTACTTTTAATGTGAGCATTTTTCAGATAACCTCTTTCTTTTGAATTATTTTGTTATTAACATGACACTCAGACATTAACACACTTCAAACAGTTGCGTTATGGGCATAATTAATAGATCAACATTTTGGCAGCGCAAGAAATGTCAATCTACAGCTAAGTATTGTCCGTCTCCACATAAATGTCCAATCTTTCGCGCTGACAAATACTTGCTTACATTGCGAGATGAGAGAATCGAGAGTTCTTCTTCCAAATTCAAATCGAACATCAACAAAATTGGCAAAATTATGTATTTAATGTTAAATCTGAAAGAATGAAAGCAACTAAAGAGAGCGTTACATTGGCATTAACCAATAGAATCGATGGCTCGCAAATGTTTGATAGAACGTGAGAATTACACTATTTGGACATTTAGCTTGAAACGTACAATATTAATTTGTCTCGATTAGAGATATTGATGGATCTAGCGAATCCAGTTAGAAAGTCATGCAACTAAATTTTTAATCGATAAAGAATAATAGGTGAGTTCCCTTCAGAGTTTAACGAGTTGGTTAAATTTAATTTTTCGATAAACTGCTAAATCGCATCAAACGTACTCAGAATTAAATTTAACCGGATAAATGCTGATAAATTTATTGTAGCCTCGGAGCTAGTTTTTTGGTAAGTTTATCGAGATAAACAACGCACGAAGTTTGAAATTTGCTTCTCAGTGTGATTTTAGGAAGTTTGTGATATGATAATTTGATGGTTTATTTGTAAATAAAATTGATTTTATGACTAAAATTTCACGTTTTGCTTTTGTGTAAGTTTGAATATACTGAAGTTAATTCGGTTTTTCTCCCGTCAAATAAGAAAATTAAATTTAATTTTGCTGTCAATTTAGCTAGACGTCAAGTTTATCGATGAGTTAAATTTATCAGCATCGATAAACTCTGAAAGGAACTCACCTAATATTCCGAGTAAAAAATTATTCTACAGCATAGCTCTAAAATACACAGCTTTATTTATACTCGATCTTTCAAAAGTAACTCCACAGCCTACTACGGTAGTCTCGTAAGACAGTCATAGTAGGCTGTGGAGTTACTTTTGAAAGACCGTGTATAATTGATATAGTTATTTTAAAATTTCTGTTGGAGAAACAGTGGTAAAACATGTGACAGCCGCAAAATATTTCGCCGATGGGCCGAATAAATTCCTAAATCATCCCTAAATCATCTTCGTGAACGGTATTCCTGGGTGTCATGTAAACGCTAGACTGATCAACGCCTGCCTATCGGATGCAAAAAAAAAAAAACACAAACGAAACTGCGCAATCGCGTTTCTCGATATGACTAAAGCTTTCGATAAAATTGGTCCTACCTACACATCTCAAAAACACTAAAATCGAAAGGTGTCTCAAAAAACCTGCACGACCTGATAATGAATCTGCTGATGAACAACAATGTGATGATCACTCTAGGCAAAGATTTCTCCCGTCCAATTGAAATCAAATGCGGCGTACCACAGGGAGGTCCGTTATCACCGATTCTCTTCAACATCGCCATTGACTTCATATACGAAGAAATCTGCGACTGTCAATACGCCTGCAACAACGGATACAAACTCTCAGATGATTATGACCATCTCTGCTTATCTGGCTTTGCTGACGATCAAGCCGTGTCGTCACAATCTGAGAAGTCAGCATGTCGAACAATTGACCTGATACAATCGCTGTTCGCAAAAATTGGCCTCGTTCTAAACGCACTGAAGAGTCAAGCGATTATCATAAGAAATGGAAAGTTGGATTCCGGAGTACTAAAACTAGCTGATGGAAGTGAAATTGTTGGTATCCAACAGAATGATAGGATCAAGTATCTTGGTTGCTCCTTCACATCGGAATTAGTATTCGACGATACGTGCATCACGCAGCTCAACACAAATTTGAACCAACTACCTACGTCACCACTACTGAAGCCTGACCAAAAACTGAACGTCATCAACCAATACGTCTTCCCGATATTAGTCTTTCCATTGCAAGCAGCTCCAATACACAGAATCCCATCAACTGTCACAAACGGTCTGGACGTAATGATACGCCGAACTGTCAAAGAAATCATTGGCCTGCCAAAAAATTTTCGCTGAAAAACATTTTTCTCCAAAAAAATTTTTCTCCGATCTATCGATTCCGACGAAAAGAAATTTTTGGCGAAAACTTTCGCCTCGATTTTGACCAACTTCCGCTCCTCGGCGATCCCACTTTCTATGCATCAAAACGATGCCCAAGTCAATAACTATCGATTCCGACGAAAAAAATTTTATGGCGAAAACTTTTGCCTCGATTTTGATCAACTTCCGCGCCTCGGCGACCTCACTTTCTATTCATCAAAATGATGCGCCAGTCAATATCTATCGATTTCGACGAACAAAAATTTTTGGCGAAAACTTTTGCCTCGATTTTGACCAACTTCCGCGCCTTCATCAAAAAAATTCTCCTCACCAATCTCTATAACTTTCCCGAAGAAACCAACTGTCTAGCTATTCTTATTCAGAAGATAGCAAAAAATTCAAGATGGCGTCACTTTGACAGCTGGCAGCCATTTTCTAATGATACCAAAAAATTCTCCTGATGAAACTCTATAACTCTGTCGAAGAAACCGTCTCTCTAAGTAGCGTAATTCCGGAGCTAAAATCCGAAAACGAAAAAGCATAAACGAAAATCCAAGATGGCGCCGCTATAACAGATGGCAGCCATTTTCTTATGATCCCAAAAAATTCTCCTGATAAAACTCTATAACTTTGTAGAAGAAACCGTCTCAAAAGCATGAACGAAAATCCAAGATGGCGCCGCTATGACAGCTGGGAGCCATTTCCTAATGAAACCAAAAAATTATTCTGATGAAACTCTATAACTTTGTAGAAGAAACCAACTCTCTAAGTGTTATCATTCCGGAGCTAAAATTCGAAAACCCAAAGAAGTATAATTTATACCTTACAAAAATCCAAGATGGCGTCTTTTTGGCAGATTTCTGAAAATCCCAAAAAATTCTCCTGATCAAACTTTATAACTTCTATGAAGAAACCACCCCTCTAAGTATTGTCATTCCGAAGCTAAAATTCGAAAACCAAAAAAAAACCTAATTTATTGCTTGGGAAAATTCAAGATGGCGCCGCTTTGACAGATGGCAGCCACTTTCTTAAGATCCCAAAAAAATCCTCCAAACTCTAAAACTTTCCCGAAGAAACCAACTCTCTAGGTATTGTCACTTCGGAGCTAAAATTCGAAAACTCCGAGCACTACGTGAAAAACCATGAAAATTGACCACTTTTTCACACTTTCCGACTTTTCCAGAGTTTTCCCGGAAAACCGGCATATGAAATTTTTCATTTTGGACCGATTCTGACGTTCCCTGAAAATTTCATGCAAATCGGCTGTCTAGTTCTCGAGATCGAAAATTATTTATAGAACATAGATAGATAGATAGAAACCGACAGATCAGAAAAAAAGTTTCCGTAATGATGAGAACAATAGAAAAATTATTTCTCCATAGAAAAGTGTCATTTTCAAACCTCGATATCTCAGCCAATTTTCAACCGATTTTGATGAGTGAGGGCTTGTTTGAAAGCTACTGCGACGTGGTTTTTTTAAAAATAATTTGGAGGGGGAGGGGGGCGAGGGGAAAAAACTCAAAAGTTCGCCTATATATGGCTCCTTGTCCCAAAGGTTTTTGTATGGAGTTTTTTGGGTTTGTTGACGTTTTTTTTGGGTGTGGGGACTGCGTCACGCCCTCCGCTACCGCTGCGGGCATGATATCTATCTATAGGACCTTTGTACTTCGTACGGGTCCAAAAATTTGATGAATATAAAACAAACAAAATAGAGAAACTCACGACGTCGACATTAAAAGCTAATGTGTCAACTTTGGTAGCTAAAAATTAACTTTAAACTTGCTGGCATGGCATTTGAGTATCTGGCTGTTATCTTTCATTTTAAATCTTCAAGAGTGATTTCCGTTCTAATTTCGCAGAGATAGAAGTGAAATTGAACGGGTTAGCTCAGTGGTAACGTTCTGGCTTTCCACCAAAAATATCCGGGTTCAATCCTGGTGGGGACAAATTCTGTATAGGATTTTTCTTCAATGTATGCATGAAAGTAACGTTCCTAGGAACACCCAAGCTTCATAATTTGGGTAGTTGTGAATTTGGTGCCGCAACGAATCGTATACAGAAGAATGACGTCACCCATATTCGTGTACAAATATCTGAGTCTGACTTTGGACGGAGATATAATTAGCACCAG
The DNA here is from genome assembly GCA_029228625.1 of Pseudolycoriella hygida. Taxonomy (NCBI): domain Eukaryota; kingdom Metazoa; phylum Arthropoda; class Insecta; order Diptera; family Sciaridae; genus Pseudolycoriella; species Pseudolycoriella hygida. The sequence continues at coordinate 54,102,961 of CM055404.1, read as the reverse complement.
AAGAATCCCTAATGGTAAAATGCTAGCTACCGTTAAGCGTGGTTCGGAATTCACGTTAAGCATGTGGTCCAAAAAATGCTTGCCGGTAAAACACACTGATAGGGAAAACCGGCATTCTAAACCCTACTAGTTTCCGCCCTAGTACATCGTTGATGGCACTGGGTTTGTGTGCAATTTACCACTGACACAATAAAAACGTCGGTAATGAAAGGGTCTCTAAGAGAATCCATGTGAGCAAAAGCTCACAAAAAAAATTGCGGAACTAGTAAATAAAATGATTTAGTCTCTGAGCCGGACGGGTTGCAGCGGCGGATTGTCATTGATTATTATTATATAAGTGAAAAAGCTCTACCAACCTTCAAAAAACCACGTTTTTACCACTTTTTCCAAATTCAAATTTCTGATAATCTTTCAGGAAAAAAAAAGATTTTGAAAATCGGATAAGATTAACATGATTTATGTAGAAAAAACACGTTGGACCCTAGTAGTTTTAGGACCTGGCTGAGTCCAAAAGTTCAAAATTAAAAAGTATATTCCATAAGATGTCAGGCCGCCGAGCTCGGGCCGTTTAAGCGGTTACTGGTCTTTTGTACATAGCTCGTGTATCTCTTCCGATTTTCATTATTTTTTTTATTGGAAAGACCTGACATTTTATGGAAGTAACTTTTTTAATTTTTAGCTTTTGGGATTTAAAACTGATTCTCTACTAGGGCCCAATGTGTTTTTTCTACATAAATCAGGTAAATCTTGTACGTCTTTCAAAACCTTTTTTTTCTGAAAAATAATCAGAAAATTGATTATGGGATTGAATTTGGGAAAAATTGGTTGAAAACTTTCGAAGTTACGGTCGAAAAAGTGGTGAAAAACGTGGCTTTTTGGAGGTTGGTGGAACTTTTTCACTTATGCCACTGCGAAATTAGAACAGAAATCGCTCTTCAAGGTTTTGAATGAAAGATATAAACATGGAAATCACGAAAATTAAATTAGTGAAAATCGGTCGAATGGTTCGGGCTATAGAGTCCTTAGTGTGAGCCCAATTCACGATATGCGACCCAACACGATATTTGTTTTTTTTTTTCGTGAATATTCCTTTGTTAATGAGTTTTCTTGTACAGTGTTGTAGAGAAAAAAGAGGCGAACTTTTTTGTCCATAGAAGTATGAGTCAGAGGCCTCTGCTAAGCGCTCTAGGTCGTTTCTAAATTCTGGGCTTATTTTAAGGGCTTGGAAAGATTTTTTGCGTCGTTTCTACATCTTAATCTAAATTAATTCAAAAATTTTTATTTTGAATAGAAATTTCGTACCTTCGGCTTAAGCCGACACATCAGTGCCTGTACAATACCTTCGGGTAAGGTGGCTGCTGCTCGATTCCATTTTCTTTTGAAATTTTGGACGGATTTGGCAAGCTTGAAGTTCTTTTGTTGTTTTTTCTTTTCCCCAATAACGTTCGATAGGATGCACTTCCGGTGAATTTGGTGGATTGCTGGCTTTATCAACAAATTCGACCTTATTAGAACAGGGACTAAAATAAGGATTTTTTCCGGTGGAGCCACATCGTCGAAGGGGCACTGTAAAACTGTGTCGTGCCCCTACATTATGATTTGCGAAGCAATCCAATAACCTCTTAAGTTGTCTCCGAAAAGCTGATTTCACTCCATATTCCCGTGTTGTAGGTATTTGGCGCTGAAGGCGAAATTTTTTCAATCTGAAGGCAACATTTTTGAAATTACTCTTTATATAAGGTTTTCAATGAACCAACTGAATAATGACTATAGCGCCGCAGGCGACATTTTTTTGATTGTAGAGTTCTTTGATTAAAATTTTTGGGGCGCTTCACTTTTCCTTTAATTAAATTGAACTTTAGCACCGCAGGCAAAATTTTTAAAAATATAAACATTCAAGTTCGCTGTGCACACTAAAAAATCCAGGGTAATCTCGTGCCCATTAAGTTTATTATTTGCTATGGGGCATGGAGCCACTTTCGGGGCCCAGGGAGCCATCTGGCTCCGCACGATGTTCCTTATTTTAGTCCCTGACGCTAGACAATAATATTGGCATAGTGGCAGGTGGCCAAATCTGGCTTTGTGCTTGACTTTACTTCTTTGCTGACTGACACTCTGTCTTTGCTTCACAGTATAAAACTGTGGTCCGGGAAGTGTTGTGTATTCGAATTTACAATACGTCTCATCGTCCATAATAAAACAGTACTCATTTTTCTTCCGTAAAATGTCATACAGTTTTCTGGCACGTTCACCTTTGTCGATTGTTTTTCATCTCGTTTTGGTTATTTTTGCTTTTTGTAGGTTATGTCGCTTTTTTACTCTTTGCTCCATACCAATGGATGTACTTGCTTTTTTGGCTGCATCACGTACAGATATACCTGGTTCATTTTTAAAAATAGTCAGTATCGCAACAAAAACCTCTTAAAAGGTAAAGTGTTCGAAAGTCCGCTTCCAAAATTAATGATATCGCTTGAGGGAACGCTATCGCTGATAATACGCAGAGGCTACCTTCAGAACACTTTGTATCACCAATTCTTCCCACTGATTCATATAACTTTCCTGAAGAAAAAAACTGTCTAGGTATTCTTATACAGCAAAAAATAGCAAAAAATCCAAGATGGCGTCACTTTGACAGTTGGCAGCCATTTTCTTATGATACCAAAAAATTCTTTTGATGAAACTCTATAACTTTCTAGAGGAAACCGTCTCTCTAAGTAGTGTCATTACGGAGCTGAAATTCGAAAACTGAAAAAGTATAATCGAAAATCTAAGATGGCATCGCTATGACAGCTGGCAGCCTTTTTCTTATAATCGTAAAAAATTCTCCTGATGAAACTCTATGACTTTGTAGAAGAAACCATCTCTCTAAGTAGTGTCATTCCGGAGCTAAAATTCGAAAACCGTAAAAGCATAAACGAAAATCCAAGATGGCGCCGCTATGACAACTGGCAGCCATTTTCTTATGATTCCAAAAAATTCTCCTGATGAAACTCTATAACTTTCTAAAAGAAACAAACTCTCTAAGTAGTGTCATTCCGGAGCTAGAATTTGAAAACTGAAAAAGTGTAAAGTAAAATCCAAGATAGCGCCGCTTTGACAGCTATTTTCTTAAGATACAAAAAAAATCTCCTGACCAAGCTCTATAACTTTCTGGAACCAACTCTGGAAGTGTTATCATTCCGGAGCTAAAATTCGAAAACCCAAAGAAGCCAAATTTATATCTAACAAAAATCCAAGATGGCGTCACTTTGGCAGATTTCCGAAAATCCCAAAAAATTCTCCTGATGAAACTCTTAAACTTTCCCGAAGAAACCGTCTCTCTACGTAGTGTCATTCCGGAGCTAAAATTCGAAAACCAAAAAAAACCTAATTTATTGCTTGGGAAAATTCAAGATGGCGCCGGATTGACTGCTGGCAGCCATTTTCTTAAGATCCCAAAAAATTCTCCTGACCAAAACTGTATAACTTTCCCGAAGAAACCATTTCTCTAGCTATTGTCACTTCGAAGCTAAAATTCGAAAACTCCGAGCATTACCTAAAAAACCCTCAAATTTGACCACTTTTCCACATGCCACGACTTTTCCAGAATTTTCCCGGAAAAGCGGCATATGAAATTTTTCATTTGGGGCCGAGACTGACGTTCCCTGAAAATTTCAGGAAGATCGGCTGTCTAGTTTTCGAGATCGAAAATTATTAATAGATAGAACATAGATAGATAGATAGAACATAGATAGAAACCGACAGATCAGAAAAAAAGTTTCCATAATGATGAGATAATAATAGATAGAAAAATTTACTCTCCATACAAAGATGTTGTTTTCAAACCTCGATACCTCAGCCAATTTTCAACCGATTTTGATGAGTGTGGGCTCGTTGGAAAGCTGATGCGACGTGGTTTTTTTTTAAATAATTTGTAGGGAGTGGGAGCGTGGAGGAAAAACTCAAAAGTTCGCCTATATATGGCTCCTTGTCCCAAAGGTTTTTATATGGAGTTTTTTGGGTTTCTGGACGGTTTTTTTGGGTAGTGGGGACTGCGTCACGCCCTCGGTTACCGCTCCGGGCATGATTGTCCAAGCCAATGTTACTAGTTCCTTTCTTTCGTCCGCTTTTCGGTAAGTCGTCTAACGTATGATGCTCACCAAACTTTTTGAGAACATTATAAACCGAGTTCAAGCTGACATTCTCCTCCCTTGCACTTTTTCTCATCGAAATGTTTTTAAAGTACACCATGCGGGTGCCGATACTAATCCGAGGCATTTTAACCGAAAAAATTTTTAGTGATACTTCTTGGATGCCAAACGTTAGGGACCATCCACAAATTACGTACGCTTTTTTCAGTGCTGTCAGCAGATTTAAATCAACAATAACTTGAAAAATATTCACTTTTGAGACGTCAAATGTATGGCCGACCCCCCAAACTCCCCCCAAACCCCAAAATGGGGGGTCGGCCATACATTTGACGTCTTAAAAGTGAATATTTTTCAAGTTATTGTTGATTTAATCTGCTGACAGCACTGAAAAAAGCGTACGTAATTTAGGGATGGTCCCTTAAATTACAGAAGAACAATTAGTAATAATGGTTGGACCCGTACGAAGTACAAAGGTCCTATACGTTTACTACAAACAATTTTATTGTAACATGGGGTAGGTCGACGTGGGAGTTGGGGGGATGCATCTATTATCGTCTAAATGTGACGAATCAGCAATAAAAAAAATGTCCGTCCGTCTGTCCGTCTCCACTTTTTTTTCCAAACGGCTCAACCGATCAGCCTAAACTTTTTTTTTCCCTGAAAGGTACATGCCTCCCATGATTCAAGTTCGAAGATGAGCAAAATCAATGAAGTGGTTCCGGAGATATGGTCGAGGAAGTGACCAAAAACATGGTTTTTCGAGAGTCGGTGAAACTTTTTCGCAAATATCTCGGCAAGTAAAGCACGGAAATTGCTCAATTTGGTGTCAAATGAAAGCATTTGACACCAAAAAACTGGGGATTTTTTTTTTGTTGAATCGGGTCAGGGGTCTGGGCACTGTGAGCCATGGAATGGGCGAAAATAAATTTCTCTGCCCAAAATGATAAGAGATAGTTTTTTTTTTCAGTATTTGCTTAAATACGCAATACAGAGATTTACTTTCAATGGCAAAGTTGTAGAGAATCAAATTTTAGCGAACACGTGTCTCAGGATTTTGGGGAAATATGGCCCAATCCTGGTATATGGCTACTTTCATAATTGGGCAGGATGACCCAGATCTCCAGAACTATGAGAGTTAGAAAGTTGGTTCCAAAGGCGAAGTTGTAGAGAATTAAATATAAGCGCACACGTGTTTCAGGGTTTTGGGGAAATATGGCCTAATCCTGGTATATGGCCACTTCCATAATTGGTCAGGATGACCCAGATCTCCAGAACTATGAGAGTTAGAAAGTTGGTTCCAAACGCGAAGTTATAGAGAATTAAATTTAAGCGAACACGTGTTTCAGCGTTTTGGGCAGATATGGCCCAATCCTGGTATATGGCCACTTCAATAATTGGGCAGGATGACCCAGATCTCCAGAACTATGAGAGGTAGAAAGTTGCTTCCAAGGACAAAGTTGTAGACAATAAAATTTTAGATAACACGTGTTTCTGGGTTTGAGGGAAAAACGACTTAGTCCTTGGATATAAGCTTTTCTAGATTTGAATGGTCTGAGACGTACTTCGGTAGGGCGTTTGACATTACCTTGGGTAATTTCTATGGATCTTTGAAATTGTTACAGTAAAAGAACAGAAAACGTTGGATTGTTTGCTTATTTGTATATCTAGGTACGTTCGAGTCACTTTGCCACATCTATTCTGATACGTACGGGTCTTTGGTTATGTTTTTAATTTCAATAAATAGTGTTAGGGTTGCCAAAAAAGCGCTTTCGAAGTTGTTCGAAAACATTTTGATACGGTATTTTCGTAGCATCAACTTTGTTTGCCGCATCTGTTCTGATACGTACGGGTCCCTTCATATGTTTTTTTTTGTATGAAAGACTTATAGATAAGGTTTTTCCTGGAAAATGTTTCATAATCACATATCTTGCACCTTTGTACGCTTCAGGAGATTGACACGGTTCCCAGATCATATACAAAAATTACCCACAATTTTAAACTCAACTAGCGCCAAAACCTCGTGTGATTGCACACATTGCCTTGCCGAAGTACGGGTGTTGCGCATCGTTATGGTTTTCCAATCAGATAAGTTAATTGAAAAAATGTTATTCAAACATTTTTGCAAAGAGCTGCCAACAAAAACCATTAAAATTGACAATCTCCTTAAAAGTGTTCACCTCACCTACAAACGTAATGTTATATCTTTATGACTCCTCTCTCAATCTTCCTGTAATTTTTTAATTAAAAATAAATAAATATTTTTTTTCCGTTTCTTTTGAATTCACAAGTTTTATGTTTTGAAAATGTGAACTTTGTCAGACAGAGGTGTGTGAATCATTATTTAATTTTGTTTTCTTCAAATTAAAAAGCGTTATTCTCTTCAAACAAATATGTTTACAAAGTGAATTTTCTATTCTATTCTTTGTATTTGAAAAATATTTTCCTCAGCGATATTTATTAAATCTGCGGTGACTCAAGAAGTGTGTAAAGCGAACGACAAAACCAACATAAATTTTTCAGCCAGTAAAATAAGTGAAAGTTTGTCATTTTCACTTATTGTCAATTTTTCCCAATTTTCTTAATTTTTCTACATAATAAAAGATGAATAATGTTCTCGACGAAAAAAGAGAAGAAAAAAGTAAAAATAACTCGGTTACACTGTTATGTGGTCTTGCACATTAGCTGAAATCTCACTTTTTGTGTTTTTTCGATACGCTTAGTCCCGTACGAACTCAGAACCCATAAAGTTTGTAATTAGGAAAAATTCCGATCGGAAGTAAAAGCCATCAATTTTTATGAAACCACACTCGTCAATTCAATGATAATTTTCAATTCAAACTCAAAGTGTTCTAGAGATTTGGTTAATAAAGTGATCTAAATGTTTTTATCTGTACATGTGGCCGAATAACATTTAGCTCTTGGGGGTAGCAGAGTTTTTCATTTAATGTACATTAAATGGGTAGAAGAACTCACGCTCGCTAGGGAGAAAAATGTTTCGCTTGTGTGAATTTTTCTACCCATTAGTGACTGGGAAAAGTTCCGTTATCATGATTTTTTGTAGGAATTTTAACATCACCGTGCGGGGTAATAGAGACAATTTCTTCCGGTTAACTGTCATGTACGGGGCTTTGATTTTTCTATTTTCTTTTTTTTTTGTTTACACAGCATATGTGCTCCTTGCGGTGCTATACCGATGCGGCAAAAAATGATATATTCCGTCTACCTATAGACGAAATGTTTGTATGTTATTTGAATGATGAGACTTGACCTAGTGCTAGTGATTGTCGGGTCGTGTGCACAAAAACGATATATACGTATACAATTGTGTGAGGCAGTCGTGTATATATATGTGCAGCAATGATTACATGAGACTTTTCATCTTGAACCGAATACGTGAGTGGATCAGTAAGCATCTCTCTACATCCAAACACGCACCAATATCAATCCAAAACGCCTAAAAATATTTATCTTTTAAACACTTTCTATATACACACAATTTATCCCTACCACCGAAATCCTGGAATATTTTGGGATTTCGCTAATGCTGTGCATCCAAAAAACAGTTTACTTCTTGGTTTCGTTTGCGTCGGTTAAATCGTATTAAAGGCAATAAAGCAAATAATACGAATTTTTTCATAGACCGAAAATAGAATCTTTTTCATTTTCTTGCTCTCAAACAGTGTGTATTTGGTGTGAATTTAATTTTTGTAAAAACACACGACTTGTGTAGGAACATTACATTGTATTTAACGCACGGTACATTTTTCGAATTCTTGGAAATCGTTTGAATTGTGAAAAACAAACTAAACTCAATAAGAATGGCTGATGTGGATGTAATGCACACCGTCACTGAGACCAAGAAAACCCGCAAAGTGAAGAAAACTACCAAACGTCGTGAATCATCTGATCAGGGATCAGAGATTACTATTACGGAAATCGAACAAACAACTAGCGAGAATGATAAGGGGTACGGTTGACAGAATTATTTTTCCTACAATGTTTTTCACTTGTACCGTACCCCTTCAACTAATAAAGGTAATTTCCCGTTCCAAAGTGTCACAATTTAACTAACACCACCTCTCAGTCAGAAACTGTGATCTTCGCACCTTCAGGCCGAAAGTAAGTCTTACACCAATTCTCTTCTTCTAAGCTGATTGTGTAACGTTTGCGAATGTTTCACTTTTAATTTCAATACAAAGTCCAAAATTAGAACGATTATGAAAACTCGGTTTGATTTATGAATTGAAATTAATTTTTCCATCATAAAGAAAATACACCACACCGTCTGTAGGTCGAGTAACTCCGCGTAGGTTAATTTCGGTTGCAGATGTAACATCTCATTTTACATCAACTTAAAATTTTGTGTCGGTGATGGTTAAGCTGATAATTGAGAAAAAGTGATTTTGGAAATTTCAAAATTATTGTCTAAGGTTGTGATAAAATGAATGGAGCGCTGTGTTATTTTTACATTTAGTAAACTGATTTTATACTTCAAGTTTCAGCGATTAATAAATAGATTTTAAGCGGTCTTAAGAACGAAATTTCATGCTGCAGGTTCAATAACTATTAGCGGAAATTTGTTGGTTCAACAATGATTTTGTATGATGTACTTAACATTTCCTTCAGAAAATTCAAATTCAGCGCCATTTTTTTTTTTCAAATATGTCCTTCCTCATAATCCACGCGTTTAGTGTGACTTCGGCTTATGTCAAAGTATACGAAATTTCATGACGAATTGCCTTATTCGACGAGCAAACAAATTTTTGTCACTTGACATGTTATGAAATTCATCATGAAACATTGCACTTTGACATAAGCCGACGCCGCGTTAAAAGCGTGGATTGCTACATGCAATCAACGCTTTTATCGCGACGTCGGCTTATGTCAAAGTGCAACGAAGTTTTACAAAAGCAGGCTAAGCCACAACTGTCAAAATTATCTTGCATCTCTTTTTTTCATTTTAGATTCAAGAATTACGAAAAATGAGAAGCAAGATAATTTTGACAGTTGTGGCTTAGCCTGCTTTTGTAAAACTTCGTTCAGTTTATATAGTTTTTCTCAACGTGAGAGTGGCCAATTTTCAGCCGCTACAAATGGGTGAAAAATGGTAAGGTGATGTTCCACATATTGATGGCGCACTTTGTTACAGTTTTACTGAAAATCTCCAATACATTAAGCAATTATAGTTCTTTCATGAACTAGAACGATCCTTCCTCTAGTGCACGAAACTACTGTATCTTAAATCCGAAGTACGCAGCCTTCAGAAAGTTGCAACAAGTCGAAGACTGGATTTTCGGCTAGGAAGCCTGGGATCAAAAAAAGATGTAAAGCAATGTTAAAGCCAGTAGCAAGTACTCCTTGGAAAAATAGTTTTCAATTTGACATCAGGCTGCGTACTTTAACTTGGTTCGACGGCAAAGAGTGCCAAAAATTTAAGCACATCACTATGACAGTATTGGCGAATGATTCACAACGTATCCACTTTTATCTTGGCACCAGGCTGCCTGCTTGAGCTATGCTTGTTTGAATGTGGAAGGCAGCGAAAGCCCGGTGCCAAGATGATAATTGGTGCGTTGTGAAGCGCTAAAATTCGAAGCATAAATCAGCAAAAATTAATTACCAAAAATTCTGTTCGTAAAACTTATTTTATTAGTTCGAAATTTAAACAATCCCACACGTAGAAGAGAAAATTATCTCAAAAAAAAAAAAATCACAAGAACATAATTAATACAATCGAACACAACGCAAGTTTTCGATTTTATACGATGTAACAAAATGTATTTTACGCAATATGTCCGGCGTCCGGCGGATGATATTTTCATTCATCTAACGGATCTTCATCCATTGAATGACATTATTTTTTGGCGGACGTTCTTATGATCATCCTTTGTAGTTATAATAACATTTTTTTTTTAATTTGTGCTTACATTTGAGGCGCCGGCCGCCACTGCATATTCTTCCAAGGTTATAGCCTCTACAGTAGAACTCAAAAATTCGTTATACTTAACGACGAGCTGAAGCCGAAACGAAAAGTGTAACGTGTATTTTGAATCGGACTGTACGAAGTACAAGATTTTGCATACGTTCACTCGATTTTGCTATACATCATTGATGGTGTGCAATGAAAGAATTTCAACTATAGAAAGAATTTTGACTCGTGGGTTGTGCTCACATTAGAACTCATATTATTTAGCAATAATTTAACGCATAATAAAATGTAATGCCAATTAGAACAGTAAATCTACATATTAAGTAATAGTGGAAATTCTAGAAAACCCATTAATATTTCAATGGAAGGAGTGTAACAAACACTTAATGGGCAAACCCGAATTAATTTATTTTCATTTTAAGCGCCATAAATCAGTTAACATATTGGAAACAGAAAAAGAAACTCATTTGGGTGAGACAGAACTCCACTGAGTTTTTGGCCAAAATATTTTTCTTATTGTAAAAAAGAAATGTTGAGATGTCAACACTACAACAGTATAGAGTGCAGATCGTATTGGGATGAAATGAAGCTATTGTGTGGGACATTTGTTATCTACTATTTTATCTTCATCAATTGATTTCTATCCATAACTGGACTACCCTTTACAAAAAAAGTGTATTGTTGTAAAAAGTTTATTGAGTTCTGGAATATGTAGTTCTACGTTTCTCAACGCCACTTTTCTAATTCACACTAGCCTGTTCCTTGAATGCATCCTATTCAGAAAGAAAATTACAGGCTGCTGCGTCGTGGTTTTTAGGATTCCTCACAAACTTAATAAATACACGGTGTACCTGAAGGGGAAAAACATTTTTATGAAGAATCACCCAACAAATAGTTCTTGTTTTGGATAAAGGGTTTCATATATAGTTCCAATCAGATCCTTCACCATGTACCTATACGAGACTTTCGATTTTTTCCACCCTTTTTGGGTTGTTTTTGGACCCGTACGAAGTACGAAGGCCCTATACGTTTACTACAAACAATTTTAATGTAACATGGGATAGATCGAGGTGGCAGTTGGGGGGATGCATTTATTATCGTTTAAATATGACGAATCAACAATAAAAAAATGTCCGTCCGTCTCCACTTTTTTTCCAAACGGCTCAACCGATCACCCTAAACTTTTTTTTCCTGAAAGATGCATGCCTCCCATGATTCAAGTTCGAAGATGAGCAAAATTGATCAAGTGTTTCCGGAGATATGCTCGAGGAAGGGACCGAAAATATGGCTTTTCGAGGGTCGGTGAAGCTTTTTTTGCAAATATTTTTTATTTTTTATTTATTTATTCTCGGCCAATGGCAAAAATGCTAACTGGCTGACGTCATTACTTTACATCGGTGACAAAATTAAAGTATTGGAAATTTAGGAATTGTACGTCAAAAAGTAGGAACCGGAGGCGATATGTCGGCCCAGTCGACCCGTCAGAGCTTACATACGCCTTCTGCTTCGATCGATGTTGTGCTGCATTATTTGGGTTCGACCAGCGATGCCAATTTTGTCGCGTTGTCAGTATCGACGGTAAAACATGTGGATTAAAGGAAATAATGATGACGTGGTTAGTGTTATGTCAAACTTAATTAAATTATATCACAAAACGATACAACAGAAACGATACAAGTAACATCATTCGATCGGCAATTTAAACAAAAACCCGTGTTTCTGGAAATCTCATTAGTGAGTGCAAACGATTTCACTAGCAACCTAAAGGTGTACCGGCCCGTCGATGGTGAGCAAAGATGAGCGAACATATTAAACGTCCTAGACATGCTGTTCAAAGGCTCGAACAGACCATAATTTACCCGGTGACTCGCGAGACTTGAAAATCTGATACTCCTCAGTGATCTAACTGGAGCATTCACAGACACATTCCTGAGTAAACCGGGTGCATCGACACGACCATTTAGAAGATCAAAAACAAACATTGTCGATAGACTGGCACCTGCTAACATACGACGATACTGTGAGTCTCTCTTGACAGATCTTCTTAGCGCGTAGATTAGGAAGTTTTTCTGTATGGACTCAATGTCGTCGACATGACATTTTTAGAAAGGCGACCAAACAACCGACGCATATTCCAGGTGTGATCTGACATGTACGAAGAAAACACTCTTAAGAGCCTCAAGATTACGAAAATTTCGACAAACTCTCTTAACGAAACCAAGCATCGAGTACGCCTTCGCAAAAATCGCTCCGATATTTATTTATTTATTTATTTATTTATTAGGCCAATTAACAGAACTTTGCAATTCCAATAATAAATTAGCTCAAAATTACTTTAACGTTAAATTACTTGGCTATGCTTAGCATAGTGACAGAAGTGTAAATAAAAAAAAAAAGAAAAAGAAAAAAATAATAATAATATAAAAAATAAAGAAAAAAATATAGAAAAAATGAAAGAAAAAAATGAAGAAAAAAAAACAAAAAAAAAAAGAAACCTTAACCTAGAAACTAAATAAAAAAAAAAATAAAAATGAGAGTAAAGAAGTGAGTGAACTTATGATAAAAATGCAAAAGAAAAATTATAATTAATCCGAGGGCACTGAAGCAATCAGTTATCAAGTAAGTAGGGACTTCCGGGATGAAATTATTCGCTGTTGAGATGGGTGTGATGTGTACAAGCTATAAGTAAAGGTGAGAAGACTAAGAATTGTGATGTATGAACTGGCAGCGGGTGATCGTATATTTTTGATTTAAAGGTATTTATGTTGACGTCACTAACAATGTCGAAACTACTAAAATACTCGTCATGGTTTTTTGGCAACCTATGTGATGGTGATTTGAGGAGAATATTTGAGTTTGGCTTTTGCAGCATAAAAATTGCACTATTTCGAGTAGGATAGCGATGCTCAATGAAATGGATTTTATTCACTAGCTCAGTTCGCAAGTGTCCATTGAGCATTTTAAAGAGGTGCAATTCATCTATGAGAAGCCTCCTGCTTGACAAGCTTTGCATATCCAAACTATAGAGCCGACCCTCGTATGACACTTTCCTATACCTCATTCTATAATACAACATCCTCGTGAACTTTCTCTGGATGCGCTCTATTTTCGAGATGTAGACTTTATAGAACGGATTCCAAATCACTGAACCGTATTCGAGCATAGATATGCCTGTTAAAGGACAGATTCTGGGTAAACACGACACCGAGATCGCGAAACTCAGTTACGCGTTCAATAACAGCGCTATCGATCGTAAACTGGAACTGTACGGGGCTCCGCCTCCTGTAGAAAGACATCGTCTTACACTTGTCCACATTCAGTGACAAGCAGCTGTTGACACACCAAGCGTGGAACGCAGTAATGTCATGTTGTAAGGCCAGACTGTCTCTGAATGATCTGACGACACAGTAGACCTTCAAATCGTCAGCAAAGAGGGAGCATTTCGACGATTTGATAACTCTCGTCACGTCGTCGTTAAAAAATATCAAAAATAGCAGTGGACCAAGATGACTGCCTTGAGGAACGCCGGACGTTGCCTCAAACGGTTGAGATTTCCATCCCATGAGGTTTACATACTGACTGCGGCCACTAAGATAGATCTTTATCCATTCCAACATCGACGAATGTACGCCAATTTCACTCAGCTTACAAATCAGCAGATCGAGTCGCACTTTATCAAATGCTTTCTGCATGTATGCATACACCACGTCGACTTGGTAACCCTTTTCTACTACGCGTACAGCTTCACTGATGAACTCCAAAAGGTTCGTAGACGTAGAACGCCTCTTCATAAATCCGTGTTGCGATAACGAAATTACTTCTCTGAACCTTACACACAATTGACTCAAACAATTTACCAAATGTTGGCAGTATAGCAACTCCATGATAATATCTGACGTCCGCCTTCGAGCAAGTATAGCACAGAAATTGCTCATGTTGGTGTTAAATAAAAGCATTTGATGTCACAAAACTGGGAAAAATTTTTTGTGGGAATCAGGTCAGGGGTCGGGGCACCGAGACCAATGGAATCGACGAAATTGAGTTTCATGGCCATATACGAAAACAGTTTTTCGTGTTTATTTCCTTAACTATGCAATATAGAGATTCACTGTCAAAGGCTATTGGGTAAAAATGCCACAATCCTGGGATATGACCACTTCTAGAATTGGGAGGGACAATCCATATATCTAGAATCAATAAAAAGGTAGAAAGTTGCTTTCAAAAGCAAAGTTGTAGAGGATGCAATTTTAGCGAACACATGTCTCAGGGTTTTGGGTAAAGATGCCCCAACCCGGGGTATGACCACTTCAAGAATTGGGAGGGATGATCCGTATCTCTAGAACTATAAGAGGTACAAAATTGCTTCCAAAGGCAAAGCTGTAGAGCATAAAATTTTAGGGAACACGTGTCTCAGGGTTTTGGGTAAAAATGCCACAATCCTGTGATATGACCACTTCTAGAATTGGGAGGGATGACCCATATCTCTAGAACTGTAAGAGGTATAAGCTTGCTTCCAAAGGCAAAGTTGTATAGAACAAAATTTTAGAGAACACGTGTTACATGGTTTTAGGAGAAAATGAGCCAATCCTTGGATATAACGATTTCTAGATTTGAATGGTCTGAGATGTACTTCGGTAGGGTTTTTACATTACCTTGGGTAATTTCTATGGATCTTTGAAATTCTTATAGTTATAAAAGAACATAAAACGTTGAATTGTTTGCTTATTACTATATTAGGATACGTTCGAGTCTTTTTGCAAGATTTGTTCTATTTGCCACATCTATTCTGTTTGTCACATCTATTCTGATACGTAAGTTACGTAAGATACGTTAAGTTTTTCAATATTTTCGATTTCTTCAGATTTTCCTTACTTGGCAAAATAATTTTTTGAAATTTTTCAAAAGTGATCTAGACGTTGCGCACTCGCAAAATGTGCTGTTTTGACCGTTTTGGAGGTTCCCGGACACCAACCCCAAAAAAATCAATTATACTGGCGCTAAACATATTTTTCCTGAAAAGCAGTGTTCATTACCTGTCTAAAGACATCCTATTTGAGATTTTTGGCTTAAAATTGGATTTTCGGCCGCGATTTCAGTTCTGATTTTGGTTACTATTTGGGAATTTCGGCGTACTCGAACTCCAACAGTCGTCAAAAATCCAATTACTCACCAAATTATATGGGCTATCGTTGAGAAGGCTTTAAAATTTGATTTCCAGGAAAAATTGTTTCATGAAGTATTTGATAACCGTGCGAGGTTTAGAGTTGAAAAATGGTGAAAGAAAACCCACACATTGACATTAATTGCAGCGCAACCCACATCATAGCGAGTGTCGGATCTTACTACGCAGTTTCTTGTATGTTTTTGTGCAAAACGCACATAGCTGAAAAGTTTCTGGAAAAATCTGCAGTTCTCGCAATTTCCTGAACTTCTGAAAAATTTTCCAGAACTTTCGAGGAGTTTTGAGAACTTTCCATTACTTTCAAGAACCTTTGAGAACTTTCCAGACATTTCGCGAACTTTCCAGACATTTCGAGAGCTTTCCAGAGCTTCCTAGAACCTCCCAGAACTTTCTAGTGTCGGTTTCAATAACCGACACAGACTCTGCACGCAAGAACTGCTAAAACCAACGGAAGGAAATTGCATCGCACACTTGGTTATATGTGTAAAGTGGTCGGAGTGAAGTGCCGACGGGGGGTGCTGAGGAAGTGTCACAGTGAAAATAGCTGCACATATACTGCTCGCAACAGTTGCTGGAATATTTGAAAAATTTGTTGAATTCTCTATAAATTTCTGGAAATTCCTTGAAATTTCCAGAATGCAAATTTCGAGACAGCGAGCTATCGAATGGTGCAAGTCTGAGCTTTGTAGATGGCCGAGATGCCGAGATATAAGTAATACGGACCCTCCCCCTCCGGTCACTTCTCATCCCTATATTGGCATTTCTGCAAATCTAGAGGCGATGAGCTGTCGAATGGAGCAAGTGTGAGCGTTCTAGGTGGTCTAGGAGTTTAGATATGCGTGACACAGACAGAACGACAACACACGGAAATATGAGCAATGAGCATGTAAGCGTTACCCAGATGTGGGCTACGTTAAAAACCGTCGAAATGGCCGAAAAGTAACCAACTGAAATTGCAGCCAAAAATCCAATTCTACGTCAAAAATCTCAAATAGGGTGTCGTCAGACAGGCAATGAACATGAGTTTTCAGGAAAAATATGTTCGCGCCGGTCTAATTGATTTTTATGGTGTTAGTGTCCGGAAACCTACAAAACGGGCAAAAAAGAACATTTTGCGAGTACAAGACCTCTAGATCGTTTTGGAAAATTCCAAAAAAAGAAAATTTCTTAGTCTCTCAAGTATTAGAAACTTTTCCCAATCCCAACGTGGGTGAAAAAAATCGAAAGTCTTGTATAGGTGAAGGATCTGATTGGAACCAAGTGTGACATGTTTTGAACTACATATTTATGAGACCCTTTATCCAAAACAAGAACAATTTTTTGGGTGCCATTTCATAAAAACTTTTTTCCCCTTCAGAGACACCGTGAATATTTAACAAAATTTTCAACCAATTTTTCAATTCACAATGCGAAAAATTGATTTTTTTGAATTTTTTACGATTTTCGAAAATTTTGCAAGGTTTTTCTTTAGTGATAAAAGATTTTCCAAATTTATCTGGCCTTCGCCGAAAACAGCGGGTTCTATGGTTCATCTGTAAATATTTACATTTTCCATTAATTCGGTCAATTGTGTTTTAACAATATGAGTGTTGTCCATGTACACATTGAAAATACTCATATTCCCAATACGCATTCTTATGGTTGATGAAAGCCAAGTATGACGTCAGTCTAGTTATAGCTCGTAGCATGACATGAACTCATAAACACACTTGAAAGTACCGAATGCAAATGGGGAAAAAAATTAAAAGTTTCTTTGAAAAACTTTCATCAACCAATAACAATTATCTACGTATTCATACGACATAATATTTTTCCATGTACTCCATGCAGTTGTTGGACAATGTTCTTTCACATTGTGTCATAATTGAGTATAATGTGAGTTTTAATCTTGAAATCTTAGTTTAGTTTACTCAGCTACCACCAACGGTTGTTAAATGTTCTGTTTCTGTTTAACATCAAAAGCTAACCATTCCGTGGACAAAAGTAATACAGAAACAACACCCGAACCAAATAATTGTCATTTGTGTGTTTCGTAGAAATTTAACGACCACATCGTTTTAATTAATTAATTAATTGTAACGTTAGTTAAATGCCACTTAATTAATGTGCGCACTATTTTGTTTTAGTTAATTTTCAGCGGCGAATACACCAAAGCTATGGAGAAGGATTGGCATTCTAGTCATTTCTGCTGTTGGCAGTGTGACGAAAGTTTGACTGGTCAACGATATGTTTTACGAGATGATCATCCTTACTGCATCAAATGTTACGAAAATGTTTTTGCTAATACATGCGAGGAATGTAACAAGATCATTGGAATTGATTCAAAGGTATGTGTAAATTTAGATTTTTTAAATAATTTGCGCCACCTGTTGATAGTTGGTGGATAGTGGATAGGTTTCACGTTTATGAAACGAAAGTGCGGTGTATGGAACTAGCAAAACCAGCATGGGCCGTTTATATATTACGCAACGCAGAAACTGGTGTTTCTAGCATCCCCTCCCACTCTCACGGTAGTGTCACACAAGCTCACCTAATCTTTATTTCACACTAGGGCACCCACTTTTCTGCTCATGTCTATTGTGCCCATATCGAAAGGGAGCCACTGCAAAGAGCTCGGTGATAGTGAAGCTCCCAATGTATTCAGCAGCTTTCGAGTATTTATAAGAATTTTCAAAAATTTCTCGTGGCATAACATGGGAACTGATCATCCCTCGTTCCTAGTGTGAACCTAGGCAAGAAATACCCTTGGAGTGTTTCTTAATTAACAAAAAGCTCCTAAGTTTTGACTCTTTTTCACCCCATTCCCCTTGACAACTCTCGCTAATGAAAGGTTGTATGTAATGTTTTGGGGGGCTCTGCCCTCTCACCCCCGCGCCTGCGGCGGGCTTGATTACGCACTGCCGGCGACGTTGTGTGCAAATCCCGCTAGGGGCTCTGCCCCTTAGACCCCGCAAGGGAGGAAATTCCCCTCTTGATCCCCCTTCGCGAAGGTCGACCCCGCTTTTTATTTTTCCATCATGTTTACGGTCTGCGGCGCAGCTTTCTGTAAAAAATCTGGACAATCAAGAATGGGGTTATTTTGTACTGGTAAAATTAGTTATTATGTCCGGGGATATTTTGTCCGGGTTATTTTGTCCGGGTTATTTTGTCCGGAGTAATGTTTTCCTAGGTTATTTCGTCCGTGGTTAATAAATCCAAACGCCCTTAATACAGCCTTTGACGTTTAAAACGTCATTTTGACAGATGGAACAGTTCGACTTTTCACCAAAATATTTCTGCGCTTATTAAATTGTAGAGTTTAAATGTTGCGTGTGACAGTTGAGTGTTCTTTTCTGTACACTCCGGCAGTTTCCATAAGTGCCTTATGACTTTGACGTTTAAAACGTCATTTTGACAGTTGGAATAGTCCGACTTTTCATCAAATGGCAATCAATCAATATTTCTGCACTGATTAAAATGTAAAATCTAAATGTTGATGTTGTGTGATGAGTACGGGATGAAGATAAGTGTAGGGAAAACTAAGGATATGTATGTCAACGAATCTCGGGAGCAGATAATTGGCGGCTTGAACTCCAGACGAAAACGATCTCTGGATTTGAATACTTAGGAACCATTGTTTCAGAAGGTGACAGGGAATTTGAGAAGAGTAGAAAAATGAGTAAGTGGTCAGTCAGTTGAGATTTAAAAAAATTATATGGTATTGAGATTTGGGTAGACTTTAGTTATCTAGTGGAGGTGTGCGGGCACGTCCGATTCCTCAGCCCGTTCACAAGTTCGCCAGAACTATACCGAGCACGGGCATCATTATTTCGAAAATAGGCGGGCACGGGCTGCCCGTTTTCAAAATCGAACTGGCACGGGCTTCCCGTTATCAAAATCGACCGATACGGGCAACTTTATTTCGAAAACGGGCGGATACGGATGCCCGCACACCTCTATTATCTAGTTCGTGGCTTGGAGGTTTGTGTCATTAGGGTTCTTAAGAGTATAATAATAATAATAATCCGCCGTTACAACCCGTCCGGGTCAGAAACTCGATCATTTTATTTACTAGTTCCGCATTTTTTTGTGAGCTTTTGCTACATGGGATTCTCTTAGAGATCTTTTCGTTACCAACGCTACCAACGTCAGTGGTAAATTGCACACAAACCTAGTGCCATCTATGATGTATTAGGGTGGAAACTAGTAGGGCTCAAAATGCCGGTTTGCTCCATCAACCAAGTATATATATTTCACTCTGCTAAATTTTAAAAAGCTAAATTTTTCACTGCGAATTTCCATCTGTTTTGCGTCTTTTTTCATCTATTTCCATCATCGATCCATCTTTGATCCATATATTTTCATCTTCAATCCATCTATTTCCATCTTCGATCCATCTATTTCAATCTTTGATCCATATATTTCAATCTTCGATCCATCTATTTCAATCTTTGATCCATCTATTTCCATCTTTGATCCATCTATTTTGATCTTAGATCCATCTATTTCCATCTTCGATCCATATATTTCCATCTTCGATCCATCTATTTCCATCTTTGATCCATATATTTTCATCTTCAATCCATCTATTTCCATCTCCGATCCATCTATTTCAATCTTTGATCCATATATTTCCATCTTTGATCCATTTATTTCAATCTTTGATCCATCTATTTCAATCTTTGATCCATCTATTTCCATCTTTGATCCATCCATTTCCATCTTCGATCCATCTATTTCCGTCTTTGATCCATCTTTTTCCATCTTAGATCCATCTATTTCCATCATCGACCCATATATTTCCATCTTCAATTCATCTATTTCCATCTTCGATCCATCTATTTCCATCTTTGATCCATCTATTTCCATCTTCGATCCATCTGTCATAAATTGAAATACACGTGTAGTAGGATGTGTCCTTCATTGGACATATGGAAATAAAATTAGGACAAATGTCGGTTTAAGTCCACTCACACACGTGTATTTTAATTCACAACATTCAATTCATAACAGATGGATCGAAGATGGAAATAGATCGATCGAAGATGGAAATAGATTGATCTAAGATGGAAATAGATGGATGAAAGATGGATGAAAGATCGAAATAAATGGATCGAAGATGGAAATACATGGATCGTTAATCGAAATAGATGGATCGATGATGGAAACAGATGGAAAAAGATGTAAAACAGATGCAAATTCGCAGTGAAAAATTCAGCATTTTAAAATTTAACAGAGTGAAATACACTCCATCAATGTGTTTTACCGGCAGGCATTTTTTGGACCACATGCTTAACGAGCCACGCCTAACGGTAGCTAGCATTTTACCATTAGGATTTCTTCTGGTGCTAATTATATCTCCGCCTGAAGTCAGACTCAGATATTTGTACACAGAATTCGTCAAATATGAGTGACGTCATATTTGTCATTCTTCTGTTGCGACACCAAATCAACAACTACCCAAACTATGAAGCCTGGGTGTGCCTAGTACTTTCATGCTATACATTGAAGAAAAATCCTATACAGAATTTGTCCCCACCAGGATTGAACCCGGATATTCTTGGTCGAAAGACACAGTACGTTACCACTGATCTAACCCGTCCCTTAGGAGTCTTAGAGTCTTACTTTAGGTAAATCGTAACGAACAATAAGATAATGATATTGGGAACGATGGTATTAGGGAAAATTTATGGGTTCTGTCGGTAAAGCAAAGGTAAGCCATCTGCGCTTGTCTGGACAAGGACAAAGAGGACCTGTTTCGGTTGTTCGGCCTAGGGGTAGAACAAGAAGAGGATGCTGGTCTATCATTCTGGGGTTGTGGCATAAAGACCTCTGACTGAAATATATTAAATGGCACATAAAGCATGATGATAATGATAATAATTGTTAAAACTTCGTTCAATGTAAACTTTTGTAACATTTCGTAATTTAATTTATAGGATTTGTCATACAAGGAGAAGCATTGGCATGAAGCCTGCTTTTTGTGCAATAAGTGTCGTGTGTCCCTCGTTGACAAACAATTTGGATCAAAGGCGGATAAGATTTATTGTGGCAAGTGATGGAATTCTTTTATATTTCCGTGCTATTTTTAAGCAAAATTTCTTAAATTATAGGAAATTGTTACGACTCGCAATTCGCTTCCAGATGTGATGGATGTAGCGAAATCTTCCGTGCTGGTAAGTCTAAGAATTCCTATAAAGAGACTAAATATGTGGAAAAGAAAGGGATCGGTTCGAGCTTTACGCCTTCATCTACGAAACCCATTCAGAGTTTCGGTTTGTGAACAAAGTGAAAACAAGAAAAATTCAATTCGCTGCTATTTCTCTTTGAGCTTTTTGAACTCCAAAAACGGCATTTGAATTCTTAGGAATATCCAAAAGGCTCTTCATGAAACTGAATCTCGTCTTTATTTATGGAATTTGTCTGCAAGTTTTGGATCTGCCTACCAACAACAACCATTAAATGTTTACTCTGTGTTGGCGTATTGGCTAACAGTTCGGCGGAAAAGTGGCAAAAAATAGAGAAAGTTAAATAAATATTTTGCATCGCTATTTTTAGTCCGAACAATGATTTCCATTTTTTTTTTCGAACGCATTCTTACCAATTCTATTTTTGTTCGGCATCTTCATTTGATTCTTATCCGACTGTTACCTTTTCGTACATTTGGTTACTCAACAGAATGACCTTCTCTTCAAATCCATTTTGTGGTTAAATTCAATGTTACATTCATTCTCTTACAATATGTAAGTACATGCAAACTCAATCAAGTATTTTTGAACTTTTGGTAACTGAACTATGCCAATAAATATTTTGATTACACTTTTCGTATAAATGTTTATATTGTAACATGCAAAGTATTTGCGTGTTTACACAAAAAAATAAATAAATTGGAACACTTGTTACTTGTAACCCAGAATACGACTGCGGATTGGCATCGATTTTTTTGGTGTTATTCAAATTCAATATTAATGTTTCGATTTATGTAAAACAAATTACAAAGGGAAGTTAAATGAATCGATAAATGACTAACAAGTTCCATTCTTTTCAAGTGCATAAACAAAGACAGCGATTTTTCAAGGGGTTGAAACCATTGCGTTCGATTGAAATTGTGATGGTTTTTTGAACTTGAGAATTTTTGGGGCGGAACTACAGAGTTGATTGATTGACTGATTGATTACAACTATTTCGCGTATCCTTCATGGCAGTTGCTTTTTATGGATTGCACTTTCTCAATGATCTCAAAGAAGAACAGAAAATCCTTTGTTTTTGTCGAGAAAATGAAGATTGTACAAAGTGCTTAGTTGAGGGTTAGTAATGACGCCCCCGAGAGAACCAAGAAACTCAAATCAAAACATAAAATTGTGTTGTGTTACAGAAAATGGGAGATTAAAACGTCACCACCAAATAACCCCAGAAACGCTACATTGCTATGTACTAATCTTTGAAAAAAAAAACATTAAAACATCAGAAAGTAGCTCTAGCTGTTCACAAGTTTAGAAATTTTTAGTACATTTAAGCCTGATGCACGATACATCACCAACATATCATAATACCGGCACCTGGATTCACCTGAGAAGTGTATCCAGCATCTTCCAGGCGGAAACTTCAGCAGTTTTTTTGGGAGCTCGAGAAATTCTGCCAGAAGGGCTGAATGATGAGGACATGATCGGGTGCACTGATAGTTAATCAGAAATAAAAGCGCTGATATCACCCATTGTGACTTCTAAATTGGTAGAAGAATGTAAAGGCTACTTAAACCAGATAGGGCTGAGAAATTGAGTCAAACTGGTTTGGGTGCCTGGGCACTCCGAAGTGGACAGCAATGAGAAGGCTGATGAACTGGCAAAAACCGGCTCAACGGCAATCACATACGGACCCGAACCTCACATCCCCATGCCGAATTCGCTTTGTGCGAAAGCGGTGAAGAGGGGCGTAGAAAAAGCTTGACAGCGGACGAAGTAGGAATGCATACCAAGCATTTCTTCTCCATTTCGAACGAGAAGGACTATAAAGCTCGTGACGATGGGCCGGGATCGCATAAGAAGGGTGGACATTGCGGACTCAACAAGCATTTGACCAAGATGAGAATTTCAAGTGACACAGATTGTTCCTGTGGCTTGGAAGAGTAAAGGGGCTTTAACGTTATATGTGAATACCCTAAATTCCAGCAGCTAAGACACAGGACGCTAGGTAGCTATGTCGTGCACCCTTAGAAAATGGCCGAACTAGGACCTATCATATTAGACAGGTTCCTGGTCGGCACGCAAAGGTTTTCATGATTCTTAAACAATGAACGGGAAAAGGAACAAAGGGTCACAAGATCTCCGTTCCAGACCACAAAGAGATCGTCGCAAACTTACTTACTTACTTATCAACCGTACTAACCCAAGCGGGTTTTTGCTCTCTACAACATTTCTTCATCTGGAGCGATCCTGGACCAGTCTTCTCCACTGAACAACGTCCAACTTTCCGTGATCGTCGTCGCTGAATCTGTCCGTTTATCCGATGCTCTTGTTGTAGAGATTCTTGAACAGTGAATTTTTTTGGGAGGAAGAGGCGTTAACACTTCCCCAACAATCCGTAGGTACAAGTTTAGCACAAAACTCCGAAGAGAGATGAGGTCCCGGGGACTACGACTTGGACGTAAAAAGAGCACTTGATAGGTAAACAGTTACACATCTGGTATATGGCCCGAGGTCTCACACCTTCGGTCCATATACAATCAAATGCTACCCTATCTACCTACCCAATCCTCGTCCCAAACTGATAAAATCTAAAAATCTAACATGACATCATTTTGCAATAATTCGGTGAGGCTGCCATTTCATCTTTGCGAAAAAAAAGTTTCTATACATTACTATGCATCCGTTCCACCTCGACACCAGGCTGCCTACTGGAGAAGTTTAATTAACCATAAAGAACGCAGCCTGGTGCCAAAAATCTGTTGATTATTGCTTTGTTAAAAATTAACGAGAACTGTACGTTAGGAGCTGTCCATAAGTTACATCCAAACAAAACTTGCTTTTCTCGACACCCCCTCCTGTCCTTGTCGAAGTGCGTCCAATATCGAAGACCCCCCTCCCTCCTGTCTGGTCGTTCGACACTCAAGAGAAAAAAGAAAATTTCTCTTACAAAGTTTTTTATTCGATTTTATGTTCTTTGACATTATCTATTGTTGCGCGGGCACAATAGCAAAAACAAACACTCGTACACGATTTTGTTTGGAGTTTCCACCTTATGATCTATAACTTCTCGCGTGAAAGAACATTTTTTCATTCGAAACTGCCTATTTCTGTGAACTGTACTAAATGTTCTAAGTAAAGTTGTAACGAAGCTTACTTTTTGATTGAAGATTTTTAGATAAGAACTTGCAAGTTCCAAAGATTGTAAGTGAAAGTTTTAACATGATAGTCTGATGACAGATATACAAATTTGTGCATATTTTAAAGTCTATGGAGAAACTATGTTCTACATAGAGAGAATGTTTCCTTATTCGAGGTTTAAACAATTCTGATTTTATTCGTGAAAACACATTGCTTTTACACCTGGTTTCCCGGTAACTAGATTGAACAAATAATGATGTTTTGGGGTGAACTACGATCTGTGTCACTAGTTGTCCTATTACCCATAATAGTCGTAACGAAATACAAAAAGCGTTCGCAAAACAAAGTTATCGTTTGGAGTCAATTTATATTTACCATTTGTTCAGAAGCGTTCAGCTAGATACTTCTTGGACGCCCACAATGGCTAGCTCCCCCTCCCCTCCTCATCTTTGAGTGGACGTCATTTATGGACAGCCCCCTACATAAATTTGAACTCGGTACCAGGTTGCTTACTTAAGATATTCTACTGTGAATGTAGAGGGCAGCAGCAGCCTGGTGAAGCATACCCTAACCGACTTGCTGAAAGAAAAAAAATTCACTGGCTTCGAAGAAGTTCCCGCCACCGATATCTGTGGGAAATCACGTTTCAGCAATATTGATGCATTCCACCCTAAACCACCGGACGCGTACATAATCGATCCAACAATCCGATACGAACACACCAACATGAGGAGATCCATGATCAAAAAGTGAGAAAATTCTCGTTTTGGTACTATTGCACCCATAGAATACAATGTTTCTGCGACTGCTTTATCATCTGTAGAGTAGAGTCTACCTTCAAAAAAGTCATTAACAATTTTTCGAAATACTACTTCCAAAATGTTAAACAAATCTGAAGAGAACCAAAATGTTGCTGATTGCATTGTCTCGGCAGACAGGCTGAAGAAAAATGATCTCTGGCTGAGGAATTTTGAATCTGGCCATGGGAAGATACTGAAAGTGATCAACTACAGAATCTTTGATATGCCCAGAGATCGCATGATTCCACAGGTCGACTTTGTGAGTCGATACCAGATCGTTATACCGGACAGAGCGGATTGGCTAGGAAACTGCCGACCTGCCTGCCGGCTCATGGACTGGTGAGCTTTACGGATGGGTCGAAAACTGAGGAAGGAGCGGGAGCCGGGATCTATTCGCAGGAACCGGCGAACAGCGACAGTCTCTAATTGGGAAAGTTAGCGAGCGTCCTCCAAGCGGAGACGTTTGCGACGTTGATGGGAGTGATGAATTTAGTTCTAGAAGGAATGACGGGTGGCAGAGCGACCATCTGCTTAGGCAGTGAGGCGATGACAAAGGCGATCGCGTCGCCTGTGACAACGTCAAAACATGTTAAAGAGCTGAAAGGGACCCTAAACCGATTGGGACTGAGAAATCAGATCACGATCGCCTGGGTCCCTGGGCACACTGGTGTAGGCGGTAATGAGAGATCAGACGAGCTAGCCAGACAGGGTTCAGCATCTACGATCGAGGGCCCAGAACCCCATATCCCGATCCCACACTCTCTGTGTGAAAGGGCGGTGGGTTGAACAAACACTTGGCCAAAATGACCATTTTGGCTTATCCAAGATGTGGCTTGAGGAGAAAACGGGCGTCCACGTAATATGTGAATGACCGAAGTTTCACCTGCTAAGGAGCATGACATTACGCGGTTCGACCCACCAATATCTTAGACCTAGGACCTATCGCTCTAGATAGGTTCTTGGTAAGAACCGGAAGGTTTTAAAGGATTTACATGATGAACGGGAAGAAAACAAAGGAGTTAGAAATGGCCCATCCCACCCTAATAAATCTAAAAATGGGTGCAATAGTACCAACACGAGAATTTTCTCACATTTTGACCATTGATCACATAGAAAGTTTGGTTAGCCTGTCGGAGCCAGCTTTTAACGTAAATTCTATGTTAGGTAGTCGTTAAATTGAGGTAATCTGCTTAGCAAAATTATCCGGGTTAAAAACAAATAGCCAAAACCAATTCTCAATTCCTCAACCTTCAATTTGTTCAGATGATATAAAAGGCGAACTTGTCTTAGTTTTGGGATAATAGGAGTTTTTCATCCAGAGAGTCGGAGCACATCATTTTCAATAGTTTCGCTCACGTATGACAAATACTATTATCTGATTGGCTTAGAGCAATTTTTACCGCTCACGTACAACATTGTTCAATCAGCTGTTATGCTGTTTTGGCTCTCTGAAAAGTTCCTATTCTATAACTATGAGTTGAGCTCATGGTCTAAAAGACAAGGTGTACGGAGGTTGAAATTAGCAACATTTTAGTTCAAAAAGAAAAAGCAGAAATATACAACAAATGTATCCCATTCTACGAGGAGAAATATGCCAACGAATTCGGAATACGAAAAAAGTGTGCGCGTGGACTTCGGTTCGACAGCAGAGGAACATTCGGTGCAAGCTTTCTAAATCTCTACAACGAACCCAAACTAGATAGGTCACGCCTGATAAGTTTGTCGGAGGAAATCTAGATAAATACGATACATGTAATAACAAATCACATATACAGCTGACGATTAATGATTATGAGCTTTCACTCTAGTTGTATATAAAATTTTTGTCAAAAAATGACCTCAGGGAATAGCTAGATTTAGTATTGTCATCAATATACCGATGTAATGACTAAAGGATTATCAGTCTTCTATAAGACTACCATAATTTTGAAGTCCGCAGCCTGGTGACCACTAGGAACCGAGTGCATATGTACTCGTTTCCCCATCCAACTTTATCATAAGAGCTTTTTCTGGCCTTCTGTCAATTGCAGTGCCACTTGACCTTACCGCAGCAGTGAAAGCTTTTATTCAAAAATGTTGTGGGTTGTGGGATACACGTTATGAAAGTTGATTAATAAACACTTCTTATAACGTCATAACCTCATGTCTATAGAGTGTTATGAGAGAGGATTTCAGCTCAAACTTGTCTTGCGGAAATCTTTTTTGTTTTTTTTTTTAAGTTTAGTTTGTGAAAATATAATTGAACATTCCGCAAGACAAGTTAAAGTTTTCTCATCATAACACTCTATTGCGTATTGGATATCAAGTCCCTGCCAGCTTTACAATTTAAATTATGTTAAAATGTAATACAATGGACTTGTAACTCTTATTTCATATTTTTCAATTACTTAGAGACTGAAGATTTGGAAATTTCAAATGTATAATTCAGTTCAAGATTCTATTCTTTAAAATGGAGATGCCTTCTCCTAACACTCAGATTATATTCAAAGACACATCTAGCAAACAATAAAAATTGAATAAAAAAAACGACATTTTGTTAATGAAATCTATAAATCCATCCATTCAGAGATACTTGAAGCACAATCATCGACATAACCTGCAAGAAATATCAGTACAACCGCCAACACTGTACGATTTTTCAAAAGTTTTCTTACACATTCTCATTCACTTGTTCTCTTACATAAAAATGATACGCGAATATGAGGCCCACGATGGAATTGAATTAAAATATTGTGACTTCATTTCGGAATCAAACAAAAATTATTTTGTAACTGGAGTCAGTTATAAATTGAACCTTGTCGTGAATAGAATCGATATTAATAAAAAAAAAGAAATAAGATATTGGCGTGTTCAGTCGAACGAAAGTTTTTTGATAGAAAGTCTTTAGAACGTTTTCTACATTCGATATTTCGATGCGTCAAAGTTTCATTTTGATTTAGTTTTTTGGTGAGGTCTCTTAACAAAAGTTTTTAATTGTTTGAGATTATTTGTGGTTATCGTTGCGTGCATGTTGTTCTGATTCATTAATATTCATTTTCCCTTATTTGTGGTTTGTTAAATGCCATTGCAGTTGAAGTTATTGAGCGTCAAATTACACAAGTGCGGTTCGCATACGAGTCGAATCTCATAAGTTACCTCCAAATATAATTATGTCGTCATGCGACGTGTTTTCTCACCTTTTTTTGTAAATCTTAAAAACAAAATGCCATTTAAGCAAGAAATTCATTTATTAATAAATGTGTGTTATATGACCATATACGAGAAAATAGGTACACAATCTATGTGAATACAGTGGAGGTCATTGAAAGAAAACCACCTACTGAATGTTTCAGCTCATCGTTTTGTTAATTTTTCTTATTAATTTTTTTTTCTTCTGTAAAAACGAACTATTTTGTGGAAGTAAATTCATTAATTAGTGTCTCACAATTAGCTTCTTGACAACATAACAAATGTATTGGAACGAGCTCAGTCATGCATTTAGTATAACCGAGTGGAAAACAAGTCTGCAATCAACATAGTTTAGACACGGACGAGTTTTGTTTTGGTGTCATAAGAAAATTAAATTTATTTTCGTTTTAAACTGATCAACTTCGATTGTGCCATTGGTACAATAACGATGCCACATTGTTGGGAAAAGACAGTCCATCTATCATTTAGTCATTAAAATAAATTATTTTAAATTGCTTTTTCAAAAAAAAAAGTCCAATGAGTTCATCCTATGAGATCACTTACGAAAACATTAAAATTGAAAACATATTTTTGTGAATTTTATTATTTCATTTTTAATGAAACGCTTGCTATCTGCGTGAATTACGAACTGTAAAAGCGATTAATTTGCCAATACTCTTAAATATGACCTAATGCCACCAAATATTTGAATGACTAGTTTTCAATTCTTATTCTGAGTGACGTAGCACACCGTCATCATTCGAAGCTGTCCGACGGTTAAGTTCAGTTACTGATTTTTACTATCGTAAGCTTTCGAAACCAGATGAATTTCATAAGTATCATCAAATCCTGTGAGGAATTCTCAGTGAATTCTGATCTGTGTTCATCTACCCCTGTGAATTTGCAAAACCTTTTTCGCCAAAGGAATCTTCAACCTACTACCCCGATTGACAGATTGAAAGAAAACCCACCAAGTCATCATAACATCGAAGGAACTTCTGCAGTGTCTTCTGTCACGTTTTTTCATAATCTAATTTGAGATGCAAAATACCTTTCTTGCACGGTTTTTGCAGAAGTTCGTTTCTAAAATGCTTCCGCAGCCCTAGGCTCTCATAAATAAACATATGCAGGGGAACCGTACGCATCAGAATAGATGTGGCAAACAGAATAAATGTTGTAAAAAGATTCGAAGGTATCAAAGTAAATGTCGCCTTAACTCTTAAGTGTATGAAATTACTTCGACATTAAATTGGATAGGAAATTGCCGAAAGGGCAATATTGAAAAACCCGTCCGAAGAAACAGCACAAAAACCTCTCTAAAGCCCTAACAAAATCTCAAAATTTAAAAAAAAAATTGCACTAGGGCCAATCTTAGAATCGACCTATAGCACTAAGGAGAGGCCCCTGGCCCATACTGCCGTGAACAAAAATGTTCGCATCTATTTTCTCTGCAAAACCGCACGAAACACCTCATAATTAAAGAAATGTTCACGAAGAAACATCAAAGGGGCTGTTCATAAATGACGTCACGCTTGCTATAAAATCCATAAAGTTCATAACTCCCAACTGGTCAAAAATTTTGCTTATAGTACTCCGGCTACCCCCCAAACACACCCCCTATTTGGGGGGGTAGCCAGAGTCCTATAAACAAAATTTGTTGTATTGAACGAATTATGACATTTTTATGGATACTCATTTTTTATAGCAAAGGTGACGTCATTTGTGAACGGCCCCAAATATCGTATATGTGGTCGCGTAGCGTGAGTTGAGCCCACACTGAAGACTCTTCAGCCCGAAACACTCAACAGATTTTCAATAATTTAATTTTCTTGATTTTTTGATGTCCACATCTTCCATTCAAAATTTTGAAGAGCTATTTTCGTTCTAATCTCGCAGAGATATAAGTAAAAAAGCTCCTCAAACCTTCAAAAAACCACGTTTTTCACCACTTTTTCGAACGTAACTTCGAAAGTTTTCGACTGAACTTGCCCAAATTTAATTCCGTGATCAATTTGGTGATTACCTTTCAGGAAAAAAATATCCTAAATAAGATTTACACGATTTATGTAGAAAAAACACGTTAGGCCCTAGTAGAGATTCAGTTATAGGGCCCTGGCTGAGACCAAAAGTTTAAAATTCAAAAAGTTTCTTCCATAAAATGTCCGGCATGCTCAGGCCTTTCAAACAAAAAAATTTATAAAAATCGGAATAGATTTGCTCGAGTTATGTACAAAAGACCAAAAACCACATAAACGGCCCTAGCTCCTTGGCACTTGGGGGCCGAAAAAGCCCAGATTCAATCCCAAAATAGGTTTTTCAATTCAGGGAATTTTTTTTTTTGGAAATCGGTTGAGTTTTACTCAAGTTATCGCGGTGACGGTCGGACATTTTTTTTTATTGCTGATTCGTCATCTAAGGACCACGATCGATGCTCCCCCCTACTCCTGGGTCGAAATTGGGGTGGTTACAAACGTCGTGGTAAACGCATAAGACCACTTTTCGAAGAACTTCGTTCTTCCTACGGGTCTAAACAGCAATATGGCCTCCTTTAGCACATCGAACACTCTGTTTGGAGTGCGTTCACTGTAAAAGTTTACCCGGATATGTAAAAATTCTCGAGATCGAGATATCTTGAGAATGGGTAAAACTGTCGAAATTACCTTAACAGTAATAGTATATTATAACACAAGTGATATAATCGCGCGAATATAGTCGAGGTGTAGTGACCGATCCGAGGGCTTCAGCCCGAGGTCTATTCACGTACCGAGACTATCATGGAGCGATTTAGCCCTTGTGTTATATGATAGTTTATTACCGGAGCCTATAATAAGCCAATTTTACACGAAACCATTCACTAATTCATCAAACGAATTTTTTCGAATCCCTTTGCAGTTTGTATAATTCGACTCGACTACAATATCGTCGACTATGGTCTTTGTCGACTGTAATAGCGCTGATTATGGTCGTAGTCGAGCGGATCATAATAACGCTATTATGATCCTGCGTCGAAATATGGAAATCGACTATAATCGGCATATTATAGGCCTATTTTCAGCGATTTTGAGTGCTATAATTGGCTTATTAAGGTAATAATTAGTATATTATTAACCAAGGGATATAATGGCGCGATTACAGTCGAGGTGAAGTGAATGTCCGAGGGGCTATGCCCCGAGTAATATTCACTTACCGAGACTACAATCCAGCTATTTATCCCTTGGTTAATACGGTCTTTTATATCATTTGGGCATACAATTCGCCATTTGACTCGTGGCTTTTTTTTATTTCCTTTGAGATTTGACGTCATGATATTATAGTCGGACTATAATGAAAACTATAGTCGAATCGAAAATTATAGTCCGATTTTGAAGTCGACCATAATATGGCTACATATACCTCCCAGTTTGTATGAAACTCGACCATAATATGGTCATTATACCCCTACTTTCAGGCATATAAATGGGTAATTATATCCCCGAATGATATAAAAATTCTTACTGACCTCACCCATGCAAAAGTTATCACGTTCCATTACATGGTTAAACATACTTGGTACATTTTTCGTAAATTTTTATGTAAGATTCGCCATTCGCATGGGTAGGCAATGATAATACATTACATTGGACCCTGCGAAAGTAATTCATTACATGAGAACACAATTTTGTTGATAATAGCCAAACTCGTGTTTTTATGAGCAACAAACTTTGGAAACTGTTGTTTTGACGAGTGTAGAGTTTGCATATCCGAGTCGAAATAGAGGTGTGCAATTACATGAGTCAACATAACAGTTTCCAGATCGAGTTGCACAAAATAAACGAGTTTGCGATTTTTCAAAATTGCTTCCGAAGAAGGCTATGTGGCAGTAGCCAGTTGGGGAAGGCAGGCTGGTGCCAAAAAATGATATTTGGGAAATTTGAATCAAGTACTTTAGTTAGTTAGGCCTCATGATTGGACCTCTTTTGTTTCCGATTTGTATTCTATACTTGAAGAATTTCCTTAAAAAATGTTAGGGTTTGGATGAATCGTTGAAGTTCCTAAGACGTTGGCTTATTAAAGCTGGACAGGCAGCCATAAGGTGTAAGCGGGTTTCTTCTTGTTCCCCACATCTGATGCAGGTGTCCGTGCTTACCATACCCATAGCGTTAAAGTGCTTGTTGAGCTTGCAATCTCCAGTTATGATCCCGATGGCTAGTCTTAGATCACGTCTGGATTTATTAAGTTTGTATTTTTCCTATTTTACGGTGCAATACTTTTTGATTCGGCACCAGGCTGACCTCTATGTGACCTATGTGCCCAAAATTTAAGAATGTCACTATGACGGCCTTGACAAATGCTTCATAACGCACCAATTTTCATCTTGGCACCGGGCTCCGCTGCCTTCTACATTTGAACGAGCATAGCTCAAGAAGACAGGCTGGTGCCAGGATGAAAAATTGTGCGTTGTGAAGCATTCTTCAATGTCGTCATAGTGATATGCTCCAATTTTTGGCACCAGGCGCCCTACTCTGTGC
Source organism: Pseudolycoriella hygida (assembly GCA_029228625.1). Lineage (NCBI taxonomy): Eukaryota > Metazoa > Arthropoda > Insecta > Diptera > Sciaridae > Pseudolycoriella > Pseudolycoriella hygida. The sequence continues at coordinate 54,069,942 of CM055404.1, read as the reverse complement.
CGTTGTACCATGATAAAGTACACAGCCTTGTGTCAAATTGACAATTATTTTTCCATAAAGTACTTTTTATTGGCATTAACATTGCCTAACATCATTTTTTTGATCCGAGGCTTCCTAGTCAAGAATGCAGTCTTCAACTTGTTGAAACTTTCTGAAGGCTGTGTACTTCGGATTCAAGATCCAGTAAATTCATGCCGCTGGGGCAGGCATCTTTTGTACGGAACTTAACATTGAAAAGTCCATATCTCTGGGCAACTTGATTAACGTTAGCAGAACGAGACTCAAAACCATCATCGGAGTACTGACGGGACACTTTAATTTCAATAAACACCTCACAACCATTGGCAAACGCAAGCTGTGATCTAAGTGGAGACCATATGGACACAGCTGAGCATTTATTATGTTACTGTCCTGCTTTCATTAACGCAAGACGAAAGCATTTGGGTAGTTACACAATTAGGTACAGCCTAATCAAATCTGTGCATCCACAACACATATTGAACTATATTACCAGCTCAAGTAGATTTGACAAAACAATAAACGTGTAGAGCACATAACATAGTAAGCACAATGGGCCCACACAGAGGCCTCTGTGCGAGTTCTATCACGGATAGAACAACTATTTTTAATAAAAAAAAATTCATGCACTCTAGTGCACGAACGAATTATAATTGTTGAATGTATTAGAGATTTTCAGTAAAATAGTGAGAAAGTACGTCATCAGTTTGTGGAACATCACCTTGCAGGGTTCAATGTATATGTATAGTGCCTTTTCGCCTATCTGTGCGGACGTTGAGTATTACATAGCGAAAAAGATCGCCTACATGGTGTACATTTTTCGTAAATTTTTATGTATTTTGACTTTCGTATAAGTAGGCAATAAGACAATTGCATTGAGCTCTGCTACATAACTCATAACTTAGGAAACAATTCCACGAACTGTCTAACAATTTTGAGACTGACTTCTTATTGAATGTGGAGATTTTTTCAGTTGACTTGAAAGATGACCTCAAACCGTTTTACTCTGCTTTAGCTTAACACTTCAGACCGATAATTCCTAAGACTTTTCAAGACATAAGAGGCATTTTTCGAATTTGTTTTTTTTTCTAAGAAAGTCACTTCACATCGATTCGGCTAATATCTTCCATGCTCATTGCGACTTAGTTTTGATTGAAATAAATAAATCGAAAAAGTGTTACCATCAACATGAATACACTTTCATCGGACATGAAATCGAAACTTTTCTTGACGACAAAGACGGTCGGTGCAGACCGGATAAAACGAGCTAAGGAAAACAATGAAGACATTGCCGTTTTGAGTTCTTTCTTGCCGGGCTCAGCGGCTAAAGAAGAAAATAGTAGATTTAGATGCGCTTTACGATATGAATGTCGCATGGGTGATCCAACGATGGCGATTCCAGGTAATCAACCGATCACTTTAAGTATTTCACCACAACTTTAGGGTTTATTGTCCTATTCCGTCTAAAATCGCACTCAATTTATTAAGATTTGCATTAGTTTCATTTTCTGCATTTTCACAGGCACGAAGAAGATGGAGTATAAAACTCGCCAGTGGCATGAAAGTAAGTTCCGTGTTATTAAATCAAACATTCGTTCAATTGTTATTAATTTCTTGTTTTTTGAATCAGAATGCTTTTCTTGTTGCGTTTGCAAGACGCCAATTGGTACACGATCGTTTATCCCGAGGGAACAGGAGATATATTGTTCCGGTTGCTATGAAGAAAAATACGCAACAAGATGCATCAAGTGCAATTTGGTAAGTTGATTCAAAAGATAAACCAATGATTTATTAACATTTTATCCAATAAATATCCACCACATTCGATGATGTGCTACCTTTTTGATTTCTTCTTTTTTTATGCCATTCAAGTCGCAATATTTTATTTTGAACGCGATCTGATAGTCAGGCACAGTGTTAAATAACTTGAAATTATTATTTATTTTCCAAAACACCGTTGCAGTATCAAGAGTATCAAATGAGTAAAAAATAAAGTAGATTTGTTCATTATGAAGAAAAAGTTATCTATGCAGATTGTTCGGCCGAGTTTGAGGGTTTTACATTAGAGGTGTGCGGGCCGCCCGAAATTCGAAGAAAAACCCGACCCGAATCCGAAACAATTTGACGGGTCGGGTCGGGTTTGATGACTTCAACTAACAAAACCCGACCCGACCCGAAAAAATTTAGTTCAGATTCTGGTTTCTAACAAATGACTCTTACTCACTCGTCGAATGAGATATGCTTGCTCAGAAAGAAACAGGATTTCTGGAGACGCACGAACTAACGTGGCATATACGTTTACGACGGCGTTTTAACCAGTGGAATTGATAAGGAGTAAATATTCAATTTTGTTCCAATGGAAGGTAATCGAAAAAGGATGGGATTGAAAATTGGTAAAATCGATAACAAATTCCGTAGGTTGTGGGAACTGCGTCAAACGTTTTCGCTTATACCTATGCGGAAATTGCTTTTTAAGATACGAACCTCGAAAAACTAACAAAGAAAAAACAAAAAAATAAGCTGAAGGTCGATTGAGATTCTCAGGCTGTAATGTCAATAAAGTTTAAAGAACTCCTAATTTTTCCGGAAAAATCTTAGGCTGAGTCAAAAATAAGACGCACTTATCGAAAATTAGGGGAAACTCGCATAATCGAATATTAACATCTGAAACGCCCAAGAATTAACTAATTTTTTTCTAAAATTCAAGGTAAACACAGACAGAAAATACACTTTTTATATTAGATCGGATCGGGTTTGACTCTGTTCGGGTCGGATTTTAGTTTTTTTTTAAGAAAGAGACTATTTGCACATTGTGCAAATAGTCTCTGCTATATATTGTTGGCTATTTGCACACTGTGCAAATAGTCTCTTCTATATATTGTTGCCTATTTACACTGTGTGCAAATAGCCGAAGGTATATAGAAGAGACTATTTGTACAATGTGCAAATAGCCAACAATATATAGAAGAGACTATTTGCACAATGTGCAAATAGCCAACGATATATAGAAGAGACTATTTGCACACTTAGACGTAGTACTAATTCTAGTTTCCTTACCCAAAAACTTTTTCTGACATTTTGTGAAAGGAAAACTTCCTTACCTTTGTTACCTACCTAGCTTTTATAGCACTTTTTCGTGACATTTCGTAAAAGGAAAAGTTCACTAGCTTCGTTAGCCAACTAGCTTTTCGTGACGTTTCATTAAAGCGCAAATTCCATAGTTTCGTAGACCACCTAGTTTTCTCGACATTTCGTAAAAGGAAAAGTTTCCCAACTTTGTTAGCCACCTAGTTTTTGTGATATTTTGTTAAAGTAAACGTTCCCTAGCTTCCTTAGCCAACTAGCTTTTCGTGACGTTTCATTAAAGCGCAAATTCCCTAGTTTCGTAGGCTACCTAGTTTTCGTGACATTTCGTAAAAGGAAAAGTTTCCCAACTTTGCTAGCCACCTAGTTTTTCTATTTTGTAAAAGTAAAAGTTTCCCACCTTCGTTAGCCAACTAGCTTTTCGTGACGTTTCATTAAAGCGCAAATTCCCTAGTTTCGTAGGCCACCTAGTTTTCGTGACATTTCGTAAAAGGAAAAGTTTCCCAACTTTGTTAGCCACCTAGTTTTTGTGATATTTTGTAAAAGTAAAAGTTTCCAAGCTTCGTTAGCCAAGTAGCTTCTCGTGACATTTCATTACAACGCAAATTCCATAGTTTCGTAGGCCACCTAGTTTTCTCGACATTTCGTAAAAGGAAAAGTTTCCCAACTTTGTTAGCCACCTAGTTTTTGTGATATTTTGTAAAAGTAAAAGTTCCCTAGCTTCCTTAACCAACTAGCTTTTCGTGACGTTTCATTAAAGCGCAAATTCCCTAGTTTCGTAGGCCACCTAGTTTTCTCGACATTTCGTAAAAGGAAAAGTTTCCCAACTTTGTTAGCCACCTAGTTTTTGTGATATTTTGTAAAAGTAAAAGTTCCCTAGCTTCCTTAACCAACTAGCTTTTCGTGACGTTTCATTAAAGCGCAAATTCCCTAGTTTCGTAGGCCACCTAGTTTTCGTGACATTTCGTGAAAGGAAAAGTTTCCCAACTTTGTTAGCCACCTAGTTTTTATGATATTTTGTAAAAGTTAGTTCCCTAGCTTCGTAAGCCAAGTAGCTTTTCGTAACGTTTCATTAAAGCGCAGATGCCCTAGTTTTCGTGACATTTCGTAAAAGGAAAACTTTTCCATATACATGTATAAATACATATACATATCATGAACATATTATAAAGTTGATGAAAATTTTCTTCTTTGTGTAAGAGTTTTGGTTGAATGTTACGTCTTTCCATGTGCAAATAGTCTCTTCTTATATTGTTGGCTATTTGCACATTGTGCAAATAGTCTCTTCTATATACCTTCGGCTGTTTGCACACAGTGTAAATAGCCAACAATATATAGAAGAGACTATTTGCACAATGTGCAAATAGCCAATAATATATAGAAGAGACTATTTGCATAATGTGCAAGAAGTCTTTTCGTTAATTTAATCGGGTCGGGTTTGGTCCAGGTCCTGTATCGAAACAGTTCGGGATTCGGGTTTCGAAAAATTTAATCGGGTCGGGTAGGTCCGGGTCGGGTTTCGAAACAGTTCGGGTAGCGGGTTTTGGGTTTTGAAAGATTTAATCGGGCTGGGTTCGGTCCGGGTCGGGTCGGGTTTCGAAACAGTTCGGGTAGCGGGTTTCGAAAAAAAAATTCGGGTCGAGTTCGGTCCGGGTTGTGTTCGGTCCGGGTCGTGTTCGGTCCGGGTCGTGTTCGGTCCGGGTCGGGGTTTGAAAAAAGGTCGACCCGCTCAGCTCTACCTATTTCACTTTTACTTAACTTAACCTCATGTTGATTAAAGCAGCTTGGCTCACAAAGTTTGGAGAATTCAGCGCCCTCTATCAGTTACTTGTGATGTTCTTCTCCTTGTTAGTGTATTACAAAAAGTTTTAATAGAATAGTAAGCCCAAACTCTAACGCTCTAGATAGCTTTATTATTTGAAGTTGATCACTTTGAGACTATCAACTAATGAGCTTGAAACATAGATCCTATTGGTGGAGGATTTTCGTCAACTTGTGGATCGACAAATTGAGGGAAATTCTCCACCAATTACATATTTCACTATTTATGTTTTTTGTTTGAATTCGCAAGAGCATCTGGAAGTTTCCGAAAGCCTAACTAAGTTTAACTTAAGAAGATGCCTATTAAGCTCGCGATGTCCAGTGGGGTGACGGGAATTAACGCCCGGAGAATTAACGTCCGGAGAGGAATTAACGCCCGGGAATTAACGCCCGAAAAAATTGAATTATCATCCGGGGAATTATCACCCGGAAGGACTTTTTCCTTATACATATTTTGTATTTTCCTTGTACGAATTACCCGCTTTAAATGTATTTTCCTTGTACAAAATACTCGCTTTAAATTGTTGTCACATTTGTTCGGGCGATAATTCCCGGGCGATAATTCCCCGGGCGTTAATTCCCGGGCGTTAATTCTCCGGGCGTTAATTCATGTCGCCTCTAGTGGTACATATTGTGTGTTTCAAGATAAATGTCCAAACTGTGCAATTCTCACATTCTATAACACGATTTCGAGCAATCAATCCTATTGGTTAAAAGGGCTGTAGTTCTCTCACGCTCTCTGCATTCTCTCACGCAATATTTTCGAAGTATTATTTTGAGTAATTAATCTGAGCAAATTTAATGAAATTTTTACAATTTTTCTAATTTCTTTCATCTCGCAATGTAACCTTACGTTTGTTAGCGCGACAGATTGGACATTTATGTTGCGAAGCACAATTTTCTACGACCCAAATTGTAGTTGTAGCCATATAACCGATTCAAAGAGAGAATTTCGAACAATTTTCGAAATTTTCAATCGTGTTGCCGTACAGAAATAACATAGAAAAACAATGGTGCCCTACATTCAAAAACCGATCTCTTAGTTCGAACATTTTCGAATTCTCTTAAGTGAATCGATCTATTCCAAGAAAATTTTATGATTTACGACCACGTAGATGCTGAGATCGCTCAGATCCAATTTATAGATGCGAGTGTCAAAACCCACAAACCATCAAAATTCTTCTTACATGCACAGAACGAAATTAAGTCATTCTTGCAAATAACACATTTAACAACGTGTTTCATACGGAATTTAAAAAAATTAATATCTCAATGTTTTATGTACATAAAATCTTGTTCCCATTTTGTGACTTTGATGGGATATGGCGCATATAATGTGTTGTGAGCACCCGCTCACATCTTTTTTCGCAAATTTCCATCAAGGAAATAAGCTATTTTTTAATAAAGAAATTTTGCATTCTATCCATTGTCACATTTGCAGTTGTGCTTAAAATTATATGTGAAATTCTTTTTTAAATTTTTAAAATTTAATTTTTAAAACTTTATATATAACAACTTTTCGAGAGAGTTTTTCCTTCTCATGAACAATTGAATGATTCATAAAACAAATTGTCTGCGGAACGTTGAGGGAGGAAACTACGGTGAAAGAATTCACTAAAACTCAATGTATTCGTGCGCATGTTGAGTTACTTCAAGTCTATTGCAATTTTTACACCAAGGACACCCGCACTCATTCCTTCTACAACAAAATAAAAATTTATCAAACACTTACGTATAATTTGTTTAAATTTAATCAATATTTAACGTCTGAAGGCAATTATTCAATTAATTACTTCCATTCTGTCGTGTGGGCATCAACGGAAAATGGGCGTATTGTCTTGTTAAAAAGTGACCATCATTGAATATAATAAAAAAAGAGTTAAAACTGTTTGCTTAAAATACAATACACAGAGCTAAACACTTAATCGTCTTATAAATATTTGATTTACCTACTTATTGAAAACGCGTGCGCCAGTAAAGCTTTTCGCTTTATTTTATCTTCTAATAATTTGTACCAGGGCTCATACATCAAATTTTTTAGATTTTTTTATATTTTTTTAAACAATATTGACTGCGAAAAAGTAGTTTCCATTGACGATTAGTTAGTGAGTTAATCAAAACATTGTCGAGTTTTCTATTAAGGTTGGATATGATTCATAAAAAAGCAATTACTTAGCACTTATACCAAATATGTAATCGTTTCATTAGACGCATCTAAATATTGTTGACGGAATAAATTTATGCCGTTGTTGCTTGTTATACTGCAAGTTTTTCAAACCATAGTGTCAGGGCTTTGTCTGTACTCTTGACAGTTGATTGGTAAGCATTTTATGCTGCGTCTCATATTTTAAGTGTGGATCTGAACAGACCAATGTGGAGAGAGAATTTCCGAACAGTGTCCGAAATTTTCGATCATCTTGCCGCGCAGACACAATAATGCCGTACATTCGAAAATCGCTCCCTTCCTTCGTTCGAACATTTCTGATATTATCGATCTATTGGCAACTACAACTTGTGAAATTTGCGCCTTTCGTCATATACGTTTACTACAAACAATTTTATTGTAACATGGGGTAGATCGAGGTGGAAGTGGGGGGATGCATCTATTATCGTCTAGAGATGACGAATCAGCAATAAAAAAAATGTCCGTCCGTCCGTCCGTCCGTCTCCACTTTTTTTTCCAAACGGCTCAACCGATCAGCCTAATCTTTTTTTTCCCTGAAAGGTACATGCCTCCCATGATTCAAGTTCGAAGATGAGCAAAATCGATCAAGGTCGAGGAAGTGACCAAAAACATGGTTTTTCGAGGGTCGGTGAAACTTTTTCGCAAATATCTCAGCCAGTATAGCACGGAAATTCCTCATTTTAGTGTAAAATGAAAGCATTTGATGTCACGAACCTGGGAATCGGGTCAGGGGTCTGGGCACTGGGACCAAAGGAATGGACGAAATTGGGATTCTTGGCCATATACGAAAACAGTTTTTCGACTATCTATGCAATATGGAGATTTACAGTCAAAGGCAAAGTTGTAGAGAATTAAATTTAAGCGAACACGTGTTTCAGGGTTTTGGGGAAATATGGTCCAATCCTGGTATATGGCCACTTCCATAATTGGGCAGGATGACCCAGATCTCCAGAACTACGAGACTTAGAAAGTTGCTTCCAAGAACAAAGTTGTAGATAATAAAATTTTAGATAACACGTGTTTCTGGGTTTTAGGGAAAAACGACTTAGTCCTTGGATATAAGCTTTTCTAGATTTGAATGGTCTGAAACGTACTTCGGTAGGGCCTTTGACATTACCTTGGGTAATTTCTATGGATCTTTGAAATTCTTACAGTTATAATAGAACAGAAAACGTTGGATTGCTTGCTTATTTGTATAGGTACGTTCGAGTCACTTCGCCACATCTATTCTGTTTGTCACATCTATTCTAATACGTAGGGGTCTTTGGTTATGTTTAATTTTAAACTCTCCAATTAAGAGTGAATTTGCCAGAACTTCGCACGGCTTGTATGAAACACGAATTCAACGGATCATGACCGTGCGAAGTTCTGGCACTTTTAAGTGTCAAACTCGTTACACTTTCATGATTTTGCTTCAGTTATATTGTACGCGCGCTTCAAAATTCACCCGACTTTGCAAGAATTTCTGAGTTTTCAGATTGCGATAAGCTGCGAAAGCTCTCCTCACTGTCATTTTTCACAGTACTTCGTTGTTACGGATAGAGAAAAGAACGTTCGCAGCAAATTGGAAATTAGAACAGACTGAGAATAACATATGATGTTAATGTTGAAGCAAAGTAGAGAAAGAATTTCTTTGTTTCGATTGGTCCGCGCAAAAATACGCAAGCGACTAGGAAGCAGAAACGAAAAAGTATAGCGATTATTTGGAATCTGACTGTAATTTTTGGATTCGTACGAAGTACAAAGGTCCTATATGTTTACTTGATACTTGTTTACTAATTTTATTGTAACATGGGGTAGATCGAGGCGGTAGTGAGTGGGATGAATTTAATATCGTCTGGAAATGACGAACCAGCGAAAAAATGTCCGGCTGTCCGTCCCGTAATTTTTTTCTAAGCTGCTGCACCGATCGTTCTAAACTTTCTTTCCTCTGAAAGGTACATCTGTCTCATGATTCAAGTTCAAAGATGAGCAAAATCGGTCTAGTGGTTTCGGAGATATGGTCGAAAAAGTGACCAAAAACATGGTCTTTCGAGGGTCGGTGAAACTTTTTCGCAAATATCGCAGATAGTATAGCAGGGATATTGTTCATATTGGTGTCAAATGAATGCATTTGATCTCACAAAACTGAGAAATTTTTTTATGGAAATCGGATCAGTGATCTGGGCACTGGGACCAACGAAATAGGCGAAATTGGGTTTCTTGGTCATATACGGTAGCAGATGGTTTTTCGTCTATATTATTGGGTGTTGGGTATTTACTGTCAAAGGCGGATATTTACTGTCAAAGGCAAAGTTGTAGAGAATAAAATTTTAGGGAACACGTATTTTACGGTTTTACGGAAAAATCACCTAATCCTCGAATATGACCACTTTCAAAATTGGACGGCATGACCCATATCTCTAGAACTATGAAAGATAAAAAGTGCCTTTGAAAGGCAATGTTGTAGAGAACAAAATTTTAGGGAACACGTGTTTCAGGGTTTTAAGGAGAAATGACCCAAACCTGGGACATGACACCTTATAGAATTGGGCGGGATGACCCATATCTCTAGAACTGTGGCACTTAGAAAGTTGCTTCTAAAGGCGAAAATTTTAGAGAACACATGTTTCAGGGTTTTAGAGAAAAATTATCAAATCCAGAGATAATGCAACTTCTATTGGGAGGGATGACTCATATCTACAAAATTACCTCAGTTTGAAGTTTGGTTCATAAGGCAAAGTTGGTGAGAATTACATAAATTAGTGAAAATAGTTTCAAGTTTTCTTGAAGAAACTAAGTTGGTCCTCTTTTTTCTATGGTGCAGGGCAGAACATTTAGGCCATCAAAATCAATCTTTGTTTGCTGGTTTACCGTCAAAGCATCCACCATAGTAGAACATGAGCATACACAAAACAACTGGTGGATGTTTCGACGGTAAACCAGCAAACAAATATACCAACCCAATCGGCAATACAAAAGCATCGACGGCATCACACCCAGGGCCTTTTTTACGAACAAACTCGGAGGAAAAATCCAACCCAGGCCCACGTCAGTCCACCCCACTTTTTTTAAATCCACCCCAGGGAGATGCGGGAATCGTTAATAATTTTAATTTTTTGTTAATATTATCAATCTGCGACGAAGGCACATATGAACAAGTTGTAAATGTAACCAGTGTTATGTTGTTAAAGTTTAATTTTCTAAACATCAGACACTTTATTAAAAGTCATAAAATTCGAAGGATTTTTTAAAAATATATTGTCGTTTTCTGTGCCTAACATGAGATTCGGCTTACATTCGGCTGCTGGTATCTATGGTGTGGTCATATTTATAGTTGAATTTGCTTTTCGTTGTTAAAATAACAAAACTGAGTATTATGAAATGTGAAGAGTTCCATGAAAATGTTAAGGAAAGCAACTTTCATGCAAATTACCAATAGTGTTCAGGATCTTCGATCTGAACTTGCAGAAATAAAACGAGCCAAAACCAATTATATGAACTTTATTACATGACGATTGATTTTGAACTGATTATGTACACAATCTCTATGATTTGAATTGATACGTTAACTATTCAAAGAATCTCCCGTGCCGATTATACATGGACACAGCAGTGTCCTAAACAAACAGTTATTATCTTTAGCTAAGTTTCAATAAAGTAGTTACTGGGTAACCTAAAATACAAAATTAACCGAGAACTATGGAAATGAAAAAGATTTTTTCTAACATTTGATGAAACTTTTGTCAAATGTGAAATCTGGCTACTTTCAAAACGCACATTTTCTGGATCTATGTGACCTACGTCAAAAGCGACTTTGGATTCGGAAAGGACATACCCAAATTGGCCTAGATGTGACTGATTTCACAGCGGATCCGAAGATATGACCTTTAGAAAATCGCCATTTTCTATACAAAATGTGCTATTTCACAGAAGCCAAAGTTAATGGAAACATACAACGTGAGTTAGTGGGTGGGTGGGTTAGTTTGTTCGAGAACCATTTGTATGAAAACCGACTTTTTTGGCTCGTGCTCGAAAACGGCTAGATAACTTTTCTTGAAATTTTGCACCTTCGGGTGGGCATTCTACGCCATATGAGATTTTAAAAAAGGGGAGGTACCGGCCTACTTTGGGCACCAGGGCTCTTAGAAGGCGTCATATAAAAGAATGTTTTGTATGTGTATGTGAGTGTATTCAAAGTATGGGTCAAATATGAGCAAAATTTTGGGACTGTGTTAGGATGGAGATAGATGTTTGGTGTCAAAGGAAAAGTTGTTGGGTTGGGAGTGTAGTATATCAGGGTGACCAACAAAATGGCCGACGGTGGTATGAAACGAATTTAGGGGGAAAATTGATTTTCTTAAAAAAAAATTTTTTGTTGAAAAGGAAATTTTTTTGCGTCGGAAATTTTTTTCCGCCGGAATTTTTTTTCTTTGATATATTTTCATTTTTGATTAAAGAAATGCGTCACAAATGCCGGGTGTTTATGATTCTGAGTTAAATGCCTCGAACGCACTCATAATTAAATTTATCGTGATAAATGTGATAAATATATTCTAGCCTCGGGGGTAGAATATTGATAAATTTAACCTGATGAATAATTTGAAAATTTGGAATTTTTTCGACAATGAATAGTTATTATATTAAATTAAGTTGTTACAAGGGGAATAATTGCGTAATTATAGTCGAGCTGGGGTGAAATTTCAAGGGGCGTTAGTCCCGAGAATTTTCACCCACCGAGACTATAATTGCGCGATTGTTCCCCTTGTATTATACGAAAGTATATCACATTTGAGCCTATAATTGCCAGTTATGCACAAAACATGACAACAAAATTAATATAAATCAAAAATCAAAACTCAAAACTCATACAATTTGTTGCAAAAAATGTCGTCTACATTGATCATTCGATTAAGGATGCGGTTGTCATAACAATACACGTATCATTCTCATTCATTCGTATTGTTTCAGTCATCATTAAAGAACAGGGTTATAATAGCGTCATTACAACCCTACTTTTAACAAGAAAGTCGACTATAATAGGCCGATTATAGCCCCATTATTAGTGCAATAATTGTCTTATTATAGGCTTGAATGTGATAAATGTTTGGACCCGTACGAAGTACAAGAGGCTCTATACGTTTACTACAAACAATTTTATTGTAACATGGGGTAGATCGAGATGGGAGTTGCGGGGATGCATTGACTATCATCTAAATATGACGAATCAACAATAAAAAAATGTCCGTCCGTCTGTCCGTCCGTCCGTCTCCACTTTTTTTTCCAAACCCCTCAACCGATCACCCTAAACTTTTCTTTCACTGAAACGTACATGCTTCCCATGATTCAAGTTCAAAGATAAGCAAAATCGGCCAAGTAGTTCCGGAGATGTTGTCGAAGAAGTGGAGGTCGGACATGAAAATTTCGAAGGTCGATGAAACTTTTTCGCAAATATCTCAGCAAGTATAGCACAGAAATTCCTCATTTTGGTGTCAAATAAAAGCATTTGATATCACAAAACTGGGAAAATGTTTTTGTGAGAATCGGGTCAGGGGTCTGGGCACTGGCACCAGTGGAATGGACGAAATTTAGTAGCTTGGCCACATACGAAAACATTTTTTCGTCTATATTTTCTTAACTATGCAATATGATGATTTACTTTCAAAGGCAAAGTTGTACAGAATTAAATTTAAGGGAAAACGTGTTTCAGGGTTTTGAGGAAAAATGGCTCAATCCTGGTATATGGCCACTTCCAGAGCTGGGCAGGATGACCCATTATCTCTAGAACTATGAGAGTTAGAAAGTTGCTTCGTAAGGCGAAGTTGTAGAGAATTGAATTTAAGCGAACACGTGTTTCAGGGTTTTAGGAAAATATTGACCAATTGTGGTATTTGGCCACTTCCATGATTGGGCAGGATGACCGGAATCTCCAGAACCATTAGACTTAGAAAGTTGGTTCTGAAGGCGAAGTTGTAGAGAATTAAATTTAAGCGAAAACGTGTCTCAGGGTTTTAGGGAAATATGGCCCAATCGTGGTATATGGTTACTTCCATTATTGAGCAGGATGACGCAAATCTCCATAACTATGAGAGTTAGAAAGTTGCTTCCAAGAGCGAAGTTGTAGAGAATTAAATTTAAGCGAACGCGTGTTTCAGGGTTTTGGGGAAATATGGCTCAATCCTGGTATATGACCACTTCCAGAATTGGGCAGGATGACCCGAACCTCCAGAACTATTAGAGTTAGAAAGTTGTTTCCAAAGGCGAAGTTGTAGGGAATTAAATTTAAGTGAACACGTGTTTCAGGGTTTTTAGAAAATATGGCCCAATCCTTATATATGGCCACTTCCACACTTGGGCAAGATGACCATTATCTCTAGAACTATGAGAGTTAGAAAGTTGCTTCCAAAGGCGAAGTTGTAGAGGATTGAATTTACGCGAACACGTGTTTCAGGGTTTTAGGGAAATATTGACCAATCGTCGTATTTGGTCACTTCCATGATTGGGCAGGATGACCCGAATCTCCAGAACCATTAGTGTTAGAAAGTTGGTTCCAAAGGCGAAGTTGTAGGGAATTAAATTTAAGCGAATATTGGTTTCAGGGTTTTAGAAGAAAATAGCCCAATCCTTGGATATAATCTTTTGTAGATGTGAATGGTTTGAAACGTACTTCGGTAGGGCCTTTAACATTACCTTGGGTAATTTCTATGGATCTTTGAAACTCATACAGTTATAAAAGAACATATAACGTTGGATTGGTTGCTTATTTGTATCTTTAGATACGTTCGAGTGTTTTTGTAACATTTATTCTGTTTTCCACATCTATTCTGATACGTACAGGTCTTCGGTTATGTTTTTATACTATGTTTCGTGCATATAAAACTGCGTTTCGAACCATTTACTGTTTGTCGAACATAAAATACACTTTACAGTACTTGTAGTATAAAATACCATTATGTCATTGGTGCATTCGCTATAAAGTTGGACCGTAATATAATTGCGTCATGTATTTCTTAATGGCGCAATTATATTACAGTCAAACTTTAGAGCGAATGCATAATATTGAGATGATTTTTATTTAGAACTCTATTACATTATTGCGCAAATTTGTCAAGTCAACAAATAAAGATTGAAGATGAAAATCCAACACAATTTTCTCGATCTCCCGTCAAATCAAAAACTAAATTGAATTTTCTGTCACATTTATCAGGATAAATTTAACTTTTCAGAAATTAAATTTATCACACCTGATGGGAACAGATCTTAATATTAAATCGGTGCAAAAATACCGACACTATTTTTGTAGCAAATGTGATTCCAACCCGTTTTTCCTCTAGAATCAGAATCTGTTCTCAAAATGTCTCTATCACGTCTAAATTTTGAATTATATCAAATTAAAGTTACATGGGACCTTCAAATGTTGATATTTGATATAATTCAAAATTTAGACGTATTATTCATCGACCTAATTTACTCAGCATTTATTCCCTTAAGATGTAAGATAAAGTATGTAGCCGATGTGGACTGAAAAAGATGGAATTCGTTAAAAAGGCAAGATTGTACGGTTTACTCGTGACATCGACAGTATACGATTTCATGTCGAAACTCATAATTCATCAAACTAAGAAAAATGATGTCTGACAAGCATTTAATCATGAAATTTCGTATACTTTGACGTAAGCTGACGTCGCACTAAAGAAGTGGAATTAGCCATATGAATGCAAGTGAAATATCTACTAAAACGTTAAAAAACACATGATAAACATGGAAAGAACTCCAAATTTGTTCTTATTTACTATTTATTTATTGCAATACTTCACCCACACAAAAATTCCAAATTAATTACTTTTTCCTGTCTGTTTTGCTAAACGAAACAAACTTAAGTTTTTTTTAAAACGCTGATTAAAATAAATAATTATAAGTAGATTTATTTCCTCCATATTGATGTGTATGTTGTAAAAGTAAGATTCATTCAATGAATTTTTATCCATAAATAATTCGTCCAGAAATGGAAGACAGTAGTCATATATTATTGGTGCTGGCTCCACGATAGAAATGTATCAGTAACCCACGCACTATTATTATTTACGATATTAAAATAAATCATCGTACACTGCTTATGTTTAATGCAAATATACGTTTTTATTACGATTAAAGATAGCAAATCTTTGTTATTAATAACATGATGTTTTTCCAATTGATGACTTTTGATTTTGTTCATTTTCGCTTTTAATTTATGTTAACAGAAACACTTCATTAATTTAATTATAATGTTCTTACAATAATAAGATTAAAGTTATGGATTTGTGGACTTAGTGGAATGTGGAATTGCCAGATTATGTAAAATTGATTTTTTTTTATTTTGAATTCATTTGCTTCGTTTTCTTATAATTTCAGATTATAACATCTGGTGGTGTTACATACAAAAATGAGCCATGGCATAGAGGTGAGTTGCTTGTAGCTATTTTCAGTTCTGGTTTTGCTTTTTCACTCCCAAAATAACGATGAAATTATAAACAAATTAATTTTTTGACTTTAGAATGCTTTACTTGCACTAATTGCACTACATCGTTGGCGGGTCAGCGATTTACTAGTCGAGATGAAAAGCCATATTGTGCGGAATGTTTTGGTGAATTGTTTGCTAAAAGGTGTACGTCATGTACCAAGCCTATAACCGGTAAGTTGAAATTAAAGTTGTCCATTGATTGTTGATATTTCCCTAGCAATCAGTCACCCCATTTTATTAAGATGGATTTCTCGTCGTCACATTTCCTATATTTAGTGCAAATAGTACTTGGGGGCCATGTGTGAACTATGTTGTGTCCCTATGTTTAATGTCATTTTTAAGGGGATTCTGCAAATACAAAAAATCGGAAATACCGAAAAAAACAACTTTTACCAACCGTTAATGTAGTTGATCGACCGAAAAAAAAATAGCCGATATTAAATCACATTTTAACGGAAAGAGGTGATCGAAACTACCTGCTGTTTAATGGAGTAATCGACCAGAAAAAATACCTTTCTGTAACAAAATTACGGTATTTTCCATCATGCTCGGAGCGGTAGCGTCCACAAACGTCCACAAACCCAAAAACCTCCATACAAAAACCTTTGGGACAAGACACCATGTATAGGCGAAGTTTTGAGTTTTTTCCCTCGCCCCCCTCCCCTCCAAATTATTTTAAAAAAAACTACGTCGCAGCAGCTTTCGAACAAGCCCTCACTCATCAAAATCGGTTGATAATTGGCTGAGATGTGGAGGTTTGAAGATGGTACTTTTCCATACATCTTACCAAAATCCATTGTTCTCATTATTATGAAAACTTTTTTCCTGATCTGTCGGTTTCTATCTATCTA
>CM055404.1:54031517-54053001 GCA_029228625.1 Pseudolycoriella hygida | reverse complement strand
GTATGCGTATTTTCAGCGCAAGCGTCACCTCCACTGATATCATTAATTTTGGAAGTAGACATTAGGGACTGCGTCACACTTTACCTTTAAAAAGGTTTTTGTTGTGATTTTGTCATTAAAACAAAATAACAAAACTAGTAAATTTTCCCTTCTATAAAATGCCACGAAATCTTTGGTGGGCAACAAAACTACGGAATTTTTTCTTTTACAAAATGTCACGAGAACCTAGGTGCATAACAAAACTAGGGAATTCTCCCTTACCCTTTTACGGAATGTCACGAAAGCCTAGGTGGATAGCAAAACTAGGAAATGTTTCCTTTTACAAAATGTCACGAAAGCCTGTGTGGATACATTTCCTTTTATAAAATGTCTGCAGTAGGTATGCGCCCGTGACGCAAGTCCACATACGAACAAAAAATTATTTTTTTTTTATTTATTATTCAAAAGGAATACATTATAGGCTTTTAGCCCGTATATGTAAAGTACAAAGAAATCAAAAGTTAATATAGTGAATCGTACCTATAATTTTCTCTTTTTCCGTTTTCTTTATTGAAAAGAAAAAAGAGGAGAAAAACAATAAACAAATCAATTGAATCTATAAAACAAAGTAATCAAATTAAACTAAATTAAGTTGCCCAGAGCAAAAACGATGACGGCAAACACATAAGGCTCACCATGAGACATGGTAATCGCTCGAGGAACGAAAGAGAAGCAGTAGATGGTCTTTTAATTTAGCTTCTAACGCAATTAGACTGTTAGTGTCCTGAATATTCGGAGGCAATTTATTGAAAAAGCGAAAACCCCGATTATCAATTGCAAATTGTCCAAAGTGAGAACGTGAGAAGGTGTTGTGGAGGAGTTCACTTCCTCTCGTAAATAGTCACTTTACGAGAGGAAGTGGACTCCTCCATATCTGAATTAGTCTGTAACGGGAAATTATGTTTTATTAGGTCATTTTTCATGGAGTAAATTAGCATGGCTGTGTGATAGATGTTAAAATATTCGATTGGTAAGATCGAACCGTTGAAGTGATTCTTGACAGAGTCCATAAATCGCAAGTCGTGTATGTTACGCAGAGCTTTCTTTTGAAGGAAAAGCAATTCATGCAGCAGGTATCGGGGAGCGCAATTCCAGATCGGATTAAGATAGCTCAAGTGCGTGTGAACGAAGGAGAAATATACATTGAACAAGACTGAGACAGGAACAAACCATCTGATGCGCCTGAGGACACCAATAACAGGAGAAATTTTCCTTATCGATGTGATCTTTCCAAGTGAGGCGGTCATTCAGCATTAAGCCGAGATACTTCACGATTTTGAAACGCTCAAGAATTACTCCCCCAAAAGACAATTGGAAGTTTTGAGTACCCTGTTCAAAGATCATGTAATTGGATTTTACTTCATTAACGAACATTAAGTTATCAGATGACCAGGAATGTAACAGATCTAAGTCTTTTTGCATTGCTGATCGTAATTCGTCTAACGAGTGGGTCGCGTATTGAAATGCAGAATCGTCTGCATATAGATAGAGGCTGCCCTTAAAACCTCTTTTGAACAAATCATGAAGAAATATGACAAATAGAAGCGAAGACAGGGTTGATCCTTGCGGAACGCCACAGCTAACGTTCAAAAGAGGACTGCTCATGTCGTCTATGCAGACAAATTGCTTCCTGTCGAACAAGTAACTTTTTATTCAAAGGCTTTTTTGAAATCAATGAACGGCTGTCTGAGTAGCCACTGTTCATGTCATTCCGAAGGTTTGTGGAGAGATCTAGACAGCATGCTAAGGTGTTAAATTTTTTCAAGAAACCAAATTGTCTCATTTTAAAAAAAATCATTGAATCAGGTTTTAAGTACAATGGTTACATAGAGCTCGTTCAAGTAATTTTGACAGTGATGAAAGTAGGGAAATTGGCCTGTAATTGCTCATATCACTTAGATCGCCAGTTTTAGGTAAAACGATGACTTTAGCTAGCTTAAGTATTGGCATGATTCGATGCAGTTTGTTGTTTATGAGGGAAGAAATACAGTCCGAAAGAAGACTTTTATATAGTTTTAGGAATCGCGCGCTGATACTGTCGTATCCCGCAGCGGAATTTGTTGGCAAATTGTCAATATATGATGAAACCGTTATGCCATCAACAGGCGTGAAACGGAAGTCTTTCAAAAGATGTTGGCACACTAGTTTGTTAGTATTCAATGAAGGATGTTTCAAAGGGGAGGGATTGTTCGCGACATTGACGAAAAATTCGTTAAACTTATTAGCCACAGCCGCTGGGCAATCAATCGCTGAACCATTTACAATTATAATTATCCTGGGCTACTGCGGAGGATCAGGGTCCTTATTTGTAAGAGCTTTCTTGATCACTTGCCAGAACTTCTTAGGGTTGTTAGCATCACAGAACCGTTCCGTGTAATATTCTCGCTTTTTCTGACGTATAGCATATGAAATAGATTTATTGCAATTAGTAAGTTTCAGGCGAAGACTGAAGTTGTTTGCTTGGTCAGACGGAAAGCTTTGTCACGATCTGCGATCAATGATCGATGACAGGACCTGATTATCAATGTATGGTTCGGATGTCTTTTTCTTAATGAATCTCTCTATTTTCTGATGCTTGTTGGTGACACGTTGAATCACTTCGGAAAATTCTGTAAAATTTGTAATTGAGGAGAGGTCAACCATGTTCAATTCAGGTGAAAGACCTTCGTGATTCATGACGCTCTTGTAATGAAACCGCTTCGTCTTCGGTGGTTCTAATTTCAGACCAACAAGAAGGCCTCTGTGATCGCCTATATGTGGTTCAAAAACTTTTACAAAATAATCAACATTGGATTTGTTCGAAATCACGTGGTCAATTATTGTTTCAGTTGATTGAGTCACTCTTGTCGCGTAATGACGGTCAATTTTATTGAGGATTTTAAATCCATTCGCGCCAATGACACTCTGACATCGATTGGTCATTCATCAACAAGTCTACATTCATGTCGCCCAAAAGAATCATATCCGAGTTTGTTGATAATACTTTGTCAAACGCGGTGGTGAAGTGTAAAAAGTCGTTTGAGTCAGTTTTATTAACAGGGCGGTAGTACCCACAAAAACTGGGGTAGCGAGATGACAACTATGTTAGATACGCCGAATGTTTCATTTAAGATATGATTAGATTGAATGCTAGAACATATAAAAACACTAACTCCTCTTCCCTTTTTGTCTTTTCTTACACCATGATACGCGCTGTAGCCGTTTAGGTTGAACTAATTCTCTTCACCTTCTCTCAACTAATTTTCACTCAGGACAACCACATTTGGCAATTTCTTAAAACTACTCAGTAAAGTTTCTAATTCCTCAATTTTGTTCCGAATACTATGAGCGTTTATATGTAACATGGTGAGGGTATATTTTTTAGGAACTTTTTTTTAAGAAATTTGTTTTTCGTAGACGGCGGAACTATATATACAGCTAAGTTTCGACTTTTTTCCCTTGCGTCGTCGTATCCCCCTGAGACCAAGTTTTTCGGATTCTACGTAAAATTTTGATTGAAATCGATATTTTACTCGTTAAAATCGGGCCAGTGGATCCGAAGATATGACCTTTAGAAAATCGTCATTTTCCATTCACACAATGTGCTATTTCATAGAATCCGAAGTTAATGGAAACATCCTACGTTAGTTAGTGGGTGGGTGGGCTAGTTAGTTAGTTAGTTCCAGAACCATTTGTATGAAAACCGACTTTTTTGGCTCGTGCTCCCTCGAAAACGGCTCGATAACTTTTCTTGAAATTTTGCACGGACCTTCGGATGGGGATTCTACGTCATTTGAGATTTAAAAAAGGGGGGGTAAGTACCGGCCTCGTTTGGGCACCAGGGCTTTTAGAAGGCGTCATATAAAGCCCATATAAAAGAATGTTTTGTATGTGTGTGTTAGGGTATTCAGAGTATGGGTCAAATATGTGGAAAATTTTTGGAATGTGTTAGGATGGAGATAGATGTTTGGTGTTAAAGGAAAAGTTATTGGGTTGGGTGTAAAGTGTGTCAGGGTGACCAACAAAATGGCCGACGGTGGTATGGTTATAGTTTTTCTGTTCTTTCAGCTTTCGCAACGCAAAAACTTGACTTAATGGGATGAATGGCGTAATAAGGAAATCAAATTTTTGCGTATGAAAGCTGAAAGCGTAGAAAAATGCTTACGTTGGTGGGACCGGCATTCGTGGCGCATTTTTTTAATCAAAAATGAAAACATAACCAAAGCCCCGTACGTATCAGAATAGATGTGACAAACAGAATAGATGTGGCAAAGTGACTCGATCGTACCTAAATATACAAATAAGCAAACACTCCAACGTTTTCTCTTCTTTTATAACTGTAAGAATTTCAAAGGTCCATAGTAATTACCCAAGGATGTCAAAGGCCCTATCGAAGTACGTCTCAGACCATTCAAATCTAGAAAAGCTTATATCCAAGGACAGTCGTTTTTCCCTCAAACCCAGAAATACGTGTTACCTAAAATTTTATTGTCTACAACTTTGTCCTTGGAAGCAACTTTCTACCGCTCATAATTCTGGAGATCTGGGTCATCCTGCCCAATTATTGAAGTGGCAATATACCAGGATTGGACCATATTTCCCCAAAACCCTGAGACACGTGTTCGCTAAAATTTGATTCTCTACAACTTTGCCTTTGAAAGTGAATCTCTGTATTGCGTATTTAAGCAAATACTGAAAAAAAACTATCTCTTACCATTTTGGGCAGAGAAATTTATTTTCGCCCATTCCATGGCTCCCAGTGCCCAGACCCCTGACCCGATTCCAACAAAAAAAATTCCCCAGTTTGACACCAAATTGAGAAATTTCCGTGCTTTACTTGCTGAGATATTTGCGAAAAACTTTCACCGACCCTCGAAAAACCATGTTTTTGGTCACTTCCTCGACCATATCTCCAGAACCACTTTATCGATTTTGCTCATCTTCGAACTTGAATCATGGGAGACATATACCTTTCAGGGAAAAAAAAGTTTAGGCTGATCGGTTGAGCCGTTTGGAAAAAAAAGTGGAGACGGACGGACGGACGAACATTTTTTTTTATTGCTGATTCGTCATCTCTAGACGATAATAGATGCATCCCCCTCCCCCTCCCACCTTGATCTACCCCATGTTACAATAAAATTGTTTGTAGTAAACGTATAGGACCTTTGTACTTCGTACGGGTCCAAACATCTCAAAAGAATGTTTTGCGTTTCAAAGCTTTAAACGTCACGTCACGCCAATTGATATCAGTTGTTTTTGTGTCACATTTCCTTTTTAAAAAGGGTTTTTGTTGTGATAACAAATCTAGGGAATTCTGCGTTTTACGAAATTTCAAGAAAACGTAGGTGGATAGCAAAGCTAGAATATTTTTCCATTCACAAAAAGGTTGACAACAAAACTTTGGAATATTCCCTTTTACAAAATGTAATGAAAATCTAGGTGGATAACACAATTTGTTCTATTACTTGATTTCGGTCAAAACGAAATCATTTTCTGTTCAATTTTGTTCGATCAAAAACATTTTTAGTCGGTAATTTATCATTTTTTGTTTATCAATTGAATTTTTATTCGATCATTTAATTTAACGACAGGTAATTTCGAATTTAGTTTCGATCACTTTTTTCCGTCAAAATTTTATTTAATTTCGGTAATTTTTTTCGGTTCGGTAAAAATGAATAATCGTTCTATCTGCTCTACCCATTTTTAAGTAACAAGCCTCCGACCTCTACCCCTTTACACACATTTTATTTGAAACTTTGCTTTTCCCTATAAAACTTACTATAGCCAATCCCTGACACCGCTGTCTACGGTGTCACGAATTTTGTGAACAACTCCTTGTAACATAATCAAATGCACATCTTGTTAAAGAGCAGTTTTGCCTCCCTGTGCAGTTGAAAACAGTCGAAAAAAGAGTGTTTCCTGCAAAAAGGTTTTCCAGACCGGTGCAACACGTTTAATTCGAGGAAGTTTTTGAATGGCCTTACAGTAAAGGGGTTAGCGTGTTCCACACAAAACATTGTACGAGTTCAAAACGCCAACAAAATTTTTTTTTCCTAATTTTTTGAGTGAAAACTGACCGAGTTTTAATTTTAAAAATTGTGATTTTTCCGCCATTTTACAAATTTGAAACGTTCGCAGCGCCATCATAACGCATGTCCTAATGAGTTCGTTTGAAGTTATTAATTTTCCAAAATCTACAAAAAAATTTCCTGAGGTAATTTATTAGGGCATGCGTCCACGAAAGTCGTTCTGAAAAATTCATTTGTTGATCAAATTTAACAGCAGAGTTGTCGTTTGATAGGCAACGAAATAGGCCTCTCCCATATAAAATATTTGTTTTTACATAACATGCAATACGGTGGCGCTGCGCTGCGAGCCTTTCAAATTTGAATCATATACAAGGGACACTCGTACGTATCAGAATAGATGTGGCAAACAGAATAGATGTGGCAAACAGAATAGATGTTTCAAAAATACTCGAACGTATCTAAGTAAATATTGCCTTAACTCTTAAGTGTATGAAATTACATCCACAAATTGAATTGGAAATTGCCGAAAGGGCAATATGGAAAAACCCGTCCGAAGCAACGGTGTAAAAAAATCATCCGGAAGCACAAAATTGACCCCCTTCATAGACGTAGACAATTTTCTCAACAACATAGCAAAAAAAATTTGAGGCCTCGGACAAATACTTCCTTAGACAAAAACATACATAAAATTGTTCACCTCAATTTTCTCTACAACGTATAGCAAAAAACAATCGACCTAGAGCCATAAGGAAATAACTTGGACACATAGTTCCATAGACACAAATGTTTCCCTCAATTTTCTCTACAACACAGCGGAAAAAATTGTTTTTTGGTTAGGGCCGACCTTAGGCCCTTACTCGAGTTATGTACAAAAAACATGTACGGCCCTAACAAAGACTCGTTTTTAGTGCCCTAGCTAAGTCCAAGGGCTCGAAATCAAAAAGTATCGGACGGACGGACTTTTTTTTTATTGCTGATTCGCCATTTAAGGACTATGATCGATGCTGCAGCTCTTCTCCCGGTTCGAAAATCGACTGGTTACAAACATCGTGGTAAACTTCGTTCATCGTACGCGTCTAAAAATGGCGGAAAAATCACATTTTTGAATTTTCACTCAAATAACTCAAAAAAATTTTTTTGGTGTTTTGAACTCCTACAACTTTTTGTTTGGGATAACGAGATCAACCTGTGGCGCCGAGATCTTCACCTAATTTACAATTTTAATATTTCAATAACTTTAAGGGCGGAGGGCTCCATAGGGTCGGTCCAATACTGAAAAACCTTTGTTTTTTTGATGCTTTCACCCCTATAATTTCATTCCATTTCATTTTACTCGAATTATAGCCCAAAAATCGTTTTTCCCACACCGCCTGACATGCACTTAGAGTACGATAACTCGGCCTAGATGTAGAATCTCCCAAAAAGGAAAACACCTACATTTTTCTAGCGATGGACCTACAAGTCCCAAAAAGTGTACGAAATCTTTCAAAGTTTTCGCAAGTCAAATTTACATTTTGATAATTTGTGGACATTAATTTGTGGATCAGAGACATGATATGGCGGCAGGGTTCCTTACATATCATGTCTCTGTTGTCTGTTTGCTCAAAGCGACCCTGTGAATTAAAAATAAACTTTAGATGTCTTTAGAATCCAACACTCAGTGAACTCAAGTGATGCATCATCTGTCACTAAAAATGTATGCTGGAATGGATTCTAAATGCATTCGAAATATATTTATTCGCTTAATTGTGAGACATTAGACGAATTTACGCTGGGGAGACTGCCATGTCGACGTTTCTTGAAATTACCACTAAGAGCGCCCGAGAGCGCAGCTCAATTTTATCATTCGTTCCCCATCCTATAACTGAAAAATTGCTCACTTTCAAGTTTCCTATTATCGACAATACCCTAAACTAAAATTTTCATGTTTCAAATATTTTAAAAACCTGAGATACTTGATGAAACTTGATTTGTAACTGAATTATTGTTCAATACAGGAATTGGTGGTACGAGATTCATTTCATTCGAAGACCGTCATTGGCACAACGACTGCTTCATTTGCGCTAGCTGTAAAACAACATTGGTTGGTCGTGGTTTTATCACAGATGGAGCTGATATCATTTGTCCCGAATGTGCTAAACAAAAGTTAATGTAAATTGACACTAAAAACGTGATCAACTTCTTCAGCCACTCATCGAAAAAAAAACTCAAAAATTGAGTTTTTGTCTTGTTTATACATCGACAATTTAAATTTATTTCTTTTTCGCACTTCCCGCTATCATTAAAAATTAAGTTTATTAAAAAAGAGCTTCTTTAACCTACAAATATAATTCTATCCGTACCATTTAAGAAATAGGTAGATTGGTAGATATGTTAGTTTATTTATTATAATTTTAATTAAATCAAAAAACATTTTTTAACTTAAAGCGATATCACTTCGGCTGAACTCGTTTGTTATTTAAAAAAAAAAAATTCTTCCTTAACTAAAAAAATGGAACGAGCTCATTATCTAGTCAAATTCTTCTTTTGTTTGAGAAAAAGTGAACATAATCATCCATTCAATTATATCGATGATGTTCAGGACGTCGTCGGTTCAAAAGCCTTTACCATGTGCCTATATACAGAGCAAAAAGTAGTATAGATTAGAGCTAAAAACTTTGTCTTCGCCATTTGTATATAAATTTCGATCAAAAGAAATGCTAACGAAGTGATTGCCATCAATACTCGTTGTAATGACAAAATGTTAAAACGGAAATCGTCTTCTAATCTTCTAAACGTAGCAAAAAAAAGTTTAGCTTTTACTTATTTTATTTAAAAAATTAGTCAAGTTGAAATACATACATATCTATCATACAGCTAAATAGATGAAAATATCCGTTGGTGTTGTTGTAATAGTGGTTTCAAAATTCGCCTACACCTTGTTATTAATTATATTGCATTAATTGGTCATTAATCGGTTTTCTTATTTGTCTATTAAAACAATTTATCTGAAATTAATCAAATAATAAAATGCATTTAGTACTTGGGAGTTCTGAACCACTTCCCAAATATATTTCCCAGTAGAAATCCATCACAGTCGTCAATGTTACATCATCTAACATCTTATGTCCAGGATATTCTCTACGTAATGAACACATTTTTTTAAAGATCGTTCAGGATAGAACAGAATGCATAATAACTTGCAAGTCGTGTCTTGCATTGCCATATATTAGGAGGACAGATTTCTTCTCCCAAACATTTGTTGATCAGATCAAAATGAAAATTGTATTCATCTTCCTTTTTGTCGAGCGTAGGGACGTTATTTAGGTGAAGCAAATCCACTGTGTGAAACAATTCGGGTAAATATGCGTTATCAAAGATTTTGAATAAATTGTAGAAGTACTGAGTACTAATTCATACAATGTAACTATGTGCAACGATTATCGATTAATCCTCATAATTTTCCTAACATTAAAATCACTAAAATTTATGGTATTACTAGATAAACATTTAAAGTAAAATTCGTTTTGTGTTTTGTGCTGCCTCTAGCCCTATGAACATTTTAATTTAGTTGTTTTATTATTATAGACATGAATACACGAATTATTACTTAAATACTATGATGTAATAGATAAAAGATGAATTTGTTTTCACAATCATATGCCTCGTTGTTTATTAAAAATAAATATCATTAACAGAATGTCAATGCCGTTTTTTTTGGTTCAGCACTTTTCTTAGAAAAATATTGGATGCTAACCTTTTCAGTTTACATCTCTCCGTCGGCGTCGATTCGTAAATTCCTTTGACTATGTTCAAGGGTCTTATCAAGGCTTTTAGTGAGGTATCGACCCGCCCTGACATTAGTGTAACGAAAAATGTGGCCAGAAACGACGTTTAAGTTAGCACAATATTTTCATTACAAAATTTGGCAAAATTACGCACACAAATAAATACTTCGAAGACAAATTTTGTATGCTCACAGAGTGAAAAGAATGAAAAAGCTGATAGACAGACTTTTTATAAACTCCCATGGTAATAGACCACAAAGTAGTCAACATATGCCTTGGAGTACAATCTTTCACGTTTTTTGAAACCATTGCGCTACGAGAAAAACTCTCGACCGCGATTTCAACAACGGATTAAAGGCCGCTACCTTACTTCAATCGATTAAGGAAAGACAATCTAACGAAACAAAACAAAACATGCTGATTTCGGCGTATCACGCCCTCACATACATACTCACATATCACTCTGTGAGCATTGAAAGCAAGTTTGCGTACTTTATTACGTAGTGGTGCGGTTCGCCGAGGAAGCCGAAAACATCTGGAGTTAATACCATCTAAGATGGAACTTCCAGATTTGTGCAGTCCAGTGACGATTTTCATTTTTTAATGTAAATGGTCAAGAAATGAACCATCTCACAATCTGCCGCATCTGTACTTCCAAAAATATTAACAAAAATGAAGAGTTTTGTTAATAGATTGCGGAAGTTTTTCAGTGTATAAGCGCTGAAAGTTCAAAATTTGTATTTGTTCTGTGTCTGCGCTGATATACACATTGTCCTGCAAGACATAGGTGTACTGATGAAATCACATACTTTGTTTGGTATGTGAGGGCGTGATACGCCGAAATCAGCATGTTTTGTTTTGTTTCGTCTTTCCTTAAACGACAAATTTTGTAATACAAAAATTCGAAGTTAAACCGAAAAAAGCTTCAACATATTTTTGTATTCAATTTCGAATTTTTAATGTACAAAATTTTACAGCTTTTTGAGAGCTTTCGGAAATTTTTGGAATTTTGTAATTTCAATATTTTTAGAGGAACGGATATTTTGAATTTTTGTAATTTTAAAGGAACTTTTTATTTATCAAGATTACAATAATTAAAGATAAAAAATTTCGCTCAAACCCTTTGATGGTGGAATAGTTCCCAAAATTGACGCTGCATTACCTTTTTGAACAGCGATACTAATACGTTTATTTATTTATTTATCTTCGGTTAATATACAGATTTCTCCAATAACATATTACCAACAAAATTACTCAAATAAATTGCATATTTCTGCTATATGAAATAGTAGAATAAATAGAAAAGGAGAAAGATAAGAAGAAGTAAATAGTGTTGCGTAAGTACAAGATAATAAGAGAAAATAAAAAAATAAAAATAGATAATAATAATGAAAAAGTAATAGAATAATAACTATAATAACTATAATACTATAATAATATTAAGAAAATAGTAATAATAATGGTTTTATTATTATTAATAAAAAAAAATGGGAAATTAACGTCTACTTAAAAATAGGATCGGATCAGGATGTAATGGAATTTCTCAAGAAAGACAGAACGCTACAAAACAAAAGCAGCGAAGCATCAACGCAAGCACAGACCACCAAAGAAAACCGCAATTGGAGTAGTACTGATGTGATAGTGGGATATATATAGTGTGTCAAAACGTTAGATGGTAGACTAATAGCTCAAAAACCGCGAAGATATCGAAGGTAGTGTTAGGGCTGAGATGGCGCGTTTAAACTCCAATATAGAAATGCCGTTAGAGATTGGTATGCAACGAAAACATCGGTCGTGATTGTTTGGAAATCTGAAGGAAGGTGCTTTCAGGAGGATGTTAGTGCGAGGCGTCGTTGAGGCAAAAGTATTCCGCTCTCGCGTTGGATAAGCGTACTCCGCATATGTTATTTTATCTGCGAGGTTAGTTTGTAAGAGCCCATTTAATGATTTGTACAGGTAAATTTCATCAATGATAAGTCTTCTACTCGCTAGCGTCCGCATGCCAAGCTTAGTTAGTCTATTCTCATAGAGGTCCTTGGGATATTTCATTCTGAAAAATAACATTCTCGTATATTTACGCTGGATTCGTTCTATCTTCGAGATATAGACTTTGTAGAAGGAATTCCAAATAACAGACCCGTACTCTACCACCGACCGGATCAGAGAATTATAAAGGAACATAAATGATTTTTTACTCTTGAAATTTACACAGGATCTGAAAATGAAGCCCAACATCCTACTACATTTTCGGAAGATATGATTTATGTGTATACATCGAAACATAGTTTTTCATCGAAGAAGATACCAAGGTCTTTGACTGCATCAACCCTTTTTAGTATATGCTCACCAATCTTATATTCATAGAGAATAGTTTCCTTTTTTCGCGTGAAGGTGATGATGGAGCACTTATCGACATTTAAATCAAGGTCATTATCTTTTGACCAAGCATCAAGCCTCAATAGGTCAGATTGCAGAGACACGCAATCCCTTAGCGACTCAATTCTTTTGAACACTTTGAAGTAATCTGCGTAGCCCAAATTTTCAGATAATAATATGTTTGGGAGATCATTGACATATATGATAAAGAGGAGGGGTCCGAGTAAGGAACCTTGGGGTACACCGGAGATCGGTGTGTAAAATTCAGATGTACTTCCACAAAACCTGACGCATTGTTTCCTATCTCTAAGATAAGACTCAAACCAACTCAGGATGACCCCACAGATGCCAAAGGACGCAAGTTTACTGAGCAGAATGTCAATGTTCAATCTGTCGAACGCCTTAGCGAATTCCGTGTAAATAGAGTCGACTTGCATATTACTATCAAGTGACTCAGACAAAAAGTCAACATATGTCATCAGGTTGCTCATGGTACTCCTCTTTTTCACGAAGCCATGCTGGTTATCATTGATATACGGAGACACATACTCGTAAATAACAGAGTGTACAAGACGCTCAAAGACCTTACTGAAGCCGTTCAGAATGGAGATAGGCCTATAGTTTGTGATCACTGTTTTGTCTCCGGATTTAAAAATAGGCGTAACGTTGGCGCATTTGAATTCCTCTGGAAATATTCCCGAACTAAGCGACATGTTGTACAGTATTGTAAGCGGTTGAGCTAAGTTTTCAGAACAATGCTTTATGAAAACATTTGGGATATCATCGATTCCGGCACCCTTGTTTGTATCTACCCGTTCTAGTTGTTCTAAGACCTGAGTCTCAGTGAAGGACATCTGAGAAAGGCGAGATTGGAGGTCATCAGTTGGTATTATGCGTTTCACATAAGCATTTCCTGGTTCTTTGAAAACAGATTTAAAATATGTAGCGAACAGATTTGAAATGTCGTCGGGGTTTGAAGCCACCGCTCCATCAAACTTCATCGTGTTGGGGTATGTATTCGTCATTCTTTTGCCCTTGGTAAATTGCCAGAAATATTTCGGCTTTACACTTAAGTTATTCTCTATGCTTTGTATGTATCTATCTTCATCTCGAATAATCATCAACTTAGCTTGTGCCCTCAACGCTGAGAAAGCATTGTAGTCAACTTGTAAACCGTATTTCTTCCATCGCTCATGAGCAACATGTTTCTGCTTAAGCAGTTTAATCAATTCAAAAGTGAAAAACACCGGATACTCACGGTTCGACGCTTTCTTCACGGGTATCAACTCTTCAATAATGTGATACACCGTATTGTAAAATCTGTTCACAGCTTCTATAACACTACCCATAAGTATTTTGTTCCAATCGCATTTATTTAGCCTATTGTTAACCTCCTTGTAGTTTGCCTTAAAAAAGTTAAATTTATTTATGGAAATTTCTTTGACAAATGTAATAGGTTGGATGCTAAAATGCACACACAAAGGCGGGTGGTAGCCATCAATCGGATTATCTAAATATAAAAAATAAAAATTTTGAATCATAATTTCAGGAATCTCACCTTGAAATCTAGTTGGTTTTAAGTAGTTCTGTGTGGGTACAGGCGACCATATGATGCTACTCTTATTAAAGTCGCCCACCAAATAATGACGATCGGAAAGATATACATCATTTGAGTCGACTTTGACGTTCAAAAAAATCTTCATAATAATCAGCAGATGCTTCCCGTGGGAAATACGCCACCGTTAAGCAGAAATGTAAGTCCTTGGCAAGACTTACTCTAATTGTTAGATCCTCCGAGCTATTGTCAGATACATTGAGCAATATTGATCTCATCGTGGTCTTAATGGCTAACAGAACACCACCCCCATCTTCTTTGTCAGTTCTTACATTAAAATCTCTGTCTTTACGGTACACATGGTATTTGAAACCATTTCCGAACAACTCGCTTGTGTTTATATTTTCGTTCAACCATGTCTCAGTGAGGCATATAAAATCATTTTGATAGTAAATAGACAATTTATCCACACGAATTTTATTGAAATTTAGCACAAAAAGGGACCTAGTCACATCAATACAAACCGCCTGAGCTAGTTTAATTTGGAGAAATCCGTACCTAAGCTGATGTTCACTGCCTTGGCGTCCTTATCTTTCTTAAGAAAAATTTTACCATCCTTGATCCACAAAAACTCATAATTATTCACTATTTTAAATTGTTTCGCTCGATAGAAAAGTTGCTTCCTGTTTATTGTGAGGTGATCATTGATGTAAATGTTGCTCTTGTCATTTAAAAAACCAATTTGATCAGCTGTTGGTTTCAATTTACGTGATGCCTTGATAAGTTCATTCATTTTGCCATAGTTTTTGATGCTACAGATAATAGGTTTAATCTTCGATTTATTGGTAGAACGCACTCTTGAGACGTATGAAATATCATCATTTTCCAGCGGAATTTTTAACGCTAGGGCAATCATGGGAATCAATGTACGTAGATTTTCATTACTGGTCTCAGGGACGCCGCTTATTTGAATATTATGGGCTCTATTCATTTGGTCAAGATCATCTAAATGACTATCGTGTTTTGTCAAACGATTTAAAATATTAACATTGGTAGTTTCAAGCTGACGTATTTGGTTATCATGCTCATCAATTCGCTTAGACATAGACGAGAGAGCGCCAAGACGTTTTTCGAATGATGTAAGATCTTCACTAAAATTGTTTTGACTTACTTTAAGATTGTTCAGGTCATACTTTAGTTGAGCAATGGTAGTATTTATGTTCATCGATTGGGCATTCTGAGAGGCAGCTGTCGATATATTTCCTTGTTGAGTTGACGAGCTTGCTAACGTAGTTCGTTTACTATTCTCGCAGCCAGAGCAAATCCAATCAGATCCATTTTTCAAAACACTTTTAGCTGTGATGTCGTCCACATTTAAACATTTAGAGTGCCAAATTTGTGAACACTCATTACAAGCGAGAAACAATTCATTCTTGGCTCTGGATATTGTGTCTGAGCATACGGCACATTGACGAACCATTATTATTTCATTTCATATCCGATTTGATGGGATTCACATCCACCAAAATCACCTGTTCAATTCAAATCAGAAGTTTGCGACACCGACGGCCTGCAATCACTTCGACTGGTACAGCTTATGTTGTGAATTAGTAGAGGGCATAGATAGGTCACCTTAAAAGTTTGACTCTAGGGAATAGACCAATGCGAACAATGTTGTATTGAAAGGTGCCACGTGCCACTTGCTTAACTCGCAGATAATACAATTTAATTTGTTGGAATTCTGAGCTTCAAAGTGTTCATTTAATATGAATTTATACAGCTCAACACACAAAATACTGCACATGGAATCACTTTATTCAAACTTTTATTATTAGAACCTTTTGTTCAGCACACCACCAGCATACTTTCAAAAGTTTATTTAACTCAGTTATTAGCATCGAGCTTATAGCCTGACTGCTTGCAGTAATTCCCTGTGATTTATATTGCCACCACACTAAATAGTAATTGATGATGTATGCCTAAGTTTCAAAATCGAGATTTCTAAGATAATACAATCGACCATTGCAAGAGGAAAATAACTTCCGTTCACCGTGACTACTGACTACTGACCTTGCAGAAGATACATTGTCGAACGTTTTTCGCCTGTTTTTTCGGCCATTTTAGTACCAATTTTTTTCAGCAAGTCCAATCCTAATTTGCCTATTATTCCGGAAGTTTCAGCAGCGACCGGAATGAAAACGAACTGGTGTGATAATTCGTTGTAATGGTTAGTTTTTCTTTTTTCTGCTTCGTTTGCAACATATCCAACATGTCTTGACGATGAATGAATATATGATCGGGCGAAAGTGTCTCTGCATGTAAAATCCCATAGCAATGACTTTCCTCTTGCCCAGGGTATGAGAGTCATTCCGTCGGGTTTCTTACCGTCAGGCCTAGAACATCCCGGTGGTTCTAGAGTTGCAGGAATTTCGGCTGATTGCAATGCACGTTGGAGTATGTTATTTACAGCCGCATGTCGTGAATTTGTACCTTTTGCTTTCGAACATGATAAGCCATGGTATGCATATTGACTAACTTTTTCTCCACAAATGCAAGTGTGAGGCTGAGCTATTGACAGCCCGAGTCGTAATGACAATGAAATCCGAAATTCGTCGTTGGATAAATGCGTCCCAAGCTGTGGTGAAGGAAGAGCATGAAGGCATGCACCTGACTCTTTTATGGCATTAGCCATAAATCTTGCTTTGTCGTGTTCAGTATCCATTGATCCGGCTAACGAATTGATTTTGGTATTTAGTTCGAGTGATTCCCATACTTGTTGAATATTTCGACATTCCTCTGCAGGCAGCTCGCCGAACTGATGACACCAAATTTCTTCTGCTTCTAACATGGCTGGATCAAACTGTCGGAATGGTTCGGATAACAGCTTGTCCAACATATCAGAAACATCATAAATTGAAGACAAAAAGCAAGGCAAAGCAATTTCAGTGGCGTGTCGTATTCCAATTCCTCCATGTTTAATTGGTAATGAGGATTCAGACCATGCACGAGGTGTCAGCTGTACACTCAAAATTGTTTCTAATGATTCTTTTAGCACATCGTCGTTATCTTCCAGGCCTGCCCGATTTCGCTACATCGGATTTCCACGAACGAAAAAAATTAAGCGTGGAGTCGTAATTGAAACTTTCAGTAAGAAAAATGCACTGTGGGCGCTTATGTATTTCAATTTTTCTGTGAAACGTTTCAAGTCTTGGATTTTTCGGTCCAAACATATGGTAGCGGCTTGCTCGGTAAGTGGACTCCCGAGCAGAAATGCATTTGAAATCTCCATCTCTTGTATGTCTGGGCAGATACTTCGGAATTTATGAATAATCTGGATTTTTTTGATTGAATTGTGTGGCTGCCCAAGACTGACATTTCACACTTTCGATAATTCAGTTCCAGGCCGATTTCTTTAGATTTTGTGATTATTAATTGCAGGGCTTTCAAAACATCTTCAGGTACACCAGCAATTGTCCCATCATCCAAATACCACAAATTTAAATCTAAGTTCAGTGTTTTCAATGATGAAATTACTCGTTGTAAACTTAAGCAAAACAATGCAGGCCCGAATGGATCACCTTGCTGGACACCTAGTTGAGACAGTATTAAATGTTCTCCGTAGTAGACCTTTGACGGTTGCCTGTTACACTGTTTGACAAATTTGAAGAGTTCTGGGATGTTACTCTTGACTTCATTTAACAATGCATCTCTTCTGATCTGATTGAAAGCATTCTTTATATCAATTTTCAAAAAGATCCGAATAGATTTATGTTTGGAATTGAAAAAGATTCGTGCGGCATGTGCCCCAGCTTCTATGCCGTTCTTTATACCAACACCAATTTGATTTGGTTTAATCAGGTTCAATAATGATGACGAAACTCTACGACAACCAACTTTTGCAGCAATTCGTCTCCATGTGTTTCCAACTGCAATCGGTCAGATACCTCCGCACAACTTTACTTTTGCAATGCAATTAATGTTGCACCATACAAGTAACGACAAATTGATTGTGGTACCGTACCGCTTAGAACGATCTTTATAAGTGAGGTAATGGTCGCTAGTAATGTATTTTTAACTTCGCCATTTCGTACATTCAGCAGATCCTTCAATATTTGCGGTCGTAGGCTGTCGAGTCCACCTGCCGTACCGGTTTTGAACGACATGATAGACCTTTGAACCTCTTCTTCTGTTGGAACAATTTGATCTACGTCGATCGACGACTCTGGAAAATTTGTTGGTTCGGGATGAGCGGGGTGTTTTTGAATCAAACTATTCAATGTTTCTTCTGTTTTTGGGGCGATGCAGTCATCAGACGCCAGCAATCTTAATGATCCACTAATGTCTCCATCGGATAATTTTGCCTCTACCTTTTTGTATATTTTATTTGGTTTATATTGAATGTTTTGATTGGTCGTGATATTTTCTATTATGTTGACTTCACTTGTGTTCCATGCTCCGATGTTTTGACGGACGAATGTGGTCAGGTTCGTTACATTTTCATTTTTGCTCGGAATCCTCAGCGTGGCATAAGGAAAAATTAATAAATTATTCCATGCTTGCTCATCATTTTCCTTGACTACTTTCTTAATAACGTTCGTCAGCGCAACAGCCAGATCCTGTCGTGCTCCTTCAGGACATCGACGAAGTGTTGCAGTTGTGCTTCAAAGGAATGAAAGTTTTTGACCAAAATCGGTGATCTCATCATTGTCATTGTGGACGTATTCATATGTAATCTCATCCCTCTTCACTTTCTTTTTGCCGGGATGTTTTTTGCCGATGTGTATATTCAGTCCTCTTAACGTATCGAATCCTTTCACATTTGTGCAATATGGACAAAAGATTAATTCTTCATCATCGTCACCGTATGGATTCAGACTGAAAATATTGGCTGTGTTTTCTATTTGATGATCGTTGTCAACAGAATCTTCGGTTTTTTCATCTTGGATCATTTTCAAAAATTCCGTAAGGTCTTCTTGCGTTGTGTTGTTACAGTTTTGTTCTTCTGATATTCACAAGGGAACTGATCATTTTGGATTTTTGTAATTTCAATATTTTTAATGGTCTCTCGTCTCTGAAGAAACGTTCATTTAATATCAATACTAACATCATTTAAGGTGGGGTTGCACTGTTCGATTTCAGAAGGCAGCTTGGTGCCAAAAAAGTTCCTATGGTAATGTTGGATGGCGAAACGAGTACATTAATGTGCACTAGGTCCCGACTCGGCACCAGGCTGCGTACTTGAAAAGTATGAGTAGCCTTTAAGAAGGCAGCCTGGTGCCGAAAAGCAGTTAAACTCATTGTAACGGCAGTAACGAATACTATGCGTCACATAAATTTCAACTCGGCACCAGACTGCTGCTGCTCTCTACATTCACAGTAGAATATCTTAAGTAGGCAACCTGGTGCCGTGTTGAAATTTATATCACGTATAGTATTTGTTACTGCCGTTACGATGACATTAACAGATTTTCGGCACGAGGCTGCGTTCTTTATGGCTACTTAAACGTCCCAAGTAGGCAGCCTGGTGCCGAGTTGGAACATTGTGCATAGTAATGTCCTCGTTCCTCACTCCAACATTGCCATAGAAAATTTTTTGGCACCAGGCTGCCCACCTTGATATGCAGACCTCTACTTGTTGCAATTTTTCTCCATGAAAATGCTCTACACGACGGTGACATAAGAAGTTCATGCACTAGACAAAGGACCAGTCTACTGCGTGAACTCCTTATTTCATAGTCTCGTAGAACATTTTCATGGAGTAAATTTGCAACAAACAGAAGCCTTTTTTAACCACCACAGCCTTAACTGAAATCGAATTGAAACGTAAAATTCTGCGACTTAATATTGAGCAATTTTAATAGAAAATTAAATATACAGCTAGAGAAATTTAACTTTGCAGTCGAACAACGTTTTCTTCGTTTCTCTTATTTCTCTCATTCTTCATGTAATATTATAAGGCAAATTAAACAAATAGAGAATCAAACGTTGTTACTACTGCAAAGTTAAATTTCTCTGGCTGTATATCGATGGCAATTACATCAGGTTTTTTTCATGTCTTGTGGCTACTTTTATCCCGCTAATGAACATAAATCAACATTCGTAGTGCTCGGCATGAAAAGTTTTAAACGTAACCCAAGGAAAGTGTTTTTCTGCCGTGTTGCAGTGTTGCATACTCGCCAAAAAATCACTTTCCCCTTGTTACGTAAGTAACTATTTTGATGATCATCTGCTCATATACTGAAAAACACTAATTGAAAAATATTTCAACGCAATTTCTTGCCAATGTTCCCCAAAAATAACCAGTCGAAACCGCAGCGTGCCCCACTCGCGATGAAAGTGATATGCAGAAAGATTAATATTCTATTTAAGTTGCATTTAAGTTGGAATTTTCATTTTACTGCACTCTGTTCGAAAATCTCTGGACAAATTGGTATTCTGCGTAAATTGCGTCATGTTCTACCAGTTAAAATACTAGAGACCTTGTATTATTCACTGATTTATTCTCGTCTATCATATTGTATTGGTACATGGGGATGTGTGAGTAGAAGATTGATTATGAATCTGGAAAGGAAGCAGAAAATTGCGTTGGAGGTCATTCATAGATTGCCATAAGACTGCGCTCCTTTGGTCGGATCATTATCCGGATTTGTTACCGGTCAGTATGTATAAAAACGCGGTCTGTAAATTTGTCTTTGATTCATTAAGAACCTATGTCATGTCACCATACATTGAGCTTTCACTACGCATAGGTATCCTACTAGAGGATCAGAGTTTTTGTTTATTCCATATTCAAGGTCGCGTGTCGGATCGGCTAGGGTCAGTGTTGCTGGGCCGAGATTATTCAACACATTACCAAAAGATATCCGGATGTCGCAAACTCAAACTAAATTTTGATTTAGCGTGTAAAGTGTTGTTTATTGTGAAAATTTATTGATGCTATTGACTACTGACCATTCTAACTGTGTTTGATGATCTCTTCTAGTTACAATACAAGATCCCCTGAATGAGCTGATTATTGATAGTCGTTCTTTCTTTTTTCTTTTTTATTGATGATATTTTCATGATTTTTTTTAAATGATTTTGCTAGACTGATTTTCATTATTTATCAATTTGATGTTTTATGTCCCTCCGAAATGTTACATAATTATATTACCTGAATAGATATGAATTGAATATAATAATCATGCTGTGACGCAGTCCCCACACCCCAAAAAAAACGTCCTTTGGGACAAGACACGATGTATAGGCGAAGTTTTGAGTTTTTTCCCCTCGCCCCCCTTCCTCTCCAAATTATTTTTAAAAAAAACTACGTCGCAGCAGCTTTCCAACAAGCCCTCACTCATCAAAATCGATTGAAAATGAGAGATATGAAATGAGATATCGCCAATCAAAGATGACCAATTCCTATGGAAAAGTGGTCAAATTACATTTGTAATTAACAATTTTATTCCTCTGTTGTGTGTCAACGATCTATCTATCTATGTATCTTTCTATCTACTTTTTTTTCTCGAGAACCGCTCGAGCGATTTCCTTAAAATTTTCAGGGAACGTCAGTTTCGGTCCCAAATGAAAAATTTCATATGCCGCTTTTCCGGGAAAATTCTGGAAAAGCCGTGGCATGTGGAAAAGTGTTCAAAGTGGTAATGCACGGAGTTTTCGAATTTTAGCTCCGAAGTGACGATAGATAGAGAGTTGGTTTCTTCGGGAAAGTTATAGGGTTTGGTCAGGAGAAATTTTTT
>CM055404.1:53957375-54021228 GCA_029228625.1 Pseudolycoriella hygida | reverse complement strand
CAATTTTTGTAACTTAGAGTATTCCAGCATTAGTTCTAAGTATTGTCCCCACGAGTTGAAGACGAGTCCACACGACCTCGTCTTCGACTCGTGGGGACAATACTCAGGACTAAAGCTGGAATACTCTAAGTTACAAAATTGGTTACAGAAACTACTACAGTTACGAGATTTCTGGATTTTACAAATTTTACAATTCTGTTTGTTTCTCTATTTCTCATCTAATTTACACATGTTTAAGTTCTCTTCAATGAGAATTGAGAAATAGAGAAATAATGAAATGTTATAATTTGTAAACTCCAGAAATGTCATAACTGTATAACAATATTTAGGAATCCCGAATTTTCGCAAAAACCTGAGAATTCTACAAAAGCCTTTTTTCGATTCCGAAATGTGTGATTTTTCAAATTAGAAAGAAACTCTGAGCGGGCTCAGGAAACTTACGCTCCATTTTTAGACCCTTACGAAGAACTAAGTTCTTCGAAAAGGGGTCTTATGCATTTACCACATCGTTTGTAACCACCCCAATTTCGACCTGGGAGTAGGTGGGGAGCATCGATCCTGATGCTTAGATGACGAATCAACAATAAAAACGTTGTCAGTCCGTCCGTCTGTCACCACGATAACTTGAGTAAAACTCAACCGATTTTCAAAAACATTTTTTCCCCTGAAAGGTAATCGAAATACCTTTTATGGGATTGAATCTAGCACTGTCGGCCCAAGAGCCGCCGAGCTAGGGCCGTTTAAGTGGGTTTTGGTCTTTTGTGCATAACTCTAGTAAATCTTTTCCGATTTTCATAAATATTTTTTGTTTGATCTGAGCATGGCCGACAGTTTATGGAAGACACTTTTTTCAATTTGAGTCCTTGGACTTAGCTAGGGCACTAAAACAGAGTCTATGCTAGGGCCATACGTGTTTTTTGTGCATAACTCGAGTAAATCTTTTACGATTGTCATATAGTTTTTTTATTTTTGAAAGATCTGGGCATGGCCGTCAATTTATGGAAGAAACTTTTTAAATTTGAGTCTTTGGACTTAGCTTTCTTATGGCCCTAGGTCCGTCCTAAAGTCTGCCCTAGACAAAAAAATGGTTTTTCCCTATGTTGTAGAGAAAATGGAATGAAATATTTTTGTCTATGTAAGTATTTGTCCGAGGCCACTCCTGATGACCCTAGGTCGGTCCTAAGCTCGGCCCTAGACAAAAAAATTGTTTTTTGCTATGTTGTAGAAAAATTGAGATGAACATTTTTGTCTGTTTGGGGGTCAATTTTGTACTTTCGGAAGGCCTTTCATACACCGTTTCTTCGCACGGGTTTTTCAATATTCCCTTTCCGCAATTTCCTATACAATTTAATGTGGACGTAAGGCAACGTTTACTTAAATACGTTCGAGTCTTTTCGTAACATCAACTCTGTTTGCCACATCTATTATGATACGTACGGGTCCCTTCATATGTTTTATATGGAACAGTTTGAAAAATGCCGAAATTTGCCTACCTTTATATTTCCTATTTTCTATTTCTACGAACATTTAGACTATATCATATTAAGCTAGCATGGAAGAAAAAAATCATAAGTAGTTCTAAGTGTGCCCCAGAATCTGTCTCAGTCAATGACATAATAGTTAAGATAGACCAGCAGTACATACAAAATTCACTGAAGCAAAAGTTAGCTGAACAAAACATACATAATACATATAGAATTTCACCTACTCGTTCATGGACCGTACGCACTACGCACACTATCATATAATTTCGTTAACAAATTTAACTAACACATTCATAATTTATGGACCTTACGCACACTATTACACGTGACATTTTGCTTCAAAATGCATACCGAAAAGTGCTATGTACGGTCAGTCTATTTTAACTAATATGTCGTTGGTCTCAGTTTGGTTGTATGGTCAGATAATATGAAATGTTTCGTTACATTTTATTAAATTAGATAAATATGTGAGGTACATTCATCGGAATATTGTTCTTCTTCGACTTTACAAAAACTCTTAAATCAGAAAAAAATCCTGTTACTGCACTGACAATTTTTCTTTGAGCTTAGCGCCGCATGTGAATTTTTTTTAATTGTGCTGTTCAACTTGTGCAAGTAAGGTTTGCGTGCAAAGCGAAGCAGGCGAAAATTTTGAATTGCCTTTACTAATTCTTCAGGTAAATCGAAGAAATGCTTAACCGAGAAAGCGCCACAGGCAAAAATTTTAGACTGCCTTTCCTTGTTCTTTAGGTAATATCCGCATGGGGTAAGGCGCCGCACGCGAAAATCTTCGACTGCTCTCCATTGTTCTTTGTGTAAATCGAAGAACGGTTAAATCGCCGTAGGGTTTATTATGAGCAAGGATTTCAATAATTAATGGATTGATTTTGTATTTACAACTTCTACATTCAATCCCTCGCAAGCGCCGGTTGTAGAACACTTTTCTACAAAGAAAACGATTCGCTGGGTGATGTTGTCCCCGTGAACTCCACGTTCTG
Organism: Pseudolycoriella hygida; assembly: GCA_029228625.1. Classification (NCBI taxonomy): domain Eukaryota; kingdom Metazoa; phylum Arthropoda; class Insecta; order Diptera; family Sciaridae; genus Pseudolycoriella; species Pseudolycoriella hygida. Next base: position 54,018,746 of record CM055404.1, on the reverse strand, counting down.
AATGCTCTTTATTCATACATTTTGACTCTATTTATAGGCCGATAAATAGGCAACGGATCAGTTGATTTCATTCAATTTGAATTATTTCAAATGACTGCTCGATTCTTTATCATTTCATCAGTTATTTCATGTAGGTCTGTTTTAGGTCAGGACAATTCCTAACACCGTAGGTGAAAATTTTTGAGCTCTTCACGAGTTTTTTGATTAAACCGAGGTGTTTTTGAGCGGCTGCAGGCAAAGATTTTGAAAATTTGGACCCGTTTTCGTTTTTACCAGTCATAGGGTGGGCCCCTCAAATTACCGCACTTGCCCCCTTTTTCGGCCGCTTTCCATCCTTCCCCCCTCTCTGATCGGGCCTGATCACTAGAGAGTATTAAGTAATCGCCAGAGTTGTCCCTATTTTAAGCGAACAAGAAGAACGTTCTCTGTCTCTCTCTCTCTCTTGCATTCAATTCCAACTAAGGCTTACTATCGGGTCAGGTCAACCTGAAAATTTCAGGTCAGGTCAAAAGTGACCTGAAACCTGATATGACCTGTGAGCAAAACCAGGTTGACCTGAAATTATTTCAGCATGAAAATAAAAATGTAAAATATCTTTAATATCAGTAATGGTAAAACGCATTTTGCTAGCCTTTGCCATATCCGAGCCGGCCCCTCTTACCACAAGAAACATTGTTTCATTTACGAATCTCGATTCTTACCAAAAGAAATATCACATCAATGATGAGCGTCGAAACAATAGATTTAGCGTACTCGCGACTAGTCTAAAGAGGCTCGCAAGTGGCGTTTTGAATCAATGCTAATGGAATTGTACCGATAATGATACGTACCAATTAATGCTCCCCTAGCACTCATACTGTTTAGTGAACGCCGTAAACGCTTTTTTGCGGTTTTTGTATGAACCTATTCTTTTGTTGTTGTGGAAAGAGAGCCCCAAATTTGGGATGCCAATTTCGAGTGATCCTTTCAAAACCGAAGAAATAAGGTTAAAAGTGCGAGATATTTTTTATTTTCTTGTTTTCTACCAAAACTTGATTTCTTGATTACGAGTTCATTTAAAAACAACACAAATATCTTTTTACTCACGAGAAATGAAGTGAAAAGTTCATTCTATTCCTGCGAAAACTGACATTATATCAAGAGAAACCGAATTTTGGCACTCCTTTTAATAATGTTACTCCTGGGATACTTTACAAAGATCCATGATAAAAATCAAATTTACTCAAAAGTAAAACTTTTAGTCGTGAATTAAAGTAATTGACCAAAAACGTCGCACACCAATTAGTGCTGAAAACTGACAGCGATCACAGAATTGAAGCTTGTTTTTCATGTTTGTTAAAAAAGTCATCTTAGCTTCAATTCAAGTCTAAGGGTCAGAGCCCCATGCACAGGGCGTTAGTGGCTCGCCGCACCAAAAATAAGATTGCGACCTCCTTAGGAATTGAAAACTGATGTTTTTTCTGATTTTCCCTCCTGATTTTCGTTTTTCCTAATTTTACTGATTCCTGATTTTCGCTTGCCTAATTCAGGTGGACATTCAAGGTGGACATTTATTTCCTTCATATTTTCGTTTTTCCTAATTTTGGATTTTCCTAAATTTGGTGTTTCGTGATGAATGTTTTTCCTGATTTTAGTTTTTCCTCATTTTGGTTCCTGATTTCTTGATTCCTAATTTTGGTTTTTCCTAATTTAATTCATTCCTAATTTAATTCATTCCTAATTTTTGTTTTTCCTTATTTTAGGCTCCTGATTTTCATTTCCTGATTTTTGGTTCCTGATTTCTTGATTCCTGATTTCTTGATTCCTGATTTTTGCTTTCGTATTTCAGGTGAACATTCTAATTTTAGAACAAAATTCAACTTCAGGTCATCAGGTCGTATCAGGTCATTTCAGGCTATGACCTGAAAACTCAGATCAGGTCAGGTCAAACTCAATTTTACCATCAGGTCGACCTGACCTGACCTGTCGTAAGCCTTAATTCCAACTGATTGCCACTTTCTTGACATAGACGCCATAGATAGATGATACGCTTTATTTCAATAACCTTCTGACTTTTCGCGGTTTTTGAATCATTTGAAGAAATTCTCATCGGAACTAGCTGAATACCAACAGGGGAAACAACTAAACAACACGTTCTGTTTGCGCTCCAGTTTTTGTTTTATTTCGAATGTTTCATGATAGTTTATTCAGATATATTTGTTCTCTATTAACTTCCGATGTAAAGTGCTTTTACATGTTTCTGCTCGGTAAATGCGTCATTACCTCGTCGCAAGCGACTCGGAAAACGCATTTACCGAGCATCAACATGTAAAGTATTGTATTATAAGTGCTCGCCTTCGGCTCATGCAGCAACCTTCCTACGAGTCAAAGCAACAATTTGTAAGCACATACGTAATGACTATTAATGAAATATTATCGTTTAAGTAGACAGTTATGTGTTTATTTGGCGGTAATCATCGAAAAATATAATTTCATTGCTTCATTGTGTAACGGCAGCTGCTTCTATTGTTACCGTTTTGACATTGCTCTTCAACGTCATTCGACACTTGTGATATATTTGTTATTGTTTGGATTCTCACCGAATATTGGCGTCTAATCTGAAAAAATGAATAATTGTACAGTGTGTGGTGGCTGTTTCCGAAATAACAATCCAAACAAAATAATTTGTGATGGAATTTGTCACCAACCTTTCCATGCTGATTGTGTTAACTTCAGCAAAGATGCGCTGTTTTACTACAGAGAAATGCCGAATCTTAAATGGTTATGTGATAGCTGTATCATTAAAGCACCATCGTCCAACGTTTCATCTCATCTATTCACTAAGTTAAATTCGACCGTTGCTGTTTCCACTTCATCGCCTCCTGGCACCCAACGTTCGCTTAATACTGCCAACCGCAATCGTAATCCGTTTCCTAAGGTAAAACCGAATAATAGTTCCGTATTTTTGGTTCCCCAAACGCCTAACGTCGCACATGACATTGACAACGCCAACCACTTAATGAGAAATTCTCCACCAGTAACAGAACTGCAACCCGAAAATCATTTAGTCAAATCAAATGGATCGAATCTTCTGAAAACATCCATAATCACTCCGGCTAGTGACTCTTCATCCGCAGCATATTTTCGCAGATTTTACAGAAGCTCTCAATGAATCATCTGAGCTCAACACACCGCCCCCTAGTTCTTGTTCCTTTGCTGAGGTGGTTACTAAATCGTCAAATGCTCAACCGGTATACGTTAAGATCAAAAACTCAACAATTCAACCGCAAAATGATTCGGTTCAGCCTCAGCCCATCTCTTTGCCGCAGACCGAGACAAATAAGATAGTTTATTTGTCAAATTTTCACCCTTCTGTTGAAGAGGATGAAGTTGTTAAGTATTTGCTACTGAAGAATATAATATCGTCCGAAGAAGATGTGTCTTGCAAAAACTGGTTTCACCCTATTTAAATCTGGACAGCTACAGCTTTGTTTAGTTTAAAATTACAATGAATTCTAAAATATTTAACTCTGTAGTTCAAAATCAACTGTGGCCAGAAGGCGTTCTTCCTTGTGAATTTGTAAAAAGCTAAAGAACTCCAATGGGAGGTGCGGGAAATGCTTGATTTAACTGGTTTTTTTTACCAACTTCGCATTATTCTCCAAATTTCTCATATAATTACTGTTACCCATATAACCTTACAAGATCAAGTGTACTGTGCAATGATGACAAAGACTTTTTTTTCTTATCCACTTTGCTAGTCTTCAATGATGATTGCATCCAACGCTTCATGCAAAGATCCAATATGCAATCATATCGAAATGCTAGCGTTAATTATCGTAATTTTGACCAAAATTTCAGCTATTTCGCGAACATTTGCGTTTGTTTACTTCTAATATCATATAGTTTGGTATGCCTTGAAGAGATCTTCCCAACGAGCCCTCTTATGTTGAAATTGAACTGCTTTTCAATTAAACTTGAGAAAATGTTCAATATTTTACCCATTTTAGGCGCTTTCTTTTGAATTCTTGTTTATTTATGTTTAATTTCCTCAAATTTCGTATGGTTGGATAGGTTTTGACGAGACCTTTCTAATGAACCCTTTTTCATGTCAATCTGTGTTTTTTGGATATTTTTTTTGTCTTTTTCTAATGTATTTTTGTAGCGCTTCGTGTAGCGCCGTGGTGCTTCAAAAATTTAAGGTATCACACATCCTATATCTTGTCTCACTGTTTCCAATGAGTCACCACATGAGAAAATCTGCTAAAGGTAAGAAATGTTTCTGAAGATGTAAAAATCGCGAGAAAAATCGTCAAAACAGTAAAAGTATACTTTTACGAAAAAGTAATTTTTTAGCGCTATTATGACCAAATATTCACGCAGTGATTTCCATTTTAATCGCAATTCATACGGTATAATAGAAATTAATAAAGTCTTTCAAAAAAACTCACATTTTCACCATTCAGACACTTTTTGAGACTTTTTTCGAATATTTTCGTCTCTTAGCGAATTCTTCTTAGCGAGCTCGTCTCACTCTTTCCAACGAGCCCCCAAACACTAAAATCGATTAAGATTACGATACTTTTCGGAGGATGTGAAAATCGTCAAAAAACCTACGAAAAGTATACTTTAAGTATGCTTTAAAAACCCACCCGTACATCCTACACTGTACTTCACTTCCTCATAGCTTCCGATCAAAGCACCCAAATTGGGCAAACTTTTTTTTGTTCGAAAGATCTTTGATTTCTCTAGGATGTGAGATACTTTATAAATTAAAAGGGATGGCAAAAGGCTTCACAAAAATCCTCTCTCACATCCAATTCCCGAAGAATTTACGAGGGAATTGGATGTGTTGGAGGATTTTTGTGAAGCCATTTGCAATCCGTTTACATCAAAAAGTATGTCACGTCCTAGAGAAATCAAAGATCTTTCAAACAAAAAAAAGTTTGCCCAATTTGGGTGCAGGTGGGTTTTTAAAGCATACTTAAAGTATACTTTTGGTAGGCTTTTTGACGATTTTCACATCCTCCGAAAAGTATCGATTCAGAAACATTTCTTACCTTTAGCAGATTTTCTCATGTGGTGACTCATTGGAAACAGTGAGACAAGATATAGGATGTGTGATACCTTAAATTTTTGAAGTACCACGGCGCTACACGAAGCGCTACAAAAATACATTAGAAAAAGACAAAAAAAATATCCAAAAAACACAGATTGACATGAAAAAGGGTTCATTAGAAAGGTCTCGTCAAAACCTATCCAACCATACGAAATTTGAGGAAATTAAACATAAATAAACAAGCATTCAAAAGAAAGCGCCTAAAATGGGTAAAATATTGAACATTTTCTCAAGTTTAATTGAAAAGCAGTTCAATTTCAACATAAGAGGGCTCGTTGGGAAGATCTCTTCAAGGCATACCAAACTATATGATATTAGAAGTAAACAAACGCAAATGTTCGCGAAATAGCTGAAATTTTGGTCAAAATTACGATAATTAACGCTAGCATTTCGATATGATTGCATATTGGATCTTTGCATGAAGCGTTGGATGCAATCATCATTGAAGACTAGCAAAGTGGATAAGAAAAAAAGTCTTTGTCATCATTGCACAGTACACTTGATCTTGTAAGGTTATACGGGTAACAGTAATTATATGAGAAATTTGGAGAATAATGCGAAGTTGGTAAAAAAAACCAGTTAAATCAAGCATTTCCCGCACCTCCGTGGCAGTTTTGTATTTGATTATAAATTTATTTTGAATTGCAAACTATGCATCGTAAATAGTCAGGAGGCTGAACGGCCATTGACGAAATAAATAAAATAAATAAATGAACTTTGTGCGTACCTATTCGTAATTCTTGTCTTAAACATCGGGATTTCATGATGGCATTTTTACCACGTTCCTAAGTCAATCCTTACAAAAAAGCCAAAGAATTTTCTCATCTTTCTTTCGATGTTTTCAGTGGTAAAGCGGACAAAATGGGACCGGGAGGAGGGGGAATACATTTTGGAAGTCCACTTTTTTTGTTTGTCACTGTAATGGACTGCAAGGGGGAATGGCTAAACGGACAAAGCGGGACAAGGGGGTCGAAAAAGTCGCTAAAAATGCGGACGTCATTTATGGATGTTCCCTTAAGACTGCATTAAGACACATCAAGACTCAAGATCCAGAAGTCAGTACCCCAGGATGTGACATGAAGTGGGAAGTGTGTATGATGAAGTGGAAAGTGTGTGGGATGAAGTGGAAAGTGTGTGGGATGAAGTGGAAAGTGTGTGGGATGAAGTGGAAAGTGTGTGTGAGATGAAGTGAGAAGTTTGTGGGATAAAGTGGGAAGTGTGTGATATGAAGTTAGAAGTGTGTATGATGAAGTGAAAAGTGCGTAGAATGAAGTGGGAAGTGTGTGGGATGAAGTGAAAACACATCCCACACAATTCCATTTTAATCCCACACATTCTCCACGTCTCACTAAAATTAAGTGGTAAATGGCACCAAACTGAATAATTAAGTTTAATCTGAAGTCAATCTGATATGATCTGAATCTGAAAAGTAAAGATAAGAAATGTTCAGAATATATCAGATAAATATTTACAGTAATCTGAATTGATCTGAAAATTCAGATTTTCCTTTTTCAGATTCAGATCAGACAAAAACCTGACGCTTAAAATAACTTAAGTGGGAAAAGTAGAATCAGAAACAAAGTTAATTCTGTCTAAAGCATTATGCTATTATCCATGGAAACCTACGATTCGTGGTGGTTCTGTTCGAAGTCAAATTGTTATTGCTATGGCGTAGCAGCCTTTCTGCCAAGCCGATTGCTAAATTCAGTGACCTCATAGAGACAATTTCCCAAACGAATCCGAGCATACCGCAAGCCTCATTATTATTTTCATCTCTACACTTACCGTTTTCTAATACAGAAACGCGGTTTGCTGTGACAACTTTCCCATACTTCAAAAATTATGATGGTTCGGCTTCAGCGAACTTGGTTTACTTCCCTCGTCCCGACCACTTGGTAGCTACGCTCGCGAAATATGTAGATTTTTCCACCAGCCAACACCTCCCTTAAACCTTTTCTAGCCCTCCACATGCCTTTGCATCACCCAATCTTTCAACTCTATCGCACATACTGATCGAGCAATCTTCAGATACATCTCGGTAGCCGCTCAATCTGCTTTGCCCAGCTGATCGGACCTCATTTTCGCTTCCACGTCACTTGAGTGCCGGGTACCGAGACCAAAAGGTGATTTGATTGCTCAAACATCTTTACAAGTAATCTTTTTGAATTTTGTTTACTGTAAGCTAAAACACGACGCGACGTGCCGTTGAATTTCAAAATATTCTTTAGTACTGTCCCCTCCCTTACTTCAACGTTCATGTTTCTCATTCTTATCCAATGAAATTTTTCTAATCACTCCAACGATCGACAATAGCAAAGTTTTAAATGAACTCCATTTTGGTGGATGTTCTAAAGACGTTTCCTAAAGTCGACGGTATTCATAAACGTAGTGGATCCTTCACCTAGAATTCAACCGTCTTACCAACTGGTTTCAATTCGTGTTGGTTGAATGTGTAAAAACTTTAACAAAATTATCCCATCCACAGTCAACTATTTGATTTCTCTGAAACGGATTCCAATCCAATCCGAAGACGCTGTCTGCATGGTTCTGTATACTTTGCACTGGATCCATTGTTTTACCGAAATCCCATATTCTTGTTATTCCATCATAGCTTACCGATGCTAAAACATTGTCCCTATTACTCGAATATCGAATTCTACGAATCGCAGTGCAACCTGAAAAAATTTGTAAAAATGGAATTGAAAATTGTCGAATGTCCCAAAGTTTTAACAGTCCATCTGAACCACCAGTTGACATTACATTCGGATCGGCTGGTTTCCAGTCACACGTCAAAACCTATGATTTTGAAATTAAATTATTTTATTTCACAATTTTCCATCGAAGTTTTTCTTACCTCGGGACATTGCGTTTCTACTGTAGCTACAGCCGTCGAACAGTTGGTATTCCAAATTTTCAAGCATCCATCACCACTCACACTTGCAAATGTATTGTGCAAATGAGGAGAAAATTTAGTTTGGTAAACGATGTCCGAATGCTCCTGGTAGCTACTCAAAGATTTGGAATACGAAGTGTTCCACAGCTTCACACTACGATCCCAGCTGGATGTAACAAACGTTCCTACGTAATATTTACTACAATCAACTGAGCAAACTTCTTGCAAATGTTCTATATAACACATTGTTGGAGTCGTTGATGATATAAGACCAACATTCCAAAGTTGCACGCTACCATCACCTGAAGCAGAGCAAACTAGATCGCTGGTGCACCAACCCTAGAATTGTAATTTGAACATTGTTGAGACCAGCTGATGGAAATCGTTTCCTGCTAATCGACTCACTATATCAAACAAGGCATCGACCCATTCATAACTTTGCAAACAGACAATTTCTTTGCCGGATAATATTTTCAATAAAAATAAAGTTGCACCTCCTTTTCGGCCATATTTTTGACTCGTAGCAACAATAAAAAGGTTAGGATTGATGGAAGAGAATTCAACACTGTAACCATGTCGTTCCGGCATAACAAATGTTGACGTCGTACCTGTGGATAACATTTTTCTTTTAATTTCTTATTCACTTATTTACATTCATTATTTGAAAGCTTTAACAAAATTTTACTGGCGTTAGTGCGTTATGAAGAAGACGTTGAATTCGTTTGGTTAGTATCAATGGGCTGACTCTACAAAGAAAAATCGGCAGAAGAATTGACGAAAGGAATGGTCAATGAATGTGAAGCGGCGATGCCGAAAAAGATGGAGCCAAGGAATGGACGAAGACCGGCATTTTGGTGGAACGACGAAATAAGACTTTTGCGAGCGATTTGTTTTAAGAGGGAGGATGTAAAGGGCTAGAAACGAGAGCGTCAGAGCGGTGAGGTGCGAGGAACATGTTAACGCAAAATTAGCACTGAAGCGGGCAATCCGGGCGAGTAAGAGGGATTGTTTTCAGAAACTGTCTGCCTACCCGTACATCAGGAACATCAGGGCCAAACGAAAAGTGCCCAGAGAAGATAGCTGCCAGACAGGTGAGAGAGCTCTTATCACAGCACGAACAGATCACATGGCCGCGAACTCTTTATGACCATGAAGAGGAAGACAGACAAGAATGGTCGATCACTGCAGAAGGGATCCAGATGGCTGCACAAAAGTCAAAAAATAACAAGGCGCCAGGACCAGATGAGATCCCCAATGTAACTCTGTAGACAGCAGCATGCGCGAAGCCTAACATTCTCAGATTGAGAATGCAGAAGTGCCTCGACGATGGATATTTTCCTGAAATATGGAAGAAACAGAAGCTGGTTCTATTACCAAAACCAGCGAAACCGCCAGACAAGCCATCCTCATATAGACCTGTATGTTTGTTGGATGCATTAGGAAAAAAGCTGGAAGCCGCGATCCTGAATAGACTAAGAAAACATACAGAGGGGGAGCACGGACTTTCAGACGAACAATTCGGATTTCGAAAAGGGAGATCGGCGATTGAGGTCAAGAAAATTCTAGAGGTCGCTGACAAGGCGCGGAAGCAAAGAATACGGGGTAAACGCTTCTGTGCGCAAGGTGAATGGAGACAGCAGAGGCGTTGCATGTGATGAGAGTCCCCGATTACCTCTACAGGATGCTGAAAAGCTATTTCGAGCGACGAGTACTAATGTACGATACTACTGAAGGGAAAAATACAGTAGAAATCACATCTGTAGTACCACAGGGATTCAAATTAGGACCAACGCTGTAATGAATGACACAGTGCTGCGACTGAAACTGCCAAGATGCGCTAAGACAATTGCTTTTGCCGACGACTTGGGCCTAACGTTTTCCGAAACGTTGAAGATGGAGGTGGAGGTAGCTACGATGGAGGCGCTAGAAACTGTCGAAAACTGGATGAAAACGTCAAAACTGAAGCTGGACCACCAGAAAACCGAGGTCATGCTAAGTGAGTAACTGCAAAAAAACTGAGCGGATCGTAATGAACATTGACGGGGAAGAAATCATATCAACTCGCCAATTAAAGTACCTTGGAGTTATGCTGGACGATCGCAGAAATTTTAATAGTCATGTGGACTTCACGTGAGAAAAGGCAATAAAAACCTCCGTAGCACCGTCCAGAATAATGCCAAACGGTTTTGAACCACGCAGCAGCAAAAGAAGGCTCCTATCAAGCGTCACCCTATCGATATTGCGCTACGGGGCACCAGCGTGGACACAGGACAGGCGCTAGATACGAAGAGGAATCGGAGAAGGCTTAATAGAGTCCAAAGGCTGGCAAGTATAAGAGCAGCAAGCGCACACCGAACGATATCTCTAGAAGCGGTATATGTGTTGTGTGTCATACCCTGGACGATGCCCATATGCATAACGCTGACGGCAGACAGCGAATGTTATAGAAAGAAGAGAATTGAGGGTCAAATTACCAAAACAGTTAGGACGCAATTAAGAGCCGAATCACTGAGACAGTGGCAGCAGGAGTGGGACTCCACGGACAAGGGAAGTGGACCCATAGTCTCATACCAAACATAACGACATGGGTACAGAGGAAACATGGAGAGGTTGACTTCCATCGGGTGCTTCAGGAAATACCTGCACACGCGGAGTCACCTTTTTTGCACGACATGCGAGGGAGAAGAAAAGACTGCGGAGCACGTACTATTCTTCTACCCCCGCTTCGAACAAGAGCGAGGCGAGCTGATGACGGCAATTAGGTCAGGGGTAAATGCTGCAAAAGTAATTTCGGGATGTGTTGTGATGAGGAGGTGTGAAAAGTAGCGGATAATGTACTTGCAAAAATAATGGGAAAGCTGCAAAGTGCATGGAGAGACAATCAAAGAAGAACTGCCAGTTGATCTTAGAGAGTAAGTGCGAAAGATAAGCCCCTCCCCGAAGTAATGCTGTAAGGCGGTTCCGGGAAAAAGGGAGCGTGAAGAATAAGGAAGCAGGTTTGAGTTGGTAGCTCATTGAAGAATAGAATCCAACTATCTTGGTCCAGAAGGACTGGGTGTCTATGAAGATTTCCTCACCCATATAAAAAAACAAAGAGTCTAGTTGCGCCTGTTGTGCATACCCACGCGTTTTAATTGGTAGCTGTTGCAGGAAACTGAGGATGTGTTTAGGATGTATGATCCAGATGGTGCTGTGTGGAAGAAATTTGTCTCTGGCTTTCTCTAGAGCTGGGCAGTAGCAGTGGAAATGTCCTGCTCATTCGAGCTCGGCACATTTGTCACAATATGGGTTGTTAACGAAATTCACAGTGTGTTTGTTTAAGGGACAGTGTCCAGTAGGTCTGCCCGTCAGTATAACACTCTTTTTGCGCTAAGATAGAAATAATCTCGAAATTTCATAGGAGCACGCACCCCTTGACTCTACCCTCCCCTCGTTTATCCATGTTCTCGCACGCTTTTCGCCTTTGCAGACGCTTCTCGATTAACACGTCACGGTCTCTGTATAACATTTCCTCAATGATAACAGCCGATTCAATAGAGTGATTGGTATTTTTGAATATTTATGCTGTGAGTAAGAGTCGTGGAATTGTATGTATCTACATGATGTAATTGATAACTCATAGATAAATTCGGCGCAATGCAAAAATACGACATCGCATTTCGGGGTTTTATCTAATCTTAAAATTATTTCAATTTTTATCAAATATTGGTGTGGGCAAGGAAACCGATCATAGTTTTTGAAGTGCAATGGCAGTGTTCAGGGCTAACTGGTAGAGTTACTGTCGCACGATGAAAGTAAAATTTGTTTTTCTATTTATCGCGTCTCTGGCGGTAACGTCTTACGTTCGAAGTCAAGCATTTCAGTCAAGGTTTATAGTCGGTCTCGGTCATTTTACGCAACAAAACTTAGCCGATGCTGTGATTCGTTGCGTAGGAACGATAATATCGCCGCAACACATTCTAGCTCCAGCTAGTTGTGTAATTGTACAACCACCCACCGAAATTGCTGTCAATTTTGTTTCGACGACTATACTTCCAGGGGGAGAAAACTCTTCAGGTGCAATCCAAAGTTGTGCAATTAGCGAAATCATTCAAAGGAAACTTCACACTACCAAGTATACATAAAAGACGCTTGATATTTACCGTGGTTTTGAAGTGCCTGCGAATAGTCGCTACGAGCCAAATAAAGGAGTAAAAACGATATCAAATAGAAACACTTTCAGCTTCGACATTAGTGCCTGCATCCCGGGTCTTTGTGCATCCGTTTTATGAAAAAAATGGAAATAGCAACAATGCTGCTATCGTCATGGTAAGATAAGACACTCTTCGGAAGGCCTTTGCCTTCTAATTTCAAACGAAAATCATTTCAGTCAAACATAGTGAGAGACAATCCTAATTGGGGATTCGCCCCAAGATTGCTCGGATCTTTGTCAACATTAGGCATTTGCAATTTATTCGGATGGGGTGGCGAATTACTAGATCCACCAAGAGATGCGGTTTCAGTATATAATGCAGAGTTTTGTGATCCAAATTCGCCGCAAACGTTTTGTAGCATTTTCGATTCAACGTCGCATTCAACTTGCACGGCGAGACTGGGCTCACCGCTCACTTGTGCGAATGATTTGGTTGTGGCAGGTTTTGTGACGAATGAGGAAGGCTGCAGCTGGAATTCTAATAGAGCAATGTTGACGTATCATTCGGTGGGCGACTTATACCATTGGATTGAAGGAGTTTTTGGACCTGAGCTTCCTGAACGAGATCCAGTGAACTTCATTGTAAATGTGTTGGAATTTTTGGAAACGAGTATCACAGACGCTCTTCCTCGATGTTTCGGTACAATTATTTCATCCAATCGAGTGCTAACAACCGCAATATGTGCGACAGTCCAATCTCCACTTAAACTTGCTGTGTTAACGCGAAGGGTTAGCGGATCATCATCATCATCGCAATCTTGTAAGTTGAAACATAACACTAAGATAAAATTTCATAGATCTTTTTAGACAGAACTTCTCGAATTTACATTCATCCGAGATATGTACCGGAAAATCCTCTCTCCAATAATGTGGCTATCATTGAGATCGACGGAAGTTTCGAGGAAATATTTGTTCCGAGGTTACTTGGAAGTATTCAGCCCCAGAGTTCATGTCAACTGTTTGGATGGGGTGCTACCGATTTCAGATTTACCCGTGGCGATAATGTAACGCTTTACGGTTCAGAAAATTGTAATCCCAATTTCCCACAGGCATTCTGTTCGTCTCATTCATCCATTTTTCACTACACATGCGCTGCAATGACTGGTTCTCCCATCACTTGCGGTAATGAATCGGTTATTGCCGGTTTTCTTATTAACAATGCATCGTGTAGTGAAAGTATCGGCCACGCTACACTAAACTATCATTCAGTAAGTCAGTTTGCCGATTGGATATTGAATCCGAGCGCTGCAGTCGCTAATAAAATTTCTGTCATTTTTATCGTATTTGTCGTTTTAATAAAAATCGTAATAAATTAACATTGCATGCGTCTTTTATTAATTAAAGGAGACAAGCTGACGCCAAATTTGATAATGTACTTGGCGCTACATCGCTTACAATTTTGCTTGACTAACTGACCTTTAAGCGTCCATACGTGACAGAAGTCGAGAGAATTTTCCCTGTTTTAGTTTCAACTTTAACCATTAGAGTAAGCAATTCACATATAATGTGCATCAGACTGTAACGGGGGTCATGTTTTCATTATTAATTAAGTAAATAAATATCCAAAGTGACCTCCATATTCGTGTAGAGTAGATTGTGCGTCATAGTGCCCTACTCGTAAAATATTTTATTTCCCACCCTTCACGGAATGATGACTGTTAAGTTAGCGCATAAGTTTTCACAAAATTGTTCCCTTCCCGCTAACTGTAACATCGCGCTGAATGTAGATGTAAATTTTTTAGTAAAATATGTTTGCCTTTGTTTATGGACATGTCTTTCAATTCTTGTGAAAACTTTTGTGGAAAAGATAATGTATCATGCCCCCGCACCGGTGGTAGCCTTACGTGCGCTTTACCGCCCCTCGACCCCACTCTTTTATTTTTCCGTCATGTGCACGGCCTGCGGCGCTGTTTTTCACTAAAACAGGAGGAATCAACCACAGCTCAAAGCCAATATCTTTCGCAAGACTTTTCACAAAGAAGGAGTTGAACGAAATTTAGAGGCTTGTGTGCATTTGCGTCACGGGAGCTATGAAAACTACGGCCACAATGGCCAAGGAAGCGACTATTGCGCTATCGCTTGTTCAGACGATCCTTAAAGCCACGGCAGATAGGCTGAAGCAAAATGGTCTCTGAATGAGTAACTTCGAGTCTGGACATGGGAAGATCCTGAAGGTGATTAACGACGGGATCTTCCATATGCCCAGAGATCGTATGGTCCTACATGTCGACTTTTTGAGGCGATACCAGATCGTCACACTGGATAGAGTTGATTGGGTGGGAAACTGGCCGACCTGCATTCCGGCTGTTGGACCGGTGAGCTTCACTGACGGGTCGAAAACTTAGGATGGAGCGGAAGCCGGTGTCTATACGCAGAACCCAGCGAACTGTGGCAGTTTCCATTTAGGAAAGTTAGCGAACGTCACCCAAGCGGAGACTTTTGCAATGATGTTGAGGGGAGTGACGATGTTAGTCCCAGAGGAGATGATGGGTGGCAGAGCGATCATCTGCTCCGATAGCGAGTCAGTAATCAAGGCCCTTACATCACCCGTGACGACGTCAAAACTGGTTAGAGAGCTGACAGGGACTCAAACCGATTGGTACTGAGAAGTCAGATCACGATTGCCTGGGTCCCTGCGAACACCGGTGTAGACGGTAAGGAAAGAGTAGACGAGATGGCCAAGCAGTATTCAAAATCTGCGATCGAGGGCCCAGAATCCCACATCCCGATCCCACATTCCATGTGTGAAAAGGCTGTGCAAGCTGGGTCCGCAAAGAGTTGGCGCGTGTACGGCGGGGGAGGGCACACGAAGCTTCTTTCCGGCATCCTACGGAAAATGGGCCGCAATAGCATCAGGAAAGAAGTTTATTACGGGTCATTGGTGGTTGAAGAAGCACTTGACCAAAATGACCATTCTGGACGATCCAAAATGAAGCTGCGGATTAGAGGAGGAAACAAGCATCCACATAATATGCGAATGTCTGAAGTTCCACCTTCTAAGGAGTATGACGTTAGGCTGGTGTGATTAGATTCGACCTTCTGATGTGCCAGGCCTAGAACTTGTTGACCTCATGATTTACATGATGAACATCTGTGTTTTAGGATTCAGAAAATGATCCGTCCCACTCTGATAAATTTAAGACTTTTCACACAAAATATTTGCAAACTCATGTGCATACATGTGCTGTATAGTCATCATAGCAGGAAACTGATCACGAAATATCAGTTCGGTGGAATACTTCGGTTGGAGTTTGTGAGTGGCTTTTAGAGCTCTCTTATGTAGAACATGTAACTCATTGATAAACCTTTTGGATGCTGAGCCCCATACGCCAACACAGTATGTCAAGGGGCAATGGATGGTGGAATAATAAATCAATCTGAGAATCTTCGTAAGAAGAAAGCGCAATCGTCTGATCACCCCGATCCTGCAATAGATAAGTCTAATAAGGTCGGCCGTATGCTCTTACCCAGATACAAATTGATCAAGCATTAGACCGAGGCACTTTACTGAAGTGAACGTTTCTATTTTCACGCCATTGCACAACATATCGGGCAGGTTGGAGATATCGACATGGGGTTTACGGAAATGTACCATCTTGGTTTTGCCCATATTCAGAGTTAACTTGTTAACACGAAAATACTTTGAAACTATCATTAAATCTGCGGAAAGGTCCGAGATATTGCTAGAGATATCTGACGACGATATAAACATATTGGTATCGTCTGCGAACCCACAGGGAGATGACTTGATTGGCAACTTATAAAAGTCATTTATAAAGAGAAGCGGTTACAAATTGCCACCCTGCGGTACTCTGACTTTCACATCCAATAAAGAACTTTTGTACCCATTGCACTCTATAAACTGCTTCCTACCACATAGGTAGCTCCTCATAAGGTCTAGAGCGACCCCTCGTATTCCTGAACACTCTAGTTTAAACAAAAGTAATTTATGGACGACAGTATCAAACGCCTTAGACAAGTCTAAGAATAGAAAAGAGACTATTCTATTTTGATCTATCTCCGAAATAATCATATCAACTAGTTCGAATAGTGCTGTGTGCGTCCCACTCCCTTCCCTGAATCCGTATTGCTGAAGAGACCAAAGTGCTTAAAGAATGGCGAAAATGATTGTTTGATCACGGTTTCTAGTATTTTGCTAATCGCTGGCAGAATAGAAATCGGCCGATAATTACCAACATCACTCCTGAGACCTTTCTTGTAGAAGGGGATCACTTTTGCAATCTTCATGCCGTCTGGGAATTTACCTTGCACCATGCATAGATTGAACAAATCAGTCAAATATGGAGACACTGTTGAAACGCAGCACTTCAAGGAGCTCACTGTCACATTATCGTATCCAGGGGCTTTATCTACGTCCATTGATAATATAATGGAAGCTGTTTTTTCGATAGTGACAGGCTCCAGAAATATAGATAACGGACTGTTAGTCTAAGTATTGAAGCAATTCAAATCGTCTTGGGCAGTTTGTGGAATGGCTTCAGCCAACTTGCTGCCTACGGTAGCAAAGTAATCATTAAAAAAATGCGGGACTCTTTGTGTTTCAACGTCACCTTCCGCTCCTTTGAGAACTACAGTTTCTCGTTTTCCCTTTGCACGACCGAGGATGGAGTTGATTCTTTTCCACATATTTTTAGTATCGCTACAGTCACTAAATAAATCCTCGTAGTAATAATCCTTATACATCATCTGATATTTCCTAAATTCAATCTAATAAATTTGTGCACCTTCGTAACAAATTAATGTTGAATTTCGCTGATTTCAAATTTTTGGAATGAAATGAAACGTCTAAGGGCCAAAACGCAAGAGAAATTTGAAAATACACGTTTATTGTCTCGCTTCCTAATGCTATACCAAGATATTGTGTCATTAGTTTTATGTTTGTCCGTATTCACTATGAAAGTATGGATGATGCCACTTGAGAAAAGGGAGTAGTTCTATGTTGAGACGTTAATTTAGCTATGAAAAAACATAGATGTCACCACTTGATGTTCGGTGACAAGACACGGACATAACACTGTCTGTTTTGCTGCAACTGCCAATGAAGGATAAAAACATGTTTTGCTGTTACTCGTGCTTTACAGCCTAATTTCTCATTTGCCCCAGTCTCCTCTATCTACTCTCTAAACTGACGTTTCTATAATGAATGAATGAGATTCCGATTCACACGCATTTGTAAAAATTTGAAAGAATTCTCTCTTATCGCTTAAAATTTATTGCCGAATAATATCGCAAATCAATCATAGGCGACTGATTGATATGACTTACGATGAAACAGTTGGCAATAAATAGAAACCTATAATCCTGAACGATAAGAGAAAATTCTTTCGAAAAGAAAATAGATGCTACGTTAGCCCCGTACAACTTCGCAGTTTGTGAAACACACAAACAAATTACTCCCCATACTACTTCGAACTAACATTGAACTAGTTACTTACGCATCTCTGTTGGAGCTTGCGAAATTGTCTCAATCGTGTGCCCGCAACCGTCAAAAAGGAACACTTATACAGTTTCCATGGTTGCACTCGCTTACGATTTTTTTAGCGACGCTAACGCTAGTTTCAAAAAATATTAGCGTCGCTAGCGTGATTTGCTAATCTAAAAAAAATTAGCGCGCTAATTACATTCACTATCTTTTAAATTTTTCAATTCAAATCTCAACGCAAAATATTTTTGATGAAGATCACTTGCGAATGGTATTCCACACGAATTAGGAAAACAAAAAATAGGAAAAAAATTAGGAAACCGAAAATTAGGAAAAAAAGTATTCGCCAAAAATAAGGAAAAACAAAAATCAGGAAAATGTTTGAGAGAATGCGCCGCAGGCGGTGATAAATCCTGGAAAATAAAAAGGCGGGGTCGTGGGGCGGCAGCCTCCGCGTAGGGGGTCAAGGGAGGAATATCCCCCTTTGCGGGGTCTAAGGGGCAGAGCCCCTAGTGGGGTTTGGGGCAGAGCCTCATACACGAAAGGCAGCCTGCAGGGCGTTATTAGCTCACCGCAGGCGCGGGGGTTTAAGGGGCACAGGCCCCTACATACCGAAAATAAGATTGCGACCTCCTTAGGAATTGAAAACTTTGATGTTTTTCCTGATTTATTTCCTTCCTGATTTCAGTTTTTCCTAATTTTGATTTTTCGTAAATTTACTTTTTCCTGATTTTTGTTTTTCCTTATTTTAGGTTCCCGATTTTCGTTTCCTGATTTCTTGATTCCTGATTTTTGCTTTCCTAATTCATTTGGACACTCCTTGCGAATAGTCAAACTATGTACAAATAGCCATTTAGAAGCTTCTGGAAATAGCATTTAAGTTTTAACTAAAAAAACTTCGAGTTCCCCAGCAACGTTGTAGTTGTACGTTGCGATTCTAACTTTGGGAAAATCATACCTGCAGATTTCATCAATATCATCTAGACTGCATTTCATTTTTGTAGTAATAATTATCATCGAAATAATTGGGACGTTCATTGTTCACACTGTTCTGATTTTTATGCTTCCCGCTCCAATGATTTATTGTCACTACAAACGTTTTTCTAGATAATGTTTAGTAACACGTTAATATTTCTGAAGTTGTGACGCAACGATGACAAGACTGTAACGTTACTTTTATGATAATATTATAACGTCACCCAATTAATTCTGAATTTACACACAAAATGCATCTACATTTGTTACGCATATGTTAACTAAAATACACTATCATGTTAGCGAAGAACTAGCGATCAGCGAAGTTTTTCGCTAGTTGTATTTTAAGGAGCGCTAGTCGCCCCCTAGCGAGCAATTCACAATTCTAGCGTCGCTATTAGCGGCGCTAGTAGCGACGGTAGTACAACCATGACAGTTTCACACGAAAAGGGACGAAAGAATTTAATGAAATCTTTACTTTGCATCCCGCGTAATTTACTATTCCAGTGCTTAAAGAAACTTTTCAGTTGGTTACGTCGTTTATGGTCAAATTAAGTGCTTCAATCTAAATTTAACCTACGATACACGTAAAATAAGCCTATTACCCGTATATAATGTTTTAATTTCATTTGTGAAACCTTGTGTATGCACCGGCAACATATAAAAACTGAATGAACGCCACAAACACATCACACTTCTGGAAGGTTTTCCATTAACGAAACAGAGCTCGAAATCAATTCAAATCAATAATTTTCATTTATTAATTCTAACGCCCTCTTAGTTAACAATTATGATACCGATTCTTAGTTTAGTGATGGTGGTGGCTGTAAAAGTCTTTAAGAAGACCACCCCCAACGGAAAGGTAAATTCGGCTCCAAGATATTTTTAGTGGTTTTACTACACGAAATTTTCAAAGTGATATGAAGCAAATTGTTGAGATGTTTTCTTTATCTGATTATTTCAACTGAGTGGAGGTAAAAATGTTCTATAAAAATGTTTGTTGTCTGTCAGGTCACTTTCTACCTGGGAAAACGAGATTTCATCGATCATTTGGACTACTGTGATCCTATCGATGGTGTTGTTGTAGTTGACAGTGAATATTTGAAAGGACGAAAGGTTTACGGCCAGCTTATCACAACTTACCGATATGGCAAAGAGGAAGATGAAGTCATGGGCGTCAAATTTTCCAAGGAAATGATTTTGGCACGAGAGCAAATCGTTCCAATGATTAATCAAAAAATGGAAATGACGCCACTGCAAGAGAGACTAGTGAAAAAATTGGGTCAAAATGCTTTTCCCTTTACATTCCAATTCCCACAAACTTCTCCCAGCTCCGTAACCCTTCAGGCTGGTGAAGAAGATGAGGGCAAACCATTGGGTGTTGACTACACCATGAAATGTTATGTTGGCGATACTGAAGAAGACAAAGGACATAAAAGAAGTCAAGTTAGCTTGACTATTAAGAAAGTAACGCTGTAGAAACTAGACATGGTGGAGATATTTTGATAAATCTCTTATTTTTTGAACAGCTCCAATATGCCCCAGCTGCTCGAGGTCGTCGCCTTCCGAGCTCATTGGTCAGCAAGGGATTTACATTTTCCCAAGGCAAAATCAATTTGGAAGTTACTCTTGATCGGGAAATTTACTACCACGGGGAAAAAGTTGCAGCTACCGTCGTCATTACGAATAATTCACGTAAAACTGTGAAAAATATCAAATGCTATGCAGTTCAACATTGTGAAGTAAGTTTTAAAGTTTCAACAAAATAATTTTCACGAAAATCAGGCTTGGGATCAGGCACCTGAAATTTAGACTTTATAAACTCTTCTAACACGATCTGATCCGAGCCTTCCAATCGGACACATATGAAGAGTACTACTAGTGTGTAGTTTCAATTCTATAGTCGTACTTTTCCGGAAAATATGTTTTCGTGTGTGTCCGAGGTGTTTTCAGTTCAAAGTTTCCAGTTTCATTGATAATTGATAATGACTGCAGGTAACAATGGTTAATGCTCAATTCAGCAAACATGTTGCTTCTCTTGAAACTCGTGAAGGATGCCCCATCACACCAGGTGCTAATTTCACGAAAACATTTTTCTTGGTTCCTCTTGCTTCTAGCAACAAAGATCGCCGAGGTACGAATATATTACATTTTGATACATTGGAATTTTCAACTAATGCATTCATCATACAGGAATCGCTCTTGATGGCCATCTTAAGGACGAAGATGTAAATCTTGCTTCATCAACATTGATTGGAGAGGGTAAATGTCCATCCGATGCAATGGGTATTGTTATTTCGTACTCAGTGCGCATAAAAGTCAATTGCGGAACACTTGGTGGCGAACTAACGACAGATGTTCCATTCAAATTGATGCATCCAGCACCGGGAACGGTTGAACGTGAGCGAGTGAATGCAATGAAGAAAATGAAATCGATTGAAAGACATCGATATGAAAATTCTCATTACGCTGACGATGATGATAACATTGTCTTTGAAGATTTTGCAAGACTACGAATGAATGAACCAGAGTAAATGGCAAGTGATTGAACTTAAACCACTCTCTGTGTACGAGGACTTTAGCATTTTTCTAATTTGTTAACTTCTTTATTTATTTTCACATTTTCTGTTATACAATTGAAGAGACTGTTTTTATTTTGTTGTCAGTTTTTTTGTAAAACCAACCAGAATGTTTGATTAAACGAACGAACTATTTCATTAACGAAGAAATTCTTCTGTGTAAATGGAAAACGAAAATTTGCTCCAAACTTATTAAGATTCCGGCTACTGAAAATGGATTCATATATGTATGTATCAATTACTCTGTTAATTTAATTTGATTCAAAGAATAAAATTTAGTTTGTGAACATTGTGACGGAGGTTTTCTTTTTAAACGCTGTGGTCCGTAAGAAAGCTTTTACAGCGTTTGAGAAGGCAAGATTTTATATGGTTGTGGTAGCCATTTCTGACATCCTACTATCATCATCTGGAAGTTCAAGTCTGAGTGTACACCTTTATAATTCGAATCACAAGTCACTAGGATAAAGGAAGTCCACTCAAAACCCATTCGAAAAAACATCCCAAAACTTTTATACAAAAAAAACTAGCGCACCCAAAAAAGTTTAATTCGACACGTATAACTCTCCATAACATTTTTACGACTGTTTTACGTTGAAGACGTACTTTATGTACATCTGTAACGTATAATGTACACACAACATGTACAATGTACATTGTACTTGCTTAATGAACGATTACTTGTACAATGTACGTCCAGCCAAACCAATGGTTTAAGCGATACTATGTACAAGGAGCATGTACATTGTCAACAAGTGATATGTACAATACAAAAAATCATTTTTTTACAAGTAACATGTACAATGTACACATCCATGGTATAATTAACAAGTGATATGTACAATGTACAACTGGTATATTTACGTGATGTAGAAGTTATATGTACAATGTACATCGGATTTTTTTTTTACAAATGACATTGTATGACGAACAAGTGAGTTGTACATTGTACAAGAGAGTTGTACATTGTACAAGAGAGTATATTGTATATTGTATATTGTATATTGTGCATGTGAGTCGCTCATTGTAGTAACAACGTATCGAAATAAGAGTGTACATCCAACATGTAAAGTTAGCTCAATGGAAAAATTGAGGACTTTAGATGTTGGTGCCGTGGGCTCCAATACAACTTATGTCAAGGAAATTTTGTGAACGAAGTACGGTGAAATTAATATGGATTTGATGAATAACGACGAAGTAATTAATGAATATTGAAATCGTATGAAAAAAACCTTTTTGCATTAAAATTTTGTGAAAATACAATGTACGACGTTCTACATGAAGTGTTCAAGAACATGTATTTTACAAATACATAGTACAATGTACGGTCTACAACAGCCAAAGCGTTCAAAATAGCTTGTATAGTACAATGCAGGGCCGATTCAAAAATTACATTTCTAAAATATTTCTAACTTTTCTAAAAATTTTCACAATTTTGGAAATTTTGGAAATTAGAGAAATTGAAGAAATTACAGGAGAAGAATCGAAGGATTGTGCAACGTTTCGTTTTAGCTCGTTTCACCGAAAAACCGAGTTTTACATGCACAAAATGCAAGCGAATGCGTGAAAAAAGAGATAAAAGAGAAATAAGAAAGATGCACAAGCTTGTGATTCTCTTCCTGTATGATTGATTCTAAATCAATTTTGTTCACTTCAAGTGAAACGTGTAAAAAAAACGAACAATTGCGGATTGTTTGCGGTAGAAAAACTTGTAATAGTTTTCAACTATTCAAATACAGTCAGTTACAAAGGTTACAAACTAAAACTCAAGTCGGAAAATTATTCAACAGAATTATGGATTTCTTTCCAAATTTGAATTTGATAGAAAAATCTTTCGAGGCAAAGGTGCTTTGGATTTAGTGTCGGTCGGCCCTTAGGAAAGTTTTAAAATCGCAACCGACTCCCTGCGAAAATTTGCCTAATGCCTCACGATTAAGCGAATAAATGGATTTCGAATGCATTTAGAATCTACTCCCTGCATACACGTTTAGTGAGTTCACTGCGTGATGGATTCTGAAGGCAGTACATTATTTATTCACGGGGCTAAAGTATTTTTTATTTTAGAAAATTTCACTTTTGGAGAAAATTAAAACAGGTCGGGACCTTCAGACTTAGAATTATTATAGAATTATTACGTAAAAGAAATGTCTGTCCGCCTGATGTCAATCCGTGCCTTACAGCACAAAGGGTTCGTTCATAAATTACGCATCGCAAGAGGGGGGAGGGGGGTATGAGGCAAGCTTGACAGGTTTAAAAAATTTGTGCCAAATTTAACTTTTTTTATTGCATAGGAGATAGTAAATCTCACATTAAACGCAATATTCTGAGGCGATAAACGTTACTTTATTGTCAGTACTTATCCGTCTAGAGGGATAAATTCATCTGTCTAGAGGGATAAATCCGATTTTCTCTTTTATGATTTGACAGGCACGACATACAATAGTTTCAATGGCAACGTTTAATGTCAAAATAGAACGCGATGTTTTTCAATTTTTTCAAATCAGGAAGAATGCAAGAAATGTGATCAAAGTTAAAAGTTTTTATCTATTTTTGAATATTTTATATTGTCGATATTTAGTTAATTGGAGTCGTGGTTACGTGAATTTTAAAATTTTATTTGCTGAGCTTTCGACAAACAGTTGTTGTATTTTATTTGAATGAATGAATATTACTTCGTTTGTCGCTAAATTCTCAATGATTCGAAAATAAAACCTGATTATGCGACCTTTTTATAATGTTTTCATAACACATTTTTAGTAAGTGAATCTCCTATCATTATTTAAAGCGAGATTGCACTCCTATCTTGTAAGCAATTGCACTGGAGAAACTGATGAGGGCCACCTCACATTCACTATTCCGTTACTGAAACAGCTTTTATAATAGAGATCTCTATACTCTGTCACAGTTGATTTTAATAGCTCTCTTGAATGTTCGGGAGTAAGTTTGAATCGCTCTGTAAGAATATTCGCTCAGGAAATGATTTAAATCGAACTTACTTTGGAAAGATGGTGATTTCTGGATTAGAAATGGAGATCTGCTAACATTTATCGCTTGCTTTCATTAATTTTTAGTTGAAACGATTGATAGGTTTGTTAGTGTACTTCCAAGTACAATAAAGTTTCAATCGTTGTGAAAGCACTACCAGTCTACTATTGTCCACTTGAGAGAAAGAAATTTGAAGTGATGTTTTACTTTATACAATTCCAAAGAGAGTGTACAGGGGAAAAAGCAAAGGATGATGAATCCCTTCTATTACTGTTAGTTTCAAGATTTTTTATTATGGTTTATTGTTCTTTGAACAGTACAAAACAGAACAGAACAAAAAGAGATCGTTGTTACTGATACGACTAAAAGTAAAGTTTTCCCACATTCATTAGTAACTTGGTTTGTTAAGGTAACAAATAGAAAATTTTTCTCCTATAGATTAATGAGATTGACTGAGATTACAACTGCGATGAATGAACAATGAATAACACACTATTAGAAAGGCAAAAGGCGTGCTAAATCATAAGCATAATATTGGGTGCGTTCAATTTTCGATTTACTATCTCCTATGCAATAAAAAAATGTATTGCCATACTTGGATTCCCTCATTTTATTGTTCTCGTGTGTATTAAACTAACTCGCTGACGCTCGTTGTCGTTTAATACCCACTTGAACAATAAAATTCGGGTTATCCACGTATGGCAATAATCTTATATTACGTGACATCGGGAATGTCTGGAAATTTTTATTTTTTTGTTGGTTATAAATCACGAGCGATCCAAAATTATAGGGCAGACGAATTTTCGTGCGCGCATTAGGCAGACATTCTCGTTTTCATCTGGGCGGGCATTGGTCGGCCTTCAATATTTCAATATTTCGTGGTGAATGGAAATTGACGTTTTGAGATTAATTCTATGCAAAATTTACTCAATTCTGTGCTGTTGCTTGCTTACTTATGAAATCAAACAAAATTCCGTGCAGGAATTAAAATCTAAAAAAAGAAAATTGTGCGGTCATGAAAAGTCAAAATAAAAATTTGTAAGAAAAGTCAAGCGGTCATCGGGCATTGGTTTTGAAAATGGTTCGGGCGCAAGAGAATTCGCTGCGACCGGTCGCGACCGTACACCTCTATAGCATCAATAGCTGTCAATAATAACTAGTGCACTTCAAAAATGTCTAGTGCACTGGAAGGTCTAATAATGGCACTGCATCAAGTGTGAACTATAATTATAATACAAACTATAATAGTACATTATGCACCGCTGTCCAGGATGCCGATTTGGAGGTTATTTCCCGAGCCGAAGGCGTGGGAAATAATCCAAATCGTCAAAATAAACCATCCTGGACAGCGGTGCATATACAGTTTTATCTATCGAGAGTAATATATCGAGTTAAACAGTTTTGCCCTAGGGAATTAAGTACGAGATTATTGCTCTAGATAGATAAAATATTTATTTACAACAAATTCTTTTCAGGCCACGTTGGTCCTAGGCATTTTTTAAGTAAAGGATGTAGGCACATAAGATTTTGTACAAAAATATTTTGCATTTGATTTGCTGCACAATCTGAGTGATTTTTATAATTTCCCATACAAAATCCCACATAAAAAACTTACGGACCCACATCCTTTAGTTTAAAATTTCGCCTGCTTTTTTTAAATATTGCAATTGTTCAATACCATTTAGGTTCGTGCTGAGCCTCATTTGTCAATCCACATGCCTGTTCAAAATCAAAATAAAATTGTGCGTCGATGTCAAACTAAAATTCTCTCTTTCGAGGAAGCATTAGATGAACAAAGGCAACAAATGTTGACTCATTCTTAAATTTACTTATACAACTTCAAGGGTGATCCATGTATCTAAGGGTGATATTCCACTTCAACGTTTTCCCTCCGTTTTCTTTCCGTTTAGACGCCATTTATATTGAAATAACATTCAATACAATAGAAACGTCATCTTATTTAGGCAAAACGTAGTGGAATATGGCACTAATTGCATCAAGCAAAGTGGAAACGTAGATTGACACACCTCAAAAACAGTAAGTTTACAAGCCGAGACATACCTAGGGCGTATAACATTACTCCTCCACACATTCTTTAGAAAGTCTGAAAAGTAACTTCTCTCGCTCATTTATCTTTATAATTTTTGCTTTTTCATTTTGTGACATATCGAACGGAGGTGGGAGAGCGGCTCATGCGTTTTTTTCGTCAAATATTTTATGAACGACCCCTTCGCAAGAACTTTCTAAAACTGACTCTAAATGACAATCAGTCTATTTAGCTTCAATGAACTATTTGCATTATGTGGCTATTTTCAATAAGAAATTCTAAACTTTTTAACATTTCTAATATAATTTCTAAAATTTCTAAAAAAAAATTTCTCAAGTTTCTAAAATATTTCTAAAAGTAAAGGCCCTGGTACAATGTCTGTCCAGCTGAACCAATGGCTTAAGCGACGCTATGTCCGGGGCAAACGCACAAATGTACGAGTCTCACGTTTGTAATTTTTTTTTGGTGCAGGTGCTGGTTACCTTTGTAGTGAGATAATACGGAAGCTAAGCACACTTCCGCTCGGAAGCATTGCATCATTTCATCCATCACGCTAACCATATAGACGCAAATTAGATCTTGTCCAATTCTTTACCCCGAAAGCAAAGTCACTGATAGCCACATATAAGAGCAGCGAGTGATACAGAAACGCTAGCAATGATAAATTGCATAGCAACGAAATCACCCACGGCTTCACTCACAAAGAATAAAATCTACACGAAAATACAACTCATTTGTCACGTTATAGTGTAGCTCAGAAAGGATTAAAATTGCCGGTGTTTTTAGAGCGGTCACACCACAGCTGTTGTAAAGCAAATACAGCTCGAAATTCTTATTATTTATATGTATATAGTGTGTTTCCACATAAATATTTTCACGAAAAATAGTATAACTTTTTAGAAAGGCATGATAACAAAAATCACTTACTAGTCAATTCGCTTTCCTCTAATGGCAGAATCATCGTCAAAAATAAAGACACTTTACACTTTTTCTCACAAAATAGAAAATCAAAAGTAAAAATTCGTTGAAGCAGCTTAGACTTGGGTCGATTAGGAAGTAAAACAGGCTTCTTAACAGAAAGTGGCATTTAAATTTTAAAAGACAGAGTTTCTGTTGTACGTACATAATATATATCCTATGTAAACTTTAACCCAATAAGTAGTATAGAACGAAGAAAAAACTCTCGTTAGCCGCGCCCTTTCTTAAGGACCTATATGTAAAAATTCGAAATAAGGGTCCGAGACACATAAAAGAAACGAGAACATCTGCTGCAACAGTAAATGTAAACTAAAGAAGAAGGGAGATGACGAAACTTAAAATGAAATTTGTATCATGACATAAACCACTCGGTAGTTTATAGGCTAAGTTTATCTTAAATTCAGTTATGTGTTCGCTGTACATAATAACAAAGGTTGCAATTTTAATAAACGTTTAAACATTTAACGGTTTTCGGTAACGAATTAATTTGGGCCAAAGTCAGTTAACATTTTGATTGTGAAATGTTGTTGTTTGCTAAATCATTCGAATTTGTTTTGTGCTAATTTTTCATCTTTGAGAGGCTAATCATTACGAACGGTTATGCTCTGCGACATTTGCTTATTTTCCTACTTTTGCAATCCACATTGGCTGTCTGGCTATTTTTGGAAAAAAAATTGGGAAAATCGGGAAAATTTTCCCAAAAGTCACAAATTTATTTCGATAATTTATTCTGGTATTTTCACAAAAACCATCGAAAACAATGTTTCGAGATGTTTATACCCTAATATGAGCATGGCAGATGAATTTCGATCAACATTTAGAAGAGAAAATTCCAATAACATTATGTGCTATGATGGTCGCCAATTCATTTAGAGATATTGAATATTTTTGGCGCTACTGTCTGTTTATATGAGCTCTTCATTAGCTTTGACTCAACATAACTTATGTTCAAACAGTTACAAATGTTTTTCAGTTCAGTTTACGTTTTGGGAAAATTGGATAAATTTGGGAAAATTGGGAAAACATTTTTCAAAAAGTAGTCCCTGGTGAGAACAAAGAGTTTCCAGTTGCATGGTACGCAGCCAATGTGAATTTTGAAATGGTAATGTGTTTTTGCTGCACACCTACATAGCCAATGTGGATTGCAAAATTAGGAAAATGTGAAAATGCCGAAAAGCGGATAGTTCTATTTGTGCATAGCTCTATTCGCACATAAACGCTGCATGCTGTTATTCATCTTTAATTCTTTCTGATATCAAAGAAATTGTCTTCTTTTGAATGTGAGAATATTTTTCATCTTTCGGGAAGATGAAGACTTCGGGAGAAAGTCAACATATGTTCATTTTTGCAATTGACAAACAATGCTAGCAATTGGAATAAATTTTAAAGAATGAACTAAAACGTGAAATCGTTATCAATAAACAGCAAAAATAATTAATGGAGTTTTGTTCAATATTATTGCTGTTTAATGCTTGCAAATTACGATTCTAGATGATTGAAATGTAAAACAAACGCCAAACGGAAGACAGACAAAGTAAACATTTTTGACCGAAAGCTTAGCTTTCCATTCTGTTTACAATTATAGTAACGGATAGCGTAACGGAATTTATTATAGAACTTAAGAGTGATTTTGCGAAAACTTCGAACGATTTTGCGACAACATGTCCTACTTTTTCCCGATGAATGTGCCATTCGATTCCTTGTTCTATTGTAAGAAAAGTAATTTCTCATTTTTGGAAAATTTGATATTTTCGGGGAGTTATGGTGTGCTAAGTAAGTGCATGTCAGGGGGTGATAAAAACGGTTTTTTGGCTATAACTCGTGTAAAACGAAATGAAATCAAATGGACTTTTATGGGATGGTAAGCCCCAATGATACAAAGGGTTTTCATCATTGGATTCCTTGGAGCCTTCCCCCACTCCTGAGTTATAAATCATTTTAGGTGAAAACTTCGGGAACGCTTCACTGCTTGAAGCAGCGATGAACCGAAAAACTGAGTATGGGGTGTTCTAGTATACTACCTCTACTATAAGGCAATGCAAAGACTTCCCCGGTTTAAGGCTGTTGCACCGGTCTGGAACAACTTTTGTAAGAAAGGTCAATTTTTGACACTTTTTCTTGACTATTTTCAGCTGAAGAAGTCTGTATAACTGCCCCGAAACATGGTCTGCAGCTGGATATGCGAAAAGGAGCTGTTCACAAGTGACGGTGTACTCTACGGGAGGGGAGGGGTGGTGGTTACCAAAGAAAACGTGAAGATGTTGAGTTTTGTATGGAAATTGAGAACGTTTTCAACACTTTTTCTATGTGAAAGAGGGGGGGGGGGGGCGTTTGTGTAAAAAATTCTATAACACAGTGTGTGACGTCATTTGTGATTGAACCCACAAATATTTGATTTTGGTCTAAATCTGACGTTCATAAAGGTAAGTAAAGGTAAGTGACAATTTTATTAGGGCAAAAGAGAAATAAAATTAACTTTTCGGACGCAATTACCTGATCCAAAATTAAAATTATAAAGCGGCACCCTGGACTCATTAGCCATTTTAATTCATGTTCATTCTTTGCATGTAATTTTCATGTAATTTGTTTCTTTAGTAGTTGTAGTGTTTATAGTTAGAGCTTTGAACAAAAAACTTCTATTGTTCAGCACTATTGTCTACCATACTCACGCGTTACGAAAACAAATATGAACCAGTACTCACAATCGGTATTGCATTTCAATTTGTGCTGTTGCAAAAAAGAGAAAAAGGCGCGCTTTTAGTTTTTTAAGGAAGTTGTAAACATGGATGATCCTTCGAAATGCCAATTGCAATCCTCATCGTGTAGTGACTTTCTTCCGAGAAAATGTGGCAGGATTGTTTAATGTTCACGATGGAATTGAATGACGTCACACACTGTGTTATAGAATTTTTTACCCCCCCCCCCCTTCCACATAGAAAAAGTGTTCAAAACGTTCTAAATTTCCATATAAAACTCAACATCTTCACGTTTTCTTTGGTAACCACCCCCCCTCCCGTAGAGTACACCGTCACTTGTGAACAGCTCCTTTTCGCATATCCAGCTGCAGATCATGTTTCGGAGCAGTTATACAGACTTCCTCAGCTGAAAATAGTCAAGAAAAAGTGTCAAAAATTGACATTTTTTACAAAAGTTGTTCCAGACCGGTGCAACAGCCTTAAACCGGGGAAGTTTTTGCATGGTCTTATAGTAGGGGTAGTATACTAGAACACCCCATACTAAGTTTTTCGGTTCATCGCTGCTTCAAGCAGTAAAGCGTTCCCGAAGTTTTCACCTAAAATGATTAATAACTCAGGAGTGGGGGAAGGCTCCAAGGAATCCAATGATGGAAAACCTTTATATCATTGGGGCTTACTATCCCATAAAAGTTCATTTGATTTCATTTCGTTTTACACGAGTTATAGCCAAAAAACCATTTTTACTACCCCCTGACATGCACTTACTTAGCACACCATAACTCCCCTAAAATATCAAATTTTCCAAAAATGAGATAGTACATTACATCACAAGGAGCTAAAACGGTGTATTTAGACCCAGGTGGTGAAAAGGTCGAATCCGAGGGCGGAGCGCAGCGGAGCCCGAGGAAAGACCTTTTCAACACCGTGGTCTAAATCAGTACCGTTTTAGCTCCGAGTGATGTATACTATTTTTCGCGCAGACAGACAAAAAGTCAGATTCCGAACAAAACACTCAACAAGCTTTAATACAGAATTTGCATTTTCATCATAGGACACTGCGACAGTTTGTTCTTTATTCTTCATCCTATTTTTCATAACAGTTGTTTTCGATGTGAAAAATAATTGATACGATGACCGAAATTGTATCAAAAGTGAAGTGAATTCGGAAATAATTATGTGAGAACTTAGTTTCAGGCATTATTATTGCAATTGATGTGATGTTTTCATTCAGTTACGATATTTGATTGAAGTCAGTAAATTACACCTGGGCAAAAAAGACTTTTCGGTCCTGGGTCGAAAACGACAGGTGGCAAAAAAAGTTATTGTTCAAAAGTGTACCGAACAAGCCTACTTTACGGTCTCAATATTGTGAGGAAATCTGACGTTTTTTGTCCGTCTGCGCGAAAAATTACTTTTCTTACTATAGAACAAGGAATCGAATGGAACATTCATCGGGAAAAAGTAGGACATGTTGTCCCAAAAGTGTACGAAATCGTTCGAAGTTTTCGCAAAATCGCTCTTAAGTGGACTGGACAGTGAATTTGAAGTGGCAAATAAATGATTGATTGATAAATTTCTTTTTGCATTATGAAGCATTTGAGTCAGAAGTTTATAAATAAAACAATAAAAGTATTCGACTTTGAATAAGGAGAGTGAAAAACGTGAAGCCAGGTTGGGTGAGCGACGCTAGTTTTCTATTTACCTCGCTAGTAGCGTCCTTCGTTCGACGGCAACCCGATACTTGGCGCAGTTTCAGAGATCTATCCACCATCTATCACGATTAACGTGTAAATTATTTAAACGACTGACAAGCCGTAGTTGTATTTAGACATGGTCTAGTTTCTTAAGATGTGCATCTACATTATATGATGTAACATGTGACATCATCTCATACCACCACGTGGAAAGTGGCTAGTTGTTCTTGTGAATTATTAAAAGTTTTAAAAACAGTCAACTTTAGAATTGAGATGAAGCATGAAATGACCTATGTTTCCACTCTCTGGCTCAACAGGAAGGGACAGGGAGATCACCTCAATATAAAGCGAATCCGCTAAATGAATATGAATGACCGAATAAATATTCAACCTTGAGTGCGTTTTTAAATTTAATTTAATGTAACTTCTTCACTATTCCTCGATCTCAATACTCTAATACCTTAATAAGCCATTGAAATGGGTATAGGAAAGTAGCGATAAGTTATTGACGAAACATCAAGTCATAACTGTATGGACGTTTCGCTTGACTTACATCCCAGTAAGGTTCGGAACAGATCGACCTGTTCCGAACCTTACATCCCAGGGGCCTCGCTGGGGAAACCTCCCAATAATCTCGCTGAAAAGATTACCCAGATATTTCGCTGGAGAGACCTCACAGAGGTTTCGCTGGGTAAACCTTCCAATGGTCTTCTTTGGGAGACCTCCTGAGGGTCGCGCAAGGGAGCGACCGAGGAGGGGTGTACAGACGGACGGACGGGAAGGGTAAAAACATAAAGCAGCTACCGCTACTAAATAATTGATAACTAATTTCAAATTCCAATGATGCGTAAACTCACGACGATCCATTTCGTGTAAAAAATCGTAAAAACCTATCCATACCCTTTTTTATAACCAAGGCAGCGGTAGGTGTAAAGCGATATAATGAATGTAAAGTGGTGTTCGTATGAATAATAAGATCCAACGGAATTCCAAATTCATGAAGTAGTAAACGAGTACCATTTGTGGCGTGATGTGTCTCAGTGGTTTCAATTCAAATTAAAGGTTTTGACTCCAAATCGCTATAAATATTTTATTTTTCTCCAAAAATTTAATAGCTTTCATTTAATAAATATTTTGATAACCTTTTGCAATATTATGAAAATGATTCTTCTTCGGTCGACTAGACTAGCTCGTGAATTCTGACCGACCGAACTAACTCTGTCAAGATTCTGAGTACTCTTTTAGACAAAGGATCGTTTCGCGCTCAAGATCTTCGTTCAGATCAAAGTGGCAAGCAGGGCTCGATTTTCCCTCGGCTCTGAGCATCAAAATGAGATCTTTTGATCGTCAGAGAGCGTAAGACTCTTAAATTCAAAATAGCGCACGCATTTTGTTTACTCATGTAAATTTTTCTATTTTCACGTAAAGTTATTCATGGACCGTACGATTACAAATCTTCATGTTACAAGCAACAAATTTTCGTTTGAATTCTATTCTCTACTCCCTTAAACTACTAATTGTCTTAGAAAGTTGAAGGAAAATACAAAAAGTTTTCCAAATTTTTACATGAACCTAACGCTACATAGCATTCCTCTAGACCTTTCACTTCGTCACAATCTGGCACGCAAGTCTGACGCAAGTGTGTCGAGGGACATCAAATATGTTGGAGAAATTCAAAGATATCCATTGAGAAATGCGGGCGATTTCAGTCTGTCGCGTCTTAACAAATCCAAGTACGATGAACAATATTTTTTTCAATGGGTTGTTGATGTTTAACGGACTACCAAAAGGAGTGAAAATTTA
Organism: Pseudolycoriella hygida; assembly: GCA_029228625.1. NCBI lineage: Eukaryota > Metazoa > Arthropoda > Insecta > Diptera > Sciaridae > Pseudolycoriella > Pseudolycoriella hygida. Next base: position 53,985,366 of record CM055404.1, on the reverse strand, counting down.
AAAGAAAAAAAAGGAAAAGAAAAAAATGAAATGTATGTGAAGTAGATGTAGGAAAGGCTAATAATCAATAAATAAATAAAAATAATTATAATAATATTTTCCTTCATAATTTACGAACGACCGACACCTAGGAGGTCTGATAAAAACGATGCCGAAATTCATGAAGTAGCCAGTACATTACGTTGTGTAAGTTTATAATTCGACACCTGGCTGCGTTCATTGGTCCCTTACCTGGGAATATAGAAGGCAGCCTGGTGCTAAGCATCTGTCTTCACCAAAGTGTACACATTAGTGATATATACATCTCTTCTTGGTCTTACCGACGAAATGTAAAACCTTGTCTGACAAAAGCAGTCTGGTGCTGAAATTCTGACAGCGCCTATATTTAAAAAGGAGCAAAGTTATTAGTTAGTAACACGATCGAAGTCGGCATCAGGCTGCGTACTTGGGACCCTAAAGCTGGGAAAAAAAGGCTGCTGGAAATCTGTTTTCGCCAGATTGGAGGCAATAGTGAGTTGTATTCGTCGATTCTGCACCAGAATACTCGCTACTTCATGAATTTTGGCATTTTCAAATTTTCGGCACCAAGTGTCCTGGCTGAAAGTGCAGATATATCTTCTAACGAGGAGTTTGTTGAAAAAACTAAGCAATTTCAAAAAAGTAGCTCAAAAACTAGATGAAAAAACCATGACTTTATTTAGCTATTGAGGGATACTTTTTTGAAATTCAAATTTTTTTTAACAAAAGCTTCGCTGGAAAAACATCGTTTTTATCAGGCCTCCTCCTTATAAAGTCATAGTTTCAACTGAAACTGTCAGAAATGATCGACAAATTTATATATTTATATTTCTTTGTCTCATGAGAACACCTGAGTCAACACAACTCAATGGCGTAATGGTTAGCTCGTTTGCTTTCCAATATTCGATTGAGTTGCCAGTGTGATGGTTCGAAACTCACCCGCAACAGAAAAAAAAATCGGTTGTCAGACGTGTACACAAATACACAGCTGACTGAATCGGTTCAAATCTGGTGTAGTTGTGTGTGAAGAGCTGTCACACGGCTTACCGGTCAATACATTGTTGTGAGCTGCCGGTATTCTACTCCTACTGCGCTTTAGTGGGCTAAGCACTGCAACATTCAAAAATCCTTCAGAGTGTAAAAATACGAGGGGCACCCTAAAAGTTTCGGGAATCGGCTATAAAACGATTTTATTGCTTCTCAAAATAATCACCATTACAATCTATACACTTTTTCATCCTTAAAAACCAGTTTTCGAAACATCGAGTCCATGCAGAAGTTGGGATTTGGGCCACTTCTTTTTCATATGCCTCGACAGCAGCTTCCGCAGATAAAAATCGCTTCCCACGCAACTTATTCTTGACACTCGGAAACAGATAAAAGTCGCACGGTGCCAAGTCGGGACAGTAGGGTGGATGCAGCATCAAATTGATTTTTTCCTTCTCCAAGAACGTCGTGGTCAGAGCACTTGTGTGGGAGCTTGCATTATCATGGTGGAGGACGATCTTGCGATTTCGACTCTTTCCACGTAGTTCTTCAAATACTTTTGGCAAACAAATCGTAGTATACCACTCTGAATTGATTGTTTTACGATCCTCAAGTGGTACAGTAGCCACATGACCACATTTCCTGAAGAAAGTAGCGACCATTTTCTTGGCGACGCTTCGAGCGCGAATTACCTTTGTTGGTAAATCTTCATTTTGAAACACCCAAACGGTGGATTGCTGTTTTGTTTGGGGATCATAGCTGTAAATCCAACTTTCGTCACCTGTTACGATGCTATATACTGAATCAGAAGCCCCATTGTCGAATTTTTTGAGAGAATCTCGGCACCATTTCACACGAGCCTCCTTTTGGTCGTCTGTCAATTTGTGTGGGATCCACCGAGAACAAAGCTTCCGTGTGCGTAAATGTTCGTGTAAAATTGTTTGTATTTGACTTTTCCCGATCCCAAGGGATGCAGCTATCTCAGCATAGGTCACATGTCGATCGGCTTCAATCATGTTCCGGACATGGTCAATGTTTCCATCGGTGATGGCTGTGGAAGGTCGACCTTCACGAAAGTCGTCACTGAGGTAAGTGCGTCCCGATTCAAACTCAGCGAACCACCGATAAACAGTGGTCTTGGATGGGGCCTCATCTCCGAATGCTTTCTGCAAACGATCAATACACAATTTGGGAGTCAAGCCAGACTTAAAGTCGTAGAAAATCATGGCTCTAAAATTTTCACGTGATAAATCCATTTTTTCTCTGCAATGACTTTTTGGAATTGTTGTATCTTTTGACTGCTACGATCGATTTTCATTTTGATCATCATTTTTAAATCAGGAAAGACCAATTTAATTTTTGTGTAAATTGGCGAAAAGTTTACACGAGCCGATATAGCCGATTCCCGAGACTTTTAGGGTGCTGCTCGTACTTAGAAGGCGTGGTTCGGAATTCACGTTAAGCATGTGGTCCCTAGTGCTAGGTCATTACAATACCATGTAAAAGTACTTTCACTAGCTATAGCAGCAATGGTAGCCGAATCTGTCACTTAAAAAGTGTCCTCCCGGGTGAACAATACCATACGCTATTATTATTATTATACCTGAGTCAATAAACTAGTCGAAAACTCAGTGCGTTTTCGCAAATTACATACTAATTTTACCTTTTTTTTTTGCTCTCGAAATTAGCGAGTTTTAGCGGCCGCTACTAGCGACCGCTAGTTCTTGCTACTTTTATGAAGAGCTCGCTGGTAGCTTAGCGTTAGTCCCTCGACACCGCTTTTTTATTTTTCTATTATGTCCACGGCCTGCGGCCTGCGACGCAGCAGTACAAATAAATTCGTATAAAGAAACTGCCTCTGATAAGAAAACTACAGCTATCATCCGTTTTCGACGCCTCTGGATTTTTCATCCGGATTTTCACGCCTCCGGATTTTGAAGCGACACCTAGTCATTCCCAGAAAGCATAGCGCACCTAAACCCTGAGTTTGGTATAACTACTTCAGGGCTGAAACTTATACTCTCACAAGTCATATTACATGAGCCGCGCGGGTGTGTTACGGCAGCATGAAATGTCAAAGGCAGCATGAAAACCATTCCTTACCGTCTACCGATACAGTATTAAGCTCTGAGCTGTCAGAAAGTCCTTCCCATTCGAAATAAAAGCATTAAAAACTATTGAAAATCTTGCAAAAACAATAAAAAAAAGTCCTTCAAATCCGAAATATACGATTATCTGCCTGTCGTACGATCTAACCGGAACATTTTTTTGAGTCTACCTTGAGTGCTATGGATATGTTTATCTGCCATTAACCGCCGCGAGATATGTTTCAAAATCTGTTCAGGTCTGCAAAGGTAATTTTGGCACAAATCGCGAAATTACTTTTCCAGTTATGACCGCTTACGACGACAACCTACCTACTCATTGAAGGAGAGAAACACGCAAAACCATTCATACAAAAGGTAGTCTTACATAATCAAAATCAACTGAACGCTCTTTGATGTCTCCATTAATTAGATGACAATCGATGTATTACGGCTCAAATGATCGGCTAAAACAAACATAGGAATGTGAGAACAAAGCAACAAAACACAATAAATCAATGTTTGAAAAACGTTTAACAGTTAAAGTACAATGCGTCTGATAATTTAACACCATTTCTTTTGTGCCAAATGAACATTTAAACGTAAAGTTTTTACATTTTACGTAAACCCAACGTACAATGGTATTAACCTACCTATAAATATTTCCTGCTTAAAATTCAACAGTCAATTAATCGTATTGTTTTCAAAATGTAATCTCACATAATAGAATTGCAATTCGATCCGTTTCCTATCACTAACCACTGGCGAAAATCTACAATTTATTGATACAGTTCTCGCCGATACGGTAACTATAGCACTTTACAATATAACGCATGTAAATGAGTACAAGTGAGTGTTTTATAAATCATTTTTAAAAATTGAAGTAAAAAATTGATGTGTTCGTAGAATTGATTAGAGGTGTGCGGCCGAGGTTTTTCAAGTTGCTTTCGGTCCGAATCTGGTTTTTGAAGTCCACCCGATGTGGTGATGACTTTTTGAAGGCTTTTTAATTAATCAATTTGATGTGAGTAAACGAGACACACTTATCTCCCGTCATAAAAAACATTAGAAAAAATCTGCGAAGATTTTCAACGAAATTCGCCGAAGAACATCAAATTAGAGCGCGTACAGCAATTATTTCTTCGTTCAGTTAATCGTTAGTGATTTGGGTAAAGTTGTGAGAGCTGTCATGATTGTTTACATTTTCATTTTTAAGCAACATTATTGATAATTGCATGAAAATTATTGCAAAATTTATTTCAATGATCAATATTTAAGTTGTAAATTAGTAAAGTCGATTTATTTTAAGAAAAAATAGTTTCGAAACATATTAAACCTAAAAAATATAATTTTTATGCTTTTGTGCCAAAATTTCAAAAACGTGAAATTTGCACCAGTGAATTCGCACAATTGCTGTACGCGCCCCTAGCGACAAAAGATTCTCGGCGATAGTTTTGCTTAATTTTGTCGCTAATTTGATTTTTTCGAAAAAATTCGTTGATTTTCTTTAAGTTTTTTTTCCTTTTGACCGCAGTTATGTCATTTTAGCTAGAGTGAAGAATAAAAAATTTACACATTACACTGTAATGATTATAGTGTTACTAACAGGAGAAGCAAGCCCGCCTGAGTTCGAGCCGGCCCGCTCTATGTTTTTCACCTAACAACCCGAAGATGTTCGAAAAAAAATCGCTCTTCAAACAAAATTTTGTAAATTATTAAACAAAAATGCAACAGAAACTTAAAAGTTAATACAAGATCTGACACTGTGGTGAACTTTGGAGGGTCCGGCATTTGTGAGGCATTTTTTTAATCAAAAGTGAAAATATTTCAAAAGAATTTTTTGCGTTCTGAAGCTGTAAGCGTCACCCAAATTGATATAAGGGCAATCATACGGACTTCATCATTCCCACGCATGAAATTCTCAATAGTTACAAAATTTTAGCCACTTTCCTATGACTAACCTCTAGTTAAAGGATCAACCTTTATTATGTACATTTTTGTACCTTTTTGTACCTTGTAACAACGGAGCATTTCGAGCGTGTGAATGAAGTTTTCGTGGAATGGTATCGAATAAGGTTGAGTATGGAAAGAAAGAGGACGAGGACTTGCGACATCTAGACGTTTCCCTTTATAAGAAGAGGGAATTTTGTTGGTGATAATCATCGAGTTTATAATACAAAGAAAACAAGGAAACATTAAATTGGAAAACCCTTTCCGGTAGAAATAAGTGTTCCGCCGAAACAAGTATTTACAGAAGGCGTAAAAAAACACGGGGTGATTCCGGCGCAAAAACAGGTACCAGCGAACAAAATTTCCAAAAAATTTCCGGCGAAAAAAATTTTAAGTGAAAAAAAATTTCACGATAAAAAAGTTTTCGGCCAAAAAAAATTTATCCCTTCGACTTCCTCTACAACGTATCAAAAGTTTTTTTTTTGAGCCGCCGCTCCGAAGCGCGGCGGCTACTGCTTTTATGGGCGAAAATGATCCCCTCAACTTCCTCTACAACATATCAAAAGTTTTTTTTTTGGGTCCACGCCTATTTTCCGCCCTGATACACTACACACCCAACCCAACAATTTTGTCTATTTCGAACACCCAACCTTGTCTCATACAAAATGTGCTACCGTACATACTATACACACAAACACATACATATGGGCTTTATATGGCGCCTTCTAAGAGCCCTGGCGTCCAAACGAGGCCGGTACCCCCCCCCCCCCTTTTTTAAATCTCATATGGCGTAGAATGCCCACCCGCATATATAGCACATTTTGTATGTATCTTCGGATCCACCGAACCGATTTTAATGAGTGAAAGGACACTTCGCCTTAGAATTTTCCGTATAATCCAGGAAAAATATATTTTCCGGGGGGTACGTTGCAAGGAGGGGAAGTCAAAGCTTAGATGTATATATGGTTCCGCAGTCTACAAAAAAACATTTTCTCAATTTTTTGTTCGTGTGTGAACTTGCGTCACGGGCGCATCGCTACCGCGCGCCCATGATGTCGGTGTTACAGTGTAGTATACGTCGGAAAAATACGCTCGACGGATGATCTGAAGCATGAATAGGCAGAAAACTAGTGTGCAATTTTTTGTTAAACAAGATACTCAAAAACTCAACTACTAATTTTTGAATCAAAGACTGAACTGAATCAACGGTCGACTCATTCCGTTTTTGTCTTGCGGATGATTGGATTTTTTCATAAAAAAAAAAACAAAAAAGTCGGGCCAAGAATTTTTATTTGCCGATGCTCGCCCGATTCCGATTCGATATTTTGTGTAGACCCCTATGCCGGATAATAAACCTGGATGACATGACATTTTCGAGCGGCACACACACCTCTACAATTGATTCAAACTTTCCGAGCTTTAAATCCGTAATTACTCGACACGTGGCGTATGATTTCACGAGGGGAAACGGCTCCGGAAAATCTTGTCAGAAGGTCCAAAAAAAAATCCAAATTGGTCCGATAAATCTTAAAAAAATCTCATAAATCTTCTGAGTCTTTGAAAACTCGAAGAATCTTTAAAAAATCATAGAAGTTGTAATCCTCAAAAAATTTTTGAAAATCTTTAAAAATCTTCAAAAATCCCGAAAATTTTCATTAATGCGAGAAATTTTGAGACGTGGAATGAACGAATAAAATTGAGTTTTTAATGTTTTTTTGCAATATCACAATAAAAGTTCAGACAAAACAAGAATTCAAATGCTGTATTCACCTCTTCTTTCAGTTGAGCTTTCAAGTCTTCCACATATTATAATAATTTAGCAATTATAATATCTAATGGATATAGTTCAGAGGTGAGACGGATATCCAAAATACCGAAACTTTCGGTTCGGTTCAGTCTGAGTCTGAATGGATGTAGTTGTAGTCTTGTAGTTACTTCCCACACGAGGGTAGAAAATAAAAAATCCCATAAAAGGAACTACTTAATTAACATAAAAATCGACGATTCGATAATTGACTATAATTACGAGGAGAATTCACGATGAAAAAGCGAAACTTATGTATTAAAAGTTTCAGGTTTATAATTTGTAATGTTTGCGACGGTTTGTATCTACCGTTTACTTACTAACGTAAGTGCTCCAGTAGCTGACCTCTTAAGGAATTTTTTGACTTTGATCGATATTTAGATTATATTAATGAAAATATAGGTTTTAATTTTTTTATTCTTTAATTTGATCTGTTTTAATTGAGTATTGGTAATTATATAATTTTTATTGTAAAAAATGTGATTCACAAAAGCACTGTTTTTGACCCAGTAGCTGACCAGCAAAAAATGAGGTCTGACTACTTGTGTTCCAGTAGTTGACCTTCCCATAATGTATGTATATTATGCAAGATTTTATGAAATCGTTCTACATTTTCTTGACTTTTTTAAGGAAATTTTATTTAAACTCTTGTGGGCTCTCCATATAGTAGAAGTGACAAACAATTCGGCGAAAAGGTTGTATTTCCTCTGTAAATGCAAGGACTTTTTTCTCCATAGGGTTCAACTCGCATTTAAGAGTCCCCCTCAACGTCAACACTCGTCGAAAGTAAGGCTTTCCGACTAATATTGACAAGATATTAGCTAACCGAATTATTTCTCTCGATCACCGTCGTAAATAGGTTCGTTCATCGAAGTTACCGTACTGGGCATTGTGCTACTTATTTGGATTATGTCACTTAACAGAATGCCCAATATGTTGTTACTGCTAGATACTGTCACGCGGTAAGTTCTATCTTTCTGTTCATGTTTTCCCTTCCGAATATAATAAACAAACTTTCAAAAAAACAATAATTTTCTCAGCTAGAAGAAAATATAACGCAGAAAATTTAATTTCAACAATATGTTTTGTTGCGGTTTTTTGGGGTCAGCTATAGGAACAAGACGCTAAATGTGACCCAGTATTTTGACCACGATAATTAATAAGGCTTTTGTTTTTTAATGGGCAAAAGGGCTATTGAAACGTGAAATTTGAACATTTTTTAACGTAATTAGCTTTAAATCATCAGTAGCTTTAAAATCTACAGTCAAATTAAACGCAAAAATACTAATTTCATCGACGAATTGCTTACCGAATACGTAACAAAACACCTCTATCAAGCTTGACTTTGACGACCGAATGATAAGTCGGTCTTTTCTGCAAATAAAACGGGGATTCATCAACAACACGTGATTTCAAATAACAGAATTGATATTCTGAAGAGAAACCGTTACTTTTTTATTAAAATTTGCTTTTTACTTTCTTGAAAATTGACAAAATGTTTGTCTGGTCAACCACAGGCACACAGTCAACTACTGGAGCGCTTACTATACTGCCGTAATTTGCGTTGCCATTCCATGCATTTCGCTGTTTTGATTTAAGTTTCACGTAGACTTATTTTCAGCGGGAGATTTGATAGTGAAGCAAAGATAATACAGCTGTTGAATTCTTCTTTTCTCTAACTTTGATTGTGATGTTGCGACGAAGACATTAATTAATCAGAATTTCGTACATAAAGATTTTTCGTGGTAAAAGGTAAAAATTGAGAAAATTCTCGTTTTGGTACAATTGCACCCATAGAAGTAAAAAAAAGCCTCAAATGTGAATTTACGCTGCATTTTATTTTTACAAAATCAACATCTGATACAGTCATTAAAAAATACCCTCAAAAACCACTAAATTGAACGTTATTTCCATGCATAAATTTCATTACAGTAGCCGCAACATTGAGCAAAGTCGGAGCTGTCTTTTATCAATGCCATCGTGAAAATACCTTCTATCCTTTTTTTTTGTATCTACTAGCAATTTTCGCGAGCTCAAAAAGTCTTTGGTTCGATTACATTTCATTAAAAAACCACTTGCGTTTATTGAAGAAAAATCGTTTTTTTAAACCATATTCGTCACAAATACTTTTTCCGTAAATTATTGAAAATTCCCATCCGAAATTGCCGAAGATTTTTTTCAGAAATAATTACATTGAAACTTTTCAATCCGAGCGTTTTAAAATACCAATCAACAAAATCAGATAATTTTTTATTCGCTTTTGTCTCTATCATGTTAATAGTTTTGATCAGAAATGGTCGCGATGTGTATATCAGCAACGATGGCCATAGAATGATACCCAGACTATGCCAACTCGCCTTTTATACAATCCAGATCCTACGATTGGATGCATGTCATTTCGATGAACAATTTGGAAGTAAAAGAATTGTGAGTTTGTTTAGGTTATTTTTTAATTTGGATTATTCTGCTAAGCAGATTACCACAATTTTTCGTGTTTGTTGAGATTTTTAAGGCTTTTTTAAGATTTATCATGATTTCCCGAATTTTTTGATGATTTTTAGGATATCTCTGATTTGTAAAAGATTTATACCTAAAATGTACCTTATACCTATATGACCTTCATAAGTCAATAAATTTCTTGGCGTCCGTCACTTTTTTTCTTTCTTAAAACTATCTCTTCGTATATGAAATCTTTTCTAGTATAAAAAAAGCTTGCAAATCTCTGAAAAATCTCCAAAAATCTTCAATACCTCTGAAAAATCTTCAAAATTCTCGAAAATCTATGGAAATCCCGGATTTCTTCTGAATGCTCAGATAAATCCTAAAAATTAAAAAAAAATCCGCATAAATCGTAAGAAAATTCCATAAAAAATTCTTGTCGTTTACCCCTCGGATTTTCATTGAATTTATTTTTTCCATCATTTTACATGTTAAACTTTAATTACATTGAACAAATTTCTTTCGATTTTATATCGAAATTCGAAGATACTTGCACAGGAAATGTACGCTTATCAATCGATAAAAAATTCTTCTCGTTTTGCGCATAACTTGGGAATAGAACGTAATATCAGATATTTTTAGCTTGAGCATTATTTGAATGAAACCGACCATCGATGCAACAAAATCGGCATCTTTAACACTCGCCTATACCACAGAGAACCGTGACATTGCTCATTGTTCGATTGACCATTGAATCGAATTGAAATTTATCAATATAAAATTCGCGTTAGGAATCCAATTTCAATCAGTGCATTGAAAGCGTTATAAGAAGAAAGTCTTCTGGGAACTCCGCAGTCCGTATATCAAAACAATAAAAGTGAAATTAATTTGTCATTCAAATTATGAATGTCTTCTTTGTGGTGATAATTTATTGTACAAGTTTGTTAGTTTTGTCGGTAGCTGACGACGGAAAGACAATTAACAAACGAACATTAAAATTGAAAAATGTTAATTTTAACAAAACCGAGGCTAAGCCCAAGTCTTCGAAGAAGACGCAAAAACATAAAACAATATTTGTGCTAACAAATCCAGTGATTTATCCGCAAAAACTTTTTTCCCCAAAACCCACCGAGCCTGTGACACAACAACCTACACATCAATTCGATTTTCTTAACTTTGATGCGTACATATTGAAACCACGAAACATAAACTACACGGCGTTGCTATCCAACGCAAAAAGCGAAGTACGAGATAAAGAAATGAAAGCGCCAGAGTCTTCCACAAGTCTTCCTCAAAATGAGTTTCTTGATTTTGCAAGAGCTGAACCATTGATTCAAACGACGGTTCCGACGACCATTGACACAATTCCCTTGGAAACAACACCTTACAAACCAAAACCAAAGGAGATACAACTTGAAACAACAACCTTTAAAATAAATTCGTTGATCCCGTTGGGTTTGGCTTATTTCGATTCACTAAGAAAATATCGCAAGGCTTTCGAATCACGGAAAAAGGATCGCACGAAAAAACCTCGAATAAAGGCGACAAAAACGAAAACAACGACAACTTCTACAACAACAAAACCACCCGAAACGGAGGAACCATTGATTGAGACAACCACAAGAGACTATGGATACGTCGAGACTCCAAACTTTGACGAAGACTTGTACGAAGAGCCACATTTCGAGTCCTATCGCTACAAACCGAGGTATCATCACAACTATGAGGATGACGAAGAAAGAAATCGCTACGAAACAACAACACGCTTCTTCGATTACGAAACCCTGGACAGAGATGACAATCATTATGAATCCACAGAAGCGGTAACAACGACAACCAGAGCTCCAAGAAACTCAGAGAGACGTAAATTAAGAAGCAAGAACTTACATTCCTCCAGAGTGAAAAGCAATTATCTTTATGATCGTCACATAAATTTTCCACATGAAGAAGGAGAAGAAAGTCGACAAGTTATTTACGTTGCCCGACCAAATAATTTTAAAGAAAAAAGAAGTTCTCGTAGTAAAGGTCGATTAACTAACAAAGAAGAAGCGGGGGGAACACGAGCAAACGACCAGAATGACGACAAAAAGCATAAAAACATAATTCCAATGCAACGACACTACTTCCAGTAAGTTTATTTCATTTTTAAACCAAACTTTCACAAAACAGCTGATTGGCGAAAAGAAATTCTCAGTACCTCTTCCACAGGCAATAGAAATATTTTTCGCCAATTTTGCTGTGAAAGCCTGGATTTTAATTAAAGACCCAATCGACCCAATACACAACTTCATATGTTTTTCGTCTCTTTTCAAAAGTTGTGAACTGGGTTTTCACTGCAGTTTTTCCCCATTGTCTAACGTGTTTGTTAAATACTTAGGGATATATTTACGTCCAAATTGAGTCCCTATGAATTAGAGTTTGGTCATGTCATGGAGAACGATGATGGATGGGAAGAGAGATACGAAAAGAAAGATATGAAGGACAATCGTCATCAGGGCAAAGTATTTTGATTTTTTTTGTAGAATATCATTTGTTGGTGTGGCACTAACGAAGGTTGAAAAGAATGCATGGATGTGTTGTATATACCTCTAACCCAAAATTTCTCTTTGCTATGCGTTCAGTTCATCTTCAAATTAAAACTTGCGTCATTTAAAACGTTTTTTTGTCAACAGAAAAAAAACTTCTAATAGTGAAAGAACAGTAACCTCCTTGTTTATTTGTCCTCATAGTTGTACGGAAAAATTCACATAGTTTAAACAAAAACATATGCAAGGGGACCGTATGCAACAAAATAGATATGGAAAACAGAATGGATGTTGCAAAAAGACTCGAACGTATCTAAGTAAATGTTGTTTTCAGTCTTAAGTGTATGAAATTACGGGGTTAGGACGGAATGTCCCAAAAAATAACGTCCCCATCCAAAATATCCCTTCGGACAAAATATCCCCAGACAAAATAACCGGACATAATAACGACAACTTTTACAAGGAAAAAACAAGACGCAATATCCCCAACCAAAATATCCCCTCAGACAAAATATCACCTCAGAAGGTGACGTGACATTTCTCAGCAGCAAATAACGCCCGGGGTGTTATTAACGCCCGGAGCGCTAATAACGCCCGGGGTGTTATTAACGCCCGCACTCCGGGCGCTAATAACGCCCAAGGTGTTAATAACGCCCGCACTCCGGGCGCTAATAACGCCCGCACGCCGGGTGTTAATAACGCCCAGCTATATAATTCCGTACACGGTCACTATTGAGCTTGAAGAATAAATTGGAAGTTATTTAAGTTCAGAAGCTAAGAACATTTCAATGTACACATCTCCTTTTGTATTGTTTTTATTCATCCCGTTTACTCAAATTTTTAAATTTCAAAATCGTAGTGCTCAATGACTTTCATAAAGTTTTCATGTAATTTTTTGATTTTAATTGACAACTTTTTTAAAAATAAAAGAGCACAGAAAAAAATTCTTCCATCTAGTGGCATTCTTTCTGTATGATTATCTTAATCAATCCCTTCCAGTGACGTTCTGTACTTTCCCCTTAGTCAACTCTTTCTAGTGACATTCGGTATAAGGAAAATGTTCCTCTTTCTCAACTCCTTCTAGTGACATTCTGTATAAGGAAGATTTTCCTCTAGACAACTCCTTCTAGTGACATTCTGTGTAAGGAAAATGTTCCTCTTACTCAACTCTTTCTAGTGACATTTTCTATAAGGAAGATTTTCCTCTAGTCAACTCCTTCTAGTTACATTCTGTATAAGGAAAATTTTCCCCTTAGTATAAGTAAAGTGCGGCCAAGGTTTATTTTCCACTTTAGGAAAGACACCAACAGTCACCATTTTCTAGTTGAAATTTTTGAAACTGCATCATGTTTTTCTTTAAAGCTGTTGGAAATCATTGTACAAATGTCATCTATATATTTCACGTTGTACAGCTCTAAAAGGATAAGGCTGTAACTATCAACATATTTAAAAAACTTATTACACAAAAAGTGGGAAAATAAACCTTCACCGCATTTTAAAATTTTCCTTTATTCAACTCCTTCTATTGACGTTCTGTATAAGGAAAATTTTCCCCTTAGTCAACTTCTTCTAGTTACATGCTCTATAAGTAAAGTTATTTATTAAAGTGTCATTTTGTAGCGTTTATCCAATTATTCAGCTTGGCGTTATTAACGCCCGGAGTGCGGGCGTTAATAACACCCGGGGCGTTATTAGCGCCCGGAGTGCGGGCGTTAATAACACCCCGGGCGTTATTAGCGCCCGGAGTGCGGGCGTTAATAACACCCCGGGCGTTAGCGCCCAGAGTACGGGCGTTAATAACACCCCGGGCGGGCGTTAATAACACCCCGGGCGGGCGTTAATAACGCCCCGGGTGTTATTAACGCCCCGGGCGTTATTTGCGGCGGAGAAATGTCCTGCCACCCCTCAGAAAGTACTTATTGCGAAGTAGCAGCGCCGCAGGCCGTGAATTTAACAGGAAAATAAAAAAGCGGAGTCGAGGGGCGGACTCACCAGCGGAATAATTTTTCAACGCTTTCAGTTTTTACACGCAGAAATTTAAATTTACCTTAAACAATCTACGCAATAAGAAACAAAAGTCAAATTTTTGCAGCGCAAAAACTGAAAGTATAGAAAAATTATTTCGTCGTTGGGTCCGGCATTTGTGACGCAGTTTTTTTAACACAACGTAATTTTGGTCAATTTTGAGGGTTTTTTAGGTAATGCCGTCGAATTTTAGCTCCGGAATGACAATAGCTAGAGAGTTGGTTTTTTCGGGAAAGTTATAGAGTTTGGTCAGGAGAATTTTTTGGGATCTTAAGAAAATGGCTGCCAGCAGTCAAACCGGCGCCATCTTGAATTTTACCAAGCAATAAATTAGGTTTTTTATGGTTTTCGAATTTTAGCTTCGGAATGACAATGCTTAGAGAGTTGGTTTCTTCGGGAATGTAAAAGAGTTTGTTCAGGTGAATTTTTTAGCATTTTATGAAAATGACTGCCAACTGGATTGTTTGCTAAATTCTAAATAAGAATACCTAGACAGTTGGTTTCTTCAGGAAATTTATATGAATCACTGAGAAGAATTGGCGACACGAAGTGTTCCGAAGGTAGCATAAAGTGACACGAAGTGTTCCGAAGGTAGCCGAAGGTGACACGAAGTATCCGAAGGTAGCCGAAGGTGACACGAAGTGTTCCGAAGGTAGCCGAAGGGGACACGAAGCATTCCGAAGATAGCCGAAGGTGACGTGAAGTGTTCCGAAGGCAGCCGAAGGTGACACGAAGTGTTGCGAAGGTAGCCGCAGGGGCATTAAGTGTTCCGACGGTAGCCGAAGGTGACGCAAAGTGTTTCGAAGGCAGCCGAAGGTGACACGAAGTGTTCCGAAGATAGCCGAAGGTGACACGAAGTGTTCCGAAGGCAGCCGAAGGTGACAGGAAATGTTAGAATGTTAGAGAACAATTTTTTTCGTAAAGAAAATTTCTTTCGGAGAAAGTTTTTTTTGGAGGAAAAATTTTTTCGGAGAAACCTTTTTTCGGAGAAAATTTTTGTCTGAGACAATTTTTTTGGAAGTCAATTTTTTTTCGGACAACAACTAAAAACTTCCAAAACGGTTGATATCACAACAAAAACCTGTTAAAAGGTAATAAATTTTCAACACTTTCATTTTTTACACGCAAAAATTTAAATTTACCTTAAACAATCTACGCAATAAGAAACAAAAGTCAAATTTTTGCATTGCAAAAACTGAAAGTGCAGAAAAATTATTTCGAGCACTTAGGAGAGGCCTCTTGACCCATACTTCCATGGACAAAAATGCTCGCTACTTTTTTTCTACAACACTGAACAAAAAACCTCATCATTAAAGAAATATTCACGACAAACCACCAAATATCGTTTAGGGTCGCGCAGTGTGAGTTGGACCCACACTAAGGACTCTACATCCCAAACCACTCTACAGGTTTTTCACTAATTTAATTTCCGTGTTTTTTTGATGTCCATATCTTTTATTTTAAACCTTCAAGATCGACTTCCGTTTTAATTTCGATATAAGTCGAAAAGTTTCACCAACCTTCAAAAAAGGCAGTTGGAAAAATGCTTTTAAAGACAAAATATTAGAGAATTGAATTCAAACGAAAAGCTGTTCTCCCCGAGAGACGTCCCAATTCTGAGATTCTGGGAAGAATTTCTCACATCTCCACAAGTATGGCAGTTAGGAAGTTCTTCCAAAGGCAAAGTTTAGAGAATTATATTTTAGAGAAAGTAGTTTCGGAGTTCACACGAAAAATGTCCCGATCCCAAGATTTGTGGCCTCATGCGGCCTTAGGTCGTACTTCGGGAGGGTTTTCGACATTACCGAGGGTAATTTTTGTGGGTCATTTAAAGCCTTAGCGTATGTTGGTTGATAGTTATAAATTTTCAAACAAATACTACAAAATTTTATATCGCTTGCGATCGGGTTCGCGTCGGTTTGGGCTTTCATAAAACAAAAAAAATCGGGTTTCGAGTTCGACCCGAAATTTTAGATCGGTTTCGGGCCGGGCTTCGGTTATATTATTTTTCGGGCTGCGAGTCCCGACCCGTTGTTCACTTTCGGGTTCGGGTCGGGTCGGGTTTTCATTATATATTTTTTCGGGCTGCGGGTTCCGACCCGATGTTTTCTTTCGGGTTCGAGTCGGGTCAGTTTTCGAAAAAAGGTCAGCCCGCACACCTCTAGTAGACTTAGTTTTAGCACCGTGGCTGAGTCCAACGACTCGAAATCAAAAAATTTTCTTCTATAAATTGACAAGTGTGCTTAGACCTTCCAAACAAAATAAAAATTATGAAAATCGACCCTTCGTCCAAAAATGCCCATCTACAATACCAAACCAACTTTTGGTACTTCCTTTCAGGGGAAAAAAGAGATTTTGAAAATCGGTAAGTTTTACATGAGTTGTCATGTTTACGAACGAACGGACAAATTTTTTTTGCTGATTTTGCATCGATGCGCTCCTATCGAATCGACTGGTTACAAACGTTGTGGTAAACGCATGTGACTCGTACTTCGTACGGGTCCAAAATTGAGTATTCAATCGGAATTACAAGCGCATTTTTCCGACCCGTACGAAGTACGAGATCCCATGAGTTTAGCACTATCTTTGTAACCAGTCGATTCGTGTGGGGAGTTGGGGGAGGGGAGCATCGATCATGGTCCTTAGATGCCAAATCAGCAATAAAAAAATGTCCGTCCGTAAACACGATACATCGAGTAAAACTTAACCGATTTTCAAAATATTTGTTCCCCTGAACGGTAGTAAGGACAAAGGGTCGCTGAGCTAGGGCTGCTAAAATAGTTTTGGGTCTTTTTTACATAACCCGCATAAATCTTAATATTTTCACAATTTTTTTTTTTCGAAAGGTCTAGGGTAGGAAAGTACATTGTTTGATTTCGAGTCGTTGGCCCTAAAACTGAGTCTCTACTACGTGTTTTTTCTATTTCTACATAAATCAAGTAAATCTTAGGGGCTGTCCCTAAATTACGTAACGCTCGAGGGGGAGGAGTGGGGTCATAGAAATCGTTATGGTTTGGGGGGGGGTATTTGCGGCAATGTTGCGTAACAAAGTTATGTGAACGAAAATTTATATTTTTCACTGAATTTTTTAAATTCTGTAACGATGTCTCATGCTAAAGATCATCTTAGAGTTGCAATCGGAGTAGCTCAAAAGACTCTTTGAATAGCAAACTGGTGGTCATGCTGGCAATTCAAACTATCTTTTGAGCTATTACGATTGCAACTCTAAAATTCATACTAACAGCTCATTCAACAAAAAGCTAAAGATCATTTTCACATAACGGATCGCACTGAAAACTGGCCCACAGATAAATTAATATTACGAAGAAATTCATCTTAGTTCAAATTCAAATTCTTCAAAAGCTATAGAAATTCAAGTCGGTTGCTCTCCAAATCGTTTTGTGAGAACGTTTTCTAGTTTATGCACTTTCATCTGAGTGACGTTTTTGACATCATGAATGTACTTGAAAGTATTTTTTAAAAATATTTTTGAATTTTGTTACGTAGCATAGGGAGGGGGGGGGGGTTCAAGAGATTGTTACGCGATGTGACACCGAGGGGGGGGGGAGGGGGTCTAAGCCCGAAAATCGTGTTATGTAATTTAGAGACAGCCCCTTATCCGATTTTCAGAATCTTTTTTTTTCCTGAAAGATAATTGGAAAAGTGATAACGAATTTGAATTTGGGCAAAATCGGTCAAGAACTTTCGAAGCTATGGTCGAAAAAGTGGTGAAAAACATGGTTGTTTAAGGTTGGTGAAACTTTCCGAGTTATATCTCTACGAAATTGACGGAAATCGCTCTTGGAGGTTTCAAAAAAAAGATATGGACATCTGAAAATCTGGAAATTGAATTAGTGAAAATCTGTGCTGCCATACAGCGAAAGAGACAGAATATTTTGTATTAAAAAATCCACACACAATGTTTTGTCTCTTTTGCTTCGGACGGGTTTTTTCATATTGCCCTTAATGCAATTTTCAATTTTTAATGTGGACGTAATTGCATATACTTAAGAGTTAAGGCAACATTTACTTAGATACGTTCGAGTCTTTTTGCAGCATCTGTTGTGTTTTACATATCAATTCTGATGCGTACGGGTCCCTTGCATATGTTTTTTCATGCCTCGGGGCCAAAATCGAAGGAAATTTTAAAAATTTCTCTCGATTTTGGACCTCTGCATGAAAAACTTTTTGTGCATCTGTTTTGGACGACTCATTTTAGGCACTTTCGCATGTAGACCTCGCTCTGCTCGGTCTACAACACGCGAAATTGCCTAAAATCAGTCGTCAAAAACAGACACACAAATAACTATAAGCCAATTTCAAGCACTGTCAGTCAAATCATTGACGTCGGCGAAACGTAAACAAATCATCAACAAGTGTTGGTGCTGCTACAAATGTGTAGTCGTCGACTCAGATTTTTATTTTATCTGCACAAATAATTTGTCCTCAATTTGTCCTATGCGTCCGGCACAAAAAAAAATTTGTCCTACCTTGGGGTTCGAAATATAGAGGTGTACTAAAACGCCAAAAAGCTCAAAATCGCTTTTTTGAAAACGATAAAAATTTGAGCAAAATTGGTGATGCCATTAAATTGTCCTCAATTTGTCCTAAATTCTTGACACTTTTAAATTAGTGTACTGACACTTCGATAGTGTAAAAGTGTTTTGTACTAAAAAGTTAAGTATAGTAAAAATTTGTCCTCAATTTGTCCTTTCAGAATAGGCAATCAAAATTTTCAAAATATGACCATAGGAACGTTCTGACTCTTGTATTTTCTAATTCAAAAATATGTCCTCAATTTGTCCTTTGCGTATGTGAAATCAGAAAATTGCATAATGACGTAAATGACTAGAAAATAGAGTGTACTAAAAAAATAATAAAATCTCTTCGAAAGCTCGCAAACTAGAAAATCGCTTGAAATCCGATCACAGAAATTTTTTTTAGTTGTTTTGTTCGATGATCAAGAAAGGACAAAATGACATATTTCTGCTGCGCATTAAATTTTCGTACGAGTGAAGGAATAAAAATG
The DNA here is from genome assembly GCA_029228625.1 of Pseudolycoriella hygida. Lineage (NCBI taxonomy): Eukaryota > Metazoa > Arthropoda > Insecta > Diptera > Sciaridae > Pseudolycoriella > Pseudolycoriella hygida. The sequence continues at coordinate 53,966,505 of CM055404.1, read as the reverse complement.
TTCTTTTGAGCTTTGGCGTTTTAGTACACCTCTATATTTCGAACCCCAAGGTAGGACAAATTTCTTTTTTGTGTCGGACGCATAGGGCAAATTGAGGACAAATTATTTGTGCAGATAAAATAAAAATCTGAGTCGACGACTACACATTTGTAGCAGCACCACAAGTGTTGCATGGTTTGATGTGCTCCCGCGCATGAACAACTTGGGTCATCCTTGCATTTTCATTTGTGGAGCATTTCATTGCAATTACCGTGTTCACTTCTCAGCTTGTTGAGATTGACCCATACTCTTCTCGGCAATCAAAATCTGTCGTGTTGGTTTTATGAAGATTTAATTCGAACATTGGACTTGATGTATTCGACTCGAGCGACATTTTCTTCCACTCCATTACAGGATCGAGTCTACTGGTGTGCAAATTTCTCGCAGTACTTGTTGCTGACTTCCTCGATTTCAATCTTTGACCGATGGACGTCTGAATGCCTAGGTCTAATGGAATTTCGTCATTGCCGAATGTTTAGTAGTAAAAGGCCGTGACGCAAGTGTTTCTTTAACAAACATTTTTCATTGAGAATCGCTCAGTCAGAAAACATTTTCTTGGATTTTTCACACCGAAAGACTGAGTTCTCCTATTCGGCTGATTATGATTTAAGGGTCAGCCACACCGTCTATTTGGGTTCTAATCTGGGAATAAATTCCCAAAAAATTCCCAACTTTCCTAAAATTTCCCAAAAATTCTCAAAATTTCTCAAAAATGCTCAAAATTTCACAAAAAAAAAAAAAATATAAAAAATTTCCAAATGATAATTTGATAGTAAACTTTATGATGAAGGGCATCTCTTTCCAGACAAGTTGAAAATTCGAAGTTTTGGATTGTATGCTCAGCAAAATTTTTATTTTTAAATTTCAATCTTTATTAGGCTCCAATTATTAGGTACTAATTTGTATTTTCTGCTAAGTGTGATGGCTGAGATATGCATTAGGGCTACCCTCGTGAAGGTCCTTTTAGCGCTCAAGAAGAAAGGGGTAGAACAAATATTTTTCGTATCGGATAATGTAACACAATGACATTGTTTTCAACCGGTTATGAGCGTTGTGAGGGATTGAAATCAAAATTTCCCAAAAAAGTATAAAAAAATTCCCAAATAATAGGCTCTGATTCTAATGCTGTAACAATACTTACCAATCATCACATCTCCGGCCGATTCTGAAAAAATATTTCACACAACAAATTCGCTGAAACTCGATTCTTTACAAATGAATAATTTCACCAGATTTTTTTTTCATACACACAAACCTTCTCAGTTATTGGTCCCGTACGAAGTTCAAAGGTGTTATACATTTACTACAAACAATTTTACTGCAACATAGGGTAGATCGAGGCAGAAGTTATACATTTATTATCGTCTAGAGATGACAGTAGAACAAACTGAACAATATTTCCGCCACTCTTTTACATCCAAATATTATCATAAATCGCACATTAAAGTTGTCAACTTAAATTAACCAAAATTTTTTTCTACTTTTTGCATCCAATTAATATCTTAAAAACAAGATACGCTAATGCTATTAACGATGGTGCTTACAATGCTGGTGTTGGTAAGGGGAATCAAGACCATTATATTGAACAACATGAATTGTCCGTTCCGAAAAATGGTACATTTCAAAAAAGAGTTAGTCAAGAACACGAACAGCTTTCAAAACAGTTTAAAGAGTTTTCTCTTCATTTTTTAGGTGAGGTGGAACGACAAGAGAGGAGGCTTCGGTGAACTTTATTATGATTTGAATCATCACTAAAATATTTAACAAATTGTACATAAATGTTATAAATAAAATCTGGAATTTGGGAAGTTTTTTAATATGCAGGTGGAACTATGATCGATACTTCGATAATATCAATTATCGATAATTTGTGATTTTATTTAATTTTTGAATTGAATTGATATTTATTGAATAAATGAATGAATTAAATAAAAAAATCTTAAAAACTAAATCGCAGACTACAATACAAAATCTAACGAAAACTCAAAATGAAACATATGAAGGGACCCGTACGTATCAGAATATGTGTGACAAACAGAGTTGATGTTACGAAAAGACTCGAACGTATTTAAGTAAATATTGCATTAACTCTTAAGTGTATGAATATGAAGTTGCGTCCACATTAAGTTGTATTAGAAATTGCCGATAGGGCAATATTGAAAAACCCGTCCGAAGAAACGGTGTAAGAAAGGCCTTCCGAAAGTACAAAGTTGACACCCAAATATAGAAAAATGTTCTACTCGATTTTCTCTACAACATAGAAAAACCCTTTTTTTGGGCTAAGGTCGACCTTAGTACCGACCTAGGGCCCTAAGTAGAGGCCTCGGACAAATAATTACATAGACAAAAAAATTTCCCTCCATTTTCTGTACTTCTACATCTACATACTGAAAAACTATCTTTTGTCCAGGGCAGACCTTAGGACCGACCTAGGGCCGTAAGGAAATCCCTCGGACACATAATTCCATTGACAAAAATGTTTCCCTCAATTTGCTCTGCAACATAGCAGGAAAATTTTTTCTTGGTTAGGTCCGACCTGAGGCCCACTTCAGCCCTAAGTACAGGCACCGGGTCCAAATTTGTTTTTCAATATAAATCGATACTCGATTACCTCTCAAATAGAAAATGAATCAACAAAATCAGTTAGGATTTATTCAACTTATGTAAGCAAACACGTTGGGCCCTAGTAGAAACTCAGTTTTAGGGTCCTGACTTAGTCCAAGGGCTTCTAATCAAAAAAATTTCTTCCATGAAACGGGAGACAATCCTAGACCTTTCGATTAAGAACAAATTTGAAAATCGAAAGAGATTTACTCGAGTTATGTACAAAAAATATGAAGAGCGCTAGCAAAAGCTCGCTTTTAGTGTCCCAGCTATATCCCAGGACCCAACCTCAAAAAAAAAATTCTCCTACAAATTGTTGGGCCTGTAGATGAAAAAAACAATTATGACAATCGGAAAAGATTTACTCGAGTTATGTACAAAAAACATGTATAGCCCTAGCATAGACTCGTTCTTAGCGCCCTAGCCACCAAGTCCAAGGACTCAAATCCAAAAAAGTTTCTTCCATGGATTGTCCGCCATGCCCAGATCTTTCGAACAAAAAAAATTATGAAAATCGGAAAAGATTTACTCGAGTTATGTACAAAAAACATGTATAGCCCTAGCATAGACTCGTTCTTAGCGCCCTAGCCAAGTCCAAGGACTCAAATCCAAAAATGTTTCTTCCATGAATTGTCGGCCATGCCTAAATCTTTCAAATAAAATAATTTATGGAAATCGGAAAGATTTACTAGAGTTATGTACAAAAGACCAAAAACCACTTAAACGGCCCTAGCTCGGCGGCCCTTGGGCCGACAGTGCCCAGATTCAATCCCATAAAAGATATTTCGATTACCTTTCTTCTGTGTTTACGACGACGTTTGTAGCCACCCCAATTTCGACCGGGGTGTAGGGAAGGAGCATCAATTATGGTCCTTAGATGACGAATTAGCAATAAAAAAATGTCCGTCCATCACCGCGATAACTTGAGTAAAACTTAACCGATTTTCAAAAACTTTTTTTCCCTGAAAGGTAATTGAAATATCTTTTATGGGATTGAATCTGGGCACTGTCGGCTTAAGTGCCGTCGAGTGGTTTTTGGTCTTTGTACATAACTCGAGAAAATCTTTTCCGATTTTCATAAATTTTTTTTTGTTTGAAAGATCTGGACATGGCCGGCAATTTATGGAAGAAACTTTTCAAATTTAAGTCATTGGACTTAGCTAATGCACTAAAACCGAGTCTATACCGGACCATACGTGTTTTTTGTATATAACGCGATTTTCAAACTTCTTTTTGATCGAAAGGTCTAGGACTGTCTCCCGTTTTATGGAAGAAAATTTTTTGATTAGAAACTCTTGGACTCAGTCAGGACCCTAAAACTGAGTTTCTGCTAAGGCCCAACGTGTTCGCTTACATAAGTTGGATAAATCCTAACTGATTTTGTTGATTCTTTTTCTCTTTGAAAGGTAATCGAGTATCGAATTATATTCAAAAATAAATTTGGACCAGGTGCTTGTGGTTAGGACTGAAGTAGGCCTCATGTCTGTCCTAAGGTCAGCCCTAACCAAAAAAAAATGATTTTTTGCTATGTTGCAGAGCAAATTGAGGTAAACATTTTTGTCTATGGAAGTATGTGTCCCAGACGGCTGCCGTCAAAAATCTCGAAAATTAAAATCCCGAATGCAAAAATCCCGAATAAAGAAATTCCCGAACATCAATAATCCCGAATGTACAAAAATCCCAAATGACAACGAAAATTGTGAAATATTAAAAATTCTGATTGATACGAGTGAATTTGAGTTTGGGGGGCTCTGCCCGCTCACCCCCGCGCCTGCAGCGGGATTATTTTTTACGCTTATGGCTGGCTTTGTTTACGCCTTGCAGGCTGCCCCTTAGACCCCGCAAGGAGGGCTATACCCAGTACCCACCTTGACCCCTCACAACGGGGGCTGCCGCCCCTCGTCCCCGCTTTTTTTTTCCACCTTCGCTGAGACGCAGCTCAAGTTTTGATTGTTGTTTTCTGAATTGCAGATTTTCTGGATTTTTGTTATTCGGGATTTTTGTACATTCGAATTATTGATTTTCGGGATTTTTGTTACTCGGGATTTTGGATTTTCGGGATTTGTGCATTCGGGATTTTAATTTTAAGGATTTTTGTCCTAGGTCGGTCCTAAGGTTTGTCCTAGACAAAAAAATGGCATTTCACAACGTTGTAGAGAAAATGGAGGGAAATATTTTTGTGTATGGAAGTATTTGTCCGAGATTCTTCTGAAGACCCTAGGTCGCCCAAGACCTCGCCCAAGACAAAAAAGCGGTTTTTTCTATGTTGTAGAAACAATTGAGAACGTTTTTGTGTATTTGGGGTCAATTTTGTACTTTCGGAAGGCCTTTTTTACGCCGTTTCTTCGGACGGGTTTTTTAATATCGCCCATTTCCAATACAATTTAATGTGGTCGTAATTTCATACACTTAAGAGTTAAGGCAATGTTTTTGTCTAGGGCCGACCTTAGCACCGACCTAGGGCCAAAAGGAAATGCCTCGGACACATACTCCCATAGACAAAAATGTTTCCCTCAATTTTCTCTACAACGCAACAAAAAAAATGATCTTTCTGTCAATGACCGACCTGTGGCCCTAAGTGGCCTCGGACACATAAATCCATAGACGAAAATGTTTACCTCAATTTGCTCTGCAGCATAACAACAAACATTTTTTTTTTTGCTTAGAACCGACTTGGGCCTTAGGCATAGCAAGGGACCCGTACGTATCAAAATAGATGTCTCAAACAGAATAGATGATTAGTAAGTATTGCTTTAACTCTATGAAATTACGTCGACATTACATCGGATTGGAAATTGCCGAAAGGGCAATATTCAAAAACCCATCCGAAGCAACGCTGTAAAAACCCTTTCGAAAGCACAAAATTGATCTCCAAATACACAAAAATGTTCGGATCAACATGGCTAAAAACAATTTTTTTTGTCTAGGGCCGACCTTAGGAACGACCTTTTTTTGTTATGGCCGATCTTAGGCCCACTTGAGTCCTAAGCACAGGTACCGGACCCAAATATGTTTTTGAATATAATTCAGTACTCGGTTATCTCTCAAATAGAAACAGAAATCAACAAAATCGGTTAGGACAAACACGTTGGGCTCTAGTAGAAAATCAGTTTTAGGGTCCTGGCTGAGTCCAAGGGCTTCTAATCAAAAAATTTTCTTCTATAAAATGTGAAACATTCTTACCCCTTTCGATTAAAAATTTTTAGTTTAAAAATCGGAAGTTTTTGAGTTTTAATCGAGTTATCGTGTTGACGGATTAAATTCTTTTTGCAGACTCGACATCTAAGGACCATGATCGATGCTCTCCCTCTACTTCCCCTCCCCCCTACACCCCTCAAATCGATTGGTTACAGTAGTCGTCACAAACGCAATAAACCCATTTTCGAAGAACTACGTTCTTCGTACGGGTCTAAAAAGCAAACGAAAGAAATGAAATACTCTTTCCGTCTTAAATTTCTTTTAATTTATCGACTTCACTGGGCAAACTGCGAAAAAATAATGTAGCATTGTTCCGCTCATTCGCTATACTAACTCTCTGGGCTATGTAGCTCGAAGATTCGCCGCGTTGCCGGCTTCCCTACCGTTTAACTACGAATCAGGTGCTTACGACGTTTCCAAGAATTCAATGTCAATCCAAAGGGGAGCTTTCTGTCGGAGCGATTGCATCTTTATGGAAGCGTGATTTCCTTTCCGAACTCGATTTACAAGCAAGACCGTGTCTACCAAAATAGTCCATCTCTTGACCGCACTTGCAAGCATACGGGTGGCGCATTGGAAGGCCAATTGAGATTAACAACGACTGATTGTCAAGCAGCGTACCCAAAGATGAGCAATGTTCATGCGTTCAGCATTCTTCGCTGCATTAGCTAACAATCGCGCGGGCACGTCCGATTTCTTGGCCTGTTCACAAGTCCGTCTGCCCTATTTAGAAAAATTTAGGGCACGGGCAGGCGAAAAGTGATGCCCGCACACCGCTATTGTGCTCGATGTCAAGAAGGATTGAGCTGTACATCCAGATTTCCCAATGACGTTGGGAACTGGCGTCCGGTTGTTGTAATAGCTCTTTTTGCGTGATGTTTTCCGAGGTATCAACGCCTCTACCGCATAAATCGAAAAGCAAAAAAACACTTTTTGATATGTTGTCGGCTTTGAAATGGGGAGAAAACAAGATCCCGTTTTTTTTTCGAATTTTTCCCCAATTTTTTGTATCGTCGGCAAATGGCGAGTTGGAGCTTCGCTAAAGGAAGAGTTTTTGATGCGCTACAACTTTGTGGAAGAATTTTATTTTCATCCGAGATGTACATGTCTTCAGCACCCCACCATTTTGAGCTGGGTTTTCAAATGGCTGATTTTGTGCGCTCGGTTATGTGCTTTCGAAAACTGGTTATCATATGTTTTGTGCTGCCACCTCTACTTAGCACAAATAGTGTTTTACATCACAAGGTCTACTCGTTTTCGCGTTATGTATTGAGTTTTTCATGCTTGCCTTTTGCAAAGTACTTTGAGGTCCTCGTAAGAGGACCGAAAATACTTTCGGTTCTCTAAGCAAGCAGGAAAACTGTATTCTGCTCAAAACATGTCCACTTGTATGGAGGATTACATTAACTTTATCGTATTTCACAGAACTTTGTGAGAAAAACCTCAAACATGACCTAAGACCAAAGCAGTAGATACAAATTATTGAGAAAAATCCATTTATCCGAAAAACTTTGTTAAAAAAACGTCAAACATGACCTAAGAACAGGAAGGAAGTCAACAATTTTTAAGGGAGTGCATAAAATTCTAGAGTTTTTCGCCTGGGAAGAAAGGAACACTTCCAGGAAGGTGAGTAATTCCAAGAACTTTCTTAAAAAAACCTCAAACGTGACCTAAGACCAGGACAGAAGTCAACAATTTTTAAGGGAGCGCATAAAATCCTAGTGTTTTTCGCCTGCGAAGAAAGAAACACTTCCAGAAAGATGAGTAATTCCAATAACTTTATTTAAAAAAACTGAAACATGATCTAAGACAGAAGCTAAAAATTCTGGAGAAAGTAAATGAACTATTGAACTAAATGAATTATTCGTGTGGGAAGAATAGAACACTCCTAGAACAAAGACGACCGTTATAATCCTCAGAACTCCTACAGAATAACTTTATCTATAAGTTTCCATTAAAAGAAACACCAAAAATAATTATGGAAGCGCAAACAGCGGCGACGTTCTCGAGTTCTTTTTTTAAGCATCTTTGGCTACTCTCCCTCGTCTAATTATTTCAAATTGTCATAGTTTTATGCCGGCGCATTGAAGCCTAATTAATTACCTTTCATTAAAAAAAAATTATGCAAATCGGTCAAAAAATGACTTCACAAATGAATTTAGTCCACAACTACTACAAAATCAGCCACTGTGCGGCGGCCTCTTTCTGTGAACAAATGAGCAATATCATTTTTGCTAGCATTGCGCAGACCTTCACATTAAGATATACGACTCCAATGCATACTTTTTTCGAACTTGTTTCCGCTAGACTGTTTACGACTGAACGTTTGCCTCATACACCCCCTCTCCCCTATTGCGTTTCGTAATTTATGAACAGCCCCAAACCTATGAAAACTGACTTTATTTTTTTTGAATTATTGACAAAAGGTAAGCATTTTAATTTTTGTATTAAATTCAGCCATTTTCGCCGCGTTTTATGAAATACGATAAACTTAATGCAATGACCCACACAAATGGCCATGTTTTGAGCAGAAAATAGTTCTGTGCTCAGTAAAGGTGGCACCACAAAACTTATGCTAACCAGTTTTCGAAAGCACATAACCTAGCGCACAGCTATTTGAAAAACAACAAAAACCTTTTTAAAGGTAGAGTGTGACGCAGTCCGTAAGTCCACTTCCAAAATTAATGATATCGCTTGAGGTGACGCTATCGCAGATAATACGCAGAAGTTCGTTTGAATGGGACCTTGTGTTAAAAGTTTTGATTTCCTGAAAAAATTACAGCGCTTTCTTTGAAACAAAATTACGTTTTGTTAAAAAAAATTGCGTCACAAATGCCGGACCCAACGACGAAATAATTTTTCTGTACTTTCAGTTTTTGCGCTGCAAAAATTTGACTTTTGTTTCTTATTGCGTAGATTTTTTTGAGTAAATTTAAATTTTTGCGTGTAAAAACTGAAAGTATTGAAAGTATTTGTGACGCAATTTTTTTTAACAAAACGTAATTTTGTTTCAAAGAAAGCGCTGTAATTTTTTCAGGAAATCAAAACTTTTAACACAAGGTTCCATTCAAACGAAATTCTGCGTATTATCTGCGATAGCGTCACCTCAAGCGATATCATTAATTTTGGAAGCGGACTTACGGACTGCGTCACACTCTACCTTTAAAAAGGTTTTTGTTGTGATATCAGTCGTTTTGGAAGTTTTCAGTTGTTAAAAAAATTTCTATTTTTTGAAAAAAATTTTCTCCGAAAAAAAAATTTCTCAAAAAGAAAATTTCTCCGAAAAAAA